>BNCR01000001.1:53055661-53655661 GCA_014656515.1 Oryzias celebensis | reverse complement strand
TTGTTTCTACTTAATTACAATAAAATAAATAACATAAGAAGTTGGTTTGATCTTCTCCTCAAACAGTGGCATGGACATCTTCCCTACTCTTCTGTCTTTGGCAGGAGTAAACCCCCCAACAGACAGACGCTACGATGGTATGGACGTCACCAACGTCCTCCAACATCCGGAGCACTTGGGTCATGAGGTACAAACAGCCCTTCTTTATATGATAAAACCTGACTTTTCCTTTTCTAACTTGAATTAGGTGT
Organism: Oryzias celebensis; assembly: GCA_014656515.1. Taxonomy (NCBI): domain Eukaryota; kingdom Metazoa; phylum Chordata; class Actinopteri; order Beloniformes; family Adrianichthyidae; genus Oryzias; species Oryzias celebensis. The sequence goes on along the minus strand of BNCR01000001.1, from coordinate 53,655,410 downwards.
TTTTAATGTACTTTTGTGTTTGCAGTTTCTCTTTCATCCCAACAGTGGTGCTGCAGGACGGTTTGGGGACCTGCAGACGGTTCGAGCTGGGAAATACAAAGCTTTCTACATCACAGGTGCAAACGCAGGTCACATGTCTCCAATCGAGCTCCAAACGAGAAACCAGAGATGGTTTCTCTGTAACCACAGAGAAACCATCTCCTGAGCCAGTGGAGCCCTAATGTTTAACAAATAAAAAGAAACAGACATAGATAAATGTGAAGTGGATATTTTGTTAGGTGGAGCAAAGGCTTGTGGTGGAACAACAGGACATCCGCAGCTCCATGATCCGCCGCTGATATTTGATTTGGAGCATGACGCGGCAGAGGAAACACCCCTCCAGGTCCAGACACCTGAATACCAAATGGTGGCCCAGAGGATCGCTCGCAAGAGGGAGGAGCTACTGTGGGACATCGCCACTGACAAGTCAGTGTCCACAGCAGACTACAGAAAGGAGGAATCAGCAGCACCGTGCTGTGATGAAAGGCAGGCTGTTTGCCGGTGCAACACCCTGAACTGAGGCAGAGAAGACACAAACACTGGTGAAAATATCTGAATACAATGTAGGCCAACAGATCTCTCCTTTGGATGTTTGCCGCAGTTTATGTTTTTATTTTGAGGTTCAACGGCTGATCCAGCAGACGTGCAAACAGACAAGAAGGCAAAGAAAAGACAGCGGTTGAACTTTGGTCAATTTTGGAACAGAACACATCTCTTGTAGATCAACAATTTAATGTTTATCGTTGCAGATCATTTTATCACATCACAAATCTTAAAGCTGCAATAAATAATGATTTAATTAATAGATATGGCCAAGGGGCTCAACAAGTCAATGTAACTTTCAATATTTTCTGCATTTTTTTTCTTTCTGTTTCTTGTGATTTTAGTGATATTTTCTAATTAAATCAAAATAGAAAAATAAATAATGTCTTGATAGGTACTCCAACTTCATCCAAAGCCATTTTTGAACTGTCAATGCTGTTGTTCAATAAAAAGTAAAAGATTTGTAGAAAAGAAACAAAAAAAAGAGATTTTTGCTGTAGTTTGATAAGATTATGCAAAAAAAATATTTTATTGGGACAAATTTGGAATACAATAAAGAAAAAAAACACTCATTGCAAAAGTTTCATGACATCTTTGTACATTTTAATGGGTATTTAGTTTAAAAGTTCAGTACTGAAAGGATAAACACAGCTCAAAAGGTGTACTAACATCGCCATCTTTTGGCAAATCACATTTTTATCTGGGTCTTGTACTACACAAGTACAATATAGAAATGTTATATACATACGGTACAATAAAAACCCTCAATATAAATTACTTACACACGGTAAGTCTATGTGTGGTTGTGTAATACTTGTTTTTACAGGAATATTTGATACGTCATAGACTACATAAAAATAACTGATTTATTTTTAAATATTTATGTGGTAAATATTTAAAAGTCCTCAAAGTATTATTGAAATGGAAGGACCTGTAACTTAGCCGTATGCTACTCCTTCAAACACATCCGGATACATGTGCGACCTTAGTTTTCACATCTCATCTGCTGCTACTATAGTTAGCATCATAGCTGCTTCAAAGCGTGTCATGATTTAAACAATGCTTTACGCAATTTTACTCTTTTTTTTGTGAGGTATGACATGTCTTCAGGCATGTTTCCTTCTTCTCCTGACTGAATGCTAAACATTTGCTTCAGATTTTTCTACATCTCACTTGCTCGTTGCTAAACATCATTCTTTTTTTTTTATGCTGCAACATCTTACTTGATCTTATAGCTGTTGTCATGGTGATTTACAGGCATGTATAGGTTTTAAAGTTAATAAACCTTCTTTTTCTCCCTTTTTTTTCTAATTTGTACAAATTAGCATAATACGAATGTGAAGTTGCAAAAGTAAAATATGTAACCAAGAGAATAGTAATTATTCAATTTATGAGTTAATAAGGGTTTAGTTCTGAGGTTGGATAGAATTTTCCTCTAATTTTTGGGTCAGACATGCCATTCTGTGGTCGCTCTGTGGCCTGATCCTAGTTCTTGGTTTGTGGAAATCATTTATGGCACTATCTTCATAGTTTTCTGGGAATTTTTTTTACGTGAATTCTGATCGCACTCTGAAAAATGCGGCGATCTTCTGCACTTGTTTTCTTCGGTTATGGTTATTGGGTTTGAACAAAATCTCCCTATACTGCAAGTGAGCAAAAGTTAGGGAACATCCTGTGCAGTCACCTGCTAAACCCTGGTTCCCAGAGAGACTATGACCAGATGTATCCAACATGGCATGGCAGTCTCAAATGAAAATAAAAATGAATAAGACTTCTCTCTAATTGTTACAGCAGAATTTACTGAGCATGGTCCACAGATGTTTGTGTGCATGATGAGCTTTATCCGTGCAAACACTGAGCCTTTTTTAGATTCATTTTCTGACCTCAAGAGAGTTTCTGCAAACCGGCAGCACTTGACTTAACATATAAAATAAAATAGTGCTTTTATACTGTATAAATGCCATTTCAAATCTTCATGAACTGGTATTGCCTTGTTTAATATGACCTTAATCAGGTTAAAGGAACTAAAAACCGATGGTCAGAGTATTCAGAGGACAATATTGCTGGAGTTTGTGTTTGAAGTAATTGGAAATTTGATTAAAATTGTATTGACTGTAAGGAAGGAGAAATGATTTTGTTGATAGATGACACCAAAACACTATTTAGATTTGAATTAAAGGGTTGTGGAATTAGAAATGCTTTTACAAACCCTTTAGTGGAAATAAAATCCTACAAAAAGGACATTTTCACTCAAACCCTGTCAGACATGCTAATCTAAACCAACTTCCTCATTCGAAAAGTATTTATTAAAAGTGTCTCAAGTGAGCAGGTTATAAGGGAAATGGCAAATATCTTTTAATTAATGTTGTCCTGAGAAAAATTGGGGAAGAATCTTTGGAAACTGATATGCAGGATGGATCCACAACCAGCAGAAAGCCCGAGTTACAGCCACATGTGTACGAGAAGGTTACAATTCACCTGCAAAGATTCAAACGCCTTTCCACTCAACAACATCCAACCGGATAATCTTCTTCAAAAAAAGAAAAATCATGAAAAACTTTAACTGAGTTCAAATCTTGGGTTGAATTAAGGCAGGCGTCTGCAACCTTTTAACACTAATAGAACCATCTGGGCCAGTTTCTGGATTAAAACTCAATGAAAGCCGCAAAGTCACACTTGTAAACATACAATTTTTAAAATGTGTTTCTGGCCACTAAGCCTTTCATTCATAACATTTAGTTCTGGAATATTTACAATAATTGTACAATAGTTGTTTATAACGGTGTTACATTTGTCATAACAATTTTAATTTCATTTGTTTTAGATCAGGGGTGGTCGAGGGTCGGCCCTCCTGCTGGTTTAGCCAATAAGGAGCCTCAATGGCAGGTTGGTTGGAAAACATGTAGGACACCAGCCCTCGAGGCCTGAATTCTGACACTCCTGCTTTAGACAGTAGGACAATGCAAGCTCCTTTCAAAATAAAATATATCCTGTGTGAAATAACTACCTACTCTAACCCTTATTTTTAAAGCCTTTTTCATCAATACCAAAGAGCCACAATGGAGGGACAAAATTTGGGTCCAAAGCTTTAGGTTGCAGACTCCTGAATTAAATCATGGACGAGGAACAGAGACTAAGATTACAAAATTTAATCCATACTCTGTGTCCTTTCTGATCATCAAAAAATTCAACCCAAGAAGACTTGGCCTTTCACACACGGCTGTTTCTTCCCATCTCTTTCAGTAATGTTCACATGCTGTAAAGGTTTCTTGCTTTAAGCAATTATTTTTTTGAAATATCTTAACACTGTTGTTAATGCTTTTACAAAGCGCATTTCTATTTGGACTACCTGCTGTAGGATCTCTCATGAGTTCCTACTTCTCCTGGTGAGAGGGGTGGTAGGCACACAAAAACAGACGGAAATTTCTAAGATTTAACCTAAAGAAGGGAAAATAGTGTCATAGCGTGTCAACACGTTGGGAACGTGTCCGTCTTCCCCGATTGAAATAAATAACACATTTGATATCAATGCAGGGTTGGGAGAAGTTCATGAGACGCAGGGAAAGTTTGGTTAGTTACTCTGGTTGCTAACTGGAGGAAACTCATTTTCATCATCCAGACAAATGGGGCCTTCAGCGAGTTCGTGCTCAGGGATGACCTCTCCCTTTTGGGCTCCACCATCTTCAGAGTAGCCTGGAAAGAAAAGGAAAACGATGTTCGCAAGTTTCAGCAAAATCAATCTGTTTAAAGAGTAAATAATACCAACAGTAGATTACTAGGACCACCATGGTATTTTTTAATGCTGCTCTACTTTCAAAAACCATCAACATTCTTTAAAATAGATACTTTGGTTGGCTAATAACGCACGAAAATAGTCACATCTGTATACAATTAAAATGCCACCCCCGCTTTAAAGCAAATTTTTATCACAACTGAAGATGTCTTAGTTTCCACAGCTGACAACAATGTAGCTTTTAAAATTTTGATAAATCCTTTTATCGGAAGCGCACATGATCCTGGTTAGTTGCTTTTTCTGTTACAAATACGTATATTGTAGTAGTATCGTAGTAGTGCTTAAGTATGCTACGTTCACACTGAACGTGTCAGGGTGTTCAGTTTCAATGTTGTCAATCTACAGAAACTGTAAGCGGTTGGAGTGGGGGTAAACCTCACCGTACCGGGAGAGTCTCTCAATGTTCTCATTAACCCAGACAGGGAGAAATGAATACAGATGTGTTTGTAGAGCTCCTTAAAGTAAATAAACCAGATCTCTGAACATCATTCGTGTCTTCCATACATTGTGATGAGATACACAGAAGCTGCTGCATGTAGCGGTCAGACTGAAAACATCCGGGGGTAGCTCCTCCCACAAGTCTGGGGCATCAAGCTTATGAACATGTTTTTGGACAGCATTCAAAAGAGAGGCGTGAATGCACCGTAGCTTCACAGTAAAGCAGGTCAATAAAACTGTTATTACCTATGAGTGTGGTGGATGATGGCGGGGTTGATGGAAGAGCCACAGTGGCAGCGTAGGATTGACTGGCTGGCTGTGGACAGACATCCTCTGGGCTCTCTTCTTCCTCAGGTTCATCTTGCTCCCCGCTGGTTTCAAAGAGTCTGCAAAGTGAAAGTAGGCGGAGTCTCAACAACCAAGGAGAAAACATCTGGGCAAACTCCGCCTCTAACACGTACCTGTGTTTCTGAACGAGGACACACTCGCCACCATCCTGGGGATCCACGTTATAGATGTAAAGAAACCCATCCGAGGACGCCACTAGTAGTCTGGGAAGTTTCTGAATTCTGTAAGCAAACACCAAAAGGGAATAAATATCCAGGGATACACATGAATTCCTTCTGCTGGTCTCCTATGCTTACTTACGTAGCAAGAGCACAAATGTTCTTCAAGCCAAACATGTTGAGGCGTACAGTGGCAAAAGCTCTGTCCTGGTGCATCATGTCCGACACATGGGTTGGCAAGTAGGTGCTGGCTGCCGTGAACATTTTGCCAACATACGTTGACCAGGTTGGAGATTCTTCCTCTTGACTTAAACACATAAAGATAAAAAATGGGTAGTTGTTCTATGAGATTTTCATTTTTAAAAATGATTCATTTCATTCATTTGCAGTCAGTATACGTGCAGACATTTCAAATTATTCAGCTTTATATCACCTTTTAATATACATCAGTTACAGCACTAAAGTATGTGACATATTTACTCCTCAAGACACTTTAATTAAAATGCAGTCACATTGAAAGTGAAGCAATTCAAGTCTTTTTTGAGTCACTTTTTTGTGATTCAACCTAAAAATTTTTCCAAAGTTATTTTAAATCAGCAATTTCCAAAATGCATTTATTTTTAGGTGATGTGTTGCAGCTCCATGCTGGACAAATGAATGTATGTTAAGAAACGAAATAGAGATAGAGACAAGAAAGTAAAGCATATAGCTTCATTTTATCTGTAGGAAACGTTTTTAGAAAATCTTTCTTTGATTAAAAAAACAACATATAGATGTGAACGTGCTACAGTCATATGTCAAATGTCTTTTACTACGTGGAGCTTTGTCATCATTAGTTTGAAATCATAATGGAACATTTTAAAGAATGTGTGATTTTCACAAAAGTAAATAATTTATTCTATACAAAAGGCAGAATTTAAAGACTGATGAAAATTGTGTTTTTGGTGTTTTCAAATGTTCTTGTTGCATTGTTCTCAAAATGGAGGATATTTATTTGGAAATTTGTTTTTAATTCAAATCATTGTGAATCAGGAGCAGACGAAAAAATGCTGTTGGAAAAAGCTTGTAGCTGTGACGTAGATGCTACAATCAGTGGGCCGTAAACTCTGCTCCGCTCCATTCTGATGCATCCATTTGCAGACAAATAGATCCATGTACGTCTTTGTTTTCCTCATCTGAGCTTAAATTTTGATCAAAACTGCACGACTGGATAGTTCTTTTGTTGCTCTCCATTTCTGTTGCACTGGTAATAGTAGGTTGGGGGTGTGAGGGGCTGTAAGCTAGCAGGAGAGAGTGTAAACAAAGCGATCATGGGAAGTCAGAGCAGGCTTACAACAGACAGGCCCACAACTCAGAAGCAAATTTCTAATGAACTCCTGCCACTCTACAGAAATCATGCTCTACAAGTTTTTTTATTTTGGCTGAAAACTGCATAATCATAATTGAAAGACCACTGGGAATTAATTGAAAATACATCAAGAGATGATCGGAGTGAGTCTCTTATCATTAAAAAAAACTGGAAAAATCTTGCTATAACGAGCAACCAGTAAAAATATTTTGGTGCAAACTCCACGGGAGTTTGTTCCTAGCAACACACAAGCATTTGCTTCATTGGCTCATAACAGGTGAGACAGCGCCGCTGTGCTTACCTGGGGCTGTGCTGCTCTAGCTTGAAGATGTGGACGGTCTCTGTGTTGCTGGAAGAACACAGGAACTGAGCGTCTGCACTGAAGGACAGTGAGCTGATGCTAACATATCTGTAACACACACGCATGAAATGAAGAAACAGATCAAAGACTGAGTTTGAAGAAAAACAAACTGACTCAACAAACTCAACAAACTGAATTTAACAGAAATCTGAGCACCAACCTCTTCATCCCTCGTCGAAATTCAAACAGCTTCTGACCTTCAGGAATGCTGAAGACTCTGATTACAGTGCCCTGAGGAGGAGATGTTTAGCAAAAGTTAAAGAGAGGTTCACTTTGTGGTGCAGAGCTGGTTTACACGCCACATCTTCACCTTCTCTGATGCGCTGGCTAGTTTAGAGCCAGAGGCGTTGAATGTGAGGGCTGCCAGAGGGCTGTCGTGAGCCTGGATCAGAGTCACTGTGCTCTAAAGAGAAAAACAACAGTTTTCTGTTATCCACAGACACACTTTTTCCCATGTAAATCCGTGTGCTGCTGACACATGACAACCTCACCAGGTTGTTGGCATCATAGATGGTTATCTCTCCCATGGTGGCACTGCCGGGGTACGCCAGATAGGAGTTACTCTGGTTGACAGAAAGTGCACACAAGCCTACAACAGAGAAGTGAGAAAATAGTTTTCTTTCATTTGTTTTAACGATATTTTAGTTTGAATAATCTAATGTATTTAATAGTCTTTTAAAAATGTTTCTTAGAATTTTTTTTTCAATTCTGAAGCTAAAGACACTTGGAGAAAACGTTAAAGCACAAAACTATAACATTTTTGTTAAAGTTTTTTGTTGTACATTTTTATATTCAACATAATTATTATCAGATTTAAGTGTAAAATATTCTCTAAGTTGCATTAAAATATCAACTAAGTTCTAACTGTGTTTGGATTTGCATGTTTCAGCAACCACTTCCAGTAAAAAGTCTACTTAAACGCACTCGTGTGTGGTTTGGGGCTTCCGCGCTCACACGGTGAAACAAGTTTTTAAGTCCGTTTTCAGGCTCTGTGTAAAAAACACGTGGCGATTGAAGGCTTGCTGACAGTTAAATCGGTTAAAGGTTGACCAATCAGGGACTCAGATTTGGTAGTGATGTATTGCAGAAATTCCAACGGAATAATACGACACCAAGTCTTTCATTTGTGGGCATAGAGCTGTGAAAAAAAGGCCTGGAGCAAGATTAATGAGATTTGCACCACTTTGACATTTCACACCAAGCCTCTTCTAACCGTTAGTTCATGCGCTGGTATCAGGTACCAACAAACCTGTGTGAACACCATATGCTGAAAGCGCGCTAAAAAAAAACATGTTCAGGGTGTTCTTGAACGCATCACACATACATGTGAACGCAGCCTAACAGTAAATAAACTGACACTTCATCCTCTACCCAGCTATTTTTAGAAAAGTAGCTAAAGTTTTCTAATTCAAACGATTCAAATACATTTTTTTTTTTAGTGCATTTATTCTATCTTTTGAAATATTTTTAAAAATCAACAACTCATTACTGGGCTCATATTTCTCAGCAGTTTGACTGCACCTGATGGGTTGACAGGGGTGTTGAGGAGGGTCTTGAGCAGTTTCATGTCTCTGATGTTATGGATGTAGATGGACTCTTCCAGGCACACCACAAGCCGCTGGCGAGGTAAATGACAGCAAAAAAGTTCAACTGCAAGCCCAAAGAAGACTGACAAACTGGAAAAACACCCTTCTCTGCTCTCACCTGTCTGTTGAGCCTGACAGAGAGAATGTTGTTGGAGTAGCTGTAGTTGCAGATCTCTGTCCCCTTCTTAAAATGGTAAACATTCATTCTCCTGGGCATGGAAAGACTGACCACCACCACCAAGCTGCTGGAGAACAGCCGCTCCACAATGTAGATGTCCGGACATTCGACTTTAGAAAAAACACAGAAGTCACTTTGGAAAATTTGACTTTATGTAACCAATTTAAAGCCCCACTCAGATCATCTTTTGATCTATTTTTGACTGTTGGCGCGGTGTAAGTCTCCTCTCACTTCCCATTATCCCTTTGTTTACACTCTCTCTTGCTAGCTTACAGCCCCTCACACCTCCAACCAAACATTATCGGTGCAACAAAAAATAGCGAAAAATACAGCCGTGCAGTTTTGATCAAGATTCTAGCTCAGACGAGGAAAACAAAGACGTACGTGGATCTATTTGTCTGCAATTAGATGCATTAGAATGGAGTGCAGCAGGGAGCTTGTGGCCCGCAGATTGTACCACCTATGTCACCGTTACAAGCTTTTTCCAACAACAGCTTTTTTGTTTTGTCCTGCTTCACAATGATTTGAATGAATGAAACTCAGAAAATGCTAATTTAAGCTTAAGTTTTGTTTATATGTCTGCCATCGTTGGAAGAATGCCACAACAACAAGTTAAGAACACAACTTTTATTGGAGTGGGTCTTTAAATATTGTTTGAATTACTTAAGTCATTTGCCTGGAATATAAATGCTGCAGATAAACTTATTCAGCAGTATCTCTGAATCATATAACCACAGTTTTGGTAATATTTGAACTGTGACACACACACGCAGGTCATAAAACACTTGCTCTGTGTAAATGGATTTACCTAAACAAGCAAAATCACACATTTTCTTAATTCAGAAAAGAGTGAGGAGCAGTTTTCCTCATACCTCCCTCATGCATGCATTCCAGTTTGTCCACAGCTGTGATGGAAAAGAGCCGGTAACCAGTCTTGGTGCCCACAGACAAGGAACTACAAGAACATACACAAACACAGAAGTTCTTATCATTCAAACGGGATTGTTAGGATAACTCCATAACTCATAAACTGATCATTATGATGTTGTTTTTCCTAAGAAAAATAAGCACAGCAGGTGTTTTTAGAGTAATTTCAAATACTTTATTTCTTCACTAATGAAACAACTGCATACGTTTGTCTTTTCTCGATATATTCGCAGCATCATTATATTTGTGTTATTAGAGGAGCATGTTTTCAAGTTTTAAAAGGGTAACAAAGGGCTCTCTGAAAGCTCCATAAAAAGGCCTCATTTGTATTATCCTGACAGGAGACTACAAATACAGAATGTCACAGAGATAAGGACGCTTTGACCACCTGTTTTGCTTAGTAATCAAATCTTGGGTCAGGTTTTTATGAAAGGTGACACATTTTTAAACTATTTTAAGGGACAAAGTGGATTCTTTTTTTCTAATAAAATAATTCCCAAAAGATTGTTTTTTAAATAGTATTTACACTTTAATTATTAACATATGTCAATCGTTTGGGGTGTGTTTACACACACATGTATGTTCAGCTTTACTGCATTAACCTTAATACACAGCAGCCACAAGTTTAGTTTTGTTGCCAAAACAGCACTTTGATGTGCAACAGGCCCTGCAGGTTAACGCGGTGGCCTGCTTTCAGCAATCCTAAGAGTTTCTTTGTTTCTGTTGTTGTGCTCGCCCTCACCAAACTATCTATCGAGTTGTGTAAAGTGAGAGAAATGTTTCTGAAATTAGCGGAAAATTCCATTTTGGTGTCAAGGACTTCAGATTGGGCCGCAGGTCGCTTACGTGGTGTCTTGGTTGAACGAGGCACAGATGAAGCCTCGGTGTAGTCCGGGGCTCTCCGGCGCGTCCTGGGACTCCATCCCAGCCGCCCAGTTCGCGGCTGACCCCCTTCCGCGGTCGGAGGCCGTGGGCTTGGACTCGATCGACACTGGAGCCCGCTTCCCCTTCTTTCCTTCCCGAATCCAAGCGCCACGCTCGCACTCTTTATGGACCCGAATGTCCTGCCAGCTTCCCCCGGACAGCACGCATCACACGCCGAGAGTAATATCCCAAACTGTTATTAAAAACCAGTATCTGCACTTCCTGGATAGCTGATCTGTTGTGCGCTAGTTTCAATTGTGTTATTAATGTGTTATTAAGAACGTTAACACAGCAAAACAAAAACAGCTGATGAGATGATGCGTCATTTTAAGGTGCGTCGCCATTGGCCGATGAGAGCAAACTAGTTTGTCTTTAATCGAATTTCATTGGCTGAATCAGTCCAACCCGTCCTATGATTGGACAAAGCAACCACTCACCAAACAAGACCCGCCTTCCCAGAAAGAACTAGCTGCTGATTGGTCAGGGGCAACTTTAGGCTTGTCAAGAGGAAATGTTTTGGTGATTTTATTGGATAAAATAAAAAAGGAAGAATGGAGAAAAAAAGCCCCTTTTTAATTGTTTTTTTTATTTAACATTTGAAACACGTCCTGAGTAACTTTATAAAGCTGTATGCAAATGTTAACTTAATCCAGGCCCTTTGAAAACTTGTTCACACAATTGTGTCCCTGTTTTTCTTTATTTCTTTCTTTTTCTTCCGGGTCTTTTTCTACGGGTCTTCTTTTTCGAAGACCCGTAACTCTTCAGCTCCTTCAGCTTTTCAGCTCATTCAGCTGTCAAAATATTCAGCTCTTTTAGGAGATTACTGCTAGAAAGTTTTAGCTACATAACTCTTCAACCTTTCAAACTATTCAACTAACTACCACTTTTTTAAACCCCTTTGAAAATGGCTTATGGAATCTTCAAAGGCCCCTTTTTCAGCTAAAGACTTTGCCCTCTACAAAACAATTGAACTCAAGTAAACCTTCAGCTACAGAAACCATTAAACTTTTAAACTATTCAGCAGACTATGGGCTCTTGAACTTGTATTTTTCCTTTAAAAACTCATTACGGTTTGTAGATATCCCAGGTCAAAGTTGACATGTCATTTTTTGCATGTTTTGCAGCTAACCCTGCTTCAGTAATTGCTGCTCATCTGGATCAGGTGTGTTCAGTCAATCAGAAACTGTGCTGATTAATATATAATATTATATCTAATAATATATATTAATATATAATACTATAAATATTCACATTAATTGAACAAACAGTGATTGATGAAGGCTGTTATTAACAAACCACAACCGATTCAGTATATAAGTTCTGTTTTTGATTAACATAACTGGTTTGGGTTTTGTTTTATGTTGACTCTCATTTATCTGGACTTGGGATCACTGGCGCACAAAAGGAGTGGATGGTGGCCCCAGTGGATGCCTTATACCTGTAAAGAACACTTCCCTTCATTTAAATAAATAGATAAATAAAGTGATTATTAATTCACCTCAATGTTTTGTTAATTAATCTTTTATCTCTAATTAATTCATTTTTTTAAATTTACAATTGCAGTTGTTTCTGTCCTTTTCTGTGCAAAACGTTTCTTTTTATTTAGCTTTTAAAATCAAAGAACAAAAGGTTAAAAAAATAAAAATGTAAAAATTAAATAAAGCAAAGGCACGGCAGACAACAACTAAAAACACCTTCAGACCATTTCCCTTTAAGGTTGCTAGGGGTAACGAGCTCATGTCAGAGCGAGAAGGATTGACGTCAATGACGGCTGTTGATTGGTCCTCAACCGTATCCGGTGGGGCAGCGGTCCAGGGCCAGGAAAAAAAAATCGAAGTGAGGAGGAGGATCGGGTAACGGTGCGCTTTGTAAAATATCTGATCTACCGAGTGTCTGTTGAAAGGCTCGGTGGGATTTTACACTTTCGAGTGAGTATTCTCGTTGTTTCGGCGCGTGAAACGTTTGACCTTTAAATGGGTGAAATTTGTTTCCTTCGTTCCTCGTTTGTTTATGCTAGAACTCAAGATGGCGTCATTGAAGGGGAGCTTTGCCTTTGCACTGAGCTAGCCAGCTAAGCATCAAACGAAACGCGCTCATCGCGGCACAGCGTAGGCCACAGATAGTTGATCTGACGATTAAATTGGTTACTAAAACAACTAATGTAGTAAGATAATCGACTCGTTATGTTTTTAATTTAATCCTTTTACTTGGTTGCTACCTTTCTGCTTTCTGTTGAAGCTATCCCGACCTAGACGAGGCTCGACGAACATTTCTCTTTCTGAAAGCTAACATCATTCCGTAAATTGTTGTTATTTGCATATATTTTATTTAGGAAAGTTTATTGCATCTTTATAGTTCTACCCTGAAGTCATTTTGCATGACACTGCTCTTACTAATAGTGTCGTTAAGACTTCTGCATTGTATTTTTAGAGACAAGACATTTTGTTACATGTTTTATGACTCAGAATGTTATTTAGATGAATGTAACAAATACAAAAACAATTCCAAATGTATTTATTCTTAAATAACATCAGTAGACCTGAACATATTTATGGTCTGGCCTACTTCTTCCTCTGTGGTTTGGGCTAAACAAATCTCTAATTTCCTCCTCCTATGTAATTAGCTACATAAAACCACGCCAGACTCAGTTTTGATCATATGGTTCATAATCTCCCTCGGGCCTGGTCAGATTAGAATTCATCCCAATCCTATTATTGGTGTGTGTGCATGGAGAATGACTTTGAAGACACAAAACGGATAGTTTGATTTGTTCCCCGGGCCTCGTCCTTGACCTTTTATTCATCTAAAGTGCACACATTGATCACAGCCTGGCTTTAGACTAGACACATATATCAAAATGCATTTGAAACCACACATTTGATCAAAAGTTATTCAGGCTCTTAAGGTCAGAGGCAGTAGTGTAACCTGAAATGTTCCATCAAAGTAAAATAAAGCTGGTTTATCATTTGTTATAGAATGTGACAGTTAATTCTTGTGGTGAATTGAATCCTTGATCTTTAATTTCCACCATCTTTGTTTGACATTGTCAATGCACCATCAGGCTTATTCTGTTATGCCTCATAAATACAGATATTTGTTCCTCTCTTGCACAGTTTGATATGTTTAATTGTATCATATGACCACTTTTGCCTTTGTGGTTGTACTCAGACTGTTTTTGAGCTCTTGGGTTTTATTTTTCTCACATTACATTGGTCTCTGCTTCTCTTTTTTTCCATTCTGAAAAGAAAGCTTCAAATTCACACCACTTTATCTGTGAATCCCACATCCCTGATTTGACATCCCTCTGGCTTTTTTTCTTTTCCCACTCCAGTATAAGGATAGAGGTCACAGAGCAGGGTTGCGGTTGTCGTCATGGCATCTGGAAGCACGAGCAGCGAGGAGGAGCGGAGTCTGAGGGAGTGTGAGCAGTACGTGCAGAAACACAACATCCAGCAGCTGCTGAAGGACTGCATTGTCCAGTTGTGCACCTCCAGGCCCGACAGGCCAATGGCTTTCCTCAGGGAGTACTTCGAGAGGCTGGAGAAGGTTTGTTTGTTTGCACTTAAGCTATAACTTATCGGACAGAACTCACAGTTTAGTTATTGAAGGCACTTATTGTTACTTAACTTTTACACTTGCTGAACAAGATACTATCGTTTAGATAAACATATAAACATATTTTTTAACAAATAAAATATATAACAAATAATATATAAAACCCATTTTGTAATTAAACATATTTAAAGTCCCAATCTGTTCATCTTTGGATCTATTTTAAAAGCATTCCCAGTGTTCTTTTAATTATGATTATACCATTTTTAGCCAAAATCTAAAAACCTGTGTTGTTTCTTGGAGTGGCAGTAGTTCATTAGAAACACGTCTCTGAGTTGTGGGAGGGGCAACCCCGCCCCCACTTCCAAAACTAATTGCTGAGAGCTTGAGCCTGTGGCTCTCCCAGCGTATTTTCTAAAAAATAAATGCTGTCTTTTCAAATTACATTGTTTGTCTGCTCCTGATTCACAGTGGTTTGAATAAAGAACATTTCATAAATGCACATTTGAGCTGAATTTTCTTTATACATGTTCTTTATCATCAGAAAAATGCCATAAGAGCATGTTAAAAACAAAATTATTTATCGAAATGGGTCTTTAGGTTACAGAATTTCTGTCTGTATGCTAAAGCACAATGCAGATATGTTGGGATATTCATGTGTTTCAGTTTTTGAATTTTTTTTTTCTGATTATAAAGTGATTAATAAAAACAATAAAGAATAGGGTTTCTTAATAACAAGACAGAAAATCAATTAAAAACAAATAAAATGGTTTTTTTTCCCACAACTCTGCAGATGTCTTTTTTTAAAAATGTTTTTAGCATTAACCCAAACCTTTGACTAGCCAAAAAAAATGATTGTAAAAAAAAAAAAAAGCTACATGTCATGACATGATTTTAGAGTTTTTGAATTTACATTCAGTTAAGCATTTAGGCAAAGCCTACTATGCACACAAACCTGGGAGCTCAAGGAAGCCATCATTGAAACATTTACTGTAAATATCAGGTATTTCAACTTAAAGAGCTTGTTACAAAACTAGGAATTGAATGTGATGTTATATAAGCACTACCTTTAATTGTTTTTCTTTTTTTTAATTGTTGACTAATTGCAATTTATAGCTACATAAGTGAACTTATTTTTTCTTTGGTTTTTCTGTGGGTTTTTTTTTTTTTTGTTCTTCAGCACATTCGGTCAAAAACTAACTTTTTTCTTAGAAGTTAACATGAGCAGGAAGTCATGAGAGTTCAGTGAAACGTTTTTCAAACATTGTTAGATAGACTAGTCGCACCCAGAGTTAAGAGAATTATTTTTCTCCAAACCCTGTTGCCCTTGAATGTAGATGAGCATGTTTCCTCGTCAGTAATAAATGGAGACATTGATGACCAGAACCTCCAGCCTCCTCAGAACCTGAAGGCTGGGACATGCTCCCAGGAGCGGTGGATTTCTGCACGCTTATGTTGTTGACATTCTGCCAAATGCATAAAACCACATTCGGTGAGATAGTCACTTGATCTCAGCTGAAGAGAGTTCATTCTAACAGATGAAAAGCAGTTATAATGCAGCTATAAAAGGCAAAACCTGACATTTTCAGCAATTTGGTTTTGTCGCATTTATTTATCACATTTTTTGCACCAAACCTCTAACTTTGTAGTAAAATAAGCTAAAGAGCTTTAGTTATTTGTCAGTTTTTTTGTCTGGGTTTCACACTTGAGGTTGAGGTCGTGAGCGCTGCTGCTGACTCAGTTTCTTTACTGCTTTAAAAGGAGGAGGCCAAGCAGATTCAGAACCAGCAGAAGGCCAGCAATTCTCGTTCAGACTCACGTGACGAAGAGGTGTCTCCCCCCATGAACCCTGTGGTGAAAGGTCGCAGGCGAAGAGGAGCCTTCAGCGCAGAGGTGTACACAGAGGAGGATGCAGCTTCATATGTCAGAAAGGTAAAAACTCAAGTCAGCGGTGAGGAACCGATGAGATGAAACCTTCTCCTCACGCCTGTTTCTTCCTGGTATTCTAGGTCATTCCTAAAGACTACAAAACGATGGCTGCTCTGGCTAAAGCTATTGAAAAGAATGTTCTCTTTGCACATCTGGATGACAATGAGAGGAGGTACCGATAACATGTTCACCATAGACATCTGTGTGGATTCCAGCTGTGTTTACATAGTCGTCTTTTCTTTCTAGTGACATTTTTGATGCAATGTTTCCAGTCACCTATATTGCTGGAGAAACAGTGATTCTTCAAGGTAAGATTGATGGGGAAAAGTTAAGCAAACTGTTGAAACCTGTGTGTGTGACACGCTGAATTTTTATGCTCTCAGGTGACGAAGGGGACAATTTCTACGTTATCGACCAAGGAGAAATGGATGTGAGTATCGCTCGTGGATTGTAACCTTTTCTAGGACATCCGTCTTATCCATTCTGCTCCGACAGGTGTATGTGAACAATGAATGGGTCACCAGCATTGGCGAAGGAGGAAGCTTCGGAGAACTAGCG
Organism: Oryzias celebensis; assembly: GCA_014656515.1. Taxonomy (NCBI): domain Eukaryota; kingdom Metazoa; phylum Chordata; class Actinopteri; order Beloniformes; family Adrianichthyidae; genus Oryzias; species Oryzias celebensis. Next base: position 53,638,728 of record BNCR01000001.1, on the reverse strand, counting down.
CTGATCTACGGCACCCCCAGAGCGGCCACAGTCAAAGCTAAGACCAACGTGAAGCTGTGGGGCATCGACAGAGACAGCTACCGGAGAATACTCATGGTGAGGCTGGGCGTTCTTCTGCAGAGCAGGCTACTCGGAAGTTGTTTGTCAAATGTTGGTTTTTCTGAAGCCACAACCACGTCTGGTCATGTTTCATTTACACAGTCTGTCTCTTTAGGGGAGCACTTTGAGAAAGAGGAAGATGTACGAAGAGTTCCTCAGGAAAGTGTCCATTTTAGGTGTGTTGCACTCTTTCAAGTTCTCTTCATCTATACATTATTCTGGTTCTGTGAAAATACAGCGAAGGAGTCTGTCTGTTCATCTGGAAATGTCTGTGGTTTCAGAGTCTCTCGACAAATGGGAGCGTCTGACTGTCGCTGACGCCTTGGAACCGGTCCAGTTTGAGGACGGACAAAAGATCGTTGTGCAGGGAGAGCCTGGAGATGAGTTCTTCATCATCTTGGAGGTAGTTCACTCTTCCGCAGATGAACTAGAAACGATCAGATTTTTTACTAATACCAATTCACATAAGTTAACCCTTTAACACCAGTGCTTCACCAGCTAACACCAGCTCCAGTGTAGACATTTTGTGAGTTCCGTAACAGAGGAAATCGACAAGCTTTTCTCCGCTTCAGAATACGTAGAAATTACATTAATTGCATTAACGGTTGGTAAATTACGGTATCTCAAAGGGCGTTTGTTCTGTAGGTGTTTCAGGAGACATCTCTGGTGTTAAAGGGTTAAAATTATTACATAATTTTCTAGAGTATTGGTCGCAAAAGTAAAAAGAAAAAAGAAAGCATATTGTCAAATTCGATGCTCAATGCTTTTCCAAAAATGTGTTCATAAACTAGATGCTCCACTGCATGTGGGAGGAGCTACCATCAAGTTTTTGGCCTCATTGCTACATGGAAGCGTTGACTGTATTTCTCATTCACAATGCATGGAAGTACAGAAAACATTGAGGGATCTGGTTTATTTATTTTAAAGAGGTCTACAAAAACATCAGTAATTACGTCTCCATGTCTGGGTTCATGAGATCATTCAGTCATTTTTTTTTATGGTAAACTTTACCTTCACTGCAGAAGCATCTGCATGACGGTCGCTTTCAGCTGTACTTCCATGAGTCTGTGATCCAGTTTGTTGACTTGTTCCACAGTAGTCCAAGGAAGAAAAAAAATTAAAGAAGAATATTTTCTACTGACTGCGTTTCTCTCAGTAGAAAATGCTAATACTACTAGTGAGGCCTGAAACGAGCATATTTGTGCGTTTAAATAAACTTTTCATTGGAAGCTGTTGCTCAAACACGTCTTTTCAAGCCAGGTGTGAACGTAGCATAAGTTGCACTCCTGGGCAAACTATGCCAAAAAATTGGACTTTTCTTCTGAAAAATAAGGTACATGTCAACCATTGTTATCAAATGTTTTCTGTGTTTCAAATGAGCTTCAAATCATTTCAGTCGTTGGATGATGAAGATTCTTGGATTGTTTAGTACCTTGAAACTGTTTTGTGAGCAAGCTGTTTGCCTGTGTCTGAGGGGATGAGGTGTCTGTTTGTTTTCAGGGTTCTGCAGCAGTTTTGCAGCGTCGCTCGGAAAACGAGGAGTTTGTTGAGGTGGGGAGATTAGGCCCTTCGGATTACTTTGGTAAGAGCTAACGCACCATCAGGTCCACTTTTCACCATCGATTATTATCCAGTTACTGCTCGCTCTTGTTCAGATTTCAAGAGATTCGTTTGATTCTAAAACTGTGACGTCGTTTACCAGGTGAGATCGCTCTGCTGATGAACCGCCCCCGCGCTGCCACCGTGGTCGCCCGCGGCCCGCTGAAGTGCGTTAAGCTCGACCGGCCTCGCTTCGAGCGGGTCCTGGGTCCTTGCTCGGACATACTCAAACGCAACATCCAACAGTACAACAGCTTTGTGTCGCTGTCCGTCTGAGGGTTTGTCCTCCTCTTCTCTGCTGCCCTCACCTCTCACCCTCTGTCCTGTCAGACCCAGGGTCCTTTAATTCAATTTGCTTTTTTGGTCACTTTTCTTTTCCTCTCTTTTGGCCCTCTCTTTGTTTCACACACACACACACACACACACACACACACACACACACACACACACACACACAGATGGTTTTGCTGTTACACCCGTCACGCAGAGGTGATTTTTTGCCACTCACCAGCGCTTCTACCAGCTGCTGTACGCTACTTTGTAGGCACGGTTTTCTCATTTGTGTAAATATCTGTGAATTTTCCTGTGAGGTTCAAGTCAGAGCAGGAGATCTGAAGGACTTCAGAGACAGACAATCATACCTTTCCGTGTCAGTTACAGATTGGGGGAAGATTACCAGTTTCCTTTTTGACACCAGTTTGCTCGATTCGATTCACAAAGCAGAGATCAAGAACTGTCAAAAGCAGGAAGAACGTTGTTAAGCCTTTTTTAGGTTTCAGCTCTGATGTTACACATTGACTTGCCCTTTTTTTTAATCGTACGAAGAGACAACAACGTGTCTGATTTGCTTAGTTTTGAGAAGGCTTGTATTTTTTGTTCTGTGTGTGCAGCTGCCAGGCTAGTGCCAAATGTTAATGATTTTTCACAGCGCAGAGATGCATAGCCGTGGAAATGCAGTGCGTGATCTGTTTCCTGGAACTCCAGCAGGAAGTAGTTGTTATTCTCAATGTCCTCTTTAATTATTTTAAAGACCCTGAAAGAACTGCCTTGAATACTCTGAGGGGAAACGTGGAAATAGAAGGAAAAAAAGGGTATTAAGTGAGTTTCAGTATTCAGTTTATTCCACAAATAACTCAGTCACTCTTCTGCTATGGTTTGCAATCCAAATGTAAGCAGAATATAGTCAAAAAGTTATATTAATTATGGTAAAAATTGTTTGGAGTGATCTTAAAAAATATGTTTAACTGTCTTTTGTAAACATTTATTTTTCCATAAATTCTATTGTAGGTGTCCAGTGCCACAAATGATTAAATAAATGCTTCTTCTTGTCAACTGACATAACAGTATGTAATTGTATTGTGTAAAAATGTGACGGGGGGGTGACGTGTTAAAGAAACCCCCCAAAAAACAGTGATGAGAAACGTTTGGGGGCTGTTGATTTGAGATGTGTGTCATCGCTGATTTGGAGATGGTTTTGCTTTTATGGCTTCAGAGCTCTGTGATCTGGTGTGAATGGGGGTTTGTTTGCTTAAATGCTTTGTGACTATTTAGCAGCTCTTATTTTTTGTTCTTAATTTTTACTTTTTTTAACTGTCATGTCCGAATTAATTCTGGATTCTATTCTTAACTCTTCATTCCTTCTTCATGGACTCTTACCAGAAGAGACCTGCTGTCAGTGTTTGCCTCACTCGTTTGAGGTGTCGGTTTAGTTTTGATGCAGGGAAGTTGGCGTAGTCCGAGAGCCGATTGAATTTCCCGTCATCTTCTCCCTGAAGTTATTCTCGTGGATGTGTTGTGTGGATTCCATTGACGGCACGTCCGTATCCATAGGAAACGACTCCGTTCACCTTCATTAAAGCTGTTTTCATGTAAATAGCAGCATCGATCCACAGCATTTCCAGCCACTCTGCAATTGTCCCGGTTTGCCTTAGCTTACCTTACCTGGGCTTACTGTAGTATGCAGTCACTCCTGCGAGCCTGACCTTCAGTGAGTTTGTTCGGTTTGCAGCACAAGGAGCTGCAGGCCACAAGAGGACCATTCTTTTTCTATTTACCATGTATTTAGTTTGACCTCTGTGTGCAAAGATGTTTATCCTTTTGGTATAGATTGTTCCAGATGGCAGTTTAAGCAATAAAAAGTAAAAAAATCATTCAGCTTGATTGTCGTTTTTTTTTTTCTTCCCTTTTTTTGGCTTCAAACTCCACAGTTGATTTAAATCATGTCAGCTGGAACTTCTGTTTTTGTGCCTTTTATGTTCATGTTTAAAAATAATTCACTTTTTTCTGGCTTGGTGAAATAAACAGCAGTTTTGTCAAATATTTCTAGTCTGATTTGTCTAAAAGGTTAGATGCCACATCTGCCCGCTAGAGGGAGACATTTAGCTACTTTATGTGGAGGATAGAAAACTTAAATTCGTAGATGGGCTTAAAAAAAGGCAAACATTTTCATTTTTAAAAAAAACCAGATGTTAGAATTTTTAACTGCTTTTATTTGTAAAATAAATGTTGTGACTCCCTAAAAACTTTTTTTTTTTTTACATTGTACAAATTTAGAACAAAAATGAAAACTTTAAGGATTTATTTCTAAAACAATGTACCGGTAGTAGCCCACGATTGCTGATGTTGCAAGATGAAAAGCACAAATTGTGAAATGGCACCAAATTAAAAGGGTTTTTTTGTTGTCTCAGCCTGTCTGGGAAAAAAGTGTTCAAATGATGTTGAAACAGGAGATTATATGTCTGGGAAACAGGGTGGAGTAAACTAAAGGGATTCCCTAATAGGTAACACTTTTCCCATCCACTCACACCTCTGTTATTTTAAAAAGAACAAAATCTCTTCAGAACTTGTGTAGTTTTTAACTTATGTTCTTGATATCCCCTCCGTTTCTCCACTGATTTAAGTGAGACACTTTTCTGAGTGATCTGACTCAACTTGAGGGTAAAAGTTGGTCATTATATCTTTGAAGATACAAACTCCTGATCAGCTCAGATTACATGAATTCTTTTGTTTATGGTAAAGTGGCTCACGCTCACCTTTAAATGTAATTCTCTCATCAGGTTGCATTAGTTTATTTAAGATTTCAGAAAAAATCCAAGCCTCCGAGGCTCAAAAAGAGGATGCACTTCATCATGAAGTCTTAAGAATCAGCTGTGACGCTGTGGCTTCGCCCTCTGTTACCTGGGCTTTGTTTTCCTTGTCACAGTCTGAGTCTCAGCTGTGGGTTTAATAAAGTCATTGGTGATCACTTCCTCCTTTCCAAACCTCCGAACGCAATGCTGGACCGTTCGGAGAACCTTCTGCAACCTCCGGTCCAGAGCTAGGAGGTGTGGCTCAGTCAGAACTGGCTGTAACAAATCTGTCTTGAGGGACTCCATCATCACCTCACTCAACCTGAACTCGGATTGGGCCAGGAGCTGCAGTCTGAGAAGCGTGGAGCGTTTTATCCTGAAAGAATGTGGATAAGTGAGTAAAAGCGAAAGCTCTTTTAGGTTTCATTTAAATCCACAGCAGAAGAGCTCACATGCAGCACTGAGATAATGGAGCTAAGATGGACATCTCATCCTTGGAGTGCTTCCCAAACCTGAGCAAAATAAGAATCACGTGTTTAAGAGGAACCACAATGAATCATTCCACAATAATCTAGAGCTGACTCACCCTCTGGCATTGTCCAAGTGGAGAAGAAAACCTTCATCTCCAAATTTGGTAAAAATTTCATAGTGGTGTCTGTCCATATTGCCTGCAAGGGAAAAAAAATCAGAAAACTGTTCAACAAAATCGCTGTAATCAAATTTTATTAAACAGAAGAAATAAATACCAATCAGAAAGTCAAAGATGGACATGTCGATAATGTTGAGCAGCCTGTTCCCTGAGTTATAAGGATGCAACTGCTTTATTGTGTCACAGAAGAAGGGATTCACTTCCCACCTGAAAGAAAAACACAATGAAGATCACAGAGGAATGAAACTGTTAACAGGCAACGTCTGAACATGCATATTTCAGAAAATCTTACATCATGTTGTGAAAGAGGTTTTGTTGCAGAAACAGTCAGAAAATTGCAACATTTTTTTTCCTCAACTGACTTCAAACAACTGTATTTTGTGTGAAGTACAAGTAATATGGACTTTACATGGCCTCTTAAAAATCTCACAAACGCTGAATTATTTCAATCAGGTATGTCCAAATTCCGGCAAGCTTTAAAATTTCCATCGGGCCGCAGGCTCCTGGCATAAAACCAATAACACACAGCCCATAGCACTCTCTATGAAATGTGTGTATAGTTTCTTGATAGCAACTGGCTAAATTATGTTAGATGCAACAGGTGTCAATCTCCAGGCCTCGAGGGCTGTTGTCCCACATGTTTTCCAACCAACCTGCCGTGGAAGCTCCTTATTGGCTAAACACACCTGATCCAGGTAATCAGCTGCAGATAGGGCAAGGCCAGCCCTCGAGGCCTGGAGTTTGACACCCATGTGCAGCCATTTTAAACCTGCACAAGCTGGGGCAGAGCTGAACATTTTACATGGGGCGGTCAGAGCGGGGCAGAAGATTTTGTAAAGCTAGCTAATGAGAAGAGCAGAGCGGAAGGCTATTACAAATGAAATGATCAAAAAGATGATTTTCGAACACTTCCTTTTACACATTTTCGAACACACACTCAGAATTCTTCCGATCCAACAAATTAATTTGACAAAAATTGTATTCCGTGGCATTTAGCAAGATTTGTTAAGACTTTTTTGTCTTAAAACACGAGTTTTCTAAAAAGTAAGAATTTCCTCTTTTCAATGTTTCTTCATGGAAACAGTGAAAGTTTTGGATTCTGATCCTCCCAGATAGGCCGGCATCCACAATACAGGGGCGTGGCAAATAATTTGAGAGGCTCAAGATAAAAGACCCACTCCAAAGAAAATGTTGTCTTATGGGTTTATAACATGTTCTTGTAGCATTTTTCTCATGATGGAAATATATCTAAAAAACACAAGATTGAAAATTCACTTTTTGTTCAAGTCGTGATTGATCAGGAGCAGACAAAAACCAGCAATATGAAAATGCTCGGGGTTTGTGATGCAACTGGCACGGGCGGGCCAAGGTCTCGCTTCTGTTGTGATGCATCTACTTGCAGACAAATCCATTAATGTCTTAATTTTCATGTAGTGGTGATTTTTTAAATCTTTATTAATAATAATACTAATATTGAGTCAAAAACTGGATCGGCTTTTTGCTGGGAGGCAGTAGCCCCCTTTGCCCCCCATAGCTCCACCCCTGCGCACAACCCTTTCTAGTTAATTTTTGCTTCCAACATTTCTTCAATGTTGAATGAAGGTTGACAGCGAGTACAAGAGGAAATTTGGGTATTTCTTCAGTGAAATACAAAACATCTGTGTCTGCCTAATCCGCAGAGAGACTGACCGTTTTCAAGAAATTCAATGTCAAGAGGAACTAAAAGACAAAACATGTTACAGAAACGGAAAAAAATGGTCTTTAGACATGAAATTTACATTACTTTTGGTATATAGCAGTTTTTCTGAACTTAAAAGTATGCCATTGTGGTTAAATTTCCATTAAAAGTTGCATTTAATGTTATAAGGGTTAAAAGCATGCAGCTCATTGGCTGACCTCAAAAATATTCACCTCATATTCCAAATATTCCACCCTTTTTGCAAAAAGTTTCGATTCCCCGATCTAGACAATGAAGTTGATAAATACAGTTAAAGGATGTTTAAATAATGGCTCCTCTTACTCCTGGCGTCCAGTGAAGGTGTAGGAGCGCGTCCAGGGGTTGGGGATGGAGAGGCGTGGAGCGATACTGAGGCCGGGCAGGTATGCGGCGAGCGAACCCTCCAGCAGGTTGGGGCTCCCACATACAGCATATTCAGTCTTACACACGTACAGGCACTTCGCAAAGAAACACGTGTTGTTTGCTGTTTAAAAAGCACAAGTAAGGGATTGAACTCAACTTTTTAAATGTCTAATAATCTCAGGCATTTAGATAATTCAGCAATTACACAACAAACAATGAAAGAACATCAAATGGGAAATTCATTTGTGCTCTGTTTTTGACTTTTGGAATTAAGAAAATTTAAAAATAACACCTCAACAAAAGCTTTTCGTTCATTAAAAAGGTTTTACAACTTTGTTGAGTTTAAATTAAAAAGACTTGCATTTTAAACACACCCTAGCATCAATATAAACTGGGATATGGAGGACCATTTTACTTTCAGATCAAAACATAGATAGTCACCAAGGAGGATGTAGAAGTACAAGTTTGATTCATAAAAGTGTCACTTGATTAAAATCCATTTTTGTCAAATTGATAAATGAGCCAGATCCCTTAAGAGGCAGTTGGTACCTGGTGAGGTGAAGAAAACAGCTCGTAGGTCATCATTGAGGGTCACTTGGAGAACTTCTCCAGAGATGTTGACTCTTCTTCCAGCAACAGGTGGGACCCTCTTAAAATCCAGAATTCTAACAGGAAGATGAATTACATTAAAGGAAATGTATCACAATTTTTAAAGTTAAAATATTTGAATAAATATTGGAATAAATATTTAATAAATATATTTAATAATATGTATTAATATAATAATATTTAATAAATACTGGAGTCCAACATGCACTGGGATTAGGTCCGACTTTTTGCCGGCTATGTGAACCAAGCTCCTGCTCCGGTCATGCAGAGACCAGACAGCCCTAAGTCAGGCTTCCAGTACCTCATGCTTCCAGAGCACCCTGTGCAGGACACTATGAGGATCACGGTCAAACGTCTTCTCCAAATCCACAAAACACATATGGACAGGATGAGTGAACTCCCACAAACTCTCCAGCACCTTATACAGGGTGTAGAGTTGATCCACAGTTCAACGACCAGGACGGAAATCACATTGTTGTTCCTGGATATGAGGTTTGACTATCGGCCAGATTCTTCTCTCCAATACTCTGGCATAGACTTTCCCAGGGAGGCTGAGGATTGTGATTCCGCGGTAGTTGGAACACACCCTCTGGTCCCCCTTCTTGAAAAGGGAAACCACCACCCCTGTATGCCAGTCCATTGGTACTGTTCCCAACTACCACGCGATGCTGCAGAGACGTGTCAGCCAAGACACTCCCACAGGATCCAGAGACTTGAGGTACTCAGGGTGGATCTTATCTACTCCCAGAGCCTTGCCACCGAAGAGCTTGTCAACTGCTTTAGTGACCTGAGCCCGAGTGATGGACAGCCCCACCCCAAAGTCCTCAGCATCTGCTTCCTCAAGAGAAGGCGTGTCAGCAGGATTGAGGAGATCCTCAAAGAAATCTTCCACCACCCAACAATGTCCCCAGTCAAAGTCAGCAGCTCCTCACCTGCACTGAAAATGGTGACTGTAGAAAACTGCTTTCCTCTTCTGAGGCGTCGCACGGTTTGCCAGAGTCTCTTCAAGGCCAACCAATAGACCTTCTCCATGGCCACTCTGAACTCCTCCCAGAGCCGAGTTTTTGCTTCCACAACAGCCCGGGTCACAGCTAAGACTGCCGGTACCTGTCAGCTACCTCTGGAGTCCCACAAGCCAGCCAGGCTGGATAGGACTCCTTCTTCAGCTTAACGGAATCCCTTACTTTCGGTGTCCACCACCGGGTTAAGGGATTACCGCCATGACAGCTCTGAACAGCAGCAGAGACAAAGCAGGTGGAGAACAAGATCCATTCAGACTCAATGTCACCAGCCTCTCTTGGTACCTGTTTGAAGCTCTCCCAGATGTGGGAATAAAGACTTCCCTGACAGAGGGCTCAGCCAGATGTTCCCAGCAAACCCTCACAGTACATTTAGGCAGAGGATGTCCAGATGCCAAGTGTATTGATGGACACCATTGTGCTCGAACATGGTATTCGTTATGGACAAACTATAACGAATACAGAAGCCCAACAACAAAACACCAATTGGATTTAGATCAGGAAGGCCATTCCTACCAATCACGCCCCTCCAGGTGCTACTGTCATTGCCCACGTGGGCGTGGAAGTCCCTGAGCAGGACAATGGAGTCCCCCGCTGGCGCACTTTCCAAAACCCCTTCAAGAATGCTGGGTACTCTGAACTGATATTGGCCCTAAGCCAAAACCACAGTCCTGTGACCTGTCCCCCACCTGAAGGCGAGGGACACGGCCCTCTTGTCCATTTGGGTAAACTCCAGTACTTGGCAGCTGAGCTGTGGGCTCATGAGTAAGCCAACACTGGCCCGCTGCCTCTCACCATTTGCAACTTCAGAAATATGATAATTTTATAAACGATAAATCTATCTTCAGTTCATGCTAACATTAAGACGATGGCAGCTTTATGTCCTTCTTATTTTTATCTTCTTTCATTTAGCTGATTATCACCACAAATGCAACTTCCTGACAGATTCCCGCTGTGTTTTCTGTCTGGCTGTGCTCATGGACTGTGTGAAGAGTTTATGGCTTCCTTAAGGCCACGTTTCAGCCACAATGACGGTAATCAGACAATGCGGGTGTGAAGCTGTTTCTAAAACTGCCGCGTTCAACCAGACACCTGATTGAAAGTGATAATGATGAGAGCTCCTGGCAGCCAAGGCAGTCACAACAGTGAAAGGGTTACACACTGTGACACATTAAAACACACACTCTAATCTAAATATGAAACTGCCAAATATTCTCACACTGAAAATATGGAGATATCTGCCTTTCGTCAGCAGGTTGCAGCGTCTGCAGTAAATGTTTCGTGTCTGACGTGGCACTCCTGCTGTTTTCAGCCTCGTTTGGGAAAGTGATGACTTATCACAGTGTGTGGCAGCTTAATGATACCGTCTAGCCTGGATGACGGTGTTTCAGAGGGAATTAGTTCACCTCAGCTTAGTGCAGTTACGTAAAATGAGTGTTCAGTATAAACAGTGGTTTTTAGCCATCAGCAAGTTGGGAAACCCTGGATTTTATTAGGTGTTGCAATCATTTTGGAAACTTTTTTATTGACAAATCTTTTCTAAAGTAAATAAACTATTCCCATCTAAGATTTTAAACTCACGCTTAAGATGATTGTCAACAAAGGTGCCATGCTGAGCTCAGATCACTTATGTTTTCCCACAATTCTCTCAAAGCTCCTGTTACCTTGGCGTGAAAGCAAGTAGCTTAAAGCTGTAAAAGTAAAAACTTTTGAAAGAGAAAAACTGTTTTGCCAAGGAGTCTTATATAAAGAAAAAAATTATAGCAACAAAGACATGTTTTCTCAAACTGCTATGAAAAACTATCTTTAAAAGGTTTTTCTTGAAAAAAGTCTTTTTATTTTCTTAAAACCCCTGGCTGATGAAAATTGTGTTTTCTGTGTTTTTACCACATTATTTATGGCATTTTTCTGAAGATGGAGGTCATATATAAAGAAAATTGAAGTTAAAATTGCATTTCTGGGTATTTCTTTATTCCAATTGTGCCGAATCAAACAAAAAAAATGCAGTTTGAAAAAGATTTTACTCCATTTTGATGCATCCAATAGATCCATGTTTTCCTTGTCTGATCTGGCTTCTGACTCAAAACTGCATGGCTGGATAACTCCAATATTTCTCACCATGTTTGTTGCACTTGTTATGTTAAGCTACATAAACACTGAAGAATGTGCTAAACAGGCGTTTGTGAACGCGCTGTTAGCATTTGGTGTTCACAATGAATTGTTGCTACTCGATACGAGCGCATGTCCTATCAGTTGGAAGAAGCTTGGTGTGAAATGTCAAAGCGGTGCAAATCATTTGTTAATTTTTTACATTTTCAGCAAGTGATTAACTTAAATGAATGACAAATATGCTCTTTAAATGGAGGTTCCCCACAGGTCTCCACTCTGGATTTACTGACTAAACATAAAAAAATTAGTTATCAATGCCTCACCTGTCCAGGTGAAAAGCTGCAATCTCAGCGTTGTGTCTCTGGAAGTCGACAAAATAAAAGAAGTCTTCAGGCGTTTCTTCATCCCTCTGTTGCCTGAGACACAAGCGCAGATGAAGACGACACTTCCATTAGCCTGAACCATGTAATCATCAAGACACATGCTGCAATTTAACAGCCAAATAGATGATTTAGCTGCATTTTAATAATATGGAGCGTGGCATATATACATTCATTAAAATCATGAAGCCACACCAGCTGCTTCAACACACCCAAGAAAAGATGTGTTAAAAAAAGAAAGAAGAAGAATTCCATCACATTTTGTGTCTTAATATGAATTATTTCATGTGTTAAGATCTGGACGTTATTATTCATGGTTGGTCATGAACCTGGTTCATGAATTCTCGTGCAGATTTGCTACTTTGCTTCAGATAAACGTTGTGTTGTGTGACTTTACTTCTGCAAAGTCTCACATTTTGCCACGGAAATTTTCCAAAGGGGAAATATCAACCTTCTATTAAAGCAGCCCAAAGAATCTTTGACCCATTGCAGCGTTTGACAGTATAAAGAGTTTAAACTCCCATTCTGAGCACCTGAACTTTAGCTTTATTGATTCACAACATTGTTGACATTTTTCCTAAACCCTTATTTGTTTGCACAAACGTGAACAAATTGTCCTTCTTTTGGAACAAAAATTTAGATTTATGTTCTAAGAATAAGAGCTAGTTTTAGATTTTTGTGGATTTATGAAGATGGGCCAACTTGTACTAAGACTGTATTCTCATTTTGTTCTAAAATGAGTCATTTCCACTGATCATGCATATTCTTTGTCCTTGTAATCAAAATAAACTATGATCAGGTAAATAAAAACTAAAAGAGTATTAATAATTTGCTTAAAGCTAATAAAAAATACTCAATTTTGTGCTGTATGGTATTTAATTTGAAGTAATTTTATTTAACAGGTAAACCTATTTTTCCCCTTTTGTTCTATATTTTCATCTCTTAAGTTCTTTTTAATTGAAAATCACTTGCTTACTACTATTACTACTACTTACTACTTTCTAGTGAGTGTCCTCTTTTTCTATTTTTAGGCTGCCTCTTTTTGCAGTATACAATTCAATGCTTTTTGTTGTGTTTCATGTTTGAAAACATTCAGTTCTTACCTCATTGGTTTGAACATGGCTTTAGCAAAGTTTTGCAGTTTCAGAGCCAGCTTCAGGTGATGCCCGCTAGGTTTCACCACTTAAAACAGAGAAAAACAAACAACATTTTCTGAACATTTTTAAAAGACATTTCCTGTCAATTATTTTGGACATATTTACCAACAGGTCATTGCAATATTTGACTTATTTTGTGAAATTCTTTTATACCAAATATAATAATATAACAACTATTATTGAATAATTGACAGCACCAGGCAATGTCCTTATTGTGCCGCAACCAAAACCCAACAAAGTGTGGCTTTTCTGTGGACCTAAAAGCTGGATTAATCACAAACCTCTCCATGTGCTGCTTTCCATAAAATATTTAGGATCTTAAGAGTTATAAACCAAATCATGTTTGCATCCAAAACATTTCAAAGAAAAGAATAAAAAGTGCCACAAACTGCCACAGCGGCTGCTGAGCTGTCCTCCAAAATGAAAAGAAAAACCTTGAATGGTTAAATTTAAATGCAATGAATGGATTGTTTTGGAGTTTATTTTTAGTTGGCAGTTAGCATGTGTGTGTGTGGTTGAGCAGAACCCAATAGGACAAAAAGACACAGTCAAGATGCCAATTTCCCCCCTTTTTTGAATAATGCTCCAATTTCAAGCTAAAAAAAATAAAACAGCCACAAAAACAAGTTTTTTTTTTTTTTTTGTCGTGCCAGTAGTTTCCTGTCATAAAGTTTCACATTCATAGACTGAACTGTCATGCTGTTTCGAAGAAGGTGTGCGAACGCCTCCTTTGGAACAAGCAGACATCAAGCGTTTAATCAAGAGATGTGCCTTTGAACCTAAATGAACACTTGGCATTTGTGCCCTGCAGCAAGCGTCTGAATCTGAATCGTGGAACCAAGTGAATCAAGAAAATCTGCACTATCGCAAAAGCAGCTGTGTGCTTGTCTCTGACGAAGCAGTGAAAAAGAAAAAGAAAAGGAAACAAAGAGGCTTTTTAGTGCCAAGCATTCTTACTTCAAGACTACAAAATATGTCCATGAAAAGAAGAGTTTTGACCATACCTTGTGTGCAGTCGCAAGCTCCTTTCAGGGCCTTTTCATCCTGTGTGTAATCTACCAGAGAACATCTGCTTTTAGTATCTGATCTGTCTGTAATTTAAATAAAATAGTTGTGAATTTGTTGGAATCAGATCATTTTGTTTCACCGGCATCAAGAATTGTCAAGTTCCTCATGTCCTTGAGAAGCTGGAGGACAGCGGGGTCATCACGCGAGTACAGAGCGTAGCGGTTTATTCCCAGGTGGAACTTAAGCCAGCTGGCGTCAGGGTCATAGGTCATTTCCTGCAGCTTCACAGTGCTGTTTGTTAAAACCGCTACATCTTTGTAGAGCTTCATATGTCTGAGGATTTAAAAAACAGAAGGGAATTAGGAGCTAATACAACAACTCTCAATATTTAACATCTAAACAAAAAAATAAAAACACAACTTTTCTCAGGATTCACAAACTAAACTGTTTAGACTGCATTTATTAAGTATTTGTTACTATGTCAATTCTGAAGTTATTTAATTTAGATTAAATCGGTCAAATTCTTTTCAGATCTTGTTTTCCTTTGTAAAAATAGAAGTGCTGTTTCATAAAAATTTTAGATCTTTAGTCTACAATTGAAGTACTGCTTTGATCATATTTTTATATATTTTCAAAGCGGTCCCAGTGGTCTTTTAATTATGATTATGTCATTTTTAGCCAAAATCAAAAACCTGACTCATTTTCTAAGACAGTTTCTGCAGAGCCTAACCCAGAATTCAGTATAATTGTTAGGAGGTAGAACGCTAATATTTGAGAAGAAAATCACTATAAGGAGGTAAAATTATCTGTAATTTCTACTTAAAAAGAAATCTTATACTAAGATATTAAAATGTAGAAACAAGGAGTTCCACACAAGCATTCAAAAAGGGAAAAAAAGCTAAAAAAAAATCCCTCAAGGGATCAAAATCTAGAAACAAAAAGGAACAAATATGTTTAAAAAACTTACTGTTTGATAGAATTAGTCCAAACTGAATGTTTTACAGCCCAAAAGTAGGTATTTTTTTCCACTTTTGAGCGAATGACTTCTATTTTTTTTAGCTTTATTTAACCTAACTGTAGTTCATTTTGCTCATTTTGATCTAAAAACAAGGTTCTGAGACTTTGCAAGTATCAAATAGTTTGCAGTGTAGAATTTTGTCTCTGATTTGTGGTGCAGAGGAACCCCACCCCCCTTTCCATCACCCATAATCAAGAGTTCTTCATTTATACGCTCCCCTGCTACTTTGCATCCCCTCACAACACCAACCTGACATACCAGTGCAACAAAAATGGCAATATTGGAGCTATCCAGCTAGAACGGATTTGTTCATGGATCTAGTCGTTTAGTGGATGCATCAGAGTGGAGTCAAACTGGGAGCTCGTAGCATGTTTTCTAAGGCATATTTCAAATGGTATATTTTCAACAGCTCCTGATTCAGGATTGGAATAAACATATACTCAGAAATGTAATTTTGAGCTTTATTGTCTTGATCATCATTAAAATGCCACAAAAAAATGTTAAAACACCCAAATCACCATATTTTTGGAGTGGGTCTCCAAGATGTTAATCATTTTAGGTAGAAAGTAAAGAGCAAGCAGATCTGAAGCTATAATTTGATGAACAATGTGCTCCAAAATCTCAGCCAGCGCTGAACTTTGTGTGAGTGTAATGATCTAAGGCTTCTCAAGTGAAGGTGTGAAACCTCATTAACAGATCTGTGTGTCAGTGAGGATTTAGCAACATGCGCCCAAACAGACATTTCCAAACTAAGAGCTGTTGTTTGCAGTGAAGATTTATGAGGACAATTTTCAAAAAAACCCTGCAAGGACAGGCCGTTTGGCTTTTGTTTGACACTTTGCTCTTGTTGAACTGTGAGTCTTAAAGTTTATTTAGTCTTCTCGTTTCAGTAAAAATTGGTTGGCAACAGCAATCTGACGGCAGCAGAAATAAACTTGTGGTGAGAGGGGAAGATCATGGTCAGAGCTGACCGCACCAAGCAGGACGCTCATTTTTAACTCAAACAAACCCCATCACAGGCTGGACAGTAAACTTAAGCAGTGAAGTGAAGGGGGAAACAAGTTTTTCTCCTGGTTGGTCAACCCATCCCTAAGTAACCAGAAGTGACAGGACAAGTGCAAACCAGAGTGTGGATTAAAGAGGGGATCCCCGCCGGGTGTTTCTGGAGATGCTGTTGCAATATGTCGTAAATCTGACAGCTCAATGACATAAAATTCATGATTCAGTTATTATTTTTCCCAATAAGATCTGCAACCTTGAGGGAGTGTGCTAGGAGATGGCTAAAGCGTCTGAGGATTAAGATTTCAAGCCGTTTAAAATGATGTGTTTGTGAGAGACTTAAAGCCAGTCTCGTTCAGCGCAGGAGTTTGGTGTAAACACAGACAGCTTGTCTGCGGGTGTGTGTCTTACAACATGAACAAAGTGCATTCCTGTTATTGTGTGCCTCAAGGCGACTGGCCGTTGTGTCACTGACCTGTCCTCATGACCGCAGCACGTTTCAGCACGTGCTCACAGAGCACCCATCACAGGGAAAACTGCAAAGCACTGCAGAAGATATGATCAAAAGCGTCCCGAGTAAACAGAAACTGACCTTTCCCAGTGAGACACTTTCTTCATGTAGTATTCATTCAGCTGTTCAGCCTGCAGCAGCCTCTCTTCTGGCCCCAGCACTGGAATTTGAATGTTGTAAAGTGGATGAGCAAACAACTTCTCCAGCTTGGAGCCTCCATCAGCCTTTTGGGATGGAGTCGTATCATCCAGAGGTGTTGTAAATGTCCAGTTGGAGAGCTGTGGAGGCCCAAGACCCTCAAGTGCAGGAAGGCTGAGGTTTTTGGAACCGCATGAGCAAAAGTGTCCAGATGTTTGCATGAAGCTCCACAGCTTTGGCAGGAGAATGAAGTAAAGATCGGCGGAAAAAAGAGCTGTTAGGGTTGCAGCCACAAGGAAACGATCTCTTCTCATCTTGAAAAGAAAAACAGGAATCAGATTGAAAAGAAAATAAAAACAGAAAACTAAACAGGCAACTAACTATATGATGCTAAAGCAGAGTCCGCAAAGGCATCACTTTGCAGGTGTCCTCCAGCCTCCCACACTGACAGATTTGTTCAAGTCTCTCAGCTCCTCGAGTCTGTCTTTCCTTAAGTGTGCTCCCTTCCAGCTTCACTTCTCCTCCTCCTCGTCCTCCTCCTCCTTTGGCAGAAGCTAAAGAAAAAGCTGAGCGCGAGCGTGTGTCCGAGCCAGTCACTCAGTTTGCTTCCAGGGACCTGCTGCTCTGAGGAGGAGCATACGTGTGCATCTAGTCAGCGTTGTGTGTGCAGGTGTGCACGTGAACAGCCAATCACAGATTTGCAGATTGCGAACACAACAAAGGAGGAAAGACAGATAGAGGAAATCCTCTGAAACTGCAAGGCGTGGATGAAACACACTTCTTATCAGCCAAGAGCTGAATGAGACTGTCCTTCTGGTGTCGTCTCTCTGATGAAGCGAAAACCTACAAGTTTTCTGACAAATAAAAATATGGATGTTGTGCCAAAAACATCATCTTTTCTCCCTCGTCTTCTCATCCTTCCTCCTTTCTGGAACCTTTCACTTCTTTAGCTCCTCAAATCTTTTCTCCCTCACCGTTCCTCCCTTCACAATGCTTCATATCAGCCAACTTTCATCCTCTTTGCGCTTCCTTCATTCTCTCTTTTCACTTTTGCCTTACTTACTTTTCACCACTGATCTCCAGTCTGTCTAGCTTCAGGCAGAAATTCCCAGCTGCACTTTCCTTCCCCTCCTCACAAATCCCTCGCTTTTCTCCCTGACACGCTGATCTACAGAGAGGCACAGAAAAGCGGGGCTAAAAAAAAAAAAGTTCTTGCACAACTTTAAATGAGGAAACACAGTAAAAATAACACCTCCCAGTGATCACACGCCAGCATTTCTGTAGTCTGCCGCCACCTGATTCCAGTAAAAACACATGCATCGGCTAAAAACGTTTTTAACAGCTTTACAAAGAAGCAGCAAAGCTCTCACGGGGCGTTTTATTGCATTGCTGTTATTGTGGCATTTTGGAACATCTGTCATCTGGATGTGCTTGTATGTGTGTGGAATTAGAAGCAGCTCTCTGGGGTGTTTTATTTTCTCCACAGGAAAAGAAGTGAGGCAGAGGGAATCTGGTGTTGATGAGGGATACAAGTGAATGGAAGTCTGAACATGATAATCATGAAGTCATCATTTATCTTTTTTTAACTGAATTTCTTGCTCATTTGTAATAAACATAATCAAAACTATATACATTTCAGTGTTTTTTGTAATGAATTACGGATTGAATTACTTTGTTTCAATTAGCATGTTTTCCTCCAATTGCGACCAGTACCCCCATTGCCAGGAAATCTCTCTGACTGTGATTGGCCAATGGGGCTAAAACTGCCCAGAAGATTTAATTTTCAAGTATTGATCTAGTTAAAATCATGTTTGCTGTGCAGATGGAAGAGATGTTTCTAATTCCCAAAGATATTTATACCAAGCAGGGGATGCAGTTTGCTTTTTTAGCTGAATCAAACCAGGGCTATTTCACATTTCACCTGTTTTCTGTACTTCACAAAATATTTATGAACTAAAGTTGTGAACTAACCAACTTATGAACTAAAGTTGGTGTAAGTTGCCACAAATCTACTTTCTGTATCAGTGTTCAAAGACCCACTCTGGTAAAATTGTGTTTTTGGTGTTTTTAGCATGTTCTTGTCACATTTTTCTGAGGATAGAAGACATACATAAAGAAAATTAAGCTAAAAAATAGCATGTCTCAATACTTCTTCATTCAAACCATTGTGAATCCGGAATAGACGAAAATATGCCTTTTGGGAAAAAGAGCTTATTTGAGACAGAAAATACAATGGGTGGGCCACAAGCTTTCTCCATTCCTATGCATCCACTTTTAGACGACAACCATGTATGTTTTTTCCTCGTCAGAGCTGGAATCTGGCTCAAAACTGTGCGACTGGATAGCTCTGACATTTTGTTGCACTGGTAATGTTAGGTTGGGGGTGTGAGGGGCTGTAAGCAAGCAATAAAGCGTGTAAACAGAGATATCTCAGCAAGACAAGGAGAAGGGGGGGTTGTTACTTCACGCCATTGGTCCCACCTAAAACTCAGAGGCGAATGTCTAATGAACTACTGCTGTAGAAACTGTGTCCTAAAAACAACACAGGTTTTCAATTTTTTTTACTCTGGTTAGGAAATACTGGTAATACTTTTAAACTAGCTTAAAAGATCACTGGAGGCAGCCTCAAATTAGCATGTTTTTTCATTAGTATTTGTCAAAAAATAGTGATAGGGCAATTCAATGTCTAAGCAAACTAACAATTGATAATCCAGGATTTTGAGTTTCTTTACAAATCTTAACCCTACGGTGTTGGTTTCAAGTTCCACATACTGTTCCTGGCCCCAGCAGCTGAGCTTGCTATGCCGGGTGGCTGAACTCATTTTCCCCCTACCTGAGCAGCTGGCTGACAGCTGGCTGGCAGACAGAAAGGATGGGGAGGCAACCTGCTCGGTGTTCTGAATTTTAGGATATTCTTCTTATTTTTGTCAAGACAATAATAAGATCATAATACTAAGATAAAAGATCATGTAGTTTGATTCTTACTTTATTTTTCCCCTTTTGAACCAATGTGGGACAGAAAGTCATCAAAAGTCATCTAAAGAGAGGTGTCCAGCGTGAATTTGATGCACAAATCAATATCGGTGTGAATGCTGCATTAGCATTTCTTTAGCACTAAAACTGTGTGACATCTGATATTTGGGATGTTTTTGATGTTTTGATGTTTTTGTTTGATGTTTCGACCAAACAAAAGTCATTTTACTCAGTTTTGAAACTTTAGTTGAGTAAATTCCAGTCAGCATGGCCAGCATTGGTCCATTCAAAAGTCCCAACCATTGCCTGCATCTGAGAACTGTAGTGGATTAGTATGACGCCACCCATAGAAAATTACTGACTTCCAGCTCCAATGAAAGGAAGTCAATTTAGATGCCATTTTATTCGTGATTCGTCGCCATATTGGAGCCAGATGTCTTCAGTCAATGTGATTGGTCCTAATTGGTGTGAGTCATCATTTCTATAGCAACTAGTCTTGCCAGCAGACACCACATACTGTTATTGAGGCATCTGATCAGTCAGTTTATCACTTGAATAACTTGCAATAACTAAAAAGTAGCATGGAAAAGATTATTAAGATATTAATAAGGTATCAGAGCTAGAGTGGTTATTCTGACCAATAGAATCGCTGAGTAATAGCGGTTTTATTCTCAATAGAAGTCTATGGAATATTGGCTTCTTGGACCCATTGGACACTTTCTGTTTGGGACACCAGGAGGGAGGGGTCACTCAGTCCAGTTCTCATATAGAGTCAATGATCCTAACTCAAAACGATAAGCAGCACAAAAAACAAACAACAGGAAGTGATGGATTTGGCTGGGAAAGGGACTAACAGCCAAAAAAGACCAGATCAGATTACTCTAAGGAGCTCATGTTGGTTAGGAAAAATGTAAGAGAAGCAAAAAAAAAAAGGTATATGTGAGGATATTTTTCAACCATCATAAAAATAAATGCTGAAAATAAAGTATTTCAGATAAAGAATAGATAACCTATAACAGAATGTTACATCCTCTGCAGATACAGAGCTTCTGATTTGTTTATAGACAAGGCAGCTGACTAAGATCAGTGAACATTTTCTTCTTTTTCAAAGACCACAGCGACAAAGCAAAATGATGAGCTATTGTCTCAAAGTAAATATTTGCACAAAGTACGGTTGGGTCAGAAACACAAGTAACCACATTATTCACATTTTTAGTTTCTGATGATTCTGCAGCAACCCTGGGAAAAGTGTTTTCACTCAATCTAAAAAGCAGATCTTCAAAGGTAAACCTGCAGAGTGAGGGTGCTTTTTTTCCATTGTATTTAATATGAAACTCTTTGCACTAATGACTCAGCTTAACATAGTTCAGGCAACACATTACATTTGGCTTGTTAGTGATGCATCAATGGTTTCCTGGGGACAGAATGCCGTTCCCATTTGTCACGGCTGATTCTGCTCATATTTATCCCTGAGAACTCAGGTTATAAACACTGAGTGTGCTTCTTCCCACACAGTACTCTCAAACTAACACTTAAAGGGATCCAGTTAGAGAAAAAAAAGTTTTAAAATCAATTATACATAAACAAACTAAAGTAGGACACAAGTGGGAGTGCTTTTGATAAATCTGTGTGGTTCTGTTGGGTTGTGATGATCAGAGCAGGTTGG
This sequence comes from Oryzias celebensis, assembly GCA_014656515.1. NCBI lineage: Eukaryota > Metazoa > Chordata > Actinopteri > Beloniformes > Adrianichthyidae > Oryzias > Oryzias celebensis. The sequence continues at coordinate 53,617,646 of BNCR01000001.1, read as the reverse complement.
TTTTTTGTTGGGATGACTGGAGGAGACTGTTGCTAATGTTTGTTTCTGTCAAAATGAACCTCCAGAGGATTAAATCAAAGAGTGAAGGAAAAGTAGTGAAATTTGATGAGTGGATTTGCCACAAAGACACTCACAAGTCAGATACTGGTCCAATGTCAAAAGTAAGTCAGGTTTCAAAGTTTAAATGAACATTTAGCAGTATACATAATGTTTGTTTCACTTCACAGATTTTGAGGATAGGGAGGCAATTATGTTGGGGTGATAGACAACTAACTAGGTCATATATACCAAAATTCCACAACGGAAATCCAAGTCTTTCAGCAAAATCGGCAGGTGGCTCACCTCAGAGACACCATGGAACCCATCATCATCTCCCAATTCCACCAGAACACCCCCAACTTTCTGCTCATAGATGATAATTCTCCATCACATGGTGCCAGAATTGTCACAGCTCAACTTCAGGAAGTGAGAGTGCTTTATATGTTATGGCCAGCATTGACCCTTGACCTGAACCCCATAGAACATGTCTGGGACCAGCTGAAGCAAACGTCGTTGTAAAGCTGTCATTGCAAAAAATGGCGGAAATAGCCACTACTGGCACATTAATTTTTGTCATTTGGAGCTTTCTTTATTATTGTATTAACATTTGGTGTAATAAAAATCAAAATAAATAGATAAAGAACTCTTGTGAATAACAATATGCCTAACTTATAGTAAGTAGTTTGGTTAGCACAATAACAAGACAATAAAAGAAGACAGTTGATAGTCACATCCTAAAAGTTATTTATTGATTCAACACCAAAGGGGATTCTCTCTTTTGCTTTGCAGTATTAACAAATTGCTTATTTATTTAGGATGCACAGATTTCTTGAAATAAACAAGGTTATATTCCTTTGTTACTAAAGAGATGACAAAGATGACAACTTAAAATATTTTGGGTTGACACTTTATTATTTTTCACTTTAAGTTTTTGCATTATTTCTTAAATGTGTTTCAGCACTCTGGGGTTTGTTCAAACTTTATGACTAAGCTCATTATTGTGATTATCCGACCTTCTAGATCAGTGTCACCATGTTTAACAAAAGTATTGTCATATTCAATATTTTTTTTTAACTCATTTCTAACAAAATGTCTAAATTATATATATTTTCTTGTGTTCCTTTGGACTCACTCACCTTCTTTTTCAGGCCTCTAGGTTATATTTGCTCTTAAATATATTCAGAAATCAGCAGAGCTCACAAGAACTTAAACTGTAGTTACTAGAAGTAATGACTCGTAAACCGAACAGAAGAGCATTGTTTCCATGAACTGAAATACCCCATTATTAAATGAAAAAAGATAAGAACTAAATTTCAGAAATGTTTCATTAACCCTTAACAACCTCATAATCTTCATTCTCTTCTTTGTTCTGTAAATCACAAACCTTGGCAGTGTTGATGCACTTTCATATGGTTGTCATGGCAGCCCAAAACAACAAACAAAGAACACAAAGTGCTTCATGTTTTGTCATCTTTTAGTTTGATCACGGCACCCCGGTTCTTTGTGAAACACAGTTGTTGTTTTCCTGAAAGTCTACACATCTTTCCTTGACTTCATGACATTTTCCACTGAGTGTTTGAACTAAAACTTGAGAGAGATTTTCATCTTTATTTTTAACCTCACCCATGAACATTTGAGTGTGAGCTTGTTACACCGCTGGTTTGATAAAGTAACTTTCAAATATCTCTTTTGGCCTCGGAGAACAAAAAAATAAATAAATAATAAACTTTCAAATGACACATATTAGAAATGTACACTGTTTTTGAATAACTTTTTGTTAAAACCAGATCAAGATTTGGGTATTATTACCAGTATTTTGTCTGAGCGGAGGTAACCCATCACGCTCAAAAAAATAAAAATTATTATACATTGAAATAAAATGTTAAAAGCAAGCACAGGAAGTTTGAAAATGGAACAAAATATAAAATAAAAAATAACAGTGAGGCAAACACTATGAAGAAAATGTGTCAACTTCTCATGCTGTGCAAGGTTCATCAAACTTTGATTCTGAAGTGGAAACCCATCGTCAGAGTAACACATGCAGACAGACGTTTTCTAATTCAGGTCAAACCAGGAAGGCAGGAAAACAAACTTCATATCGTCTATTTTTAAACGGAAACTCAGACAGAGAAAAATGAACTCTATTACTTGGTGATACCACACCCAGACGAATCTGGAAAATGAACACAGTCACTGAGGAAAACCTAAAGTCGGTTTATTTGGAACAGAGAACACTTTTTAAATAGAGGTTTGTAGAAAATATTATTAAAGTGTTTCCAGTTTGCTCATGTTTCTAATTCACAAACATTAGCATTCAAACTTGGTTCAATAATCATTCTAGAATATAGACTGAGCCATAAATTGCTGTTTATTTGTTTAATATTTGTCACTTCATTGGATTTCCTGGTGGTAATCGCACAGTTCTGAACAAAGATGCATACTTTTAACTTCAAAATCAAACAAAATATCTTTTTTTTTTGTCTGTTCCGTCAAAATTGCACTCTTTGTTGGTTAAAATACTGACTTCAACACTATTTTCTTTCCTGGTTACTGCTATGATCTTTGAAATTTGTATTTTTTAAACTCAGAGACATTGTCTTCTGGAACAAATTCAGCAAGTTTCTCCATGATCATGAATGAATGCTTGAGCAGAATGAAGGGAAATAAAATCTGGAAGATTCTGAACTTCCTGGTCAAGTTTGGGTTTGAGTGAAAAACATTTGCGCTGAAAGAAACACAAATGCATAATATTTGACAAATGAAGTCTGTGAAAAGGTATTTGTGAATGTGTGTTCTTTTAAAAATCTAGGCAGGATCTTTGAAGCGTAACGTGTTCCAGAGCAGAGCTCCAAACTTTTGCAGAGGAGAATGTGAGGAATCCTTTGACTTCCCTCATCGAGATGCACAGAAACTCTCATGATCGATGCAGTTTGTTCAGCTCTGCACACGTGATTTCTTAATAAAATTAGCAGTAGATATACATAAGCATAAAAGGAAATTGTGGTGCGAGTGATTTTTGGAAAATAATGAAAACACATCTTTGTTTGTGCTGAATTCACTGTGAAAACTTTTTGTGAAATATGATCCTAAGAAGAAGCCACAAAGTCTTACTTCTCCCTTTAGAAAAATAAGACACTATATTTGTATTAATCCCATTTCTATTTCTGCTTCTGTTTCTATAAGGATAAATATAAATAAAGTAATCTTTTTAGCATAAATAAAATGTGAACATAAAGAGATAATTGCCTTTTTTTCTCTAAATATTACATAGTTTAAATAAGACATCCATTACCATGTGGGATCGTCTGAATGCAGAAATGTAGTAGTAGGTAATGTCAGCAATGGTTAAAATAAACAAAACTATAAACAGTTTATTTTACTGTTTGTGGTGCGTTTCAGCTACAAATCCATGAATCCATCAATTTTTTAACCCGCTGCTTTTTGGGGTCACAGGGTAGCTGGAGCCTATCCCATCTACTGTTGAATGGTGACGGGTTAATCTCTTGACAGGTCTCCAATCTGTTACAGGGAACACAATTACTCCCAAACGCACACTTAGAGACACTAATCAGTGAACCTATGAAGCCTGTTTATGAGCAGTGGGATGAAGGTGACTGCCTGCATGGGGAGAACATGCAAACTTCACACAGGAAGAGCACAGCTGGGATTTCAACCAGGGCCCTCTCACTGTGAGGCAAGATTTATGCTAGCCCAATAAATCTAACAAGTTAAAACTAAATCAGAGCTAATTAAGTGATCCTTCATTTTGAATTTTTCGGAACATAAGTCGCAGTTTATTTTTTTTCAAAAAGCAAAATCCGCCTTCTGATTTGCTCCGCCTTAAGCATGAATTCTGGTTGAGCTCACTGATCTCTGTTTGATTTACTGTGATATATGGTGCGCAAAAATCTGTCTAAATATTTTAGTATGGTTTTGGCAAACTAAGAAGCCACACCACTTGATAGACTGGAGCATTATGGATATGTGACGTAATGTGCTTCAACTGGAAAAAGTTTGACATATTTGACTGTTTGGTTTCACTTAGTTTTAAATGTATTCATTTTTGACATGTCTAGGAAACATTAAACCCGGACATCTTCTATTAAACTGCTGAAATTGTGCAACGGTGGATGTCTACTTTATATTTATTATTATTTTTTCTGGTTTTAACAACATTAACAAATGGTAATTGAGTGGCCTGTTTTTTAAATGACAAGAGCACTTTTATCTAGCAACACAAGAATATTAATGGATATTGTACTTTTTTGCATAATTATTTTTATTTAATTTTTTTTGTCACAAGTTTCTACCATGCGTTATTTAAGGTGTGAGTGTAGCACAGACCAGGAAACACTTTTAATTTCTTGTACCTGTGACAATGACAAATAAAGATCTATTCTATTCTATTCTATTCTATTCTATTCTATTCTATTCTATTGCTTTTTAAAATGTCATGTTTCTTTGACCAGAGAGCCAGAATGGAGGAGTAAAAGAGCTACATGCCACTCCAGACCCCTGGGCCAGACACTTGCCTTTACAACCTATTTTCTGTCTTTTTTTCATAGTCTTTCATGTTTTTCCTAAAAAACACAAAAAAACCACAATTCAGTCTTGAATCTAGTTGTGCAAACACAAAACAGTGTGATTTAAAGTAAAGTTCACCTGAAAGTAGACAGGCTTGAGGCTAATGAGCTCCGTTTAAGAGCATTTGATCCTTTGAAGATCTACATTTAGGGGCACTATGCTCTCCTGCTTGCATACATGCTGTTTCAACATGTGCATGATACTAGCAACACACATTTACCGTCTCAGACATGCTTGCAAAGGGATTTGTAAACGGAGACACAGCTGACATCTTCATTGTTCTGTGGTGCAAAGCGAATAAGAACGACCTTAACAGTGAGCTGTTGGCAGATCCTGTGCTGTAGCAGACATGTGGAAATTGTTTGTGCTCAGTTGAGTTGTTTACATTTAAATTAGGTCTCCAGACATGTTAGCAACTTTGTGAGACTTATACAACAGATCCAGTTCAGAGACTGAAATGTAGTTGACTTGTGCAATCTGGAGCTACATTTGCAGCCAAAGGAGATGGAGGGAAAGCAAATATTTGAAATAAGTAAATCAATTTGGGACTGTTTTTATGGTCCAGCCAAAAAAGGTTTTTATGATGACAGTTTCACTAAGCAAACAGATCAGAGCTTCCAAATGGAAAAGGCTGCAGTGAAATTTTCAGACTGAAACACAGAAGTTCTCTATGTGAGACATTTTTCTTAATCAAAATACACATATAAGTAAGATTGTAATATTCTGGATTAAACAAAATATTTGAGGAGACTGGGCTAAAAACTGTTGAAGATTAAAATTGAAGGCACAATAATAAAAAACGGAAAAAGACCTTCCCTGATTGGGATGTTTAAACAGTTTTACATGATTACCTAAATCGTTTCTAATTTTTTTGTTGTTTCTCAGCATGAGTGGGTCATTGTTCCCGTAACGTTTGGAATTGCCCAAACTTTATACAACAGCTGTGGTTTTTCTTTTTGGTGAAAGTAGCTTTGTGTCCACAAGTTGAACACAAGATCAAGGTTATAAAAACGGAAGTAGAACATGTTCACGTAGAATGTCCAGAAAGACAACATCTTCTTTGAGAATCGAAAAAACTGGACTCTGGAGAGAGTCCAGTTCATTCATTCTCTGGAGAGAGAAGCTCTTTGGGATAAGAATTCTTGGGCCTTTTAACCTAGTGCCAAGAATGGAGTCTTGTAGAGGGAGTATCATAATTTGGTGTGTAGAATCACACACCAATGTAGAATCATTGTGCAGCTTTTGTTCTTCCTGACATTTATGCACATCCTTTATCGTTCTTTTTTTATCTACAGTTGGAAGAGGCTTTGATGTGAAATGTCAAAGCGGTGCAAATCTCATGTTTCTTTCACATCTCTGATCAGATAAATAAAAGATGTGACATTTGTACCTGATTTGTCCTTCAGGATCAAATGTTGGCACTTCCAACAAATTAAAAAGGATGCTAGCCATACATCACTACAAAATACGAGACCCTGATTGCTCAAAGTTCAACCGGTTTAACCCTTTGACACCAGAGCTTTAGCTCCAGTGTTGATGTTCTTTGACTTACCGTAATGAACTCTTCAACCGTTTAGGCATTTATTGTAATTTGCTTCAGAAACCGCTGGAAGTACTTTGATTGCGTAAATGGTGGAAAAGTTAAGCTATGTCAAAGAGTGTGGGTTAGTTTGGTGTTGCCAGCGACATCTCTGGTGTTAAAGGGTCAAGTTTCAAGGTATGTTCAGTGGATGTGCGTTTTGTACGTCGAGCCAAAAACCAGGGTCAAAAATTGCATAACAATTCGTGAACGCAAAAGGTTTGAACGCAGACGCTCAAAACTTGTCTTTACAAACAAAGACATAGACTTTTCATTGAAAGTGCTTGCTTGAATGCACATTGCTGGTTCGAACGTAGCATCACTGTTTCATTGGCGATGATTTGTTCCTGTGTTACAATTTTACTTTAGTATTACAGTTTTTGCTTTGAATACTTTGTAATACATGGAATACTTTGGGATACATTTTTGAATGAGAGATCATGTCAGGGTAAGCAAGCAGATCCCAGAGCAGAGTCAGAGTCAGAGGGGTTGGCTGACACAGTTTATTGGGAAGAAAGCAAAAAGGAATAATCCAACAGGAAGAAGCAGCCAGGAACAGTCTTAAATAGAGGGGGAAATTATGATGAGCTGCAGGTGTGAAAAAAAGACAAAATTAGCACAAAACCAACACCAAGAAAAGAGAAAAGAAACCAAACAATAATAGATCAAATATCCATTTGAGTGAATGTCATCACTTTTATGGTTTGAAAACATACATATTTTTTAAAAAGTGATGTTTCCACCAGTTCCAAAAGACCTTGAATGGAATGTTGTGTATTTTTTGTTTCCTTAACGTTGTCATTTTTACCATTATTTAAGGTGAACTGTTAAAATGTGCTGTACTGTTGTAGCATCCTAGACAGGTGACTGAATCTGCAATATTCCAGATTATCTTCTGGCCAAATTGACCTACATGCTCATCTTGTGTTGTCCAGAGTCCAGCAGAACCATCATCTGATGCTGCGAGGAGGAGCAGCCTGTCAGCTACCTCCAGAACCTTAACGTGTCTCAATGTCATTTTGTAAGTCGTCCATCTTTGAAGCAGAGGAGGTTTCTCTGAAAATGGATGAGATTAGATCGATGACTTTGAGACGAACTGTAAAACACACCTTCAGTTTCATTACTGACAACATCTCACCTCATGTTGGAGTTCCAGAACATGGGAAGAGATGTCCCAGATCTGAACACAGCCTGTTGTGTCATCTGAGACCAGGATGCTGTTTTTATTCTGATCTGAGCTCAGACTAAGCACAGGCTGGCCTAGTTGCTCCGAAGAGTTGAATTTTCCTGAGAAGAGGTAAAAAGCCAAAGTTATCATGCAGTTATGGACCAAGAAACAACAAAAACGGATTGAATGAGTCCTGAACTGCTCAGAACAGATTGACACTGCTAATACCCGGTAAAAATGATTTTTTGGACATAGTGAAGGACTCTCCCCCAAAGTAATTACATCACAGCTGGAGAAGCTGTCAAAAAGCATGAATGGGGCCAAAATCTTCTTTAAGGCTTAAAAAAGGGATTATGATCGATCTCCGCGTAACTCCTCACCCATCTTTAAGAAGCTACCTGAGGAAAAATTTTGGCTTTAAAGTCTGCGGATCTTTGACCAGCGTTAGTGTGGCGAGCTTTTAAAAGTGGTGTTCCCCTGTTGCTTGAATATTTATTACCAGAATATTGTCAAGAGTTAACACATGAATCCCAGGCTCAAGATGAATATGTCATATAATATAAAGATGTTATTTAAAAAAAACCTCCATTGCCAAGGAAATCCAAAAATGTGGTTTTGCAAATTCTTCAAAAAACTTAATTGGCCTGCCCCCCAACCCCTACCCTAGTCGACCAAAAAAAAAAAGGTTGCTATGGAGATAAAACCAATGGAAAAGCCGTCAATTGAAAAAAAAAAACAAATCTCACATGCAGCTCTAATCAGGGCTGCAGAGGAAGAGGAGTAGAGTGAGGGATGAGAAGTGGCCCCTCAGTCAATCAAAACTGGAGATGAGGGCAACAGCGTGTAGCGCCTGTAGGCCATACAGGACCGCTCACGGTTTCAATTTATTTTTGTTTGTTTTGTCATTACTTGCTCGTCAAAAGTTATATCAAATCTGACACAGTTGTCATCAATGGAAGATACAGCAATGAACACTGAAAAACTTTTGAAACCACTGTGCGTATGATTTTTTTTGGGGGGAGTTGAAATCAGACGTTTTAATCCTGGATTCAATGGGAAAGTGCTCTCTTTTGTGGCCTGCCTTTGGTGGACCTTTGAGGAACTTCCTGATTGGCTTCAAATTCAGGAGTGGGTTTGTGGGAGCTTGGGTTACATCTTTGAACTATGGTTTTTGATTAACTTTAACTCAAAAATACCGCTTTAATCCTTGCAACAGAATTTTAGGATCTTTTAAGAGCAGTTTATTTTTAAACTCTTCGACATGCAAAACTGGAACTGTAAAGGATCTCTGTCTTTTCTGCATGAATTGTCAGGGACCCACAGATGCAGAGTGGCACCGGTTCACTTCCACTCATACAAACAAGCCCAAGCAGGCTCGTACACATACGCATTGGTCTCAGGACTTGAATCCCACACCACTAAACACAGATGGGATTGGAAAGAGACATAGTTGTGGCTTGCCAAGAATGGTACCGGCAGGAGGCCAAGTCGACAGTTCAGCTCGACTGTCAGAGCTTGTGCTGCGTGTTAATTCATACTTAAGTTCCAGTCAACTGACAGATGTTTATCAGTAGGTTGTAATCTTACTGCTATACTCTGTTTTTCTTCAATGAACAAACACAAAATTCTTTTATATTTAATTCTCTGCTCATCGTAAATCTGTTGTCCAGTAATGCTCCAAAAGCACACGCAGACAGCTTGTGAGGACACAAGCACCACTTTGGTTTTGAACTCTTTATTTCTATCTTGACGCTGAAGAAAAGGGAGGCTGTCCACAAGGAGCTTTTCTCTGCAAGCACACAAGAAAATAAAGAAAAAGGTTGTTATGCTCAATATGGTTTTAAATTAAAAAAAAAAACAACGCTTCATTTACTTGGGTCAGCAAACTCTTTCCTATGCTGTTGGCTGCACTGTGAAGATTCAGTTTCATAGCCTATGTTCCCTAACTTAGCTCTGCTTTAAAAACTATTTCCATTAAAGATCCCCTCTGATTGTCTTTTGATGAATTTTAAGAATTTTAAGTGTTTCCAGTGATCTTTAATAATTATCTATTTTTTTGTAAAAAAAAATAACCTGCTGCTTTAGGAGGTAGTTTCAAATATAAATTTACTTTTTTGTCATATCCTTCACTAGGAAATGTTTTGTGTTTTCCTGTGGTAGTCGGGAGGATATTACTATCATCAAAATATACGGAATTTCTTTTAGAAACCTAAGTGTGAACATTTAGCCTTTTTCAGAATTTGATGTACAAAAAAAATGATGTACGAAAAGAATTTTGATTTTTTTTTTTTAAGAAAAAAGTCAGCAGATTTAAGTCCTGAAAATAAAGAGAAACTGAAGATACCTATGTGAATATTAAGACAGTGTACAAGTGGTGTCGATAAAATTGTGAAATATAAAAAAAAACAGCTAAATTGTAATTAATTCCAAAAAATCTGTTGACTGACATTAAAAAAGCCTTTTCTTACTGTGTTTCACTGCATAGGTGAAGCAAAGGTTTTCTGTATTATTATACAGTATCTCCATCATGACTTGTAGTGGCAACAACTCCCAAGGAAGCACACAGGCACATGGTCAAGATATTGGACTTGGAAACCTCACTGGACTCCCAGGAGATCTTTAAGTTCACTTCAGAGTCTTACAAACATCAATATGCAAAAAAAAAGAAGATTACATTATATTGCGATGATTCACTTGTGCCAGTTTTAAAAATGCTGGTTTTAGAAGTTTTCTGTTTTTTCTTCATAAGGAAAGTCCCTAAATGACAAACCCTTTGTGGCGCCCACTGTCCGTTAGAATGAACTCAAAGGGCTGCAGGCATTTTTGTCTCCATGCCTTGGGTGGGAAAGCCCCTTTATATGCACTCCACTTCTGTTCCTTCAGACTGGGAATCAATGTCTTCTTGTTGGTTTCAAATATTTTTCTAAAACAGAGTTGTCATCTGATACAGAAAACATAGAGGTATTTGTTGTGTTTGGTCAGCACATATAGAGATTTTTTGATAATCCAGTTCTTCTAACATCCTAAAATATTCCAGAGCACGTTGGCTTTCTAAGGTCTGTTGACGTGTTTACTCACTTTACTCACACAACTATTTTGATCCATCACCGAAAGGTTCATGTCCCCTCTGTTGTTTTAGCAACTGAAGTTCTTTTGTGCTATCTAAAATATATATTATTTTGGATTTACCCTTTAAAACTGGTATTTTATTTTCAATTTAAACTTGCAGAATTGAAATAAATAAAAAAAAAAATCCTTTCTGTGCATGCTGTTCAGTGTCATTACCCAGCGCATACACAAAGCTTGCACATGCATTGCTTGAATGTATTCATGAATTTATTTTGAAATGATGCTCCCGCAGTTTTTAATTATGAAATAGGTCCAGTAAAGCCCAACTCTGGTTATTTTATACAATAACAAATTGCAGTTCAATTAAAAATATAGATATCAGGAGAAAATTACTGAATGCCTGCATGCAAGATTGTATTGATAAAGATATGGCAGAATTTTTCTCCAGAATGCACCAACTGCTATGCTTTTATTGAAAATTGAGATAGCTCACATTGCGGTTGTAATTATGTTGCTTTGTATTCTCCAGTTTCCTCCTACAGTCCACTTAAATGCATGTTAGAAGAATCTGTTTTTCAAAAATTGGCTGCAAAGTGGAAATGAGCTGTTTTGTGTTTGTTTCTATTAAGTCTGGAATGCAGCTCAGTCAGACCTGCATGACCCTGAAAATGGTGCTGAGGTATAAAGATCAAATTTATAGAAACAAAAACACTTTCGATTTCTGAAGAAAATAATTACTGCAACAAAGAGAGACATTTCTTGGAAGGATTTTAGCATTTTGTAAACAAAATTTCTGCCAGCGACTTTTTTCCCCAACATGCTTCTTCTACCTGAGATGAAGAAGGCATCTCTGCTTTTGTGATGCTTCATCACTCTTTTGTTTTTATCTCTTTAATGTGGCTTTTGCCATGTCGTACTGAAAAATCAACTGACTCCATCCTGAAGCAAGCTGCTGGTTGTCATGGAGACAGGCCAGGCCAGTGACCTCTGGGTTTGAAAAAGGCTCCAGCTTAAGGCGTTGAGTAAATTCCACATCTGCTTGAGAAAAAGATTTTAAATTATAGATTTTCATTGGAGGAAAACAAACTTCATTGGTTTTTAATCGTAATGCTGCTGTTGGAAGCTGCTGTAATCAGCTTCCTGTGAGATGAGTCCAGCTCCACGCAGGTCTTGTCTCTCCATTGAAATTCAAAGACACATCCTCCCGGTATGAACGTCCCACAGACGCACAGATGAGTCGCCGTGTCCTGTGGCTACTTGTCGCAGGGTGGGGTTGTACAGAGTACAGGAAACAGATCCAGAACTTTCTCCTCCAAATTCCCTTCTCTCAGCTGTCAACCAGCCACCCACTCTGCTTCCTTTTTTAGCCAAACAGAAGCGTGCCAGGTAGTCTTTGCAGCAATGAGGGTACGTCTGCCCAGGAAAAGGGGGGCTCAGCAACAGGAAAAGAAAGCTGGCGTGTTCGGAGATGTGAACAGGTTACAAGCATGGAAACTGCAGTGGGATCATTTTCAGGCAGTTGTGAGTCGAAAAGTCCAAAATCCTCAACAAAAGAACAAACACAGTTTTGATAAAAATCTGACACTTTTTTAGCTAAAACCGCAAACGTTCAAAGACTCACAGAGTCTCTGGAGTAGCTGAAGATCTGCCCAACAGGCTGATAGATTGCAACATCCATCACAGAGGCCTGGTGACCTTGAAGTGCAGCCAAAGGACTAAAGGTCACACAGTCTGATTTTTCTGTCCTTACTTCCTGTGACCAACAGCTGCAGAAAGTCAAAGCAGAGTGCTCGCTGTGGTAGAAGCAAAAGAGAAAAGCAATAAAGCAATTAGGACTCATTTGTAGTCAAAACAACAGGATTTGAAATCAGTTCTGAGCTTGGTGTGCTCATAAAAGTCATCGTGCAAAACAGGAAGCACCACCACCCACTTTAATGATGTAATGTGCGTCATTTTTAATTGTTTGGCGTCTAGTAGGGCATTTTCACAAATTGTTTGATGCTGCCAAAGATTTACAACCTTGCTTTTAGACATTTAAGATAATTTTGCAGGTTTTAAATTGTTTTAACTTAACTTTGCTCCACAACTTTACAAAATCAGAACAGTTGAGATTTTTGTGTCTTATTGAGAGCTAGAAGCTACAAATTAGGAAATTGTGAATAACGTGCATCAAAATCCTTTTACTTCATACTCTTGACAAAAGAAAAACATGATTTAAGACTAAACCAAGCTCAAATCGCAATTTGAGGTTGGTTTAGTCGCACCTTATTTTATGAAATCTTACCAAGGCTAATTCTATTAGTTCCATTGACAGATTTTTTCACTTTTAACAAGGAAAAATAATCTTCTATTCTATAGTCTTTTTCCTGGTTTTGAGAAGATTTTTTTAGTGCATTGTCATTATTTTGGAAACAAAAATTTTTGGTTTATGTTCTTAGAAAAAGTTCTAGTTTCAGATTTTATGAGGATTTATATATTTATTATTATACATATTTATATTTATTATATTATATATTATATTCATATATTATATTTATATATATTTATTATATTGTTTTGTTCACGATTCGTTCTAAAATGAGTCATTTCCACTTATTACACTAGTTTTTTATTTCCACTATTCAAACAATTAAGTACAGTAAAAGGAAAAAAAACAAAAATCATTTCTATTATATTACATAAACAGTTTCTATTCTGATATTTTATTAGAAGATTGTGTAAAAATTGGAGATCATTATACTACTTTTTACTTAAAATCAGTGTTCTTTTACTAGCCTACCTATTTTTGTAGTGTTGATTTACTTTTATTCTTAGAGAAAAATAGGAAAGAAATGCAACAACACATCGGAATAATATGTAAATGATTAACTGATTTCAAACTAAAGGTTTGCTTTTAAAACTTTTTGCTCCGATCATTCCGGTCAGGATCACCATGACCCAAAATACCCTCGTGTTACTTCTAACAATTTATGAATGTCCAAAATGTAATTTAATTATAATGTTATGATGCAAATTACCTTGCTAAATTTCAAAATACACGGCTCCTGCTTCGTTGACACCTTCATATGTGGTTTCACTCTCTGATGAAGTCACGATGACATCAGCACCAGGGTCAAACATCACCCTGTTGATTGATTCTCTGTGGATGTTGGCAATGATAGGAGACCATGTTCTCGTGATCGTCAAAGTCCTTTTGAGATTAAAAAAAACGTTCAGCGGCAGCTCAAAGTTCCTTGGATCTCTGTTTTTTGTGTGAAGTCCTTCAACTGAAATAGCACAACACAAAAGACAACATCTACTGAGAAAAGTATCCTTTGTGGGCCTTTTTCATTTTTGGATGCTTTCCTAAAAAGGCCTTTAGATATGTTCAGAAACCACATCAAGTGAACGCCTCTTTTTTCATCTCCCAGGAGTAGCAGCAGGAGTTGCTCTGGGTGCCTGGAGGGAAAACCACTTAGATTAAAGTGATGAGTTCATTGCCTTTGATTTAAGCGTCAACCGTCAACAGTCCCAGCTGAGAGTCAAACCCAAAACAAACAGCAGTGAGAGCACAGCTAAACCCTGAAACCACAGATGTTCCAATCAATGTCATTGTTATTTGCCAGCATATATATTTTTTTTTGTAGTGGAGTGGAGGTTTTTGGGAAACGGGAAGAATACAAACTGTTGGCTCCCGCTGAGAATAAATAATACAGACACCAGACGGATTGTGCCATAATAAGACTAAAACACACATTTTCTGACACATTCTGTCATTTTGTTTTGCCCTTATTCTTTTGTTTTCTGTGCAGGTTGGCTGTAGCTTCTCCATGGAGTGGGGTACAGCTGCCTGCACTTTAAATTAATTTGAATTTAAGTGTCTTTTGTTCCAATCCTGAGTTGTTTAGTTCAGTTTTGTTGCAGTTGGCTTTTGCTTCTCTGCGCTGTGTTGACTTTCTTTTTTTTTTGTGGTTCTTTCCCACCTGGGGTGGTGCCTTTTTTTCTGCATTTGGATTATCCTGATGCACCACAACATTTTCAAAAATGTTCCCACTTCTTTTGTTCAATTTTTTTCTAATTTTTTGTGACAATAAAAAATACTTTTTTAGAATGAATTAAACATGGAAACCTTAATGCCTTAAAGGACAGGTAAAAATGAAATTTATAAGAGGGTTTCTGAACATGTTTCTTTATTTTCTATTTTAAAAAAAACTAAGAAGTTGCAAGTTGTATTTTGTTTTCTAAATACTAGCGGACAGCTCTAAACTTTTTTCTTGGCCACATGGACCTGAACGAAGTGTTAGATTTAGCTTAAAACATGTGACCAACAACCTTTAGCCTTGGATGCACTTAAAACTTGTACAGGCAATGCAGCAATGTATGGCAAGCGAAAAGAATCAATAAAGCTGCAGAAAAAAAAATGTAGTAAAAAACTACACATTGGCCATAAAAAAACTGCTTTTTATGCATGCTTTAAAAGTAGTACGTACATTACGTCGTCTTGTTGTGTAAAAGCGGCTGTCTTAACCAGCATGCCACAACAGGAAAAGGTAACAGGACCTCGGCCTTCATGTGGACGTTTTTACACCCGTGCATGACAAAACAAAACGGCCTTTTGTACCCGAGGTTTTGAACATACTAGAACAGCACTTTGGATGCAGGGTTTGTACGTGATAATACAACACTTTTTACGCTCTTCTTGGGCGTTTTACCTGTGCAATAAAAATGGTGAGCAATATTGGAGCTTTCCAGCCGTGCAGCTTTGAGCCAGATGCCAGCTCAGATGAGGAAAAACCAAGATGTACATGGACCTATTTGTCTGCAAGAATGGAGCAGTGCAAGAAGCTGCCCAGTGTATTTTCTATATCACAAATATGATCTTTTTCAAATGATGATTTACATTGATTAAAATAAAAAGTCAGAAATCCAATTTTAAGCTTAATTTTCTTTATCTCATAATCAGTCACAGTGAGTCTGTATGGCTGAATAGCTCTGATATTGCTTGCTGTTTTTTGCTTCGCTTCTGTTAGCTTAAGGCTTGTGAGATGCTATAAGCTAGCGGGAGAGAGTGTAAACAAAGAGTTGATGGGAAATAAGCTGAGGATTACTTCTGTGCCAGTAGTCCTACCCACAACTCAGGTGAATTTCTCATGAACTCCCGCTGCTCTGCTGAAACTCTGATGAAAAACCATCACAGGCTTTTTGATTTTTGCTAAAAACTGCCTAATCATAATACATTTAATTTTACTAATCACTCCTTTCAATTGATCCTTTCATGTTTTATGTAAAGCACTTTGAATTGTCTGTGTACATAAAATGCGCTACAAGTAAACTTGCCTTCTCTGCTTGTGTATCATGTAGGCTAAGTCTGCTGTTACAGTATTGACATGTATTATTTCCTCCCGAAAAGATGCTCCTCTGTGACTTCAGAGTTACCTTGTTCTGGGAGCAGTGTGTGAACTTTGGCTGAACGTCCAGCAGAGCAGCTCGGGGAGTGGACGCATGCTGTCTTTCTTTGTTCTCTTGAAGCAAACATGAACACTGCTGCTGCCATGTTACTTCCTCACTGCAGCTAATGCCAATCTGTACAAAGAGACATATTCTATTGATAGTTTGGAGTTAATGCCAGCTGACTGGATGCTGAGCTAAACTTATTTATTTTGTGGTATAATACATTTCTTTTTACACTTTAAATGGCAAAACTTGATTCTGTGCACTTCACTGAACAATTTTCTATCCATGAATCATCACTATAAGTCGCAGAACTCAGAGACTTTTTGAATTCTTCTGGTGTCATTCCAGGCTCTTTGTCTGGACCGCTGCTCCTTCCTTTTGACGTGTTTGTCTGCAGTCCAACTACTACTCCAGTAGTCACTGGAGCCGCTTGAGGTCAAGTTTCTTTGCAGGACTGGCACCGCTGGATCACTGCACCGAAATGATGGAAAAAATTACTTCATGTCAGCAGAAATTAAAGTAAATCCCTGAAATCTACTTAAGAGCAGATTCCATCACTTTACATCACATTTTATATCTCCAAGTAATATGTGAATGTGCAGGATTTTGATGCAATCCTCTTGAAAGTAACTTTTAAGTTTATAGCAGCCCCGATGAGTTGGTGCCAGCGCACAACACTAGGTTCTTGCTTGTCTCTGTAGAACTGAAGCCAAAAATCAGAGGAATTTTATGTCTAGGGATGACAAAAGCCAGTTTGTGGAATGAGTTTGGCACCCCCATGTGGAAACACTCAAAACAACACACAACATACACTCTTATTTAGAGTTTCTTTGTTGTTTTCACAGGAAGACATGAGAAAATTACCATGAAAAATGGAATACAATTGCTTCTGTTGTTAATTATAAACTTGGAAAGACAACCTCTGTAACCTTTCAGATCTGTCAGACAGAAACAATCCAGTCATCTTTCTGTTATCTCATCTCATCTCATCTCATCTCATCTCATCTCATCCCATCTCATCTCATCTCATCTCATCTCATCTCATCTCATCTCATCTCATCTCATCTCATCTCATCTCATCTCATCTCATCTCATCTCATCTGTCTTGATAATTATGCTTAAGAAAAGAAAAACTTATATAAAACTCACCAAAAGCTGGTAATGGATCTCCGTCTCATAAAGCATCCAGAGATTTGTCCAGTTTCTTAAATTAGCCACATTCCCAATCTGAAAGTCTTCACTCTAAGGTAACTTTTTTCCCCACAAATTATGCTCTGTAAAAACTAGCTAAAAAGAAAAAACATTCAGTTTTTGAGCTTTAAGTCCCCAAATCTGCTCGCGCAGAGCTTTTGTGTCCCTTCGTCATGTCAACCTTAAACAAAACCTATTGTCCATAGACAGGAAAGGAATGCCCTCATTTGCTGATCCATTAGATGCTTAAACCAAACAGAGAAAGTCAACAGGAGGATGGGAAGCTGAGTCATTCTTAAATATCTGCTGGGGGTAATAGAGTCACAGACAAGTCCTGACCATTGAAAGAGGCCAGGTATTCATGACCCAAAGGAGATGAAATCCGAAACTTAACAAGAACTGTTGAAACACGTTGAGGTCTTTGCCGTGTTCAGAGATAGTCTATTAACAAACATAGTTTAAAAAAATAAATTGTAATGATTTTTAGCTATAGAGAAACCAACAACAGAAAGAAAGTTAAAGAAAAGCTTCACATGTTCAACAGTTAAACTTTTGCTTGGAGTTGGAGTCCACATGTGTAAATGAGTGGTCCTGTACTGCAGTCATTAGTTTTAAAAGACGACAAAGTGGATATTTTAATCCAAAAACAGATGATAAAAATGCTGTTGTTTAAAATGTTATGGTTTTCAGTGTTTATAATTGAATGTTTGCTAAAGAAAATGCGTGGCACCCAAACTTAGCTTGAAAGTCAGTCTATAAACAAACAAAACATAGCTTCAAGAATGAACAAACAAACAAAGCAGCAACTGCACGTGTTATCCACTAAAGCTAGGGCCAGTCCATATTTTAATCGGGATCAATATTCAGGATTTTACTCACTTTTACACAAATTTGACCGCAATAAATAAAATGATTAAGTGATCAAATTTAAAAACAAGGGGCTACTTTCACAAAATAGGTAATGCCTAAAACAAACTAGACAAATTGTTAACACATTTGAATTTACCATAGCTACATTTGAGGTAAAGCTATTTTGACCTACACTGTACCTAAAAATTAGAAACATTCATTGTGATAATATTCCAATTTCTCATAATAAATCTACAGATATTCACCCCCCAAAAAATACACGCATATATATATATATATATATATATATATATATATATATATATATATATAAACTATATGAAAGTAGTATTTCTCTTCCAGTTTTTCTTGCTGCATAGAAAACATTTAAGCAAACAAAAAAACAACTTAACATAAGACAACAGAACGCTTTCTGTTTGGCTTTGTAAAAGCAACCATTTCATTTTTGTGTTCTCATTTAAATGGTTCATTTGTCTCTTTAGGGGTCCAACTCTTCTGCAGAAAATACAAAGAAACTAACTTAAAAATAAAAGAAAAGCAACGTAAACAGATTAAAAATATCATACATTAATATTATAAATTCAAGTATATCAATTTTAAATTGCATAAAGAAATAATGCATACAGTTTGTAAGTAACTTGTGCAATTCTGCTTCTTCTAGAAAAAACACAAGGATTCCAAGAGCTGCTTTGTTGTTGTGTCTGCTTTACCCAGTTCAATCACTAGAGGGCGTCAAAACAGCACCACAAAAAACAATCAACGTCAATTGATTCAACTTTTATAACTTTTTATATATTTGCCCTTTTCTTTATTCTATTTAAAAAAATTCAAAGCCGTAAATAAAAGGCATTTCCCCCTAAAATGAACAATTTCCTGTTTTTAAATCCCGCCCTGTTGGCAGAGATGTTTAGTTCCAGCCCAGACTTAATCACATACCCGTGAGCGGTCCTCCCTCCCTCCCTGTCCTCTAACTCACTCCAATGATGGAGAAAGAGCTCGTCTTTCTGGAGTAGACATCTCTTTTTATTTTATCCCGTTCACTTTAAGTTGCTGGAGTTGCTTTTGAATACGTTTGTTTTCTAAAATGCTGCGGGTGGTTGTGGAGTCAGCCAAAGGACTCCCCAAAAAGAAACTTGGGAGTCCTGACCCGATTGCCACGGTCATATTTAAAGGTAAGTTTCAAAAGTAATTCACTTTAAATATATTTCTTGTCTTCTAATTGATGGATGGAGTGCTTAGAAGCAAGAACTCCTTCTGATATTCATTAACTGTACGAATAAAAGTACTCTATTTCAATGTACTAAAAGTAGTCTACACGTAAGGTGAGGCAGTATGCTTGAAGCTTACATTTTAAATAATAAATAGTAAACTTAAACTCCTCCAATTTAATCTAAAGAAGTATTCAGATCTATCATACATGTACATGGTTTATATTGTATATTTGCTTTCCTTATACTCAATAATAACTAATAAAATAAATGTCAAGTGTTTCATTCATGTATATTTGAATTGATAAAAGATTAAATAAATGACCTGTGGATTGTATGTATGATGTTAAATTGTATTTTTAAAATGGCTTTTCTAGAATTTCTCACTACATTGGCAGTAGATTTGGGGAGTGGCTGTGTGGAGCAGAGCACAGTGTACAAATGATTTCATAGGAAAATATGGCAGGGATA
This sequence comes from Oryzias celebensis, assembly GCA_014656515.1. Lineage (NCBI taxonomy): Eukaryota > Metazoa > Chordata > Actinopteri > Beloniformes > Adrianichthyidae > Oryzias > Oryzias celebensis. The sequence continues at coordinate 53,598,034 of BNCR01000001.1, read as the reverse complement.
CAGGACAAGAACAAGTTGGAAATCATGTTAGCCTTCAGCTATGGAATGTTATTGCAAAAAACAGCCCAGAATGAGATGGTGTACACTTCCAGAGACAGTGACCTAACTGCTTTTATACAATGATTCAATGTCATTATAGATAGTTTTGCACCAAACTCTTGTCATTTTTATTTGGCAGCATCTCAGTACCTCCAGGCGCCCATGTAAAGCAAAGGTTTATGCTTTTTTAATTGTAAATAAATCATACTATTTTAAACTTGTCTTTTGTATTCAAAAAGCAACAAAGTGGCAGTTTTCAAATAAATGTTCTAACTTTCAGATGAGAAGAAGAAAACAAAATGGATTGACAATGAGCTGAATCCTGTATGGAATGAGGTAATTACCATTACACACACAAGCTTGTGATACCCTGATTGCATTGATTTTTTAATCAATTTTGACCAGTTAATTGGCAGAACATTATCAATTGAATGCATCACACGGGTTTACTGATGAGGTTGTTCCAACTGTCACTGTAGCACAGTGTAAACATCACATGGCTGTCACGGTATGGACGCTTAAATGAGCGTAACAAAGCGTCTTTCGCACCAACTGACTGAAAATTCCTAGCATGTATTTGCCCCAGACAAACATGCAGCAGGGACTGAACTCGACATGTTCTCTTGTAGGTGCTTGAGTTTGACTTGAAAGGCTCTCCGCTGGACTCCAGCTCCTTCCTCGAAGTGGTTGTGAAAGACTATGAAACAATTGGAAGAAACATGTAAGTGCAATTCTAGTACAGACACTAATCCCACACTTGTGACTGAGTAACAGACTGATTACAGTGATGAGAGCCACATCTTACTGAACCACAATGCAAACTTGACTTGTCTGAGTAAAGAGTTTCTAGGAAATGCACACACTCGGACAAATAAAATGTTTGGTTGATGAAACCAAAATGCACGTCACTGATGGAGCCTTAAATTGACAAAATTACAAAAACAATAAACAGAAAATCATATAAATGCAGATTAAAGGCAAAGTCTAGAAGACAAACAGTTGCAGGAGAGTTCATATCACTGTATGACCTTCCTGCCTAATACTAATCCATCAATCCTTTGTAGGTTACCACAGTTGCACCAAAGCACTTTGACAGATTTTTGAGCTTCGTGGACCACAGAAAATCAGTAAACACAACCGGAATTCATTATGAGGGGTATTTTCCACTTTTTAATAAATTCAAGGGTTTTAAGGACTCCTTGTGGTTCAAAAAATACTTAAGTAGCTAATTTTAGTTTGTTAGAATTATAATTTTTTTCAATTATTAATTTGCTGTTGCACTACAAACAGTATAATAAACTGTTTGTTTTTTTTAATCAATGGTGATATCACACTATGTACTACATTTGCTGCATTGAGATAATCCAATGTGGTACAAATTGTCTTTTATTTTGAAAGGAAATAGTTTGAAACTATTTAATATCAAGAAAATGCTATTTTGTCTTTATGTTCCTGTTTTATTTATGCAAAAAAAGGTAAATGTATATATATTGTACTAGTAGCATGAACATAAATACAAATCAGTTGCTTAATTTTTTAAAGTGTTTTTAAAATGTTTTCTGGCAGAACCACCTATGTTTTTGTTTTATAGAGGATGACCATGGTGTTTGTATGAGTGTTAGACCTCAGATCAGACAACCCGCTGAATTTAAGCATATTACTAAGCGGAGGAAAAGAAACTAACGACGATTCTCTCAGTAGTATTTGCGAGCGAAGAGGGAAAAAGCCCCGCGCTGAATCCCTGTCTGGCGGGCGGACAGAGTCATGTGGTGAATGGAAAACTTTCTTCCCGGTGTAACACGGGTCCCTGAGTCCTTTCTGATTGAGGTTGGGTGGGATCCATTTAGAGCAGGACCCCCAGCCCGTCGTTGCTGCCTCCCGCCGGGTGAATTTGGCCAGTGGTGCCTCTCTTCCATAACTAAGAGATCTCTGTTTACACGCTCTGCCTCTAACTTACAGCCACTCATGAAGAAAACCAAGACGTACATGGATCTAGTCGTTTACAAGCTGATGTATTGGAATAGAGTGGAGCAGGCAGCTTGTGGGCCGCTAACATATTTTCTACAACACAAATACAATCTTTTTTAACACCATTTATATTCCATCATTAGAAAAATGCTGCAAGAACATGTTAAAAACATCACAACAATTTTTTACAGAGTGGGTCTTTGAGACTTGTGCAAAAACGGCCCATCTAACAGATAAACTGATGGTTTAGCTACACGGATACAAGTTCTTTCAGGCGAAGATCGTTGCTAAAGGCAACACATAAGCCAGTTAAGGTCTAAAAACCTTCCTAAAGTGCTTTGCTAATCTCTTTGTTAGAACATGCCTGCTGCTGAAACACAATCTTATCATCAGTGAGAGACTTTTGCACAATGAAAGTTATCATGGGTGGATTGTGGAGAGCTCTTTTCCCCTCTCACGCCCAACTTGCCAAGCTCAGACTTGCCCGTCTGTGTGGGATGATTTATCCTTGTTGGGCAACAATTGATGGATGAATCGGTGTTTGTATTCTGGGTCTGTGGGACTTCTGCACCACTGTTTCTCCAGCAGAAAAACTAAGGCATTGTGTAAGAAAAAAACTGCTGTAAGCAGACATGCTGGGATTTTAAAGGCTGCTAGAGAAGCCCATAAATATCTTCTAAACATAAGCACACGTGTCAACAATCTGGACACACCACAAAGAGGCTTTCCTCCTCGTCACTAATTATCGAGATCAAAGCTTTGTCTGTAAGAACTAAAAAAAGTTTTAAAAGAAAATATCAAACACAGATTTACTTTGTTCCATAAGTTTATTTGTGTATGGGACTGCCATCCTGAGAGTGGAGCTTTTTTTTTTTTTTTTTTTTTAAATGTCTCGAGCGCATGCAGCCATGAAAAAGTGAGTCAAGTTTTCCAGTGGGCCCGGCCTGGTCTGACACATTCCCTAAAGACCCACAGAGCGGAGGCCAAGTAGGACTTCTAACTCATGAATAGTTTCCCAGCTGCTGCAATGGGTAATTTCATGTTGCCAGGCAACACAGGGGAGTAAAAAAATAATCAAGCAACCTTCTATCCATTAAACACATTCATGAAAATAAAAAGACTATCAAGATTTGTGTCATTTGTATTAATCTGAGATTTCTGCCCTGATAAGATGAAGGTTGTAAACAAAAATGTCAGGGTTTGGGTCAATTGATTTCATATTTGTTAAAGAGATTTTGCTGAGTGACCTGCTGTTCACCCAGAACAAACAGATCTGGACTGTCCCAGCTCGGTTCAGTTGTGTCTGTCTGCCTGCACACATCATTTTGTAGAAAACAATCAAGATCATTAAAGTTGGCTGGAGTTGTGCTTTGGAAATCCTAAAATATTTTTAGTGGTGGAAAAGCAGAAAGAGGAGAACTCCCCCTCAGCTGTGGCTAAAAGTTAACATGCCACAGTGAAAAGTAACAGAATCATAAATCTAAGATCTTAATCTTAAAAGGAACGCCTTTGTTATACCTTTTTAAATAGCCTGCAGCTTAGAAATAACAATTGACGTAGAGGTCACAGAATATCCTTCACATCTGAAATGTTTTGTTTGGATAGAAGTTCCTTAAAATGTAACTAGGGAAGTTTTATTTATGTTCCCATCCCATGAACTGAGTCACATTTGTCCCTGACTTAAAATGAGCCATCCCCATTCAGGGTTGAATTAATCACAGCATCTTAAACAGTCATGTGACATTAACTGATAAATAAGAGGTTTTTTGTATTCTGAGTTTATGCCTTTAAAAAAAAAAAAAAAAAATTAAAACTCTGCCGATCTATTCTTTTTTATGGACATAAAGAAGAAATCATTTGTGGGTATGAAGCACAGAAAAGAAACAACATCCATTGAAAGATATAGACAATGAACTAAAGAAAATGTTGTTTTTTGCTTTTCATCACTTTGGGAGATATTTAACATTTTATTGAAGAAGGGCAACATAATGAAAACCTGCAGTAATTTACCACTACCCTCTACCTCTAAATGATCACTTCTAAATGATGTAAACAATAGAGTGCTTGGTCATTTTGGGCACAAAGATATCCATTTATGCTTCAATACTTTTTTTTCAATCCTTTTTTTTTACATGTTCTTGTGACATTTTTCTGATGGAGGACATAAGAAAACTAAGCTTAAAATTGAAAAAACTTAAATTTCCGTAGGGATTCTGTGGATTATTTCGGTTGTTAAGTTGTTTTTAGTCATGTTTTGAGTGGTCAGACCCTCAAAGTTCATGTTGGTCATCCTCAACTGTTTTCTTTTCTGTTAATTGTCCTTAGTCTATAAAGGTGTATGGTTTTCAGTTCTTCATTGTCAGGTGATCTGTTCTGCTTTGTTGCCCTTTTTGTTTTGCCATGGTTTTTGTCCCGTTCTGGTTGATTTATAATATGTTTTTATCCTGCCACCTAGCATGTGTTGCAAGCAGAAATATATCAGTGGATCAGGTTTATTGCACACAATAGCAGGAGACGGGGTTCCAGAGTTAAAACTACTTTTTATTGCAAAAGTCTAAAAAAGCAATTAAGAAGAATTTAAGATACAGTATATAAACACCAAAAACTAGAAAGAGTTCAGTCTGCCACGGACCTGAATAACTAAAGGAGGAGGAGCTCCCAAAAGAACACAAAAAATAAATCACTCCACTCACATGATGCAGCTCACACACTGGTGAAACCCCTTTCACCCAAGGACACCACTTCATTCACGGGAAGGCCTTAAGCATGAAAAAAAAAAAAAAAAAAAAAAAAAAAAAAAAAAAAAGGCATTTGCGATGGTATGAAATCTGGAAGATTCTGCCAATACCTCCCCATTGCTCAGTGGCGGTTGTGTTTTTGACTGTAGCGTAAATACATCCGAGCATATTCAGAGTATTATCTCGTCCCAATTCACAATGATTTGAATTAAGAAATACTCAGAAATGCAAGTTTGAGCCTAATTTTCTTTATAACAGTAAATATCCACAGGAAGATGTTAAAACACCATTCTCTCTTTCTTTAAGAAAGAGAGTGATGGTTCTGTTTGGCTCTGTTTCTTAAAGAAAGAGAAAAACAAGTTAAAATGTAGCAATCTACAAACAGAGGAGAGAGCAGTGTGAGGGAACAGTGGCAGAAGTTTGCTAGCAGTTTTTTCTCTGTTTGCAAATTAGAAAGTGCAAGAGAGCACTTGTGAGAATCTTATCAGGATGCGGTCAAGCCTAAAAGTGCAGGAATTCAAAAGTTATCTGAGAATCCAGCAACTGTTATGCTTCAGTCTTTGCTTACAAATATTTTAACTGGGAGAGTTTTTGATCAAATTGTGTAAACACTGATACCTGCACTATTTATAGAAATGTTCTTTACGGCTAATGGGCATTTTGACCTTTCAAATACCTCTAGAGGTTTTTCTTCTTACTGTTCATTAAGGAATTCTGCCAAAGCAATAATTAGTCTACATCTCATTGCATAGTTGGAGTGCTTCAAAGGTTTTAAAAAAACAGGAAACAACTTTTATTTTGTAATTTTTTTTGTATTGGGAGGTTGCAAAATTTTGGAAAATACAAAACCTAAGGGTACTTCCAGTATGAAATCACTGACTTGAATTGATTTATACATAACCGTTTTAAATCCAACACACATTTTTCCCGTCTTGCTTTAAGTATTTCTTAAATATCTTGCTTTTTAAATAATTCATCTGGAGTTTATAAAACATTAACAGCAGAGATGGTTAATTTAGGAAAACACGAAAGGCCACAATACTTTACATATTTTGAGATGGAAGTTAAAATAAGTCTTGCCACATATTTGTGGTACAGCCACCCCTTCAAAACTCCACCTTTTGTACAGAAAGGAAATGTATTTTTATAGTTAGGAGTTGAACTGATGCACGTACAAAATCAGTGCATTATGACCTTCCTGTTTACAAAAAAATTGCACCCAAGTTCTTAGTGTTTAAAGATTTTCGGGCTGGAAAATAAAAATGGAAAGAGTCCTATATGGGTTGCAGGAAGCCCCTGGTTATTAAAGCATCAGCTGCATATTTGTGTGTGTTTTGACTCATGAGGTGGATTTGTTTGAACACCAGGGCATGTTAGCTTTTGGTGGTGGCCCTTTTGACAATGCAACTCAGTTATTGTACAAATCTTTTATCTAGCTCCCGTCATGCTGCCTGTGCAGGGCTGCAGGATGATTTGTACCGGACTGAATAACATTTTTATTCTAAAACTGTTGATGGTTTTAATTTAATTTTTATTTAAGGATGTCCTTGTACTTTTCAGATTTATTGGGTCAGTCAAAATCCCTTTGAGAGATCTTGCCTCAGGTCAAGTGAGATCCCTGCCGTCTAAAAATGTTCCTTTGCTTGGTGAAAATGGGCAGAACATTGGGGTAGGCCTCATTTTTTCAGCATAGTTTTTTAAGAAATAAAGCTATTTGTACGGAATGGAACTGATAAGCTGTTCACTTCCTTCAAGGGTACAATCAATCTTGTGGTTGCCTATGACCCTCCAGCGAACGCTGCACCAAACCCCAATAATCCTCCTGCTGGGGACACAACAGTTGATGCAGGTAGGCTATTAATCACAGTGGTTCTATTTTTAAATTGACATGTATTTGGCTCATCTTGACCTTGTGATACCAGGTGAAGCTGGAGGTGATGAAAATGAAGGTGAGACTGCCACAGATTTGGGCCAAAGCGGCTCTGCTGGAGTCTCCTTACCCAAAAGACAGTCTGCCAATCTTCGCCAGCGGCTGACAAGAGGTCAGAGTCGCCATCGACTGGCGAATAAGCCTCAGGACTTCCAGGTCAGTTGAATTATTCTAGGTTGAGAATCTAAACTTTTCACTTGTAGCGACTTATCACCTGCAGATGACCTTGGAAGTTTTTACAAAGAAGTTGCTTGTCCAAATATGGTAATTTAAAATGGTAATATGGTAAAATGGTTAAATGGTCATTTAATATGGTAATATAAAAACAACAGTTCCATCTATTATTTTAAATTTCCACAGCAACACATCAATAAGGTTTTCTGAGAAGTTATCCTCTTTTTATTTAGCCTCTTTTATCATGAATAAAAAGGTTTTTGTTCCTACACTTGTTTCTGCTTGGATTTATTTAAATTATATAAAGCTGTTTTTTTATTAGCTTAATTAGGTTGGGATTAAATGTTTTTACACTTTCACGGACTGTCCTTTAGATCCGGGTTCGTGTCATTGAAGCCCGACAGTTGCCTGGCAACAACATCAAACCAGTGGTAAAGGTGTATGTGTGTGGCCAAACACACAGAACAAGGATCAAGAGCGGAAACAACCCTTTCTTTGATGAGGTATGGTCACGCCACAGCTACGTCATATTAGAAAACACTAAAAACAGTAGAAGCAACTTTTTTATTTAAGTTCACTGGTGGGTTTCTGTACTAACTGTGTCTTTTTGTGTAGATGTTTTTCTATAATGTTCACATGCTACCGTCAGAACTCTTTGAGCAGAGCATCAGCTTCAGGGTTAGTAAAATAAATGTAAATGTTTTAGAGCTTTCAACGTGTGAGCATATTGTTAGTTTGTGGCTTTCTTCCTTTTCAGGTGTATAACTCCTATTCACTGAGGGCCGACAGCCTTATGGGAGAATTCAAGGTCAGTAGTGTCACAAAATCCCATTAGAATAGAACAAAAGGTACAAGAAATGAATGAATCTAACTGATCTCTCCTTCTTCTATGCAGCTGGATGTCGGACATGTTTATGATGAACCAGGTAAAGACACAGAGGAGCATTGGTTCCCCTATATTTTGGCTAAAATTTAGCAACATTTGCAACCCAAATGATGACAAGTCAATGATTTCATCAGAACTCATGGGATTTTCCTAAAACTATCTAATTATATCTTATTTTGGCCTGAGCCTGTGACTTGGGGTGAATCAAGTTGATTTGTCCCAAAATGGGGAAGTAAACACAAATTAGCTAGAAGGAATGGAGTAGAGAATTATTTATTAAACCAAAAACATACATCATATTTCAAACATAAACTAATGTCAGGTTCTACTAATTCTAAAATTAAGGCAAACAAAATTTAAATTGTCCTAATTCATGAAATTAATCTTGAAAAGCTTGAAAAGATGGTCATGTAGTTAAATCCTGGTTTCCCATGTACTGAATTGGAAGAGTTATGGCTGTTTTGTCCCACCACAGCCCATTGTGTTATGAGGAAATGGCTTCTGCTGAATGACCCAGATGACAGCAGCTCTGGCGCTAAAGGCTACCTGAAAGTCAGCCTCTTCGTCATCGGGACTGGTGATGAGCCTGCGGTAAAGTTGACTCACCTCGACTTGCATACAGCTTTTAGTTCATCAGTCTTTATATAGATATTCTAAATTGGTGTCTGTTTATACTGTTTTATGTGTAGGTTGAGAAGAGGGATTGTGATGATGACCAGGATGACATAGAGAGTAACCTGCTCTTGCCGGCGGGTGTGACTCTGCGATGGGCCACGCTGTCACTGAAGGTCTTCAGGGCTGAAGATATTCCTCAAAGTAAGATGAAATCCAGATATTAAAGACCCACTCTGATGACAATGGTGTTTTTGTCTGTTCTTGTGACATTTTTCTGACGATAGAGGACATTTATGAAGGAAGTTAAGCTAAAAAAAGCATTTCAGACTATTTCTTTGTTAAAATGGATGTAAATCAGGAACAGTCGAAAAAATTCTGTTTGAAAAAGCTTGTATTTGTGACATAGAAGCTAGAATCGGCGGGCCACAAGCTCCATCCTTCGCTCCATTCTAATGCATCCACTTGTAGACCACTAGATCCATGTACGTCTTTGATTTCCTCGTCTGAGCTGGTATCTGGATCAAAACTGTACAGCTGGATAACTCCAATATTGCTCGCCTTTTTTTTTTGCTCAGGAAAGCAAGCAGGAAAGTGTGTAAACAGATTATGGGAAGGGTGGACGGGGTTAGTCTGCACCCACAACTTAGAGACAGAATTTGAGCATTTGATGCACAATCAAGAATGTGCATTTAGCCCATGGTGTTCATACTCGACAAGCAGGGAGGGCCTTCTTCTTTTTTTTCTATTGTTTACTAACGCATGTCCACTTCCTACAAAAGAGGTGTCAAGCAAATTGCCTCAGTGGTTCAAATCTTGGGAATCTTTCTCCTGGCTTTTTCTTTCACAGCTCTATTCCAATGTATGAAAGACTTGGTGTCATAGAATTCCGTAAGGGCACAAACGACAATTACCACTATTAATTTCTCCTTTATGATCAATTGTCAAACAGTTGGCATTTTCGAAAATTAAAAAGGACGCCATTCATACATCTTCACCAAATCAGAGTCACTGATTGGTCAATGTTCAACCTGGTGTAACTGGCAACACAAGTTCAATGGTCACGCGGTTTGTACATCGAGCCCGAAAATAGTTGTAGAAACTCTCCTTGCAGAAACTATGTTCTCGAAAACGTCACATCGATTTTGGCTAAAAATCTAATCATCATAATGAAAAGACACTTTAAACAAGATCAAAAGTTGATCAGAGTCGGACTATAACCAGTTTAGTTTCTGATTAAAGGTTTATTTTCCTTTTTGATTTCTCCTTCACTTTATTTCAATAGAAGTCTTTGTGGGACAATATTGAATGTGTAAAATTTGGCTTATGTCTTGAATTTATTTATTTTTTGGTCAAAAAAAGTAAAGAAGTAAAGCTAATTCATTTACTGAATGATTTTCAATAAAAATAATATAGAAACATTTCATCAATAACCTAAACATTATGTCACATATTTAAAAAAAACACTTTTTTCTCACATTTGTTTTTAAATTTTCAGTGGATGATGCATTTGTCCAGAGCATCAAAGAGATTTTTGGAGCCGATGAAAACAAGAAGAATCTAGTCGATCCCTTTCTAGAAGCTCGCTTTGCTGGCATGAAGGTTCCTGTTCATTACAGATCTAATTAAAAAAAAACATGATAGTGTTTTTATTTGAAGGGAAAACAAACGTACAGGATTTTTGTTTCTCCAGCTCTGCACTCAGGTGATTGAGAAGAATGCAAACCCAGAGTGGAACCAAGTCCTGCACCTTCAAGCCAAGGTAACAATTCATAAACACCCAAAAAAAACACATAGAAAGCTCTTTTTTTTAATCTCCATCGCCATGTTATTGTGTTTATCATAGTTCCCGTCCATGTGTGAGCGTGTCAAGCTGACCGTTTTCGATTGGTAAGCTGAAATAAGCTACATCATAGTTTTCTTTTCTACTGCTTGTGAACAAGCCCCACAAAGTGCAGCACAGTGGTTAGCTGCATTCCATTTGTCAGTTCAATCTCCTAACACAAACCACTAAAGGAGCATGATGACTGTAGCGCCTCCTCCCTTTCCTTTCCTACAATACTATATTTTGTCGGGAAAGTCGACAAATTTTCATCATTGTGTGTTTTTATAAGGCTGGAGGGAAATAAGGGCAGAAGGAAAAGGTCAGAAAAGTGACTCCTAAAAGGTGGTGATAACACAGTCGGATTTAAGTGTCAATAGATTTTTCATTTTTAGACAAAAAGTTAGTTGGATAAAGGAAAAAATAAGAAAAAGAAAAGCATTTTAGATTTTTATGAAGGGATGTTAGAGTTTAATGTAGTGAGTTGTGTGATCCTTTGTTTTTCATTGTAGGGATCGCCTGACAGGAAATGATGCTGTTGGCACCACATACCTGAACCTGGCAAAGATCGCTTCATCTGGTGGAGAGATTGAGGGTATTGTTTTCTTTTAGTTAACAGTTTTTTAAAATGTTTTTTGTGGATACCGACGAGCAGACATTTGCTTGTGTGATTTTATTTAATTTTTGTTATTATGATCTTGAAATTTCCATTTTTCTTCTGGAACAGAAGAACATGCTGGAAACGCTGAAAGACCATCCTATGAAGGTTTATTCATGCTCCTTTTTTCAAGAGGACCTGGTCGCAGAAAACAACATGGCGCCAGACAATCATTAGCCATAAGTCCTTGACCGAAAAATAGCCTTTTTTGGTCGAAAAACACAAATTTATCTGGATTAGGGTTACGGTTAGTTTGAGGTGAGGGTTTGCCTTTGGAGCCCAAGCTCTGGTCTGTACGCACAAGACGTTTCGGTGATTAGAGAAGACACACTCCTACGTTGTTCAGTCGAGTAAACACGAGCCAAAAATATCCATATATGTGGTGTATAGGTGGTTTGGATTTGCGTGTGCTGTGTTGTGCTTTGGAGCCACGGTGATCCAGATACCTCTCCTTCTTAGTGCAGGTGGTTATGTTGTATGTGCCATGTTTTTGTAGGTATATATTCATTCAAAGTAGGGGATTTGTTTTCTTTAAAGGAAAGGGAGGAAGGGGAAGAAGATGATAAAGAAAGAAGAGAGAAGCAAAAGAATGAGAAATAGAAAAAGAAGAAGGAAAAAAAGAGGGAGAGGGTGAGGACACGAGTTTTAAGACGAAGATGAAGATTGAGAAGAAGGGTAGTGGACAAAGAAGATAAGAAAGAGAGGAGTGAAGAAATGGGAAAGAGGAGAGGAAGGTGAAGAAGAAGCAGAAGGATCAGAAGAAGAATGGCGGGGTGTTTGTGTTTTTGTTGTGCATCTTTTGTTGTGGTATCTGGGGTCTGAGTGAGTGTGATGGGATTGGAAATTCCCTTGAAGTGTGTGCTGTGAGGGTCAGTTTAAGATAAATTATGTTTTGCAGGTTGGATTAGGTAATCCCTTGAGGGGTGTGTGGGGTAGTTGTCATTGAGGGAGGTGGAACCAATAGAGAGGGGGAGAGAGAAAAGGAAAGAAGGAAAACAAAAGGGAGGGGGGTTGTTTAGTGTCTTGATTTTGTTTTTCTCTGTAGGATCTTGGTCTGGGTTTGGTCTCTGGGTTTTGCTCCGTGGTTTAGTTTAGGTTCAATGTTGAGGTCTGTTGTAGGTTTGAATCTTCACTGTATTACAGAATCTTTTAGTGCAGATAAGCATCTTTAGCTTCCGTCTGAAATTTCCGCTTCTGGCTAATGTGTTTGGGCGCCATCTTGTCTGCAACCAGGTCCCACTCCCTTTTTTTGATGAGCTGCTTGCAATGCAACTGACAAGTGTGTTGTGCATGCTCAAATTCTAACTTTTTTTGTTCAAATTGCACATTGACTGTATGTGGGAACTTGACTGAGTAAATGTGACATCACCGGTTGAAAAGGGCTTACGCAGCAAAATTCTAAAATCTAACCAAATACCTGTGTCTAGTTTTTAGTTTATTTATCTTCTTACATTTGAAATAAACTACTACTTACTAGTTACTTTTAATTAAGATAAAAGACTTGTTTTAAGACAATTCAGTCGAATGAGTTGATTTGGAAATCTTCTCATTTTAAGCAAATACTGTAAAGTATGCATTTAACAATAGTAGAACAAATGTTTAAAGTAAGTATATGTTTTTCAGATTATTTACTTAAAAAATAATCTTTAAATGTGTAATTCTAATCTCACTTTAGGAGGATTATGGTCTAGCTAGAAACAGAGAAAGTTGGACGGTTGTAGCTCTTTAAATAAGACATATTTGGAGGAAAAGTGTTCAATATTCCCTTTTTAAAGATATAAAACTATTTTAGAGCAAATATGCTGATTTAAAGATCATTTACTTCAGTAATTGACCTAAATATAAGTATTAATAGCTGATTTGAAGATTTATTTAGACTTATAAGAGCAGGACATCACAACTTATTTCAAGAAATCTTACCATGACAAATTCTTCTAGTTCTATTGTCAGATTTCTTTTCACTTATAACAAAGGAAAATATAAAGTTTTGTATATTTTTTGTATTTGTTTTGGGAAAGATTCCTTTTCCAGTGTACTTCTGACTGCAACAAAATGAATTCAGTTGCCATTTTTTTGCGATATGGACGTGTAATGGAGCCAGTCAACATCAGTAAGTAGTGATTGGTCTGAGTCGGTTCTTTGATATGATTTCTAAGGCAACCACTCTCGCCAATCAGGAGTGTTGGAAGTCCACATCCCTACCATTTGAAAGTGGGTTACACAAAACTGTCAAACGTTGCTTCAATAGCTGCTTAGTTTTTTAATAAAAGTCTGTATGATTTGGGATTCTTTGACGCAACCGGTATACTAGCTGTTTGGAACGCCAGTGGGGAGAAGCCACTCAGTCCAGTTCTCATATGCAGTCAATGATATTGCATGATCAAGCTGCTTCATAAACCCACTTATGTCTTTACAAGCTAACAATGTTTTTCAGATATTCTTTTTAAATGTTCAGCAAACCCACGTCCTGTCAGTGTCACTGCTTCCTGCTGCATCAGCATTCAAGAATTAAATCTAAACTTTACTTCTAACATTACAGCTTTGTGTGGCTTTTCCAGAATATAATGTGAAAGGAATAATACTTAAAAAGGTTAACATCTCCCCAGGGAACCCAACGGAATCTGAGGTAGGTTTCTTGCCTGTGTTTGGACCCTGCTACATCAACCTTTATGGCAGCCCCAGAGAGTTCACAGGCCTGCCAGATCCCTATGACGACCTCAACTTTGGCAAGGTATTAATTAACAAAGTGACTTTCTTTCATGTAAAACTCGCACAATACGTCCTGCTGTTTTCTGGGAAATCCGACTAATGTTTTTTTTGGGTACAGGGAGAAGGAGTGGCCTACAGAGGCAGGATATTAGTAGAGCTGTCCACAAAACTTGATGAGAAAGCGGACAAAACAATAGACAACATTCACAGTGATGACATCCTGGTTGTACAGGTACGTGAATTGTTTATCTTTATCATATACAAGAAACCTCAATGCTTCTGCTCTTTGAGGGGTATTTTGATAGTTAAGGGTGCAAATGTCTTCTAAATTTTGTGTATTTTTATTACCTTAACAGTCGAGTGAAATGCTTTTCTTGTATGTGTCCTTTCCCTGATCAGAAGTACCAGAGAAGGAGAAAATACTGTCTTTGTGCAGTCTTCCACAGCGCCTCCATGATCCAAGAACCTGGAGAGCCAATCCAGTTTGAAGTCAGCATTGGTAACTATGGAAACAAATTGGACACCACCTGCAAACCTCTAGCCTCCACCACCCAGTACAGCTGTGCTGTGTTTGATGGTCAGTGATTTGGATAATTTCTATCATTCAGTACATGGTCATACAGTAAATGACTCATCACCTATAGGTAACCAGTACTACTACCTACCGTGGGCAAACACTAAACCAGTGGTTGTGCTTACGTCTTTCTGGGAAGACATCAGTCACCGTCTGAATGCCGTCAACATCATCCTCTACATAACTCACCGTCTGGTATTGTGGCACATGTATTACCTGAAACCCTTAAAAACCTGCTGATATTGTTTTAACTTAAAGTAAATCTTGTTTAAGCCTCAAATGTGTGTATGAAATTCATGGAAAGTCACCCATGGAAGAAGAAAATGCTCAGATCTGTTTTTTTGCCGCAGCAATCCAACCTGGAGGCATTCAAAGTTGCCATTTTGGCTAAAATACCAGACAACAAACTTGCAGAGGTTTGGCTGCAGTTGCTTGATCAGCTGATCGAAGATCTGGAAAGGTGAATGGGGCAGGCATCATGGCACACTGCAAACAATTCATTTCTGTTTCTTCTCCTTCCTTTGAATTTTTTATGAACTAAACTGCCTAAATTAAAAGCAAACATTCTAAGTGTGAGAGATTTAATGAGTGTTTGGTTTGATCCAATTGTAGCTTTAAAACTTGATATTCTCAGCTCAAACATCTCCCTGCCAAAGGGGATTTCCAAAAATGTCTGTTTTTGTTTTGACTAAAGTGAAAATCACATTTTCTTTGCAAGATTCCCAACACCTGAGTTGGAGGGCTGCCCCAACCTGACATCCTTGGACATACAAATGAAAAAACTGAGAGATAGCACCTTAAACGGCATCAAAGAAGCAGTCAAGCGGATGAGACAAGAGGCCTCAGAGATCCGTGATACTCTGTCCGACATAGAAACCTGGGTTGACAAACTCAAACAGCTTGCTGAGGAGGTATGTGCACGTTAAACAAACCTTATAAGTTTTATTTTTGTGTACTAATTTATATTTTTTTTGCTTTTTGTGATATGGATCATTGGTTCTGTTCTGCTTCATGTGTTGCTTTACTGCTTTCAGCCACAAAACAGCATGCCTGACGTGATCATCTGGATGCTGCGAGGTGAGAAAAGGGTGGCATACAGTCGTATTCCAGCCCACGAAATCTTGTTTTCGACACACAGTGAGCAGGCCTGTGGACAAAACTGCGGCAAAACACAGACTGTCTTTTTAAAGGTACAGAGTAACCACAACAGCAAACAAAAATGTAATTTATGAATCACATACTTTGGATTTCATCTCCGTTTCTGGATTTTGGTTGTGATCCCTGCAGTATCCCATGGACAAGGCCAAAGGGTTGAAGGTGCCAGTTCAGATTAGAGTCAGCATGTGGCTGGGCCTTTCTGCAGAAGAGAAAAAGTTCAACTCATACTCAGAAGGAACATTCAGTGTGTTTGCAGAGCTGGTATGTTAATCTGAAACTTAACCTTCTTTATGAACCTTTCCTACAAAACAAACTATGAGCAACCATGTCTCTACCCACAAAGTTGCACTGGTAGGAATAGTTTTCTTCTTCTCGGTTTCTAGTATGAAAACCAGGCCAAGGTCTTCGGGAACTGGGGAACCACGGGACTGGTGGGGCGCCACAAGTTTTCCGATGTTACAGGCAAACTAAAGCTGAAACAAGAGTACTTCATTCCACCCAGAGGATGGGAGTGGGAATCTGACTGGTTCATTGATCCAGAAAAAGCGTGAGTTTGGCTTGATGTATCCGTTTAAGAACCCACCTTTTCTAAAATTGCACACATATTTTAAACAAGGGTAACAGACGTATATTTACTGTATGGATTATTTCTGATGTCACACACCAGATTTGAATGGCGAAACTAGAGTGGGAAGGATTTGTTGACCAGAGTTGGCTGCTCCCACTTTAGCAATGTTCAGAAACATCTGTTGGGTGGAAAAAAAAGCTATGTTTAAAACCCATTGGATAACCCAGCTCCTAAAAAAACAAATAAAAAAATAAACAACCAGGTGTGCCAAATTATAGCTCTACTAAAAATAAAAAAGCTACTTTAAAAGAAAAAAAATCTATCCATTTTAATAGATAGATTTTTTTGCACCAGGATATAAGGATATATAGCTTACGTTTTTACTTTTGAATTCTGAATTTTTAGCATGGAAATTAATACAAAACTCCCTTCTGACACCAGCCCCTAGTGGTCATTTGGGAACTGTAATATTTGGTACTTAGGGTTTACCCAACCAGTTCAGAAACAGGTGGGGGCCTTGATTCAGACTGTATGTCTATAAGTCTGTTACTGTGCTTTTCTTCCGAGCACGTTCTTGTGCTTGGAAAGGAAGTGGGCTATTTTGGTCTTGTTTACATTCCTCTTGATGTGGGCTGTGATTAAATGACTATGCCATACAGTGCCCAACAGCTGGAATTTACTGCTCCTATTTTTTCTTCTTTGATATCCCTCAAAGAACAATCGCTCTTTGGGCTCCACACTAACTCACTTCCTTGCTTGGCTGAGATGCTGTTACAATCAGTTGCTAGGTTTTCAATGATGTGTAGTGTTTTTTTTTTCTTTTTTTTCTGCTTTATTTCTCGTAAATGGAAAGATTGAAACACAACAGACTTCAACTGAATCAAAATACTGCATATGTGTTTTCATGTAGGCTATAGGGATGGTTACTGCCATTGACTGTTAATCAGAACTGGAGCAAGTGAGTAGAAAATTATTTCCAATGAAATAAAGTCAAATTAGTCGCCATTTTTTCACGATAAGGATGCCACCATGTTGGAGCCAGACTATGTTAGTTAACCTTCATTAGTTGGAGTCAACATTTCTGTGGCAAACAGTCTTGCCAGTTAGGAGTGAGACTGTTGATGTTTTTTTTTTTTTTTTTTTTTTTTTTACTTTGTCCTGTCCAACATCTGAACAATTAGATATGAGCTGAGATCCTCTTGTGTTGGACAGATTTTACTGCTACAACCGGGGGTTATAAATCTTCTGAAATGCAAGGTGTATATTCGTATAAACCCCTTCTGTAATTTAAACTGAACTTTATTTATATTGATTATGTTTGTATCTGTTTTTTTGAAGACAGGGGAAAAGGGTGGGTTAAAGAAATTGGAGGATGATTGGGGAGAGGGAGCAGAATCATAAGACAACAGGCAACAAGATGCTGGAAGTTTATAATCATTACAGTCAGGTGTGAGTGTTAGTCTAAAATAGGCGGGGCCTGTCTACACATTTGTGGTACTCTTTGTGTTACAAACACACTCGCCGGCTCCAAGAGTCTTCACATACAAGCCCGTCAACAACATGACTACAGCTCACACGCACACTCTTATGTAGACAAACCAACACATGTAAAGCATTTCATTCTGTCAAGTAAACTAACTGTGCAAAGGTGAGTGTTTATATTTTGCTGAGGTGGATGATGGCATGTAAAAAAAGAAAAAAAGGAGGGAGAGTTCCCACACATCCCAACACCAAGACCCCCACCAAAGCAGCAGCGGCAACCAGGGCCCCCCACACCCGTACTGTAGGGCCAACGGAGGATATCTGGCCACCTGGTATTACCGCCAAGCACCCAGATTCTGCACCCTGCACACAGGCCCCCTACACTCGAGAGCAGTGAGGTATGGGAGCACAGAGTGCAAACCCTACCCCTGCCACTGCACTGGGAGCGACAGCAGCCCTCCCACTGCGCCAAGTGGCCCTGCGCAGGGCCCCACTCCCCGAGAGCCCCCCACCACAGACAAGTTTTGAGCATCCCCCACCCCAGTCGAGCCAGGGGCCCCAGAGGGAGACCTGCCCCCAAGTTCAACGCAACAGCAGGAGAGAGTACAGCAGTTGCCAGCAACCTCCACCTAGAGGAGGGACGACCAAGAGAAGTGGGGGGTCCCTAAAGTCCCCGAAGGAGTGAGCTTGTTGGAAGTCCACACCACTTGAAAGTAGGCACGGGTGAATACCTCAATCAAACGTTTTGAACGTTTGACATGAGACCACGTGCTATCATTGAGGCATCTGATTGGCCAGTTTATGATTTTTGCTCCAAAAAAAAGACATCATAAAAAATGAGGATTATCAACAACATGTTTAAAAAAAAAGTACCAGAGCAAGAATGGTTGTTCTGACAAATATAGTGGCTGAGTAATAGCTATTTAATTTTCAGTAGAAGTCTATGGGGTACTGGCTTCTTGGAGCCAGCAGGTACTTCCTGTTTGGAATGTGAGGGGGTAGAAGTCACCCAGTCCAGTTCTTGTATAGCAGTTCTCATGTACAGTCAATGGTTACCATCTTCATGCAACTCATGCAAAAAAGCACATTATCATCTTACAACATCATAGTGTGTGTTGTGTCGTGTGTGTGTGTGTGGTTTATGTGGCCGCAGTGTTCGTTAGGACACCAAAGTCTGATCCAATCAGCTTTTTCAAATATTCTTTGAATGTTTTGCTCATGTCTGTGTCTTTGTTTTAGCCTTCTCACAGAGGCAGATGCAGGACACACTGAATTCATGGATGAGGTTTTCCAAAATGAGACCCGCTTCCCAGGAGGAGAGTGGAAAGCTGCATCTGAGCAGTATACTGATGTGGTGAGATCAGCAAATTCACATGCAAATACAGCGCAGTGGACTGGTTAAGGACAGATATGGTATTGTCTTCACATTTGTTTGACAGACACTCATGAGTAGTAATGTAAAACAGCTAAAACCATGTGAAAACATGTTCCATGTCACTTCTTCACCCCATCTGTCAACAAACGTTTGCAGCTAATGGAGATTTTCTGTTGTTCAGAACGGGGAGAAGAGCCGCAACCCTTCAGAGTTTGACTGTCCTCCAGGTTGGATTTGGGAAGACAGCTGGACTGTAGATGTCAACAGAGCAGTGGATGACCAAGGTGCACAATTCTCCCATTTTACTGGCAAAATTAGGAAATTACATCATAAAATTGTTATATTTGCTCATCATGTGCTTTCCTTCATGTTTAAATTCTAAATGCCTTTGAGAGAAGAGTTTCTGTATCCAGAATGCTTTGAAATGTCAGCATAATTGTATGTTTTAAAGGCTGGGAATATGGAGTGACAATCCCTCCAGATGACAAGCCCCGATCCTGGGTTCCAGCAGAGAAGGTATACCACGTCCACCGCAGGAGGAGGCTGTTTCGACTTCGCAAAAGAGACGCATCTTCTTCAGTATCTGCTGTGGAGGTCAGCTTAGAAAAAGAAACCATCCCATCAAGCAAGCCATTTCTTTTAAAATGTCTTGTGGCTTTTGCATTCTACACTGTCGAATGTTTCGTTTTTATGACAGAAGAGAAATAAAGGTGACCCCGAGGGCTGGGAATTCTCTTCTCTGATTGGATGGAAATTTCACAGAAAAGAGCGTTCATCAGATACGTTTCGCCGACGGCGCTGGAGGCGAAAAATGGCACCAGAAGATCGACTTGGGGCTTGTGCCATCTTTCAGCTGGAGGGAGCTCTGGTGAGCAAAAAGTCCGCTCTATTATTCTAGTGTTTGGTTCTAGAAAAAAGGAATCCTCTGGTTCACAAAAAAACAGAATCCAGTTGGACAAGTAGTCTTGTTTAACCAGAGGAAAGGACATGATAAAAGCAGGAACTAACTCCCAACTAGTTAAACACAAAAATGTTTAAATATTTACTTTCTTTTTCAACATTACTGAGTGATCAGAGGAGACACCAGTCCTGTGTGAGTTGAACATTAGATTGCTTTCATTGCAGGGTGTTGACACAGAGGAGAAGGAGAAAACCTCCAAAGCCAACGCCACCAAGGTGTTTGGCGCCAACACCCCTACTGTGTCATGCACATTTGACAGTAAGTCTGAGGAATAAACACAGACAACCATAAAACAACACACATTAGAAAATACAACATGTCCCGCCTTCTTTAGGGTCATACATGTACCATCTCCGTGTCTACGTCTACCAGGCAAGAAACCTGACGTCTATGGACAAAGACAGTTTTTCAGGTAATATTTAACCTATGAATCTTAATAGAAGCGCATTTACAAGGAAACTATAGAACACATTTTCTCCCCACCACAGATCCATATGCACACGTGTCTTTCCTGCACGTTAGCAAGACAACAGAGAAGCTCAAAGCAACACTGAACCCAACCTGGGACCAGACTCTGATTTTCAACAGCGTGGAGATATATGGGGATCCTCAAAAGATCGCTCACCGTCCTCCTGACGTGGTCTTGGAGTTCTATGATGAAGATCAAGTGGTAACATGCAGTCATAGCTCAATGTTTTTACTCATGTGTCTTGACCCAGTTTAAACCTCCGTGGTGTGTTTTACAAATAGCATTTTGCATTGATTTTTAAACTAATTTTACTTTGATCATATGTGAAAATATTTTTAAAAAGCATAAAATTAAACTATGTCTCATCAGTTGTACTTTTGCCCCTTAAGTTTCCGCTAATCCACCTTTATGGAATGTGATTCCCTGCAGGGGAAGGATGAGATGCTTGGCCGCAGCATCTGCACCCCATTAGTGAAGCTGAGTCCAGAAATGGACCAGTCTCCCCGGCTGTTGTGGCATCCCATCATCCAGAAGGGGCAAAGGGCTGGGGAGGCGCTAGTGGCTGCTGAACTCATCCTAAAAGACAAGGTTTGCTCTAAAAATGATTAAAAAAACTTTGTCTAACCATAAGTGAAGCCTGTTAAGACATGTCATCTTTACCTATATATAAAATTAAATTATTTTAGTAAAACTTAGCATAACCCATGAGAATAAAAGTGATGAAACTGCCACTCTTTATCTCCAGTCAGGGGACTCAGATCTTCCCTTGGTTCCTCCGATGAGAGCCGAGAACCTCTACATGGTTCCTCAGGGCATTCGGCCTGTGGTGCAGCTCACTGCTGTGGAGGTAAAGTACACTTCCTGCCCTCCTAACTGCTTTATTCTTTCAATGGCATTTTAACTGTGTTTTTGTTTTTAGATTCTTGCTTGGGGTCTGAGGAACATGAAACCTTATCAGCTGGCATCTGTGTCCTCACCCAGTCTTGTGGTGGAGTGTGGAGGGCAAAGAGTAGAGACAGCAGTCATCAAAAACATGAAGAAGAGCCCCAACTTTCCTGGCAACGTCTTTTTCATCAAAGTGGTAAAGACAAAGTTACACTCTTGTGGAATTGGAGGCTTGACCGTTTTCAGTGTGTCACTGGCCCCCTTTTTCAAAGAAAAAATCTTTTTAGTTAAAATGTACAGTTTTTCTCAATCCTTTGCTTTTGGACAGCTCCTCCCGAAGGATGAGATGTACACTCCTCCCATTGTGCTGAAGGTGATCGACCATCGTCCGTTCGGCAGGAAGCCTGTAGTCGGTCAGTGTACGATCGCATCTCTGGAGGGATTCAGATGTGACCCGTATGTCATCGTTTCAGAGGGAGCCAGATCTTCCAAAAGTAAGGACTGTTTGGGAAATTTGTAGTGGAAAAAAGAAAAAAAATGCATTAAATGTCACAAAGGGCATTGTATGGCCCCCTGGTGCTACCCGGCCCCCTCCAGACCCACCCCCGCTGGCTAAGTGACGGTTACTACCTCTGTCGCCTTGGTCAGAGCTGCATAGGACAAATTCATAAAAAAAAAAAAAACACACCATTTATTAAAATGGCAGCATTTCTCTTGGCTTTATCTCCATAGCAACCACTTTGTCTTTAGATCACCTGGTGGTGACAAACAGGCATATGTAATTTTTAGAAGCATCGACATAAGTAAACTTCTGGATGTCCTTGGCAACAGAGGTTTTTTGTTGACCACGCCCACATTCCCAATGTGTTCATAGAATATTTCATATCATTTCGTTTAGCTTGAGGCAAATATTCATATCTAAAATGTTAACTTTTATTCTGATTAAAAATGTGCGAACAACAGGGGAACATCACCATGCTAACGCCGTTCAAAATCTACAATATCTGAGGTTGTACTATATATATTTTCCTAGATTGTCTCCCAATGATGCTCGAGGAGTTTTTGATTGAAGAGAGATTGATATCTCTATGTAGTCAAGGTGTAGTAAAGGTGATTCTTTTTTTTTTAAATTCAAGATGGTAGCCTCTCCCCAAGGCCAAAAGTAAACGCAACGTCGGTTGAGGTTGCAGACATAACTTGGCGGCATGTTTGTGAATTTTCAACATTATTAATTTTTTTTTCCATATGGTGCAAAAATGAGAACATTTCACACATTTTTATGAGTTTTTTAAGTATGTGGCGGGGGTGACATTTTCGCTCAAAGGTGCAGTGAGAATAAAAGACTGCTACGGACTAAAGTAATTTATTTATGTTTACTAGTGGCTCTTATGATGGTGTCGCCTCACAAAGACGTTGCAATCACGATGGAAGAGAAAAGCCCCCTGCTGGAAGCTCAGGTAATTGTAGATTCCTTCTAACATTTAACAAAAAAAACCCTGTGCTTCTTAAATTTGACATTCTTGTCAAATTTGATCAAATTCTCTGGCTTACAGCTTATGTACAGCATGTCAACTGCTGTCAACAAAATGGCTACCCCTACCTCTTACTTTGTATGTATAATTACTTGTAATACAGCTTTCTAATCCACAAGGCTTGGCCCTAATGACTCTGAATCCCCAGTCCTGCCTGCATCATCCATAAAGCTTTCATTATGTCATCATTTCTATGTTGGAAATTTCACTTTGATTCATGAACAAATTTTTCGGGGTTACATTAGATGAGCATGTTTAATCATTTTGATCACTGCAAGGGCATAACATATAAATAAGCAAAGAGATTCCAGCTCTAAGCAACACTGTGGGAAAACGTAAACAAATTATGTATCATAAAGGAGAAATCTTTAAACAGTTTTTAAATATATTAAGTGATTTTATTGTGATGTGGTGCAGGTAGAGGTTTATGCACACACAGGCATCTTAAATAAAGTCAGATAAACATAAATTCTCTGCAAGGTTGTTGTGTGGAAGAAAAATGAAATGCACAAGTTTAGATCAAAACTGCATTTGTTTAGTCATACTGGATAATGATTTATAGATTAAGAAATCAGTCCACAGTATAGAAATGCCACAAAACACTATACGATGATTTCTCATTCTCTGTAATGTTTTAATCTATCAGAACAAAGATGTTTATCTCATAAATAGTTATTTTAAAAAGCTAATTCATGAATGCTAATTTAATGTACAGTTATAGCATGTTATAGACTGATGTCTATAACACTCTTTGGAATTTCTTGTTGTCTCAACGTTTTTACATTGAAAGAAAAATGGAATTTGGACAAGACACCTCTGCCAACTAAATCATCCTACATCAGATCACCAGGAGGGTCAAAGTAAAATATTTCTCTGAATCCTTAGTTGTATGGTTACATGTCTAAAACCTTTTTTTAAAATAAAACTAATATCTTTCATACAAAATTCCCTCTCTGAGACAACAGGACTAAAAATTGTTGTGGGCTGACAGCTGAGGCAACGTTTGTGTTCCTCCTGCTGCTTGTGGGTCTGCTTTGCTTGCTGTTGCGCCCTTGCTGAATTGCCATCAATCATGATGCTGCGCGTGAAATCAGTTCATCGACAGTTTCTTTGCTACAACTTGCATTCACTCATTTTGCATTGATACATTTTGTCATATTTTTTATGAATTCTTTGCTGTTTTCTGTTCTTTCTCCGAAGCTTGCAGAGAAGGTAAGAAAAAACAAGAAACTGAAAGACCCACTCCGATCATCTTCTGATCTATTTTAAGTGTTCCCTGTGGTTCTTTAATTATGATTAGGCTGCTTTTAGCAATAACAAAAAAAAACGGTTGTTTTATGAACATAATTCCTGCAAAACGGCAGTAGTTCATTAGAAAATGATGTGGGCGAAACTGTTGATGCAGAGCAGCCCCACCCCTTTTCCCTCACTTTTCCTGAGAGCTTGTGGCCTGCCCATCGTATTTTCGACATTAGAAAAAAGCTCTCTTTCAAACTGCATTTTTTTCGTCTGCTGCTGATTCATAGCGATTTGAAAAAAGAAATACTCAGACATGCATTCATAAACTTAGTTTTCTTGACATATGTCCTCCATCATCAGAAAGATGGCACAAGAACATGTTAAAAACACCACAAAAACACAATTTTCATCGGAGTGGGTCTTTCAGAAGAGGAAATGTCATCACAGATATTGGTGCTTAGATCTATATGCAACATAATTTAATGTTATTTACCTTTTAGGAAAAGGAGACAGTTGATTGGTGGAGTAAATTCTACGCGTCAACAGGCGAGCAGGACAAATGCGGCCCTTACCTCAAGAAAGGATACGATACCCTCAAAGTAAGCTCTCTCACTGCACTCAGACTTTGGTTTTACTTTAAAAGGGAAGAGTTTGTCTTTTGTAGCTGCAGATGATTTCAATGTAAGTGTACATTTTCAGGTTTATGACAGTGAATTGGAGAATGTCCCAGAATTCAATGGGTTGACAGACTTCTGCAACACCTTCAAACTGCAACGCGGCAAAAATGACAATGGAGACGAGGACCCCACCGTGGTCGGAGAATTGAAAGTAGGAATCTGCAAAAACTTTTGTCATAACAAGCTGTAAACTTTTCAAATTGTAAAAGCTTGGTTTGAATCTTTAGGGTGCCTTCAAGGTGTACCCCCTCCCTGATGATCCGGGTGTTGCCCCTCCACCTCGTCAGTTCAGAGAACTTCCTGAAAGTGGACCTCAGGAGTGTCTTGTCAGGATATACATTGTGCGGGGGATAGACCTGCAGCCCAAGGACAACAACGGCCGGGTAAGAATTCATTTGTGTAAAAAAATAGAATAAAAAAACACATCTTTTTCACATATTTCACATTATCTCTGCTTTCAGTGTGATCCATACATAAAGATCACAGTGGGAAGGCATTCGATTGAAGACAGGGACAATTACCTACCCAACACGATAAACCCTGTGTTTGGAAGGTAAATCTTTCAATTGATTCAATCATATTGTGGACAGCTGCATCCATTCCAACTCTCTCCCATGCCGTTTAGGATGTTTGAGATGACGTGTTTCCTGCCTCAAGACAAGGATCTTAAGATCTCAGTCTATGACTACGATCTGCTGACTCGTGATGAGAAAGTTGGTGAGACAGTGATAGACCTGGAGAATCGCTTCCTGTCCCGGTTCAACTCCTATTGCGGTCTTCCTCAAACCTACTGCATGTGAGTGATTCTCGAGTGTAACACTTCAGGTCTCAGGGAGCTTACATTTGAAATAAAATGTGAATTTTTATTTTTTACGTCAAAGTTCTGGTGTCAATCAGTGGAGGGATCAACTGAAACCATCTCAGATTCTTGAGAACTTGGCCCGACTAAAGGGATTGTCTAAACCCAGAACTGAAGACAATGGCACATCGCTCACTTTTAATGGAAAAGATTACACCTTGGCTCAGTTTGGTAAGAATTTCTGAAAAGAACTTCTAATTATCTTTATTTTAAGATACATAAAACAAGTGTTTGTTTTTTGCACAAAGAGAACAACAAAGAAATTCATCAGCACCTGGGTCCAGCCTACGAACGGCTCTGTCTGCACGTGCTCAGAACTCAAGGACTTGTACCCGAACATGTGGAGACCAGGACTCTTTACAGCAGCTTTCAACCCAACCTCTCTCAGGTTAGATGTCGCTCTTAATAAACTTTATCATGACTAGCCCAAATAGACAATGGATTCCTAAATCTATGGAATATGGAACTTCCACAAGTTACATTGTTTTGGGATAAAAAATATATTATAATTTTAAAAACACTGTAGTCATAAAGTACATGCTTATTTCTTTTGTCTTTTATTTTAGTAAAAATTCTCAGAAAACAGAACAACAGTTTAAAGTCTTATTCTGTTTCAGAAATGAAGTAATGTACCGTTGACACATTAGAAATGATCTGTTGTAATCTTTTCTTGTTTAGGTTTCTTACAATAGTACTTAATGAATAATTAAAGAATAATTAATGAAATTTGGCAAAACTTTAGAATATTTAAACAGAACTAATTCAAAGTTAAATATCAAAGTATAGTTTTCTTTATCGTAACACTTCATACTTAATGAGAACTTCTTTAAAACCCTCAGAGTCTGTGTCACTTCACAATATCTGAGTTTTGCTTGCAGGTGTTCTGCAAAGTTCATGATCTTCCATGGTTTCTATCTTAAACAAAAATAAAATATATATATATATAAAACTTAACAACTAAGACCCATTTCTTCAACTAAAATCTTGACACTCAAAAATAAGAAAAAAAAAACAAAAAACAAAAATTACAGTTCCCACGATGCACCATGCCCACTTCTTGCCTTGCAGTGAGTGGGGTCATTAAAGTGTTAAAAATGAAAGTCAAATGTTTGCACTGACCAGCGATCTTTCTCAGCCCCATCTCAGCACCAAATCCATCCTGCTTTCATCCCTGACCAACATGTGAATATATTTCAGCTGGACAGTATCTCATTTCCATGAGATATTTATTCTTTGTTACCAGTTAACGCTGATGCAAATAGCTGTGTCTGTTCATTCGTTTTTTTTTTTTAATATGTAATAAAAGTGCAGAACAGAAGCATTCGACACAGAGATCGGACAGCTAGATAGAGCAAAGCTGTGTTCTAGAAGAACTTTTCATTCCTCCGCTTTCACCAGATTCTATTTAATAAAAAGACGCTTACATGTCAGGCTCAGAATATTGCGTTCTTCCTGGCCATGGTTCACAGATCTGATAATTGACTGGCTGTTGGAACTACCTGCATCTGCTGCTAAAAGCTAGCTTTGTAAATTCTGCAGACCTTGAGGACATTTTATAAAACTTGACAAAAGAAACTA
The DNA here is from genome assembly GCA_014656515.1 of Oryzias celebensis. Classification (NCBI taxonomy): domain Eukaryota; kingdom Metazoa; phylum Chordata; class Actinopteri; order Beloniformes; family Adrianichthyidae; genus Oryzias; species Oryzias celebensis. The sequence continues at coordinate 53,571,141 of BNCR01000001.1, read as the reverse complement.
TTTGAAATCATATTTAAAATTAACTCCACCAGTCAACTGCTTTACCAGAGAACTATAAGATTATGTATAGATAACAGAATACAAATATTTTTTAAAGACCGCCTCCGATGTAAATCCTGTTTTTTTATTCTATTTTTAACATTTTCTTGTAACATTATTCTCATAATAGAGGATACATATAAAAAATTAAGCTGAAAATTGCTTTTCTGAGTATTTCTTTTTCAAACCATTATGAATCAGGAGCAGATGATAAAACACAATTTAAAAAAAAGCTTATTTGTGATGTAGAAAATAGGCTGGGCCTGCTCTGAGGTCTCAGCAACAGGGAGCAGAAGGGGACCTGAGTGACAAATTCCTAATCATCTACAGCCGCTCTGCAGAAACTGTCCTAGAAAAATATAGATTTTTTTTTAAATGTATTTTGGTTTGAAATTACCAGGTTTTTTAATTGTCCCTCAGTCACCAGTTTCAGGCTCTTGATTAACAGCTGTTTTCATTTCTGTTAATTACCCTCATCCTATTTAAGTGTCTTGTTTTCAGTTAATCCTTGTCAGGTCATCTGTTTTGTTCTGCTCTGCCACCTTATTGTTTCTCCCATTGGTTTTTTGTCGTGCTTCAGCTTGTTTATCAAATGTTTAAGTTTCCGCCACTAAGCCTGGTCTCCTGCATTCTGGGTCCACCACCACTTCTGTGACAAAAAATAGTATGATTATAATTAAAAGACCACAGAGAACACTTTAAAATAATTACATTTAATTAATTTTAATTTTATTTATATTTCCCAAAATCACAACCATAGCCATCTTAATGGGCTTCACACCGATATTTATTCAAAGAACATACAGTCAGTCATACAAATATAAACAATAAGCTGGTTGCTAAACTAAGTAAAACAGATTAAAGCTAAATTGGAATCCCTGCCCTTCAGATCCTCCTTCTTGGTGAGGAGAAAACTCTTAAAAAAAAAAATGAGGAAAAAATGGGGAAAAAAATGAGAAACCTCAGGGATGCCCACATGAAGGAGGGATTCTCACCCGGGACAGACAGGTGATGTGCTAGAATTAGCTTATCTAACTCTACAATTACATGTTTCAAAAACAACTACATGTTTGAACAACTACATGTTTACATAACAACTACATGTTTGAATAGTGTAACATAGGGGCTTCATCCACATGAAAGTGTGGGGTATCTCTCAACAGGGACAACATATGAATTGTACTGCATCAAACAAAGCAAAGTGTTTTGATTGGTTGGTAAGGCACTATGAGATCTTTAATTTAAGATGGGGCCAAACCATTAAAGGCCTTTTCGGTTAGCATGAGGATTTTGTACTTGATTCTAGATTCACCTGGGATCCACTGAAGTGAGCCTAACACAGGAGGAATATGTTCTCTTCTGCTGGTTCCTGCTAACAATCAATCTGTCACATTTTGAACAAGCTGAAGACTTTTTAGAGAACTTTTAGGGCACGCTGCTAGCAAAGAGTTACAGTAATCCAGCCTAGATGTAACAAATGAATGGATGAAGCCTCACTTCTCAATAATATTTTCTGATCCTAGATACATCGTGTAGGTGAAAAAATTTAGTCTTACAAGCCTGAGAGATGTGAGCCTTGAATAATAAATCCTGGTTAAAATCCCTAGGTAAAGTCAGCAGTAAGCTACTATGGGGATTATTACTTGCTGGCTAATGTGCCCTCTTTTCCACCTCCAAAGTTAATTTTAAGATTCCTTATGTTAGAGGTTCATTTAAAGCACCATGTGTCACACTGTAGCCATTTGTGTGCACATTGATAGATATTTACAAATGTTTTTAATCTCTTACACTTAGGGGAGGCTTCAGTTGTGGGTTGATGTTTTCCCCAAAAACATTGGACTTCCTGGACCTCCCTTTGACATCACACCACGCAAGCCAAAGAAGTAAGTGCCATCTTCTACATTGTTCATCTCACAGTAGACACTAACGTCCACTGCTCTGAAATGTTCAGGTTCTTCCTGCGTGTTATCATCTGGAACACCACAGATGTGACTCTGGATGAGACCAGCATCACCGGAGAACGCATGAGTGACATTTATGTCAAAGGGTATTGGATTTTTTTTCAAATATTTACTGAAATATGTGTTTCTTCTCCAGAAAAATGTCTCAAATTCAGTTTTTGCTGCTTTAAATTTAAATTAAGAAACAGACATGCATTAGAATGGAGTTATCTGTTTGACATTTGAGTTGTTCTGTGACAGCTGGATGCCTGGTATGGAGGAGGACAAGCAGAAGACCGATGTCCACTACAGGTCTCTGGATGGAGATGGGAACTTCAACTGGCGCTTTGTTTTTGGGTTTGAATACCTGCCAGCTGAACAACTCTGCCTCGTTTCCAGGAAGGTGAGGCCATTGACTGTATATAGAGCTGGACTGTCTGCGTGATCACTGGTTTGCACTAAACTTTCATAAACTGCTTTTTTTAACTTCTTGCCCAAATTTGAGTCCACCAAATTTGTCATATCTGGTTTAAGTTACCCTTTAACCCCAAATCTTTGATACTGAATCTGTTCATATAGGATAAATAAAAAACAAAGCATTTAAAATTACAAATTCTCCTTTAAAGTTGTGCATTGAAGCCAAGATAACCTCATTTTAACCTTTAACCAATACATTTTCTTAAAAATTGATCTGGCTTCAGTTTTCTCTAACCTGGCTACAACAGGAAGTATTATTCTAGGAATGTCAGCACTTGGTTTAAGTTTAGAAAAACCTAAACAAAAAGAAAATTGCAGACATTTCCTCCTGACAGCTTACAGACTCTATATTGCCTCAAAGACAAATGGCACTTCACTGTTATTTTTTGTATATTTTAGTGCTATTTATTCTCTGTCATTATCTGTTATTTATTATCATATTTTTTCAGTTGTGGAAACAAATCAGTGTCCCTGTAATGGGATCAATTAATGGATAATGTAAAACATACTTCTCTTCCAACAGGAACATTTTTGGAGTCTTGACAAAACAGAGTTTAGGATTCCCCCCAAGCTAACCGTGCAGATATGGGATAACGACAAGTTCTCCCTGGATGACTACCTCGGTAACCTTTTTTAGTAAAAAATCTGAGTTATGAGGAAATCTGTTTGGATTTTATTTAAAGAATCCATTGTGTTTCCAGGTACTGTTGAGCTGGATTTGCACAAGTTGGTTGCTCCTTCAAAGACTCCAGAGAAGTGTTCTCTGCAGCTATTGGATAAACAGGAAACAGGAGGACGACACAAGCTGGACAACACCAAATCTCTCTTTGCTCAGCAGGCTGTCCGAGGCTGGTGGCCGTGTGCCATGGAACAGGATGGGAAAAAGGTTCTGGGAGTAAGTTCATCAGAAAAATGCACTCGATATTCTTGCAAGATTGATCTGTAAAGTTGCACAGAAAAAGCTTTACTGCACATTTGATCATATTTTTGTTGATTTACGGTTCCCAGACTTTAATTCCTATTCTAGCAATGCAAAACAACTCAAGCTTCAGATTTATGACAAGGATTTCTTTGTCTGGAACTTATCTTGTAATTCACAAGAAATGAAAGAATATAAAAGGTTCCTCATCTCTCTAAACAGAACTCACTAACGTATCATGTTGATCATTTCAAAATAAAATGGAACATCTATTCTGTGTTGCAGGGCAAAGTGGAGATGACTCTGGAGATCATCAGTGAAGCAGATGCAGAGGAGAGACCTGCAGGAAAAGGAAGGGACGAACCCAATATGAACCCACGGCTGGACCCTCCAAAGTAAGAGCCCAAAAAATTCAAGTGAGCTGTTACATTTCAGCAAAGCTCAAACAAATATGGCTTCCATCTACCACCAGTCGCCCAGAAACGTCCTTCTTCTGGTTCACCAACCCCTGCAAGACCATGAAATTCATCGTATGGAGAAGGTTTAGATGCCTCTTCATCGCCCTTATCATCCTCACCATTGTAATCCTCTTCATTGCCATCCTGTTGTACTCTCTACCGGTGAGTATTCAGGACAAAAACTCCTGAATCATATGAAATAAGCATTGACTAACTCTTTCCCTTTTTATAGAACTATATCTCCATGAAGATTGTGAAGCCCCTTCAGTAACGCTCTTGTGGAGGGGTCGCCATGGTAACACTCAGAAGAAACAATCATTTCTCCAGCTAAAAACAATCTGTCACAGAGCTGCTTTAATGTTTTGCACTATCTCAGCATTTCTAATAGTCTTAATGTGACGGCTGCTCCTGCAGAGCCACATTTGGGATTTGTTTACAAACCACTACTTTTATCACTTTGCAAATGAGCACAATGAACACCTTTGTGTTTGTTAGACTGTTCTAATTAGTCAGGTTACTGTTTTGCATCTTTGTGGAAGTTATTCTATATAAAAACCATTAAGTTCTGAACAAAGGTGACTCCATTAAAATTTTGCTGAAATGTTTTGCACAAGAACTACAGCTAACAGTAACAAAATTGCCAAAAACGCTTTGAGTTTGGCCTTTGCTTCACCTTCACTTCTCTGGTATTTTTGATACTGAAATGTGTGGATTAAAAGACACAAACATTCACAATACTGTTTGAATCTATGTTATGTGCATTCAAAGTAACCGTCTGCTGTGCCCAGTTTCACAGGAGCTAATTTTGGGCAATTTATTTTGAAAATATGTTGCTTTAAGAAATTTTTTTTGTCATAATTAGTTTATCCAATTTTAAGAACAAGGATTTTAAAAAAAGTAAGCTTGATTAACCTGAGATTGACCACTCATAACACATATAGCTGGTTCATTCATTAAATCAGGGGTTTTAAAAGATCTTTGAAGCAAAAATGAGGATCTAGTTCCAACTCTGGTGTTAAAGCTCTATGAAACATGTATTGTATTTATACTAGTTATGTTTTCCCCATGCACAATAAAAGAAATACAAAAATGAAGCATTATTGAATTAAAAAAATAGATTTCTGTTAAATTGCTTCACATTTAAAGGAGTGGCAACATTCAGGATAATATCAGTTTTTTTGTTTTGGACTGATCTGATTGTTTATGATTTTTTCTTCTTTTGTGTAGTTACTCCTGTTCTAAAGCAGACTTTTTCTATTTTCATTTCATTTTTATAGATCTTGAAATGAAACAAATTTTGCAGTATGAAACATGTTTTTGATAAAAAAAAAAATGTTGGTTTATTTGCCTTGGGGTTGAGCTTTATATGAATAAACTGAGCAGTGATGCAAGACAAAACTGAGAAAGTAAGATTGTTTCATTGTGTTTTTAATACGTAGGAATTGTAAGGAAGTTTAACCTGTTTGCGTTGCTTAGTTAAAACAGTCTAATTCAAATAGAAAATAAAATAAAAGACAGGATCTACTAAGAAATCTGAGGAAGATGAAAGGAATTTAAAAACTAAACGCATGGGAGACTCTGGATGAAAAGCTGATTCAGTGTGGACATCCATCGAACAAGGAACAACAAAAAAGAAGAAAGCAGTTACACAATGGGATGTTATGGTCACTTCTGCAGTCATGGAGCCTCCAGTAAAGCTGCAGTGAGTGATAAGACTGACTGTGTTTACACCAAAAAAAATTTCATCTGAAAACTGACTTGCTAACTGATGGAGCTTTCACATGGAATGAGGTCTTATCTCAAACCAAACCTGGTGGGGAAGCATGAATCTGAAAAACCACAACTACAAATTAGTTTGAAAAGACACTTATCCGTCAAAATATATCACAATTTTGTGTTTTTAGCACAATATTAAAGCATTATTCCAATAGATTTAAGCCTAATGTGCAAATTTAAAAAAAAACAGCTTTCATATCAGTTTTGTTGAACAGAAATACGCTTAATTTGGAACAGAAATGTCTCCATTTTGGAACCTTACGTCATCCAGTCTTCAGTTTCTGTGTGTTAAATCCTTTCTCTGAGTTTATTCTTCTTGAGAGCCTCCATGTTCACAGCTACGTCTCAATAGAGCCTCTACCTCTCCTCTCCTCGCCATGCTGTTGGCTTTGCCTTGAAAACGCCCGTTCTTCCCGGCCCCCTTCCCTTGAAGCAGCTCTAAAACCCTGGCAAGTCAAAAAAAATACTTTAATGCACTTTTTTTTGGGAGGAGGGAGACAAGCCAAAACAAATGGTTCTCTTACTGAGATCCCATCTCAGTCACCAGTTTGCTTGGTCCAGCCAGGAGGAACAAACCAGGTCCTTTTTCCTCGCCAACAGTCAGGAAAACCAGCGTTTCCTGCAGCGAAAGAGTTGGTTCAATGAAAGAACTAACCTGCAAGCAATCGACAAACAATCTGGGAACTCACCTCTGTGTTTATTTCATTGGCGATAATATTCATAAACTCATTGTCACCCTCTTTTCTGTGAAAGATAAAACCATTGTTTAAGAGAAACATATTATGATAAATCCTGGATTATTGCTAATTGGAGAGCTTCCTTAAATTTCTCACTTGTGTAAGCTGAAGAACCTTCCTTTCTGAGGATCGTTCTTAAAGTTCTGGGCAGTGAGGACGGCCAGATCTCGCAGGAGGCTCAAGTTGGTCTGCAGATAGTTTTATAGTAACCGGAGAGCATTCGAATTTGATGATCCAAACATGGTTCTGCAAGTCCCTTAGATTTCCTCTTTAAACCCGTTTACCTTTTGCAGCAGCTTAACAGATTTCTGCAGCTTGTCGACGGCCTCGACGTGCTCATCGGGTCCTGTCCTGTTGACAGTCAACATGTCATCACTTCTTGTTTTGGTGAATGCGTTTAATAAAAACGTGTTCTTTGAGGAGAACTTACTTTAGTAAAGACACCAGCGAGCGCTCTGTGCTGTAGCTTCTCTCTGCGTACTTTAGAACTCTGTATCCAGCGAGAAAGATCAGGTTGGTTTTGTTTTTTTTTCCTTTCTCGATTCCTAGCAGCTTTATAACCTACATTTTAGACATAAAAGCATCAAGAAAATCTGTTTAAAGCTATAACATATACAGAGGAAAACAATTTGTTTTGTTTTTATTTGTGCAGATGTTGCTCAGACACTCTTTCAACGTAAAGTTGTACCTGTAAGTGACTGAGGTTAGACACATGCGTTCCACAGCACATGTTGTTATCAATGCCCACTATGCTGATGATCCGAACAGGTCCTGCATGGTCCTCCGGCAACCCTCGGCTCCTCACCTCATTCACAAATAGGGAGAGTAAACTTTTTCCATGTGAAAAACATGCTTGTTTATCAGTAAACAAACCCAAAGTTAACTACCTTTTCCAGAGCTGGATCATCTACAGAGAGAAGCTGAACATTAACGGGGATGTGAGCTCGAATCTTCTCGTTCACGGCTTCTTCTAGTTCCTGAAGCTGTGCTGGCGTCACACTAGGAGTGTCCAGCTCGATGGTGCTTCTCTGACGACCCAGTTCCCTGGAGAAAAAACAAAAACATGAATTCAGATATATGATTGTGTTTCCAAAAACAACATAAGCACAGGATTTCTGCAGCACTTAAGTACCAGGATGTGGTTTTGTAGCCAAACATTTTGTCTGCCAGAGCTGTGATTAGATGCTGACCTGAAAAAGTGGAAACAAACAGGTAATTCCGTGACAATGAGGTTCAGTGAGGGCTCCACAACTCTGGGTCCACCAATGTTTGCTCCAAGTCAGACTGGACTAATAGAATTAAGATTTTTTTTTTATATATTAAAAATTTACAGTGTTTGATTTTTTGGGGGGGAGTTTCTGAGATCTGGGAAACTTGTCTTTTTCTGGATCAAGAAGACTACAAGAAACAGATAATGAGAAACCATAATACCGGTGTAAACAGCATGACCAACACTGACTCATCAATACCTTGGATAAGTTTGGTCACTTTATCCACAAACGTAACCGAAACTGTATTGTGCAAAAGCTTTGAGGACACAAACAGAGGATTCATGTTTAGCTGTTAGATGAGAACTTCTTCTCAGACAAAAGAACACATCTTAGGCTTAAATCTATTAAGATGATTCAGCTACAATAATTATTAAAAGTCCACTCTGATTAATATTATGCTTTTGGCATTTTTAACATTTTCCTGTAGCATTTTCTGATGATGGATGACTTATTTAAAGAAAGTTAACCTCAAAATTGCATTTCTTAGTATTTCTTTATTGTTTTTTTTCAAATTGTTGTGAATCAGGCAGGAGCGAAGGAAAAATGCAGTTTGAAAATGATCGTATCTGGGACAGAAAATACTGGGTGAGCCACAAGCTCCCTGCTGTAAGCTCGCGAAAAAGTATGCAAACAAGTGGGTGATGGGAAGGGGGGTGGGTTTTTTCCTAAGTGCCAACAGTCCTGCAAACTCAGAGGGGAATTTCTAAAGAACTCCTGTTGCTCAGAAGAAACTATGTACTAGAAAGTTTGGATTTTTTTGGCTAAAATCGGCATAATCATAATTAAAAGACCAATTTACAACACTTCATTCAAGTGTCTTCTTGAGTCTGAAGGATCTTTAACAATGTGGTACAATATGATAACATGCAACTTTATTTAGGGTTTGTTACTATTTCAATAGACAGACATTCAAAGTTCTTACACGTGATCTTTTCATATTTTTAAATATGTCAAAGTTTACTTGTAAGTTTCCAGTAGATCGACTCTTTAGTTCTGCTCCTCACCTGAATGTTGCTGCATGTGATCAAACCTCCTGTCCCAGTCCACCTTCAAAAGCACCTCCTGACCCATCTCCAGCGGTGACGCCACAAAGTGTAAGGCATCTGGCCCTTGTCTTGTCACTCTTAGAACTGGAACCTCTCCAATGAGTCCACGATCATCTGGCTAAAGAGGGAAAACAAACAGACAAAAAACTGCATATAATTTGAAAGGAAATGCTCACTAGAGAAGCCTTTTTAATAACTTGCTTACCTGACCTCCTCCCTCAGGAAACAAGATGGTATCCTGGAGCTTAACATTGAATCCTCTCAGGGTTTCTTTCTTTCCATTCACCTCTTGTTTTACCTCTGCGGGGCAGCATGATACTACAGAGGTGACAAACTGAAAGCAAACAAAAACAAACCTATGTTAGCTGTTAGAATTGTAACACAAGTCCAAATTTATGGTTACCAACTAAATATCCAGAACTTGGTTCTGCAGCTCCTTATTAAGAATTTAGTGTGGATCCAACAATGTGTACATTGTAAATATTTTCAATTTTTTTCTCTTTATTTTTCATTTTTCCAGTAGCAAACATACGTTAGTTTAGATGTATGTCTGCTGTCTGACATTCCTTGTATACGTTTATGGGATTGCTTTGATCTAGTCTCTACCAACCTCTCCCTCTGTTACAATTGCTTCTGAACTTTACCCAGTCGTCAAATCTCACCATTTCAAGTCAGTGAAACCAATGAGTGTAAATCCAAACTGTAAGACGTATTCTGAGCAGCAATTTCAAAATAAAAGTTTTTGTTTATTGAAACCTGAGCTGGTTTAGACAAACATTAGAATCAGAAACACATTTTATCTGCAGAGGTAGAAGAAAAACTAGAAAGCATAGCGAAACAATTTAAAACAATGTGGCAAATAAACGTTAATGTCTTGGAAGCATTTCAAACTTCAATTTAAAAAACAAATTTCCAAGAACTTTCCTTAACTTACGACTACTATGATTTTACTTATAAATGTGTACAAAGGCTAGCTGCTAGCCTCAGTATAGCTTATCTTCGTCTTCGTTCTACCAGACATAAACTTTAAAATCGTTTGAATGCATGCTGTCTAACAGGTTCATACCTCTGTCATATAACAGTCTCGCTGACACTGAAAAGCCATTTTGGTCACGAAATAGAACAACTGCAGCCGGCTGTCCGCCTGGGACGGGTACCTGCGTGGGCCAAATTTGACAGGTTTGACTTTTTTTTCTTTTTTTTTCTTTTTTTTACTTTGGCAGTGGTTGGCAGCCATCTTAGTAGTACATTACCGCCACCTGCTGGAAGGGAGTAAAACAAAGAAAAGGGATCAGGAAACCACTTTCCGCAGTCAAAAATATTGTTCTGTCTTTCTTTTAAATAATGGCTACGCATCTTCAGATTTATATATATATGTATTTTCTTGCATTAAATACATACATTTGAAATTCAATGTTTTTTATGCCAAGTTTTCTCTTGGTAGATCTATAATGTTAAAAAAAAAGTTTTGTTTAAACATTTTATTTCCTCTATTCTCACTTGGAAATAACACACAATGATTTTTTTGTCAAGTTTTTTGCGTGGGTTTTCTCCGGGTGACTCCAGCTTCCTCCAACCGTCCAAAAACATGCATCATGGGTGAATTGGTCACTCTAAATTGGTCCTAGGTGTGAATGTCAGTGTGTATGGGTGTGTGATTGTGGCCCCTGCTACAGACTGGCAACCTGTCCAGGGGTGTACCCTGCCTTCGCCCATGAGTGGCCGGGTTAGACTCCAGCAGCCCCATGACCCCGAAAGGAATAAAACGGTGTAGGAAATGAATGAATGATTTTTTTTTTTTTTTTTGGTGATTTTTGGTCATTTAGTTTGGTACACAAATTAATTCAGCTCAGTGGCCTTGTGATAGAGGGTCTACCCTGAGACTGGAAAGTCATGAGTTCAAATCCAGGCTGAATCATAGCCTCCAAATCTCCAAAAATGGGACCCAATGCTTCCCTGCTTGACTCTTAACAATAAGGGGTTGAACCACCAATTGGTTCTTCAGGTCCTGACTAGCTTACCTCTTTCTCTCCCTCAGGTTAAATGCAGAGAACAACATTCACACCTAGGTGTGTGACAACTGATGGGAATTTGTTTGTTATTTACACTAGCTGTTTTTTTCCCAGTACCGTTTGCTTGTGAACAACATTGGCTTTGACTTGTGGACTTCTATAGACACGAACTGAATGTCTGAGCCAAAGTCTGCCTAAATGTTCACAACTGAAAGTAATTCTGATGGATTCTATTTTGCTGAAAAGGAAAATAAATAATAAACAACAACAAAATAAAAGACTAAGAAAAGAAAATATATTACTTTTTGCAAGATCAGAGTATGATGAAAGCAAGAGTCCAAGAAAATAAACTAAACTTCATTTAATTGAAGAAAACAAATTAATATTATAAACACAATTCTAAAAGACTGACAGTTTTTTTTCCTAAATATTTTTTCCAATTGTTTCAGAAGCAAATATCTAGTAGGAAGAAACTCTAAATTAATTAACAGGAAATGTTGCTGAGACACATTTTCATACAACTATAATTTAAATATAACTGAAAAACACAAGATCTATTTTTTGTGTATTTTTTAAGTATAAACGTTAAAAAAATCAATTGCAAGAAAAATATTGCAATGACAATATGTTACAAGCTGTTTCTAAATAAAACTAAAATTAAGTACAAAAGAAGAAATTTCCGTTTATTTCAAAGAATCAAACCCACAACCAACCAATTTAACACATGGTTACAGCCTAAAGCAATTTAAAAAGACAAAGATTTTACATTAAAGCAAACAAACAAAAACATTTTTAAAGACTTTCTTTTATGAAAGCTGATCAGAATTCTTTTTTTTTCTAGATAGTTATAGAAACACAGAATATGGGGGGCATCACATTACGCAAATATTACAGGCATCAGCATCTTCTGGTTCCTTACATGACAAAGCAGCATCAGTCAGACTGCCGGAAAAGAAAAAAAAAAAAACAATTGTCATTTTCTGCAAACAGATCAACAAAATGAAAATACAAATATTTACAGAAATTTATTCAAGAAACAAAACATGACACTAACATCACTGAGATCTCCCATATCTGGTACCCCTCCTTTGTTACTTTTGGCCATTTCCTGGATCATCTGAGAAATACAATAATATTTTTATTCAAAATAAATAAATAAAACAAAAAACCAAGACTTTTGTGGAAAAAAATCTGAACAAGGTCTCTACTCACATCCACATATTTGTCATATTCTTCCTTTCCCTCATCTTCTTCATGCTCCCAGTCCCTCCAGTTGTCAAAGTCCACAGATATCCAACTGGGCTAGAGAAAAGAGAAATATGTTACCAAATCTGCTTGAATCTCAATAAATGTCTTTTCATCACAAGCACTCACCTTTGCAGGATCTTTCTGCAGACGAGGCCACGCAAAATCCGGTTTCATCTTCCTCAGTAAGACGTTAATTGTTCGGTCATAGACTCTCTCTCTGGAATCCTAGAGTTTGATGATCAGGGGGAAAATTATTAGCATCACAACAGCACACTAAAAGAAATCACAGCCTTATTTGAACCCTAAAACCCAGTTTCTTACAAGTTTCTGGATTTGATCGTAAAAGTAAAGCTCATTGTAGAAAACATCATCGGTGTCGTTTTTGCAGCTGTTAAAAGAAAACAGTGTTTAGCAAATCAAAGAAGCCTCACAATGAAAGATTCTCTTTTAGAAATTCCTGTTACCTCACCATAAAATCAACTTGTCCGCCTGGATATCAACTTTGACGTCTTTAGGTTTCTGAACCAAGAAGTTGATGGTGACATATTTCTTTCTATCAAACCACAGAGCATGTGCAGGCTGGCTGATGAGACACACATGTTCAGATGTTACAAGCTTGATTACTTTCACTGAAATACCTTAAAAACTGAGGAGTATAGTTACCTCTCCTCTGGTCGTAGGATTTTAGGCTTGTTCATTTTTATTTTTTCTCAAAAACAGTTCTATTCCTTTCAGTCACAGGAGATAAAAAAGCGTGTGGCTTGCTCCGTTGGTGTGCTCAAATGTGGGCCTGGGAGGTTATTTATAGAGTGGCTGCTATCAGCTGCTGAGGCTTGACCTGTCACAAACCCCCTTCCACCACCCTTTATAGGCTTCTAGTGGAACTCTCGCGAAAGCAGATGCTTTTTCTGGGTTTTGTAATACACTAACCATCCCCTCGCAGGATTTGTGCCTAATGTTTAATGATTTATTCATTTATTTATGTTTCTAATTTCACTGAACTGTGGTGATGTGGTATTTTCTTTTTCCTTTTTTGTTTTAACAATTTTAACATTTAGTAATTGTGTATCCTGCTTTTCTAATGACCTATGCACTTTTTTCCTAGTGACAACTTCATTGTAATTTCCTGTTCAATGTGATTGAATGCGGCCTTTTTTTGCATTATTTAATATAATATATTTATAATGTATATAATATATAAATATATACATATAATTATATAATAATTATATAACTAAAATAATTTAAAAGACCTATAAAATAAAATTATATAATTACATAAATAAACAGCTAAACGCTAACCACTGTGCAGCCATTAAACATATTTATTTTGTGTGGGATAAAAGAGACAAATTGAATTAAATAAACACTTAAATAAATGTGTCATTATTGATTTTTAATTGGAAATAAATAATTTAATGAAATTTCAATTTGAAATGATTTAAGAAACATTAGCCAGTTAGATTTGAATATTGTCCGGGACAGTTTAAAGTGCAGAAACACACTATTTGTTTCTTATGGCTGCATATCAGCATCTTAGTTTTCTTGGAGTAATACTTGCAGACAATAAAGTCTACAGGCAACAGTTCTGCTTATCTTACTAACAAAGTGTTTTGTACAAACAAATTAAACTTCTGAGTTTAAACTTGATAAATGTTAACATTTCAGACGATAAGAATAAAGATAAGCATTTTCTCTTTGACATAAGTGTGATTAAGCTGATTAATTATATTTATTTATTTTGAAATGTAGTTTATCGCCCCCTGTTGGTCAGGAGGGTTAAAAAGTAAACAGGAAGTGCAGTTTTCGACTCTACCGGTGGTGGGGGAATGTGGCGCAGGTTAGCCCGGCAACAATGACAAGAAAATACTAACAAGTATCGTATTTCATTTCGTTCTCACCGTTATTGGCCTTTTTTGGTTGTTTTCTGTAAACCCACATAAACCTTCAGTTTTTAAGGTGACCATGCCTCGCAGACGACAGGTAAGAAGACATTAACGGTTGCACAAGAGGGTAGCTTTAGCCATGTTAGCTACATGGTTGCCCATTCTTCGGGTATTTAGCTAGAATGTTCCACCATTTTCCATTCAGTAAACCGACACAGTAACGTTAAAATAATTTTAATATTGACGGTTTTTGCTCAAGTTTTAGACTTTTAACTAAAATGTCATTTTGTGTATTTGCTAACGACCACACAATGTCAATAAATAAAACCCTGGTGACTGTCGTTGGCTAAGAAAATCCAAACATGGAGCTGTTATATTTAGTGATGTATCCACATTTTTAATTTTAAGGGAAAGCTGATTTGTAAAATTCTGTTTTTGTTTATAGACGGATGTAGTTACATCGTTGTTCAGATCTGAACAAACAATGCCATTTTTATGTAAATGTGTCAAGCTACTTATTTACTGTTTTTAACTTTGCTGTGCTTTTATTTTGTATGGGTGTATTTGGTGTAGTAGGAAAATAATAATAATAAAAAAGGATCATTGTTTATTAAAAGGTTTTTTTTTTATTTAGGAAAAGGGGCAACATAGCTTTCTTCAGTCAACAAATGATTGTTTTTATTTTGTCAGAGAGCCATAGCCGGCAGTGTCTCCGATGGGACTGAAGATTCGGACTCTTCTGCTGAAAGGGAGCAGACTCACAGTTCAGAGAGTGACGGGAACAGGCTCAAAAGGCAGCGCCTCACCAGAGCTTCCACTCGCCTCAGTCAAAGCTCTCAGGGTAAGGCAGCGCAGCAAAACAAATTTATACAATGCTATCAGATGAGTCATCTGAAGCTTTTTACATTTTTAAATTCTTCTTCATCAGATACACCAGACTTGAAACGACCTGCAGAGCATGACGAATCACCACCGCTGACCCCCACGGGAAATGCCCCCTCATCTGAATCTGAGCTGGACATCTCCAGCCCAAACGTCTCTCATGATGAGAGCCATACCAAAGACCAAGCCAGTAGAGATTCAGATAAAGACCTGTCCCATCGACCCAAACGCCGCCGCTGTCATGAAACTTACAACTTCAACATGAAATGCCCCACCCCGGGTTGTAACTCACTGGGTAAAACTTCTACAGTTTTTATCAATTCCGTTCTGGGATTTGCGATTTCACATTTTATCTTCACTGACCTTTTTTGTTCTTATATTCGTTTAGGTCATTTAACAGGGAAACATGAACGCCATTTTGCTGTATCAGGGTGCCCTCTTTATCACAATCTTTCTGCAGATGAGTGCAAGGTGAGTAAACCAAAGATCCAGTTTCTGTTTAGTCATGTTGCACAGTTTTAAACTTGAATTGTTTTATTGTTTTAAGCAAGAAGTAAACAGTTTTTCACTGAGCAGAATGTTTTTGAGGGTATTCTCATGATAACTGCGACTCAAAGAATCTGAAAGTTGATTCTGTGTACTGCAGCATAGGTACAACTGAGATTACCTATTAGAAATTGTTATTTATTTAACAATGTTATACAGATTCCTGAGATTTTGAAAAAGGTTTGTGAAACCAAAGATCAAAACTAGAAATGTCTCAATCTGATCATGTTTGTCTCAATTGCATAGTTTCTGACTTGATCAAAATCAGAGGTTGCATCCTAGTCAGGGATCAGATATTTTTATTTTACTCTCATTATAATGATCAGCACTATGTATTTCAAGCTTATTGTTTCAGATGAAAACTATACTACAAGTCTGCATATCATGAATGGATCCTTACGTTTTAAATTGCCTTAAAACGCAGCAGAATACGACACCAGTTTGAGCAAGAGGCACATAAAAAATGCTTTGGACTTCCAAGCTCGAAAACTCTTTTAAACAAAAGTTTGAAAAACTCTATCGGTTTGTCTTAAGATAAGAACAACATACAAAGGCATTTAAAAAGAATAAAAAAAGTTTTTTTCTGTGTGGAGTTTGCATGTTCTCCCAGTGCATGCGTGGGTTTTCTCCAGGGACTCAGGATTCCTCCCACCATCCAAAAACATGCTTCATATGTTCATTGGTCACTCTAAATTGTCCCTAGGTGTGAATGTAAGTGTGAACGGGTGTGTGATTGTGGCCCTTCAACAGACTGGCGACCGGTCTAGGGGTGTCCCCTGCCTTCGCCCACGAGGGGCCAGGTTAAGCTCCAGCACCCCCATGACCCTGAAAGGGACAGAGGACGATGACTATTTTTAATCATCTGATTATTCAAAAAAAAAATTAGCTACTTTTTAAGGGCTGTTGCAGTATTATGGGGGAGAGTGACTTTACTGGATTATCTATCCTTTTTAAAAGGCCTTTTGTGTGTTTAGAAATACTACTGTTGTTGAAATTGACAGGTAAAAGCCATCAGTCGTGAGAAACAAGAGGAGGAAGCAAAGACGCAAGAAGAGAACAGCTCACGCCATGCAACTCGTCACCAGGTAATATTTTCATCCATAAAATTCATTCTAACTGCTGTGGATAAAAGCTGATTTAAGAATACAGCGGCCCCTCATTTATTGCAGGAGTTACCATTCTAAAAATAACCCTTTATAGACTATATCTGCGAAGCTTTTATCTTTGTTTTTTACAAAATTATTGATGTTTTAAGGCTGGAAACCCCATAACAACACACTTTACACTTTTTTTCAAACAATAACATTTTTAACCTTTTTTTATTGTTTAAACTCTCAAAGTTTAAATCTTTATAGAAAAAAAGTGCAGTATTACAGAATGAAAACAAAGATCTGCAAGATGTTGAAGATTTATACCGATTGGGCAAATGGAAAGCATTCTATACAGAAGGCACGGCATGGAGGAGATTGCTTGACATGCTCTACAGCCAATCAGAATGTCATGTGCTGGAATAAGAAAAAAAAATTCCACAGTTGTGCAAAAATATCTTTAAAATGTTAACCAGGAAATAGCGAGGAAACGCTTATGTTTTGATTTTGTTTTAAATAAAAAAGCAAAGCAAAAAACCATCAGTAATACGTGTTTACTACAATAGTTGTTTTTAACTGTTTTCAGTAAAATAAAATTGTTTATAGTATTGTTTTATTCTGCAGACTCCAACACCAAAACAAAGCAAATACAAGGAGCAGGTGGCAGAAATGAGGAAGGGAAGAAATGCCGGACAGCAGAAAGAACAAAAAGAAAAGCACATGGTACATTACACCACCAACACTTTATAGTTCTACGTGTTTTAATTAGGCAAAATGAGATCTCACTGCATGATCTAATCTTTGATCCACAGGAGCATCGGCAGACACACGGGAACACCAGAGAACCTCTGCTTGAGCACATCACCAGTGAATATGACCTGGAGCTTTTCCGCAAAGCCCAGGCTCGAGCGTCTGAAGACCTGGTACTGGCTTGTTTAGCTGTTGTCCTCACCTGAATAAAAACTCATTTGCTGACACCAGCTTTAACTTCACAGGAAAAGCTTCGTATCCAGGGTCAGATCACGGAAGGGAACAACATGATCAAGACTATCGTGTTTGGCCGCTATGAGCTGGACACCTGGTACCACTCGCCATATCCTGAGGAGTATGCGCGCCTCGGTCGCCTGTACGTGTGCGAGTTCTGCCTCAAGTACATGAAGAGCCAGACCATTCTCAGGAGACACATGGTGAGACAACCCACCTCCTACAACCATTTCTGAAACACTTTTCAATGTGATCTGATTAACGGGTAAATGAAGATTGACAATGCAGCTACCATTTTGTAAAAATAAAACGTTTATAGTGATATTCCTTGCTACAAAGAAAGTATTTCTTACAACAACAGGATTTGATTCTCACTGGGATGTATTTGGTTTGTTTTTAGGCCAAATGTGTGTGGAAGCATCCCCCAGGAGACGAGGTGTACAGAAAGGGCTCCATATCTGTTTTTGAAGTTGACGGCAAAAAGAATAAGGTGAGCATTTTCACATCTCAAACTTCTATATTTTATTTGAGCATCTTTTAACATAAAAAAAAACAAAAAATCAAACTTGAAATCAGTTGTAAAAGTTCAGTTAAGTAATTCATTCATTTCCAGATCTACTGCCAGAACTTGTGTTTGCTCGCCAAGCTTTTCCTGGACCACAAAACACTTTATTATGATGTGGAGCCGTTTCTCTTCTACGTTATGACCGAGGCAGACAGCACAGGCTGTCATTTAGTGGGATATTTTTCTAAGGTAAAGGAAAAATGGTGGATCAATATAACCTTACATCAACAGTTTGAAGGCTTATTCCTCTAAATCTGCTTTTCTCACATTTTGTTTTGTTTCCAGGAGAAAAACTCCTTTCTGAACTACAACGTGTCCTGCATTTTGACGATGCCACAGTACATGAGGCAGGGCTTTGGAAAGATGCTCATCGATTTCAGTACGTGTTTACTCCAATGCTTCTCATTTCTTCAATTTTTACAGTTAGACATTAAAGACCCACTCCGACCATCAAAACGTTCTTTTTACTATAATTATGCCGTTTTTAGCCCAAATCAAAAAAGCTGTGTGTTTTCTAGGACATAGTTTCTGCAGAGCGGCAGGAGTTCATTTGCTACTAAGTTGTGGGCGGGACCATTGCTGTGAAGCAACCTGAACCCTCTTGTCCTCCACAGTACTGAGAACTGTTTACGCGCTCTCCCGCTAGCTTACAGCCTGTCACAACCCCAGCCTAACATTACTGGAGCAACAAAATTGGCGAGCGATATTGGAGCTATCTAACCATACAGTTTTGAGCCAGATGATACCAGATCAAACAAGGAAAACAAAGACAAACTACAGTAGCTTGCAAAAGTATTCATACCCTTTGAACTTCTCCAAATTTCTCACATTATGATCACAAACATAAATATATTTTATTGGAATTTTATGTGAAACTCTAAGTGTCACCTTTGTGAAATGGAAAGAAAATTATACAAAAGAGTTCAATTTTTCTTACAAATAACAAACTGATAAGTGCAGTGTGCAAAAATATTTAGCCCCCCTGAGTCAATACTTTGTGTAACCTCCTTTTGGGGGGATTGTCTCTACCAGCTTTGCACATCTAGAGACTGAAATCTTTACCCATTCTTCCTTATAAAACAATTCAAGCTGTGTCAGATTAGATGGAGAGTGTTTGTGAACAGGAGTTTTCAGATCTTGTCACAGATTCTCCATTGGATTTAGGTCTGAACTTTGACTGGGCCATTCCAACGCATGAATAAGTTTCATTTGAAGCCATTCCATTGTAGCTTTGGCTTTATGTTTAGGCTGGTTGTCCTGTTGGAAGGGGAATCTCTGCTTCAGTCTCAAGTATTGTACAGACTTCAACATGTTTTCCTGCAGTATTGCTCTGTATTTCGGTCCATTCATCTTCCCATCAACTCTAACCAGATTCCCTTTCCCTGCTGAAGATAACATGATGATGCCACCACCATGTTTGACAGTGGGTATGGTGTGTTCAGGGTGTTCAGTGTTAGATTTTACCACACATAGCGCTCTGCATTAGGCCAGAAAGTTCTATTTTGGTCTTATCTGACAGAGCACCTTCTTCCACACGTTTGCTGGGTCATTCACATGGCTTATGGCCAACTGCAAACAGGACTTCTTGTGGTCTTCTTTTTAACAATGGTTTTCTTGCCGCTCTTCCATAAAGTCCAGATTTGTGCAGTGCACGACTGATCATTGTTTTATGGACAGATTCCCCCACCTGAGCTGTAGATCTCTGCAGTTCATCCAGAGTCACCATGATCCTCCTGGCTGCATCTCTGATCAATGCTCTCCTTATTTCGCCTGTTAGTTTAGGAGGACGAACTCGTAGGTTTGCAGTTGTGCCATACTTTCCATTTGCGGATAATGGACTGAACAGTGGTTTGTGGGATGTTCAAAGCTTGGGAAATCTTTTTCAGGCCTAACCCTGCTTTAAATTTCCCCACAACTTTTATCCCTGACCTGTCTGGTGTGTTCCTTACACTTCATGATGCTGTTTTCTCTCAATATTCTCTTGACAAACCACAGAGAGTCATAGAACAGCTGTATTTGTATACTGAGATGAAATACACACAGTTGGACTCTATTAAGTCACCGTTTGATCAGTCATCAATCATCAAGCAACTTCTGAAGGCAATTGGATGTACTCAGAGAAAAGAGGGATGCATACTTTTGCACACTTCACTTTTCAGTTTATTTGTTTAAAAAAATGAACTCTTGTATAATTTTCTTTACACCTCACAATTTTTTGCCACTTTGAGTTGGTCTTTCACATAAAATTCCAATAAAATGTATTTACATTTGTGGTCATAATGTGAAAAAAATGTGCAGAGGGGTATGAATACTTTTGCAAGCCTCTGAACATGGATCGATTAGTAACAGAGTAGATTAAAGGAGAGAGCTTGTGGCCCTCCCAGTGTATTTTTCTGTCACAAAAACATTCTTTTTTAACTGCATTTTTTCTTAATATATTTCCTCCATCTTTGGAAAAAATACCACACTGACATGTTAGAAACACTGCTGTCATTGGAGTGGGTCTTGAAGATCTAATACAATAGTTCAAGAAGTTTTCAAAATTGAATTATTTAGCAAAGATGTGAACGTGTCCATTAAAAGTTTAAATGCTCTTCCCATCATATGCTACATTTATACCAGGAATATGTTGTATGTTCAACAATGGGCTGAACGCAGGGACTGGATTGTCACTACTCGATACTAGCGCATGTATCTACAGTTGGAAGAAGCTTCATGCAAAATGTCAAAGTGGTGCAAATAATACAAATCTTGCTCCAGTCTTTTTCTTTCACAGCTCTATTCCGATAAATGGAAGACTTGGTGTCAGAATTCCAGCTGGGCACAAACCGCAGTTATTAGTTTCTTCTCCATGATCAATTTTCAAATAGTTCAAACAGTTCTGTGAACTAAAAAGGATATATAATAGGAGATTTGGTCGCTGAAGCATGAAATGCACGTGGTAGTTTTTTTTCCCTCATTTGCTAAACTCTTTGCAGGTTATTTGTTGTCCAAAGTGGAGGAGAAGGTGGGCTCACCGGAAAGACCTCTGTCTGATCTGGGTCTCATCAGCTACAGAAGCTACTGGAAGGAAGTATTACTCAGATACATGTGTAACTTTCAAGGCAAAGAGATTTCTATCAAAGGTGAGAAGAAGAAAATCCATTTTTCCTTTGAACTGCCCCATTCCAAGCCAGATTTTCTTCCTGTTCACATTCTGATTCCATCATGCTTGACTGCAGTGTAAAAAAAAAAAAGACTAAACCAGTTCTGTGTAACAATGCATGAATACTTTTTGTTTATTTAAGACAACAAACACGTCTTTACAGCTTAACTGTTTGCTTACAGAAATCAGTCAGGAAACTGCCGTCAATCCTGTAGACATTGTGAGCACGCTGCAGTCTCTGCAGATGCTGAAGTACTGGAAGGGAAAGCACTTGGTATTGAAACGACAGGTGAGAAGGGTGGGGTGGGGGTCAGAAAGCTGTTTTTTTTCATCTGGCTTTTATTATTTTATAATAAATTACCATGGATGAGTTTTGTTTATATAATTATTACCAAGGGTGCCCAATAAATTGAAGGAAGTGTGGTTGGATCGCAGGTCATCAAAAATAAATGTTTCAAAAACATTGCTGTTGGCCAATCATCATCCTCGCCTTGAAGAATCTTACTTGATTGCCATGTAGAACAGCTAATCGAATATCCTCTGATACACATGCCACTGGCTGCACGTCTGTTCAAAAACTCTAAAGTGGTTCACGCCACTACCAAAAATTGAGTTTTTCTTTTACCAAAATGTCAGTAATTTGTGAGGGTTTAGCGTCAGGCTCATATATTCTATTCATCTTTGACTTGCCCAAGGTCAGTCACTCAAAAAGAAACCCACAATATTTCTATTCTCAGCACACCAGGTGTTGGCAGCGCGGTTGGCATGACAACTACAAACACGTGTCCAATTTAACAAGCTGTTGGAAAAATGACAAAAGTTTTATGTTGTAATTATTCCTCATTATTTATTCATTTGAATTATCAGTTTAATTCAAAATAATTGTCTCTTTTTATAATTAGCTTTTCAGAATTCATATATGTGTATTAATAAATATGAAAAATTCAATAAAAAATAATTATATGACATAAAAATTTAAGTAAGATGTTTTTCTGCGTTTTAGGACCTGATTGATGAGTGGAAAGCAAAGGAGATCAAACGAGGTAACAGCAACAAAACCATAGACCCAAGCTCGCTCAAATGGACCCCCCCTAAAGGGACATGAGAAGAAGACCATCAGGCTACTGAAAAAGACAGGAAAATAAAACCACCTTCAGCCTCACAAACCACAAGTAGCCTAAATTCATAAGCTTTCAACAAATATCAGTGTTTCCTTTCTTTGCATTGTCATGCCCTAACTTTCTGTGTATCTTTTGTTCCAAAACTTTTTTTCTCAATTTTTATATCTTCATTGATGGTCTTTCAGGTCAAATGTCGGACTGTGTGTCTGTGCTGGTTGTTCTAATCTGCCTTCACCTTTGAATGTTAGAGACGTGGAAATCGTGAATGTGCTTTTTGCTAACGATTTACCGTTTGCAGCAAACTTTCATGATGTGGATCATGAAAATGGCTGTTGTTTTCTTTCTTTTTGGACTGACTGATTTAAGTGTCAGCATGAACTGAAGCTAAGCAGGGTATATTTTTAGAAAAATGACTAGTGAATGCTTCGTCTTTGGTTGGTGTGCAGCTGTAGAGGTGTTTTTGTAGCTCCATTAGTACAGGATTTGAATCCATTCCTCTGGTAAATCTGCAGGTAAAGAGGAAAAATTTGAGATATTTTTTATTTGTTTTAGAACAAAAGATAAATGCAATGCCACTGTACAAATGCACATGAAAAAAATCAACCTCAGGTTTTGTACTAATTAGATCATACCTTTGCTGTATGGTTTCTCTGCAACATGAATCTCAGTGGACGCTTCAAATGGAGTATCTCTGATCATAGATTCTAAAATAAAAAAGGAACATTTTAACAAAACTGCTATTTCCTGGTTCTTTCATTCTTAATCATGGCTTTATTTTTTTGTTTCAATACAGTCTGCTTGATGTCTTTTTAAGGGTTTATCCACTTAGAGCTCAAAGTTGTACAACCTTTTTCATGGACGTTTCTCCACTTTTACATATTTTTATGTAAACTGATAAGTTGTGTAATTGCTATTCTAATCTGTGTGGGTGTGTGGGTGTGTGTGTGTATGTATGTGTGTGTGTGTATATATATATATATATATATATATATATAAATAAAAATACATACACGGTATATATAGTTATGTTGTATAAAGAGCCTCTATATAAAAAAATGTATACAACATACATTTAGTTGCCTGTGCATGTGTGTGTTTATGTGTGTGTATATATATATATATATATATATATATATATATCACATTTAAAACATAATTTAAAAACATTTAAATAAAAAAAAAATATGTGTGGTGGTGAAATATAACTACATTTAAACATATCAGAGACAATCGAAGGATTATATTTGATAAAAGCCTTATTTAAAGCTTTTCTAACCAATTTACTCTCTTTACAAACAACCCTATTTTAGCTTTATTGCTCACCTCCATTAGAAACGCTTCTTCCCATCAATCCCACAAACATCTCTCCTTTGTTTCCTACAAATTTAAAGACAAAATAACTTGTAGGTGCCGTAAAGAATTGCATTTCATTAATACTATGTCATACTTTATTATTGCAGCTCATATATATTTTGATTAATTTTTAAACATTTAAATTAGTTGAATAATGCAATAAAAACATACAAGACATTGATTAGTATATAAAGAAAAAACAAACTTACTTCTGTTAAATAGAAATGGTTTCTTTGTAACTGCATGACAACAAAAATCACATCTTGTTATTTTCAGGGACTTTTTTTCCCCAAAAAAGTGAAATGACAAAGTGTCATGTTGCTGCATGCTGACCTACCTGAACGTTTCCCCATAAGTCCATAGAAACGAAGCGCTTTAGATCTTTTCATCAGATCCTCCATTGGGTTATTCAGCCTCATGTCCAATGACTCACTCTGCCAGGAAAAAACAATTTATTTAAACTTGTTTTCATCAAAGCATGCCAGCATTTTCAAAATAAAGATTTTTTTTTATTAGAAATAAATTCTTCTTACTTCCCACTCATTAGAAAGTCCTCTCTCCTGCTCTGCACTGCATAAGAGAACCTGATAAGTTTGCACCAATGCACAGAAAGCCACAACAACCAGTTGAATCTTCCAATTATCCATTTTCAATTTTCTTCTATCAGAAGAAAAATATTAAGCTGGAAAAAAAAGCTAAAAATGCGTTTCCAAATGGTGATCAGAGGATGTAATATGGAATCCTTTTGTCCATTCCAGTTAATCCCAGGCTGCATTTATACCCTCAAGCCCCCATGCAATCCAAGGCCCCTCCTATCAAATTACGCTCTTGTTTCTGTCAGATCTCAAAAGTTACACTTTTGCAGCATTTTTACAGGTTTTTATCGTGACATTTACATAATTTAATTGTGTCGTATAAAACAGCAAATAGTATATAAGGTTGCTGCTGTAACTGAATCCTCATACAAGGGTTTCCTGCCAGAGATAAAAAAAAACGTTAAATTATATCAAAATTCAAATATTTGCAATGAAGATTGTCCGTTTTATGAGACGTCTGGTCTGCTTTTTTGTCACGCCTGACTTTGATATGATTGGGAACAGGCAGGCGCCGGTCAAATATGAGGGTCTACTTTGAGGATTTTACTGTTTTTTATTGTTGAACTAAACAGCGGTTAACTGGGAGTTTAGTAAACAAAAAAAAACCAAGTGATCTTTAGTTTAAGAGATCATTTTAATATTACTGGAAGTTGGATTTACAGCAAGTTGTCAGACAAATTGAAATGGTGGAAGACAAAGTTCAGTTTTGCAGCACTTCAATGAACAATTTTTTCTAAATAATTGCGGGATATTTTCGTGTCTCTTGAGATAGTTACAGCATTTTTAAGCCTTTTTATGATCTTTACTCACTTAGACATTGAAATGCTCAGCTAGAAAGAAGTGTGCTCGTCCCTCCACTCTCTGGATTTAGAAATTTCTGGAGAGGCAATTACCTCACGATGTGTGTGCTGAGCGGACCGCCACTTGAAACAAAGCTGACACACACATCAGATGCTTTGATCCTCACACAGGTGCTTCCAAACACAAGAAAAGCCTGGGACAATTAGGCCTGAAAGGCAATTACACCTGAACAGTCCTTGTGTGCGCATAGTCTAACCCTGTGCTAATGTGGAGGGCTGAATCAAAAGAAATCAGAGGCACAGCATCTGCATATGAAATGCCTGAGTCACAAAGAGCTCCCAGAACTTGCATCTCCATGTGAGGGTGCATCACTTCAGCATCTGGACAGCTCTCTGACAGCAGACTCCAGCCAGGGAGCTTAGATTGAAGTTAACCTCTGGCCCAATTTGCATCAAATGTCATTCATGTGAGAAATACAGAGTGGAAAAGAAAACCTTTGGCTTTTTTTTTTTTACTACTTCTGACATATGTGGACATGCTAACAAGCTAATTGATCATTTATTTTTGAGGAACCCCAAAAAAAAAAAACCTCACTCTGAAGCTACAGTTATTTTTCGGAACTTTAAACTTCAAAACTTCCGATTTAATATTGACCAGCCACCTGTGTGACTTAATGTCCCACTCTAATCATCTTTTGATCTATTTTAAAAGCGTTCCCAGTGGAGTGTTTTGCTTCCGCAACAGCCCGGGCCGCAGCTTGCTTAGACTGCGATACCTGTCAGCTGCCTCTGGAGCCAGCAGACTTGATAGAACTCCTTCTTCAGCTTGACGGCATCCCTTACTTCCGGTGTCCATCACCGGGTTCGGGGGTTGCCAGCATGACAGGCACCAGACACCTTGTGACCACACCTCCGAACAGCAGCATAGACAATGGAGGTGAAGAACATGATCCACTCTGACTTAATGTCACCAGCCTCCCTCGGTACCTGTTTGAAGCTCTCCCAGATGTGGGAGTTAAAGACTTCCATGACAGAGGGCTCAGCCAGACGTTCCCAGCAGACCCTCACAGTATGTTTGGATCTGCCAAGTCTTCCCAGCCTCCTTCCCCACCAGCGAATCTAACTAACCACCAGGTAGTGATCAGTGGACAGCTCTGCCTCTCTTTACCTGAGTGTCCAAGAGTCACGCCGAAGGTCGCCTGAAACAACTACAAAGTCCATCATTGATCTCCTGCCATGCCATGTGTATTGGTGGACACCCTTGTGCTCAAACATGGTGCTTGTCATGGACAAACTATAATGAGCACAGAAGCCCATCAACAAAACACCGCTTTGGTTCATATCAGGAAGGTCATTCCTGCCAATCGCGCCCCTCCAGGTGCCACTGTCGTCGCCCATGTGGGCGTTGAAGTCCCAGAGGAGGGCAATGGAGTCCCCCGTTGTGGCACTTTTCAATACCCCTTCGAGAGACACCAAGAAGGCCAGGTACTCCGTCAGCCGAAATCCTAGTCACAGACCATAAGACCCCACCTTAACGTGGTGGAGGGGTTTGAGTGCACGAGTGATCTCAGGAGCTTTGGGGCTTTAGCCCCTGGTAGGATCTCAGATGGCAGAGAGGTACTGGGTAACAAGCCAGGCAAAGAGGTTCAGAACCCTTTTATGAGAAGAACAATCACAGATTCAGTTACATCGCCCGGATTGGCGTCACCAGGGCCCTACCCTGGAGCTAGGCCTGGAGTTGGGGCTCGCAGGCGAGCGCCTGGTGGCCAGGGCTCCTCCCACCCTGGGGTCTGGTGGGGTAAAGCCTGAAGGACCAATGTGGGATCACTCTCCAGTGGGCCCGCCACCTGCAGGGGAGCTCAAAAGGAGCCAGTGCAATGTGGTTTGGGTGGCAGTCGAAAGCGAGTGCCTGAACCCCAATGATGAAACTTGGCTATTGGGACATTTTAACTTTACAAGAAATCTTATGACAAGATCTCTAAATCTAGAAACAAGCAGTTCTACACAAAAATTAAAAAAGGGAAAATATGCTGAAAAAAAGCCTGTTGGAACGTATTCCTTCAAATAAAATGTTATACAGCCCAACAATAAGCCTCTATTTTTTTGTTCTAAGCAAATGGTTTGTATTTTTTTGGGGGGGGTTTATGTACTAATTGTAGTTCATTTTGATTACAATGACAAAAAAATAGTATACGCGGAAATGACTCATTTTAGAACAAAATGTGAACTAAATGAAAATTACAAGTTGACCCAACTTAATAAATCTTCATAAAATCTGTTACCAGCATTTATTCTTAGAACATGTTTGCTTCCGAAATAAAAACAAAGAATGTCATTCTGACTTGTCGACATTTATTAATCTTTAAAAAAAACATCCTTAAAATGGAGCCAAACACTTTGGAGCTTCTCATTACCTTCAGAAAATAAATAAAATGTCAGCACTTGAATATGTAAATACAATGGTAAGCAATGTGAGCTTTTTAAATTAGGTTTTAATAGCAAAAGGATTTTGACTCATTTCAATATCAATTTCCATATTTATTAGCTAGATCATAGATCTTAATGAGACAAAACAATCTCGACTGTGCTGATTTTGAGAAAATTTTGAAAGTGTTGCATAATGAAGTCTAACCAATTTAAAACCTTTTGAAATATCTTGAATGTTTGAAAACGAGGTTTGAATGTTTTGCAAGTATCAGTAGTTAGTGTACAAGCTTTGCAGTTGTCCTGTGCACACATCAGCCAGGTTTTTGATTCATTTTAGATTGAAGCAGAGTCTACCTGGCAACCCTTTCAAGAAAATTGTTCCTGGTCTCTGTTGATGCTGTCGGGGAGTTTGAGGACCAAGTTATAGGCGTTTGTTTTTAGTTTCTTCTCAATCTGTTATTCGGGTTGAACATCTCCTCTTGAGAAGATCTGTAAATGCATAAATATTTGTGTTTAAGTATAATCCCACACGTACGTGTGGGAAATGTGTTCTTTGCAGTTGACCCATCCCCTGGGGGGAGTGGTGAGCTGCAGACACAGCTGCTCTGAGGAACCATTCGGTGGTTTAACCTTCCAACCCCTTTGGTGTGAATCGGTCTGGACTTGAACTCACGACCTTCAAGTCCCAGGGCAGACGCTCTACCTCCACCTGCAAAGGTAGTTTTTTCTTGAAATAAATTAAAGCAATGACACATGAGTGCTGAAAGAACATGAACATCCAGAAGGAGGCAGTGTTGCCTCACAAATAAAAGCCATCCTTCTGCTTTCACCCTTCAGAAGTGACTTCACCCACACTTTTCTCAGAAGATCTAAGGTTTTCTTGTGATGCTGGTTTTGTCTGTTTAACTAGCCTTCTTAAAACTGAAAGAATGTACAAGCAATGTTTTGATCAGTGACAAGAAGACACATGTTGTGAATTGTCGTTAAATTCTGCGGTGTGCTTTTTTTTCTCGTCTATTTTTTTAGATTTCTCATGCAAGATTTTACCTCCTCAAACATATTTGTTGTTGGACTGGCCTTAAATAACCTTTATTTGAAGTTAAAAGCTCATTTGTGGTGAAAGGCTGGATCAATGAATTCACAGGGGGCGAAAGATCAAAATTAAACATGCTTCAGAATATTTTTGACATGCATGAGAAAATATGACATGTAATTTGATTTTAAAGTGGTCCTGTCCATGAAATGCTTTGGCACCAATCATTTGCATGGTCATTTTGACCGTTTCAGGACAAAATAAATAAAGTTTGATCACTTTTCAAGCGTAGAGTAGGGTGGAGTACAATCTTGGAAGATTTGCTGTGTTCTAAGTTGTCACTGAAGTTCTCCTGACTCTTGTTCCACCAGTTGTTTTTCCAGTTTAGAGCCCCGGAGCTCTTTAGTGTGGTTTCTCTAGAAACAACCATAAATTTGACTCTTGAAGACTCTGAGAATGAAATACAACGGTCTGCCTTTGCATGCGAAGATGAGGAGCTTCAGGCTGGTACTGTGGTGATTCAGTCTCATTTGGGGGACGATATGTTTTTGATTCAGACAGGGATTCATGAGGAAATGCTTGGTTATGCAGCGTTTTATGTAACTTTGCAAATGAGGAGGCAAGAAGACTGTAGAGAGCTCTGGACATTTCAGCAGCTGCGCACTCATGTATCAGAAACATCCGGATGTGATGGCTGGTTATGTGCGAGCTTTATCAACAGTCAAGAAGCCCTTTGAAAATTGTGTTTTTGGCATTTTTAACAAGTTCTTGTAGCAAATTCCTCATGATATAGGACACATATGAAATAATTTAAGATTAAAACTTTATTTCTGAGTATTTCTTTATTCAAATTGTAATGAATCTGAAGCAGATGAAAGAATGACATTTAAAAAAGTTCTCTGCTGTGAAGTAAACACTAAAATGGGCGGGCCAAAGTCTCCCTGCTCTGCTCTATTCTACTGCATCCACTTGTAGACAAATAGATCAATTAAATTCTTTTTTTCCCTTGTATGAGCTGCCATCTGGCTCCAAACTGTACAGATGGGTAGCTCTAATGTCACTCGCTATTTTCGTTGCACCACCAATGTTGGGTTGGGGTTGTGATGGTCTGCAAGCCAGAGTGAGAGACTGTAAACAAAAGTATGATGGGATATCAGTGCAAGCTTACTTCAGTCCCCGCCACAACTCAGTGTCCAATTTCAGATAAACTACTTCTGCTCTGCAAAAACTATGGTCTAGAAAACAACAGTTTTTTAAATTTGACTAAAAACGGCATAAACATAATTAAAAGACCACTGTGAACGCTTTGGAAAAAGATCAAAAGAAGATCGGAGAGGGAGTTTAGTGATGGCCTTTATTTATGCTTATGTTGCTTTTACATGTGTTCAGTCGTCATTTGTTCAGGGATTCCACATGAGGAGAAGCGTCAACATCAAAGTGAGTTGAGGAAGTAAAGCACTTTGCTTCTGGTAATTTATGATTACAGAACACTAACAATGTTTAAAAAATGTACCTGTCAATGCTCCAACAATAACCTTGTATGCAAATGAGTTTGTGTTTCCTTGGTTGCTTGCTTGGCAGTAAAAATGCTTGCATTTTGTCTTTTGAAAAGTACTTTTCTTTTTTTCATTTTATACTTGCAATGATAATAACTAAAGCTCTGTATTTAATGAGTTTACAAACTTTTTTGTTCTGCCTCACATTGAACTGCTTTCTAGGAAAAGGTACACTCCCAACTTTGTCACACTAAAAGAAGACAAAGCTGTCACAAACACATGAAAATTTATGCAAACTTTTAGATCAAAGTTGGAACCATTATTTTGAAGGAAATTGTTGGATTACGTGAAGTATTAGAATTTTCCTTTACTGAATTGGATGAACTACTGAGCTCACACACCAACCACGTAAAAAAAAAAAAAAAAACTTCCCAGTTGACATAATACACATTTTCAAATAAAGATTCATCCATTTTTCTGCCAAACGGAAAAAAAAAACATTGCTTCAGAGACCGCATTTCCACTTCTGATGTCTTTTACATCACTCCGTTTGACATTTGACACCCAGCTTTTATTCAGCTGCTTGGCTATGAAGACCCACTTCATGAAAGATTCTGTGTTTGCTTTCAAGTTAGAGTAAGTTTGAATGTTTATAGTTGTAGAATCAAAAAGGCAGTGACTTTTCGTGCAGTTTCTGAACCTCTGTACCATTGCTGTATCAGCGTCCTCTGCTTTGGGGCTCAGTTGTAGTCATGGAGTATCCTGGTTCATTAATATCCTTAGAATTCACCACTTTGTTTAGTAAAAATAAAAAAACTTTTTAAAAAAATTGCCTGTCAGATGGTGGTTCAGTTAAGTCCCATTGGAAATCAATGTTTCCCAGAGTCTGTGTTGGTACTGCATCAAATCTATGTCAGCAAACTCAGTGACATAAAGTGTGGAAATGCAGTTTGAGTGTTGGTTTTAAAAAATATGCGAACACTGACAGAGGTGGCCAGGCAACCACTGCATGGATGCTTTCTCAAAGGAGAAAAAAAAGAGCTTCAGTTTTAGTTCTGAGCTGTCCTTCTTTGCTTTTGGGGAAGAGACAATTGTCTTCTTGTTTGGAAGAGAATCACAGGAATAAAACTTCCAATTTAACGTGGTTTGGTTTAAAGTATAAAATGTCATTACTATTAAAGACATCCTCCAAGAAAAATGGTGTTTTAACCATGTTCATGTAGTATCTTTTGGATGATGAAGAAGGACATATATAAAGAAAATTGAAGCTAAAATGACATTTATGAGTATTTTTTATTATAATCATTATGAATCAGAAGCAGACAAAAAAATGCAGTTGAAAAAAGATCGTATTTGAGACGTAGAAGATTCACTGGGCCAAAGGTCCCTGCTCTGTCCCATTCGGATTCATCCAGTTGTGAAGGAGGAGATCCATGTACATCTTTATTTCCCCCTCTGAGCTGTAAGCTAGCAGGAGAGGGCGCAAACAGTGGGATGATGAAGCTGGTCCCGCTTACAACTAAGAAGAGAATTTCTAATGAACTTTTGCCACTCTGCAGAAACTATGTTCTAGAAAATAACTGTTTTTCATTCTTCTAAAACAGCATAATTGTTGTTAATAGACCACTGGGAATGGTTTGAAATTAGATCAAAATCGAAGTGGAAATTTAAATTGCCCAAAGAAGTGATTTAGTGTCGTCATCTGTAAATTTCTTGTGATCGATCATAGAGGATTTGAAATGTAAAATACAAACATTTTCTCGCTTTGTGTGAAAAAGTAATGTCAAAAATTACGTTGTACCATCCAATGTCAAAGCTAAGACAAAAAAAACATGAAAACATGAAAACGTGAGCTGTCCCGCAAACATGGGATCAAAAAGTTCCTCTGAAGATTATACTGGAATATTTTCACAACCCTGCACCGAAAAATAATATTATGAGCATTCACATCAAAACAAAATGTAAAACATATAAAAATCTTGTGACAGAGGCTATTTTATAAATGGAAAATCAATACTTATGAAACTTCAGACATTTTTGTGCATCTCAATGATTGAAACTCCAAGTTATCTAAAAAGTCAGTGATTAAGTCATTTCTTTAGGCATGAACCCTCCTGAATACCAGAAATACAAATTACTCCTCTATAGAGAACATTTCTAAACCTTAATATCTCCTAACCACTGCGTGCCAATGAATGAATCCATTTGGGATCTACAGAGGACGTTTGGGGTTTTTCAATGATCCCAAATAGAAAGAGATGGGACTCTGGGACTTGTAGTTTTTGGTGGATCTATAACAAAGTTTGACTGGACACATTCTTTTTCTCAAGAGGCCTTTTATTGCTAGTCACCTGCAGGGTTCATCTGTGTGTGCAGGCCCCTGGAGGTCCCTAACTAGCCATGTTCTCGTTTCTGGACTCTTGTGGCTTCTCCAACACTCTGCTACAGCTGGGCCCGTTTGGGTCCGATATGCTTGCTTTGTCGAAGAGCCAATTACCAGTTGGTTCCCAAAAGCCTCAAAGGTTCAAAAGCCAAGTGCATAATTGGCCTTTAAATCAGTTTTCAAATGTTGTGGTATCTGAGCAGCAAACAGTGGGCATGGAATCACTTATTCACAAAGAAGGGCCGTCCATAGTCTATGTTTAAAGTCACAGAAAATATGACAGCGACCCGGAGAAAATTACATACGAGATGGAGGAGATTGTTTCAATTATACGCCTGTGGTCGGCGTACATTTCACATTAGCCATATAACAATTTATGCCATTTGTTCGACCTTTATTGGTGTCATTGTGTTTTTAGTGGTTCTGATGGTGGGACAGGCCACAGAGCAAGAAAAGCATCCCGTCTCTGCATCTAAAAGTCTCCTCAACCACCTTCTCGTTTTTCAGATTTTCCCTCAATCCTTCTCCATATACTTCATTCAGTTGTGGCAAGTCTGTGTGACTTTAAAAAAAGCACAACAGGAAAAAAAACAGACAGGACTCATTTTTGTCTCTCCACCTTAATAACAGCTCTTGTCCAAACATACACACACTCTGACGCCCAGGGCTTTATATGCCTTGTTTAATGCAGACTGTCTTGCAAGCTGCTTCTATCCATGTCTCTCTTTTGAGTTTTCTGTCTCCATCTCCTTCTTCCTCCTTCCCTTCCTTCTTTATGTCTTTCTCTCTCTGTCTCTCCACTCCTCCTACTCCTCCTCCTCCTCTCCCTGCTGTATTTGCAGTCAGCTTTAGTGCCAGACACCCTGAGGCAGCGGTAGCGCCAGCAAGTCTTCCCACCTCTGTTTTTGTGGTGGAAGATGACATGTCAAAGCTTTGATGGGCTGAGGAAGGGAGGGAAAGGGGGAGGGAACCAGAAGGGAGGGTGCGAGCACATCACTCGGCGCTGAGGAGAAGCGAGGGACTCGGTGAGAATGTCATGTGGCCTCCAGTCCGCCCAGATACTCTCATACTGCAGCTTTTTCTGTGACTGACTATGTGGGCAGGCAGGAATGGCGACAGGAAGCACCCCCCCCCCCCCCCCGCCATCACTTCTTCCTCCCTTCTGCGCTCCTTGAGCTCTTCAAGCCTAATGCCCTGCTTTTCCTCCTCCCCATCCCACCTTCCTATCCTCTCAAGGCCTCCTCTCTGTTATGTGAATTTCCTGAACGTCTTTTTTTCTTCTTCTTTTTCTTTCAGCCTGTCTGTCTGTCTCCGTCACCCACAGGCGTGCCTGCGCATCATAACTCACTCAGTGCTGAAGGCTGCTGAGGTGTGTTGAGGTGTGCAGAGATGTGAAATGTGAGTGAGGAGCAGACAACAGTATGTTTGACTTCTTTACCTCGGGCATTTCTCATTGTTTTAGTGAAGTATTTTTCCATACATAGAAACTGTAAAAAAAAGGAAACAAAATGTCATCTCAACACAGTTTCCCACTTTATGTATGACATTTTTAAATCTTTTTCCAAATGGAATTCATGTCTTGCATGAAAATCCTTAATTATTCCACAAATACCAAAATATAATGTCTATATCTTATAAAACATAAAGACAATCAATCAATCAATGTCTGGAAACCCATTGTTGTATTGCTATAACCTTGTTAAAGCATGCAACTTTTTAAAGAAACACTGAAAATCAGGTTTTTCGTGAATTTCATATGTTCTAACAGCCTTTTTCTGATGATGAAGGACACATAAAAAGAAAGAATTAAGCTCAAAATGGCATTTCTGAAATTTTTTTCAATTTGTTTGTTAATTAGGAGAAGATGGAAAAAATTAAGTTGGAAAAAGAACGTATTTGTGACGCAGAAAGTACGCTGCATTCCAATTTATCCACTTGTAGACAACTAGATCCATGCACATCTTGATTCTCCTTGTCTGAACTGGCATCTGGCTCAAGACTGTACAGCTGGACAGCTTCAATATTGGTCACCACTTTTGTTGCACTGGCAATGTTCAGTCGGGGGTGTAAGCAAGTGGGAGAGAGGATAAAGGAAAAGCTCTCAGTTATGGGTGACTGGAAGTGGGGACAGGGTTTTTCTCATTGACTGTATATAAAGTACTTGGCTTAGTTCGCGTTCATAACAGGAAGTACCCGCTGGCTCTTAGAAGCCAAAATCTCTTAGACTTCTATTGAGAAATAAACAGAAATTACTCATTCATTCTATTTGTCAGAATAACCATTCTTGATCTGATGTCTTCTTCTTAGCATGTTCTTGCTAGTCCTATTCTTTTTAAAGATTTAGTTTTAGCATGTGCTGCCCTCTGGCCCCCACCTCAAACGTTTTATTGACAGATTCTCTCGAGCCTGCTTTAAGTAAAAGGGGTGTGGACTTCAAACAAGCTTGATTGGCGACAGTAGTTGGCATAGTAACGTTGACTGAGACCAATCACTGTCATCTGGCTCCATCGTGGCAACTGAATTGGCTTAATATTGGTGGAGCTTGAGGTAAGGCATTTTCTATTACTACAGGCAAGGGTTTTTCGTTGTCCCATCGGCAACTCAGAGGTAAATATCTGATTAACTACTGCTGCTCTGCAGAAACTATGTCCTATTAATTACAGGAATTTTTATTTAGCCTAAAAAGACCACTTGGAAACACTTTTAAAATAGATCCAATGATGATTGGAGTAGGTCTTTGAGATGTCATTGCTTTTGGAGGCTGGTGAAAAAAATAAAAAGCTAACTGGAGCCAGGACAGTCCACCAGGCAGCAGCTAGGTGGCTTGTGACACAAGCATTTTCTTTGTATGTTTTATCCCTGTGATTAGATACAAAACCCTGAACAAATAAATTGTTATTAATCTATTGTTTGATCTTGTTTGAGATCCAAATTGCTCTAACACCTGACTGACAAATGAAAGTCCAATCATCAGCACTATAACAGCCCTAATGGTGGTTTCAACAAATGTTAAGCTCGTTCGTTCTGGCTTTCTGAGTATTGCTGGAAAGACTGAGGTTCAATGTGGGTAAATCCATTGAAGATTGTAGCAAAATTAGTGCTAAGAAAACAAACAAACAAATAAACAAACAAATTGGTTTTGTAATACTAAAATGTTTACAAATGTAAAGTTAATGCTGGCTACACTGATTTACTAAACTATTTGTTAATATTTCTGATGTGAGATTGTGTATTCTTGTCCAGTGTACTGCAGTTTAATGTCTAAAACAGTTCTGAAAAATGACATCAAAACATTACACAAATGGAGGTGTGGTCTAACAGCTGAATCCTCAGTGCTGCTATACACTGAATGGGCGTAATCCAACAACTGTCAGACTTGATTTCCAAACTCTGGAAATGTCATGACTAGGTGGCGAACAAATGTTGAAAAAGAAAAACTGGTTTTGAATAAATTATGTGGCCTTGTGGGTTCTCAACGTCTGCTTTTCTTGATTTTTTTAAAAACTAATTTATGATCAAATGTAGCAATAAGAAAAATCAGGATTAATAGATTACAAAAATGTATAAAATATTAAAAATACTTCAACAGAACTGTTTCACTGAAGCATTCGAAATAATAATAGTGCAGACTTGGTAGATGACAGTGTATTTTTACTGCCCCTGATATGCATTATCATAAGAATTAGAATGAGTTTTCTCATTAGAGTTGACTGAAAACTGGCTTTTATGATGTTTTTTTTTAAATGAACTGTCATGGACAAAAAATGTCCTATATTCTCCTTTTTTGAAAGGCTTGTGAATAAAGCAAAAATTTAAGATGTGTAAAATGTAGCAAAACAGTCTAGATAAGGGTTCTTTTCATTCATTTTTTATATTAACACATCAAGGATTATTTGCTCAGGTTTCATTGGCAATTAACTTTAAAAACAATGGGCAAAGCGTTTTTTAACACATTTTTATAAAAAACAGTTTAGAAAAATTTTCAGTTTAAAAAATGAAAAAGTTCTTTTAAATTAGGATAATGTCTCAAAGTTAAAGGCATACCGACTAATAAAACAAGAACGTAGTCAAATCTGACTTTCCGGCTGTTTTATCTGTTGATACTGGTGCTGAAGAATGCAGGTTTGTGTACTAAATTGTGCATTGGAGCAGTGGGATTAGGACTGAGATAGACAGGATGGGGCCACACAGAAATGATCAAACATCCTGTCAGATGTGTTGTGTTTAAGAAGTGCGGTAGTGTTTGCTTTTGCTTTGCAGACAGAAGTCAAGCTAATAAAATGATGAAAGGATGGCTGAAGCTTTCGTTGTGGTGTTTAAAAAGAATTCCCAGGGACTTTGATACTCCTGGTTGCACTTCAACCATCGTGACCTGTACCTGTGTACAGTTTTTTACAGAAACTTCTTTGAAATGCAACTTCTAACGCCAACACCTCACATCTGTCCTGTGTCTGAGACTTAGTCAAGTATTTTCCCTAAGCCTCTTGGCTACCAGTAGTGCTAATCTGTCCTCTGCAGAGGGCATTTCTGAACCTAAATATCTCCCAACCACTGCATACTACTGTAAAAACTCCAGTTAGTATCGACAGTACAGAGGACATTTGGAGCTTTTCAGTGATACCAAATATGAGGGGGTGGAGCTTTGTAAATAGTAATTGTTGGTGGATTTAAAAAATGTTTCGACTGGACAAAATAGTTTTTCTTTGGCTGTCAAGAAATTAAGATAATTAATAACAGGACAGAGTAGGTCACTCTTGATAAAAATGTATTATTTGCGTATGTCTTTGTATCAGCAGGTTGTGCTGGTAGGTGTTCAGTCATCATTGTATTTTTTGAAATTCACGACCAAAAAAACCAAAAAGTGGAAAAATGTGGCATTTACAATTTGCATAGTTGCTTAACATTATTATTAGTACCTCACCATATTACTCAGAAAACTGGAAGGCTGGGTGGGTCTCAGTGGGACAATACTAAACTGGTTTAAAACATACTTTTAAAAAGGAAGTATTTTCAATTTTTCGCTTGAGACCTAAGCCAACAGAAATTAGATGTGAAGTTCCACAGGGAGCTATCCTGGGACCACTTCTAACATCTGCATGCTTCCACTGGCCCCGGTTATAAAGAACAAAAACAACAGTTGCCAAAGCTATGCAGATGACACACAGATATATATTACAAGGACACCAGGGAACAGAGGCCCTGTAGAGGTTCCTAGTTAATGCATTGAGGACAATGTCTGTGGATGTGCCACAACTTACTACAGCTAAGTAAAAAACAAAACTGAGCTTATCGTTTATGGAAGAGGAAGGGTTGGAGGTTGCTACAGATATTAATCTATTCATCTAAAAACCACAAACCAGGCTGGAAACTTGGGTGTAGTGATGGACACAGACCTAAATTTTGATTAACGAATTAGGGCAGTTACAAAACCAGCCTACTATCATCTAAGAAATATGTCAAGTATTAATGATCTGATGTTGAAGAAGGACCTGGAAAACCTAGTTCATGCTTTCTACTCAAAAACTACCAAAATAATGAATTAGGAATCTGCTGCTTATTCAGAACTCTGCTCCTCAGGTTCTCACAAGGATGAAAAAAGTAGACCACGTCATTCCAGTTCTGAGGTCTTTACACTGGCTACCTTTCCAGAGCATAAACTTTAAAGTTCTGTTGCTGGTTTATAAAGATTTGAAAGATTTATAAAGATTAGCGTCAAAATGCATGATTGGCCTCCTGACCCAGTATGTACCAGCCAGATCTCTGCTCATCTTGATCCAGTCTTTTCCTAGAATCATGCTCCACAGATCTGGAACAGACTTCCAGAGAGCCTTAGATCAGGTGAAGGACTCCGTTTATTTAAATCCAGGTTGAAGACCCACCTGTTCTCAGCTGCATTTGAGTCGTTTTTATTCAGAAGTTTACATCTGCTGTTTTACATCTGTTACTTTAGACTTACTTGAAATTCAGTTATTGTTGAATTTCTTTACATTTTTATTTGTATGATCACCCATATAATTTTTCTTTGAAAGTTTCTTTTAAAGTTTAATTGTCTTTATACACAAAATGTGAAATAAACTTGCCTTGCCTTACACCAGAGGGATGGTCACTTGTTGACTAAAACAAGAAGCTTTTTCTCAGTCGGTTGAGCTCATTTGATGCTGT
Source organism: Oryzias celebensis (assembly GCA_014656515.1). NCBI lineage: Eukaryota > Metazoa > Chordata > Actinopteri > Beloniformes > Adrianichthyidae > Oryzias > Oryzias celebensis. Next base: position 53,532,751 of record BNCR01000001.1, on the reverse strand, counting down.
AAGGTGTGTGAGTGTTTATGTCACTGCATGACGTACTATTTGTGCTTGTTGGATTGTGTCACTGCTAGCCATTTTGATATTTCGAGTCATTACCAGCGTCAGAAAAGGAAGAGATAACAGGGTGCAGAGGCTGTAACACACACTATTAGCAAAACAAGGTGTTATTATGTTTATGGTGTCAGGTGAGATGTGAGAGCAACCAGTCTGTGTCATGTTTACAATTGCTGGATCAGCAGGCTTACGATGTAACAAATGGAAACACTTTGCCAAACAGGCAGCTGTATGAATCTTTGCTGAATGAGTGGTCATGTGAGTGTATTTACTGTTGATCTGAAAGCTAAATCTTTAGCAAAAGTAACTTTGGCATGTATGTAAAGTCTGTGGTGAAACTCATTACATCAAGCCACTTGTTTAATCCTCAGATTGTTTGTACTGTTGTGTCGTTCCACTCCATTTTTTCTTTCACTTGCAGAAACAGATTCTTCTGCTTCTATCTTCACTGAAAGTTTGTTAAAAGCATTAAAAAATGCTCGCTGCTGCAAATGTGAATAGAGACATAAATTTTGCCTCACTTCTCTTTCCTCCTTTTCTTTCTCTCTTTCTTGATGCATCTAAATTTTTCCATGCCTGGCCTCCCTGCTGCTGAGAGTGCTGTTCCTTGAAGCCGCAGTGTATTTTGAAGCAAGGTTGGGAGAGAGCCAAAGGCTCCAAAATCAGGCACAAGACTCCCAGTGTTCCACTCTCCGGCTAGCTCTTGGCATCTCCTCCTGACCAGAGAGGTCTAGCTTGCCGCAGCCACTGTGTGTGTGCTTTTGAGAGTTAACATATATAACCGCAAACCTCCTCCCCAGCTGCCAAGCCTATATAGAAACAGCTATAGCTGACTCATTTATGGGCTCTCCCACACAGATGCATTACCTGTGTGTAAGCAGGAAAGGTCTGAACCAGTTTCTGTTGGAACGCATTCTATTCATACAGCATAAGCTAAAATATGCATGTAACTGAAGTGGAAATTGGCCTACATGTGTTGGAGTCTGAACACACAAAAAGATTCTGGGGTAGATCCTCTGACTGATTCTGTAACCGGGCTAATGGTGTTGAAGTCATTCCTGCAGAAGGAACTGGGCTGATCACTTTTCAGCAGATTTCTAATGCTGTTATTGTAGAACATCATAAAAAAAGAGTCAAGCTTTTATGATATTAAAGTCTGCCATTAACCATGACCCTTTATGAAAAACAGATCTCCGGCGTTCTGTTAAAAAAAAAGAGGGGGTTGTATATAGGGGTAGACCACACATCAAAAACGTACTCTTGATAAATGCATATGGATCATACATTAATCTCAGGGGTTCCTTGCATATGTCAATGGAAAGCAATTCGTCTGTCTTCGTCCTCAGACGGGATATCCACTCAGGGACTGGAAGTCTAGTATGAAAAAAAAAAAAAGCCTTAGTGAATATAAATAAATGCCTGTATTTCTCTGCCTGCTTTTGTCTGGTCAGGACACTCTGTGGAGAGACTGCCAAGTTGAGCATCTACATTTGGGTTTGGCTGTTCCCCTCGCCCGACAGCTCAGCCTTGGCCAAACCACAGGAAAAGGAAGCAAAGAGTTCTCTCTGAAGGGCTCATAAAATATAGTCTTGGGTAAAGACGACGGACATGAATGGCAAAATCTGCTCCTCCGCTACAAACAGGGTCTTTGAGGGACGGGCATGGATGGTCACTGCAGTTTTATTGCTTTAGCTGCCCAGAATTCTGCGTTTCAGTGAAGTTTCTACTGAGGGTTGTGTTTCTTGGGAGTCATCCCATTGATGATTTACAATAACAATCCAACCTTATTAACTTTCATTTGGCTTCCAGAGAACTTGAGCACATCATATGAGGTCAACGTCACAGATTACAGAGAAATACGTTTTTCTGATATTGAAATAGCCAGATAAATGCTTGTGTGATTTTTAAGTTGACTGATCTTTCAACTCCAGTTTGATTTTGAATCAATGGAAAGACTCAAAACTTTATTAAATTGAACCTTTTGGCAGCCTCTAGCGCAGATCAAGTTTTCAACAATGTCAACATGTCCACATGTTGTGTTTTCCACAAGACCAATAATTAGTTGCTCATGCTGACAACGTCTCACTGAGCATATCCACGTTGGAACTTCACTGTCCCAGAGATGATCCCAAAGTCATGCAGCCTGGCTTTCTTGTGAGGAAATTCAAGCGATCAGTTCCTGTAGCATTAGCATCCAGCTCCAGGAGAATCATTACAACAATGACAAAATTCTATTGTTTAAAAAAAGTCATAAATGTTACAGATCTTAGTTTCAAAATGGTGCCTGTTTCACTGAGAGAAAACTTTATCCCCAAAGTTCTGCTGTTTACATTCTTACATACTACACATACAACCGCTTACACAATGAATATCTTTCTGAAGTGGAGAAAAGCAGACTTAAGCTGAAATGCAAAACTTTATCATAGGAAAGCCTTAGTCACAACTGCTCTTTTGGGTGTATATGGGCTGTCTGCGGGGGGAAAAGTGGGCATGGGGCTTACAGGTGGCCCACAGAAGATATTAAGAATATAGACCACCCTCAGGGTAAAAATGCCCATGCACCTGGGATCCTATGGGAATTTAGTGATTTTTGACACGCCCCATTTGTAAAGCCTTTGTATGCAATCAGTAAGGAGTCACAACGTAAGCGTCCAACTTTCATTATCCTTACAAATAATTCACACTTACCACATACAGGACAGTGGTACAGTCCATCTTCTTTTTGTTCCTTGAGGTGGCCAAGGGCGTGCTTGTGACTAATGCCTTAAGTGCTTACACAATCAATGTGCTGGGATGCAACTCTTAACGTTAGTAATGTGTAGCAAATCGGTGCAAAGCTGATTTTAAATACCGCTTTCCTCCGTGTCAGAATTAGCTGATACAGGTTGATCACTTGAATGGCCAAAGATTACAGTGAGTTATTTAGGTGTCACCGGTGTTAAAGGTTTACCAGCTTTTTATTCTATCAGTATTTTTCTTTCATATGCAGTTTTTCCTGCAATTTTCCTGACTCTTCAGGATTTCGTGATGTTGGAATCGCAAAGATTGACGCAAATTCAAGCAAACCTCGTGAATTGTTTGCACACCCTGCAACTTTATATTTTCACCACAACTTGGACTGTGGTCCGGATCAAGTCCTGAACCTTACGTTTGGTCTGTATTCAGACTGCCTTTCAACCGGGCATTTTTGTTTCAAACCAAAGCTTGTAATCAAAAGCACATGGCTAAACATCGCTTTATTCATTGGCCAGGAATTAAGAGGGCGGGGCAAAGCAATGAAAGAAAGAGTAATGGAAGTCCTGCGCTTTGCAATCCTTGTTGGGATAGTTCACTTGTTCATACTTTATATTTTGCTGTCGAGTTTTGAACATCTGTATCAACGCCAGGCACAACACTTTTTACTGTGATACACCGGAGCCATGCTGCAAGGCAGTTATTGGGGAGACGATGAAGATTGTACGCTGATAAGTGTTTATGACATATAGATTATCTATATGTCCATATACTATATTCAGACTGAGAAAACTCAGAGCGAACCAAAGCTCTGTTTGATTGGAAACAAACCGAGACCACCTTGGAAGATGGATCTGAGAGCGGTTACTGATACTGGACTAGAGTCCACTTGGGTGTATTCAGACTAAAAACTTGTTCCTGTCAGATGTCGGGCCGCCCTCGCTCTCCTGCCTGTGGTTGGATTCCTGCACACCTGTTCATCTTCTCCTGATTCAAGCTGACCTGTTATCAGGACGTCCACGCCCACCAGCCTACGTCGGTTTGTCTGCTCCTCACTGGTAGCGTACTTTGACCTTAACAACTGAAACCTAGTCCTCAGTCTAGTTGACTAGTCTCGTCTCGCCATCTACTAACCTATTCTATGCTTTCACCAAGGAACGCCACGACTTCCCTCTCCTGACGCCTGCTGCCTCGCCCAAGATCACCCTCCAGGACCTCTGCACTTCCCTTGCTGACTCAAATTGAAGAAAATGGTAGAGTAGAAGACCAGGCAAAATACAGAAAAGAAAGAATGAAAAAAGAAATTATCATGAAACAATTTGGTATTTTATTTTAAATTACACACACATTTAACTTTCATAGAAGATCTTTTTGTCCCAGGGGACTTTTTAAAGAGGTACATAAATAGAAAAGGCAAAAATAAAATCAAAACACTTTTTAAAAATCATAAGAACCTTTAGAGGAGGTCAGTTTGATGCGTTTGTTTAAACTAGAAGTCATGCTACTGTGTTTACACAGCAATCTATTATTGACGGTTTTCTGAGCCACAAGGCTGTTAGGAGCGCAAACAAGCGGCTGCTTTGGGCGACATTGTAGACTTGCTTGTTATATAATCTATTAATAATTTTGTCAGTAATATGAGTAAACTTCCAAAGAACGGGTTTGAAAAAGTAATTTAAGCCACTTTTACAGCTCAAATGAGATTAACTGACAGCCAGATTACTTCTTAGTGTACTTTGGTTTAGTACTTTGCAATGATAACAAAAAACAATGCTTGTGGATTAGCATCCTGCCAATGTATATGTGCATTAATGTGCCACTCAAGTGCTTATGGTTAAGATTTACTTATTCAACTATTTTAAACCCTTATAGTTAGGAATATATCCTCAGTTAAGCTACCATGAATACAACAATGGCTTTCTGCATGCTGGGGTGGCGTTTCACACAAGCTGTGATGTCTTGAGAAAAGTTTCAACTTTAGGAACACAGAACTGAAAAAATTAGCATGTGATTAAATCTATAGATTTATGCCTCCTCTTTCCAAAGAACTTCTTTTCAGTTACTACATCCTATGATTGTCTTGGAGGTTTTTGCTCTGGTTTCTCCTGTCTGTTCTAGTGGTCTGCAGTATCTTCCTGAGAACCAGCCTATTAATGAATGCTTTATGCAGTGAACATTGTCTTTTTGGCTATAAATATAAATTTTTTTTTGGTTACCATAAAGTACCTCTTAAGCTACATTTACACCATCCTCGACAACACGCATTCAAGCGGCTACTTCCAAAAAAAGGTTTATGTTAACATGCGTAAACACCCGTTTCAGGCTTTCACATTATAAACTCTGGGATTCACGCGTAGTTCCTTTGACTGTTTTCGGGCAATATTACAATATCTTGTAATTTAAACCAGGTTGAACTTTGACCTATCAGGGACTCGGATTTGGTGGTGATGTATGAATGCCGTTCCTTTTCATTCACAGAAGTGCCAATCGTTAGAAAGTTGATCATGAAGGAGAAACTGATAATTGTGGTTTGTGCTCGGCCAGAAGTCTGACACCAAGTCTTTCATGGAACAGAACCGTGAAAGAAAAAAGTCAAGATTCACGAGATTTACACCGCTTCAACATTTTTAATCGTGTCTTCCAACTGTAAGGTGATGGACATGCGCCGTAAACAGTAGAAAAAAAGTTAAAGAAGCCCCTTCCTGCTTGTCCAGCATGAACACCATGTGTTTGTCACATGCCCAGTGTGTCCGTAGCTTTAGACAGCTTTCTGAACTTTCTAGAAATATCTCATGTGCTTAAGATTTACTTTGGTTCATTGTTTTGATAAAATAGTTTGTGTATTCATGTTTTTCATAACTTTATTGTTATTATTTAATAGGTTATTTAACACTTTGGATGTATTTGAATCGCCAATCCAGAAACTCTACATGGTGCATAATGTTCTAGATAACTTTAAATGTTCAGGGAAAAGACAGCCTGTTCTTGTCCTTATATTAAAAAAAAACTGTTTGTGTGTTCTCTCAAGATCTAAAATTAAAATGCATTGCTTTTTTACTCCCAATCAAACACCCACTTTAAACGCCCACATATACCTTGCAGTCCATGCCTAACTGGTAATTGACTGTGGGGTGGGGCCTCCTAATGCGTGCAGAGGAAGGAGTGCAGGTAAAACTCATTTGTGCATGCACAGAACATTTTCAGGAAAAGGAAAACATATTTGATCAAATAAGTATAGACAAATACACAACATATTCAACAAACATATTTGTGTAAAGGTATGCAACAAGACTTACAATTATGATGGTTGTTATTGTGTTCTTGCATTTTTTTAATGTTTGAAACGTTTTCAAATAAACAGTGGAGTTCCACAACTTTAGAATGCAAATGTAGCACCAATGTGAACATGACAATTGTTGAGTGGAACTTAATGGTTTAAATAAAAGGAAATTATGGCGATGCTGTAGCCAGGTTTGGCTCTGGCACCCCCTTGACCCCATCATGGATAAAACGGGTTTAGGGAAATGGATGGATGAATAGATGGGTGGAGATGCTGCTTCAAACCTTTATTAGTGTTAGTTAATGAAGCTTGATCATTAAGTCAAGGAAAGTAAAGGCCCCTTTGTCTCCACCTCTCATCGCACATACCAACACATATGTGCACCAAACATGAACTGATGTTACAGATGAATAAATGAATAACCCTCTTCACACAAATACAAACCAAACACACAAACATGCACCGCATCCTCCCATCTTCCCACTCACTGTCTCCTTTTTGACATGTCTAAGATGGAATGCTGTTTCAAAATTTGAGAGCGTGACCTAAAATTCTCCCTATGAGAGGATGCATGTGATGAACATGCACGGATGCATTGGGGCTCCAGCTCTGTGTATGGATTAAATGTGTGTGAGGGCTCAGTGCGCCCGTGTTTTGGGATGTGTGTGAAGGACCATCTGGTCACCTCAGCCTTGCCGTGGTCCCTGTGAAGTGCTGTCAGCGTGGCCGCTGTGGTCTCCCGTGGCGACTGAAGGCTTGCTGCACAGCACTTTCAACCCAGGCAGCAGACCTCAGAAAAGGAAATTTGGGTTGCTTAAATGGAGGGGTTGCTCCCGAGCTATTTACAGAGTCCTCTACCGGTCCGGCACCACCCACGATATTCCATATGAGAACCAGTGTGTGTGTGGTACCTGTGGTGCATGTGGGTACCAGAGGAGGGATGCAGAGAGGCAGTGGGAATGGTGGGCCAGAGCAAGTGTGTCTACATGTGTGGGTTTATAAAGAAGTTCGGGCTTTACAATCAAGCCTACAGGTATATGTTGTTTCCTGGTGTGGTAACAGTTCTGTTAAAACAAACCACCCCCTTTACACTTTGGTCAAATCCTGCAGCAATTAGCTGCTAAACTTAACAACTGATTTACAAGTTTGATCCAAATGAAGAAATCCAGAACCATTTGGTGCTTCATAGATTATAATCAAATTGACGAGCGCTGCAGTTAAATAGAGAGTAGCATCACAAAGTTTCATGAGCCAATTGTCTTCTAACCTTCCTGGTGAACTATCTAGGCTCCCGTTCATGGAAATATGATGAGGATATGGAGAAAACTGAGGTTTAGATGAGTTAGAAAGAAACCTGTCTGTTAGGAAAATTTGGTTCAAGTGAGATCATAGGCCATTTTCTTTTGATTCCCATCACTTGGTGGTTTCCCGGTTGAGCTCAGTAGACTTGGAAAATGATGCTGAGGCACTTGTATATATACTCAGAGTAAATCTCATCATGCTCACTGCATACAAACACTACTTGCTGCATTGTGAAGTGCACGTTTCATGTAGAGGAGTTCAAATGAGTACCTTCCCTGCGTGCGTTTGATGTATCTAAGAGAGGTAAGCAAGTAAACAATCTTCCTAACGCCCACAGGATGAGGACGGTCCACCGCCACCCAAGGGGAGACCTCCGGCATCACTCAAAAGCTCTCTTATGTTGTGAATATTAGGTTAAGGTTATTTTAGGCCGACCCGCTGCAGTTACAAATTATAGTGCAAGAAAGGGGGTGAAAAACCAACTGGGCTATGCAGCATGTAATTTTCCTGTTTCTCTTTCAAAAGATGAGGTATTCCTTGAGGAAGCCCTGTTAAATTTACAAGCCGTGACCCCACATCAGCAGGACGGAGACTCTTCTGACAGGGAAGAGGAGGCACGGGCTGAGGTTTATGACTTTTTGTCCACTTCTTAATAGAGTCAACCAACTACAGTGTCTCTATTAATCTAATTTGAGCAAGTCATCAGAACTTGTTTACCTTTGGTTTAGCCTTTTGAACAAAATAATAAAGTGATAAATCAGACATCTTAAGCACTTCTGTCATGGTTTAGTGCTAAAGCTCACACATACCTGGCTTGGTTGGTATAAGATTCCCTCTGGCTGATCTAAAGGAGCCTCTTCCTGTCTGAACAAGAGAGCCGTCTTTAGAAGAATGAATATGATCACAACCTATTCTTCAAGTGTGCCTTCAGACGTCTCTGCCATAATTATGCCAGTTTGGGAGAATTACAGGTACCTTGGCATTATTTTTAATATGCAGTAAGATTCAAACAACTTTTCTTCATCAAAAGGTCTTGTTTTCTTATGGTTCAACCGTACAACTTTTGGTCTTTGATCCTACAAGATTGGTGGCTTTAAGTAATAGTTAGCAATTTTTCAGTGTGCAAAACTGAACATGCAACGCTGTTAACAGACAATGCGCCATGAATTTATGTTTCTGAGCATCCATATCGACAGGCAGCGTTGCAAGGGCATATAATTCCTCCCTCACGTTTCCTGGGGCTCCTGCAGCATGGGGAGGGGGAGGGATGTGCTCTGCAGTGCGGCTTGTTGGTTAATTATGGGTCGCTAGCTGCAGCTCGGCCGGCCTGGGCGGGTGTTGGAGCCAGTGGGTCTGGCACAGGGAGGTCTGGCCACAGACCCCGGCGGTGACGACATGAAGTCTGGGACGAGTCAGAACATCAGCCCGGGGTTTGGAGCATTCCTCACATTCCCTCCTCCCAATGGCTGCTCAACTTTATGTGCATGAAGGCAAGAGCATAAAAAGGAAGTGCACAGATGCAATGTGTGGGATTTTGATCCAGGAAATTGTGCTTGCTTTAAATTTTGACTCTGGATGGATGGATGCGACTTCAAGGTTAAAAGAGGGTTGCACCACTAACTGGAAGGCAGGACTTTAGCTTTAGATCAAATAATAGGAAAAAAGAATCTGGACACAATATTAGACATGATAATAATAGTAATATTTGGAAGTTTCCTTAATTTTCTGAGTGACAATCATTACTTACTTTTTATATAGTGAGGTATCTTTTGACATCACTTTTTAATAGTTAAAGTCCCACTCTGATTATCTTTTGATCTATTTTCAAAGTCTTCCCAGTGACGTCTTCTAGAACATAGTTTCTGCAGAGCGACAGTAGTTCATTAGTAATTGGCCCCTGATTTCGGGTGGGACTGTTGGTGCAGAGCAACCCCGCCCCAACTTCCCCTTGCTGAGAGCTCTCTGTTTTAGCAGAGCAGGGAGCTTGTGGCCCGCCCAGCGTGTTTTGAAAGAGATACTCAGAAATGTAATTTTAAGCTTGATTTTCTTTACACATGTCCTCCATCATCAGAAAAATCTCCCAAGAACATGGTAAAAACACTCAAAACACCATCTTCATCTGAGTGGGTTTTTGAAATGACGGTATGCAGTTTCATTATGTCAATTCAGAACCCAATAGGTAAAAAAACGAGAATCATATGCCCTTTATTTGGCACTGCTGCTTTGTGTAGCTCCACCTCAGTGACATTTGCAAGCATGTGTTTATGCAAAATCTTTTCAATTTCTCATAAATTGCTTTAGAGTTGAGGTTAAACTTTGATTGGGGCATTTAAACACTAACATTGTTGTGTTTTCATCTCACCACCATGACGTTTGATTTTGTCCGAACAGCTAATATTGTTGCAAAAGTAATGTAACGCGGCAAAGATTAGTCAAAAAAAATGGAGGACGTAACTCTTAATGTGTTGCCACGGGTTGTATTTCCATTACTGATTTATAAAACAACAACAAAACAGGCATGGATTTCCTAACTTGTGAATAATTTTTCACTTGGCAGAGTAATGGGCTACAAATTAGCAAGGTGTCAGGTCTAACCTAAGTGGACAAAACTAACAAACTGCAAAGAATGTTGCTTTTATAGAGCTGCAGACTGTTAGCGCTCCAGCATTAATGAAATACATATGACTTGCAGCACTTGGCTGCAACCAACCACTGTGATTCCAAAATTCCCAGGACATAAGTGCTTCTGCATTAAGCTGTGTTTTTGTTAAACAGATGATGAAAAACTTTTATGAACTGTATTTTTTTGTCATTTTTTTAAATTTAATTTGCAAAATGATGCAACAGTTTTTGAAACAAGAGTTTCATTGCAACTTGGTTGCTTTAGCCATATCCTGTATTTCTGCATTACCTCTGCTTTTAACAGCAAAGTTGTTAAAAGAAAACTTTTAACTACAGGGAAACTTAGAAGATCATTTTCTGTAATTATGGAGGGAAACTAGCTTTTCACTGCTAATCACAGTAGACCTGCGGATTTCCTGAATTTAATGTAATCCTTGCTGATGCAGCAAACTCACCTGCCTCGGCAGAGTTTGGGAAGTGGGTCAAACTAAGTGAAAACATTAAGCAACAGGGCCTTATCTGTGCCAAAAAGAAGTCCTTTCAATCTGCATAATGTAGCCCACAGCTTTACACTGCTCAGTGGATGTCTGCACTCAGTCAGTGCTAATTGGATAGTCAGTAATTCTTCCCCTAAAGTCATTTTTTCTTTTGTTTTGGAAGTATGTGTTTACTGGAATGTTTCAAAGGTATGATCGGAGAAAGATCCAACATCGTTGTTGACCTAAAAATATTTATTTCCACACTTTCTTCTCAAATTTTAAATTTCTTTATGATGGAACCTTATTGAGAAACCTCTGGAAGAGTTTTTGTTGTGTTCCGAAGTTCTAGCAGTAAAGATGGCCCTTCATGCTGTTAACCTGTTGGAATAACTTGTTTGTTTACTTCCTTATTCCTTTGCTACACTTTGCACCTGTGGAGCAAGATCTGCAGAAAACTTCTTCCTTGATTCCTGCGGAATTCATTTTTAATTTCTGAACAGCTGCCTTTAAAAAGTCATTTATTTTTTGTGCACATTAACCCTAAACTGCTCCTGCTGATTATATTTACACATTTGTCTGTCAGAATTTACAAAAACTGTTTTCAGTATAACAAGGTTCGAGTTTCAAAAGTCAAAGATGCTGTAAAGTGCACCTTTCCAGGACTTTAGATTTGTTCTTGCGGGTTGGTAGAGCTGAGGAGCACTACATCATTCAGACAGGGCCAGTTTCTCCAGTTTTGCTGCAGCCTGTCTATGTCCATATCCTGTCATAAATATAAAATCAGTTTATCTGGTGTTACTCGAATATCTTTCTCGCCATGGTAGAGTTTATTTTCTTTAGGAGTGTCTTGATGGTTATCCAAGCAATTCTGAGATTGTTATCAGCGTGAAGTGAAACAAAAAGAATATTGCTTTAAATACTCACTCTAGTTATCTTTTGATCTGTTTTAAATGCGTTCTCAGTGGTTTCTAATGATAATTATGTTTTTTTTTGCCAAAATTAAAAAAAAAAAAAATGAGTTGTTTTCTAGGACGTAGCTTCTGCAGAGCTGCATTAGTTCCTTGATCTGTGTTTGCACCAAACGCGAACAGCACGGCCGAGGCGTCCAGTTTCAATGTTAGGTCAATGGCAAAAATGCGATAGGAGATCCTGCTGGGCAATTTGAGTGTCGGGCGCTGCGCATCAGTCCGTACTGGTGCAGCGCAATTTGGGCGGCATGACGTGTCCAGAGTTTAAAATTTTGAATTTTAGCAAGGTTGCTGCGTCTCATCAGCCAGCGGGGACTCAGCTTTGGGCATGTAATGTGTTTGGTGACTCCACCAGCTGGTGAAGTACAAATTAAATAAAGAGGATCTATCTGAGCATTCTCATCCTGAGCTTCAATTTTCTTAACCCCCTGTTTCCTTTCGAGTCACTGGGTTGCCAGAGCCGGTCCCGGGTACTGTTGGGTGAAGGAGGGGTACACCCTAGGATTGTTTCTAGTCTATGGAAGGGCCCATGGGGCTGGAGCGATCACGCTTGCTGTGCCGGCCCCAAGGAGGCTGGCTGGCGGGCAGCATGCAGCATGGGGAGGCCGCAGCTACTTGGGCTTCCTGAACTTTAGGATGTTTTTTTTTTTTATTTTCATCAAGACGATGATATAAACATTTATTCTTACTTTTCTTTTTTCCCTCTCATACTAATGCGGGACAGCAAGTCTTCAAACTGGGTCACAGAGACACAGAAATATCGCAGAGAAAGTAGCCATCATTCAGACGCAGCAGGAGTGAAGCTCATCGTGCCAGGAGAGTCTCTGAATGATTGCATGAACCCAGACATGGAGATGTGATTATCATTGCTTTTGTAAAACTTTCTAAAACAAATAAATCTGGTCTCTAAACATCATCCGTGTCCTCCTTGCACTGTAAAGGACATATACACTGGCGCAGGGATCAGGCAATAAACATCTGACAGTATATCCATCCACATGTGTCTGGAGTGTCAAGCTTAAGAGCACACTTTTGAACATGTGTTGGGAAGTGAATTCGCACCACGTCAAAATTTGTCGCAAATTTGACATGCAAGTCGCATTTGATGTGAACATAGCTTCGGAATTTTGCCTCTGGGTAGAACTGTTTGGGCCTATCGTCATTTCACATTATTCTTTTGTTTACATGTTTCCCCGCTAGCTTACACCCAACATTACCGGTGAAGCAAAAACTGGCGGAGAATGTTGCAGCTATCCAGCCGTACAGTTTAGAGCCAGATGGCACACAGACGAGGAAAACAAAGACAGAAGTGGATCTTTTTGTCTCCAAGAGGATGTATCGGAATGGAGCGGAGCAGAGAGCTGTAGATTTACGTAACTACTACTGGCTTTTTCAAACTGCAATTTTTTTGTCTGCTCCTGCTTCAGAATGATTTTATTAAAGAAAAACTCAGAAATGTAATTTTAATCTTCATTTTCTACAAGTCCTTCATCGTAAGAAAAAATGTTAAAAACTCCCATAACACCATTTTCATCGGAGTGGGTCTTTGAACCAGTCTTTAAGGAGAGTGTTTAGAGCAGACTCTTCCTGGTGCAGACGCAGACAGGTGAGTGGGCTGCAGAGATAATGAGGAAGTGTCTGCTCGTAGAAAACACAGATCAAAGCAGTCAGCACGTCAACAGGCTGCCTTGTGTACACAGCTCAGGCAGTGCTTTGCAGGTCTTCGTGTCTGTCTTTGTCTCCACGTCAAAAACTTCGTGCCTATTTGACGCAGTCACCTCAACTCGTCTGTCTGTTGTAACAAAGGCGCCAGGTTAAAAAAAAAAAGATGCAGGAACTGTTTCAACATATTTGCAAGAAGCAAAGTTTTTCATTCAATGTGAGGATTTTACGGCTCTCAGGAAGGACGGCGGCTCTATTTTTAGCCTTTGGTGCTGAGCTGTGCTTAAAAATAAAAGACGGAACCTCCTCAAATGTGTCTTCATGTTTCATATGCTGCTTTAGCCCAAGGTAAAGCTCCAAAATAGCACCAAAGCAGGGGGAAGGCTGCCCCTGAAAAAAGCCCTTTTTCTTTCCCCCTCACAACCTTTATTTTGACAAGGCTGGGAGAATAGAGTATTTATATATGGGGCTGTGTGCTGTGGTTTCCCCACAATTACAGAGTGGCAGTGCTTAGACTGGGAGGCGTGCTGAAGGTTTATGGAGGGGGACATGAGTGAGCTGGGACATGAGGAGACCAGCCCTCCAGAGCCTCGTACAACCAACTGTATGGACCCAGACAACACTTTCATGACTATGCCGTCAAATTTTGCCATTTGATTTGCAGACATGCTGTGTGCATGTGAGGGGATTCTCTGTAGTTCAGACTTACATTGGGTTGAGGCTCAATTTCAGTGTTTAAAAGTTGGTCAGTAATGTTTTGAATGGGTCTGGCGTGGGCTGCAGTGTCTCTTTGTAGCTCTACTGTATGATGGTTTGGATATAAACAAGGATTTTCTAGCAAATGTCTTGCACAACCACTGTAAGCCACGAAAAAGGCGAACAGTGGGAGTTTGTGTTTGTTTCGCGGATGCTCTGTTGAATCTGACGTCGGCCCATTTCGGGGTGAGCAGAAGGAGGGAAGTGGGGGTTTGTGGTTCTGCCGGGGGGGCCTGGAAGTCAGTCAGGGCGGTGGCTTGAACCACCTTCCCTCCGCAGTTCATCCCACTCCCGAATACACGTGCAACTGAACACACAGTTTCAAAGACACTCACAGGAGGGCACACACTTCTTCATCTGCTGTCCTCTCACCGACTAAAGCGGACCCAGAAAGATGGCGTGCCAAGCACTCAGCAAAAAACACAAGACCACTCTGTTTACAGAGACAGTGCGTGATACAATAAGTGCCAATAAGAGAAAAATGATTTTAACACCTCTTTTACAGGCTCCAGTAAACACAATAGGCAGTTCTTTTGGTGAGGATGCACTTCTTTTTCTTCATGTTACTTCAGACTTGCTCTTGCCTGTCCAAGTGTCAAGTCTGGCTTTGAAATGTAATACATGGCCAAGGGTGTGAGACAGCTTGCTGTGTCTCTGTACCAGAGTGATAGATACCAGTAAGAGGAAAACAAACAAGGAAAGCTCAGGCATTTCTTCCTTGGTGACAGAAGTGGTGATTGCCGTTTCGTCCTGTAGAGTTTTTTTTATTTTTTTTTATCATCCCTTAATGCCAAACTGATCATCTGAATCTCCTTCTTCCTGTTCCCGTGCTTGGTCTTGTTCTCTCCTACGCCTAGATTTAGTTACTATGGTGGCAAAACAATTGAGTGCATTAACAAGAGTAACTCAGTCAGAAAACCTGCCTTTCCTACCAAACTTAAGGGATATCATGGTTGGCTGGTGGAGACAATAAAGAATTAAGGTGGACATGATGCTTTGTGGCGCTGCTCGCCTTTGTGGTCACCTGACTTAGGATGCATTGTGATATATACACATTGTGGTTTCAAGCATAGTTGACAATGGATAGGAGAATGTCACATGGGAGTATGTCGGCATGCAGTCAGCTGTCCCAAAAAAGGACTTTCTGCTACAATAGTCAACTTTAACCAAACTTTTAGCTGCTGAGCATCTATAAATGAAGTGGGGTTTCATTTTGATAACCTACAGTCTACCATTTCACAGTAGGACAGATTGCCATAACTGAAACTATTGAAAAAAAAAAGTTGCTCATCTTTCCATAATGCAGACAATACTTGCAGAAATTGAAAAAAAACGTTTTAAATTAGAAATGAATCTCAGACTCTACAAGCTTCAGATAAAATTGAAAAATGTTACTATAAGACTATAATCAGATTATAGCTAATATGTTTTTTCTCTTTCTTTAAAAGAAACTTGAAGTTTAGTGTGCGTGTCAGCCAATGCCTTTGTACAGACAAAAAAAAATACAAAAAAGTTTGGTCCGGCCAAACACAGCACATCACTTAACCTTTATATTGTATATAAGCTTTAGTTCAAGCGTTGACATGTTTTTGACAACCGTAACTCTTCAATCGTTTATACAATTAATGTATTTCAAGCGAATTCAGAAGCGGAGAAATGCCGCTGATATACAACACTTTCCAGTAGGGTCGTGTTTAAGCAATCAACTTAAATCAGCTGATTAAAGCAGTTTGTCGCGTTTGTAAAGCTGAAATGAAAAGACGCTTTTCATGGTGTTGGAATTAGCTGGTGAACGGCAGTTGCATAAACGGTCATTCATTCTCTGTATGTTAAAGAGCGGGTGTTATTTAGGTGTCACCGGCAACATCTCGACAATGATTAAAACATCTAATTCAGTTTGGGGACTGAAGAAAAATCACTTGACAGAAATCTGTTCATTTTAACTAGCTTTGCAGCTGGAAAACCTGATCAACGCTGAATAAATTCAACATTAAATCTTTTGGTTTTGGTTACAATTTTTGACACAAATTGAAGGTCTTTTGGGTCAGAATCTCAGGCACAACTGGATTGGATCGGATCTCTCCGTAGAAGAAGAATCGATGTTTGCCGCAGTTCAGCCAGCTTTTTAAAAAATTTGACATCAAATCTAGGTTAAAATGTCTTAATGTGAATCTGAGGGACTGGTACAGTTACTTTTTTTTGTGTGTAAAAGATTCAAACAGGTTCTTCATGCACATCTAAAATTTACACTTACATTTCTTTTCTTTTTACTAAGAATTATTTACTCTATTTATATCTTTTAATTTTTACTCCCTCTTTGATATATTATATGTTTTTAAGCAAGAGTTTCTCCTTGAAACCTTAATGATTTAATACAGTTTTTTTTTATGCTTCAGGCCTCAATTAAAGTTTTTTTTTTTTAGCACCAGGTGTCTTGTAAAATAATTTAATGCAGTGTCATCTAGTAATCTTTTTTCTAAATAGCGGCTTAATGTAAATACTGTTTCATTCATTAGTGATTTAAATTATTGCCAAACTTGTCTTTGGCAAGATGTGCACAACCTTTCAGGCTTCCCGGCAGAAATGTGTGCGGAGCAGAGGTATTTTCTGTGCTTCTTCCTCTTCTCTCTGCACTCAGAGGCAGATCAAAAAGGAGTTGCTCCCATCACCTGTCACAGGAATGTGCCAGTGCTCCCATCCATCAGCAGCTTGACTTGATCAGGCCAAGCCTTTGCTACCTGCAGGCCACTGAGATCCCCTGAGGCAAGCGGCACCCTACCTGGTGAATCAGCTTAGGTGCTGGAGCGTGTGAGCATGTTTGGTGCAAAGGTAGAACACAGGCTTTGCAGTCATGCGTGTTTATGAGGCAATCGACGCAGGCAGTGGTTCCATCACGTGACCCAACATGTCCTGCCCTGCCCATCTGAGTCCTGTGTGATGTCTGCGGTTGAGACAGGGCGTTCCAGCGTGTTCACCACGAACCTGGGAGAAAGAGGAGGATTTGGCATGTGTCAACAGGCATACCTGTAACCAGGGAGATGTGCCCCACAGGCACCTAGTGATTTTCTCATGATTGTGATGGCTAGACGCAGACGACAGGGCTTGCAAAAGTAGACTCCTCAGCAGGACTGAGGTGGCTTAGCGTGGCGTCAGACACACACCACCGCATTCCACCGGGATGCTCTCTATGAAAAGGGAGGGGTGCTGCAGCCAGTGTGTGCGCATAGGTACAAGCATGCTTACAGACCTGTTTGTGTGAGCGTATGACAATTACTGTTTGTGTTTGTGGCCATCAAGGCCAGTGTCATAAGGGAGCAGAACTCTGAGAACCTGAGGAACCTGAGTAGACGTCAAAAGAGTCTGAGGGGCTTAGCCCGGCCCGACACAAACACTTACCTGCCGGGTCTGCTGTCTCTGTCACTGTGTACTGGAAAACAAGAGCTTTTGGTTGAGACACTGGATCTAAGGGGTACCCGTGCTTTGCTAGCCAAGCCTGAGCTTTTTGTTACATATCTTGTGTTTGTTTTTGGTTTTGGTTGTGTTGAAACAATACTGTCACAACTCACAATATTCCTCTTGTGTTGTTTTTCTCTCCCATGTCATGCTCCAGTTTTCTGTCTGTAGTCAAAGAAGCTGGTGTGATTTAAAGGTGTGCATTAATCTGTCCTTTCAGTTAGGAGACAAAAGCAGATTTAACACAGAAGAAAAGCTCTTTGTGAGAACTTATGGGGTCTTCAAGTGACTGCTTTCATTGTCTTATAAATAAAACTCAATTGGTTTTATGTATTTTTACACGAGTAGTTTCTTGTAGACTCCCACAGTGCTGAACGTTCCCTGTTAAGGTGGTCCGTGATGATGAATTGAGTGTGGAAGTAACCGAGTGTACATGTTTTTATCCGTCATTTGCCTTTTTGAAGTCTTACCCCTTGTCTTGCCTCATGACAGCTTGAAAATATTCACTCCTGCCTCAAGCCTGAAAGAAAAAAAATACATTTAGCCATGACGTGTTTACTATTTTTTCTGCTTATCTGCTCAGTTAGATTCCTATCAGTTTCAAAATAGCACCCATTCGGCTGACATTGTTTGTCGTTTGTTTACATTGGCCCTCCTTCCATGCAACCCGGCTCAAGTAAAAGTCTAATGCCAGCCAGCTGATATAATTATTAGGATAAGCTGGTTCACTTCCAGGTTGGGTTACATAACAAGAATCACAGGAAGATCCTTCATGACCAGATATGCGGCATGGGAATCTCTAATTGCCCTAATTATCAAAGGAAAGCTGCCTTTCAGAAGATGGTGACGTGACCACAGATCAGCTGAGGAACTGGAGCTGCTTGTCATTTATTTACACTCTTGTGTTTTTCAATTACAGTTAAAAAACTTAAAAATCAACTATTGGAAACTAAATATGTTTAAAAAAAATAATACATTGAAATCCTGAATAAATTGAAAACACTTAATATTTGTTTTGGATAACTAATGTTTTAAAAAATGACGCCACCTTCGATTCTGAAAAATGTTTGTAAATGTGTTCTGTACTTTACAGATGTTCCTTTCAGCCAGGTTTCTCAAAAGGTTTGATCCACAGGCATTCTTTAGTAAAATAAAGCTACATAATGGGTTAGTGTTAGTTCTATTTGCATACATTTCAACAACAAAAAAAAAAAAGAAAATAGACAGAGTGGGATGTTAGAGATGGGACAAGAATGTAGGACAAGAGAAGCAAGTTCTTAAGATTTATCATTTTTACTGTCAAATGGGGATTTTTATCAAAAGGCTTGGTCCACAATCACATTTATCACACACATACATATCAACCCATTAACTAAATCCTTCTTAAGGCAATAAACAATAAAAAAAAAGTCTTTGAAGTAAGTCCAACTTACAAGTCAATTTTTTGTTATATGAATAAATGAGGACCATTTTTCTAGATCTTTGTAACAGTTTCTTGTGTGTCATATATATTTTTGGATCATCTCTCTTAATTTGGATCTAATCTTCTGAAGCGTGCACGTGGTGGAGCATGACTGAAAGGAGGAGCCGCCCTTCTACAGAGAGACCTCCAGACCAGAACTGTTCCCGCGAAGTCACAAACTGATTGGTTTGTTATGGTTTCCATGGGGATGTTAATTGCAACAAGCTGAGCGGACTGGAAAACTGTATCTTGACTTATTGTTGCCCAGAGAAAAAGCATCATTCTTACTGCAGCAGTTTTATTGCAGCAGTGTCTTTCCCTGAGGACAAAGCAACTTGACGGAGACACACATTTCACATTTGGCAACCGCTGCCCTATCTGCTGATCCGCTTTTTAAAATCTATTTCAAGATCTGTGTCAGAACATGTTAAATTGTTATTAATGTAAAATAAAATTGTAATTATGTTAGCTTTGATACTGTAATAAAAAAATGAACTAAAACAAGCCTCTGGAGATGATCTGCTCCTCCTAAAACTTCATCTGTTTCTTTGAATGTTTTAACGACAAATATATACATTAAAATCATTATTTTATGAGAAAGTTAGTAGAATCTGTATTAAAAAAGAAACACAATTTTTGTTGAAGTCTTGTTTAAAACATGAAAAATTTCTACAAGTAATTAAAAAAAAGCTTAAAAGATGAACACAGAGAAAAAGCTAACAATGTCATTAAAAAACATGTTTTTAATTTTTTCGTGTATTTTATAATTAATTAAAATCTATCTGTTTGAAAAAAAAAGGAAAAAGTTTGATTAAAAAATCCCTCTAAAAACTGAAGTATAAAACATGAATGATTGGGTCGATTTTCAAATAGAATTTAAATGCTCCATTTTTAAGTGAATTTACCTCATTAAATCAAAAACATTTTGGTCTTTCATTCCATTAATTTTTTTGTTTTCTATCATTTTTAAACTGTTTATTTTTAAAACATGCAACAAGTGCATTGCCATGTTAAAATGCAAAGTCACAAAGAAGGAACTTTGAAATACTGAATCATAAAACATGAATGATTGGGTTGCCTTTTAAAATAAAATTGAAATACTCCCTTTTCGAGTCAATGTATCTCATTAAATCATTACATTTTAGTTGTATCATTTGAAAATGTTTATTTTTAAGCAATCTATTTTGAAAACTTGCACTTTTTCTATTTTAAATGAAAAAGTTGTAAATCCCTTGAGTTTTTTTAGCCATTCTTTCATTTAATTAAAATAAACTGGATCAGACTTTTTAGTGGGCTAATAATAAATAACTTGACTATGATCATTTTTGTAGAAATTAACAGTAGCACATAATATTTGTCCAAAATTAAAACATTAGGGTTCTTCAGTTCGGTTTACACTGTTTTGAAACCAGTTCTTTTTTTTATTTATTGTCGAGGCATTGAAACAGTTATTGCATTTCTCAGCCTAAATAAAGTTGTCACTGCTGTCGCTTGAGAGTCATTCTTGGGATGATTTGTGTGTTCTCCGTCGCCACCCAGAGAGAACAGGTTGTTTCTCTTTCCAATAACCAAACGCGATGACACACTGTAACCAAATATTTACCTCAAATGAACCCTGAAGTTCACTCGGTGCTCAAGGCATGTTTCCAGTTAGAATTCAAACTTTCGTTGCTGTGCTGCCAGCTTGTACGAGCAACCTTAAAATTGTGCAAAAATCACAGAAAAAGCACAGGTATGAAGATAGAAAACAACCTGTGCTGCCTTTTAAGGCTGCTGTGTTAAGGGTAATGCGGCAGATAAGCCCAGGCCATCTCGTGTCAAGAGGTTTGGATTAGTCACACTCTGAGGTGTGCTGAATGCATTATTTATCAGCTCGGCTCCCTTGTCAATTCTAACTCCTCCTAACATTTTCTGTCATCTCTGGTTAAGATTTATACCCGTGGTGTGGATAGTAGTGGGAAGAAAAGCACATTAATTAGGAAAATGAAGGGAAAATGCTGCAAACCTGCTTTAACGCCGTTCTCCTGCTTGCACTAAAGCTGCTGATATTATTAAGTGTCAGCGTGAGAGGGCAGCACCAATGCAGAGACACGCTCTCTTGTTTTCAAGAAGTTACTAAGTAGTGTCAAGCCAGAGGTCTTAAAGGGACTAATTGTCAGAGGTGAAGGGGTTTCAGGATAGTCCTGAATTATTAAATATGATCAGGTTTCTGCATACAAATGGCCAAGCAGAGGGTATGGGACCTTGGTTCCTCTTGCACACAGTGGAAAGAAAGCCAACACCTGTAATCCCTGTAAAGTGCAGAACATCAGAGGATGTTCCGAACCAAGTGTGACATCTAAATGGCCTCCAACACATTTAAAAACACGTGTATGTAGGTCATCCCATAAGTTATGAATGTGCAAAGGAATGCCAGGAGCAGTAAAAGATATTAAAACTCTCAAAACTATATTTCTTAAGTTTTTTTTGCGTGTAATTTAACTCGAGTTCTATTTTCCCTTCTATCTGTGTCAAAAACAACAGCTTACAGAAAATTAGGAAAGAAAATGAAACTGACAGGTAAGTTTGTGCAAGCTTCTGCATGAGACAGAGACTTGCTGCAGGCGAAAACAACAACATGATAGCAGTGAGAAATGTTCCAAACAAGAAAGCTGTAAGATAGCGAGTCAATCGTTTTTTTATGAAAGTGCATTGACCTTTTGTCACTTTGAGGTGTGCAATTCATACTCTAGTAATTTAAGCCCATGTCAAATCCTTTTTTGTAATCATTGCTCGTGTGCAGGTGAGGATTTTGAGTGTTTACCCCTCAACTTTTGCATTGTGCCAGCGTCTTTCTTTCAAGTCTGTCATTTATTATAATTGTTTGCCTGCAAGGTTCTCATTTATCTTGCTTGATTCCAATAAAATAGTGGGTAAAAATGAGTTTATCTGTAAATATGAACCCCTATATGCCTGACTTTCTTTTCAATGATAAAACAATAGTTTGCTTCAATCTTATATTTCTTTAAATGAAGTGGATTCAGTGGCAAATTAAAAACGTACTTTTTCAATTCCTTAATCGTATTTTTTGCATCCGTTTAAGTGATTCTGCCTTACATGTTTCAAACAGAGCAGCGTTACTGCCACTCAATTATTCAGCCACCTTTACCTAAATTACCTTGGATCTCCTGGAGCGGCCATGCCCCCCGTGATCTCTTGTTTCCTCCACATCACTAATTACATCTACATTTTGATGGCCTGCCCGTTCTTCACCAAAGAACCTCTAATGAAGTGTCCTCTATTAGGTAACAACACTTTGTTAATGCTTCCCAAATGACTCATTTATAAACTTGTTCAGAAGTGAAAATTAGCACAAATATGACACTTGCTACAGTATTACATGTCTTTGTTCCATAATCCCTCCATATGTTAAGCATTCTGTTGGGATGATTATATATAATCCTTGTATTAGAAAATGACAAATAGCTCACATTACATTTAATGTTGTCCTGGTATTTGTTGTAGTTTCTAGATGTCAGATTCTTTTCTTTAAAAAATCTTGAGAATTTAATGACATAAATAAGACATATGATTTATTGCTGACAGTATGTCCAAGTTTAATTTCAAATTTACCATCATATACCGTTTTTATGACGCAAATCTAAGTTACCACCCAAAAAAGACTGACTTTGGAGCAAACTTTTTGCATTTCTGTGCTTCATGTAGCCTTTGCATGTGATTTTACTTCAATAATTTGTGTCGCTCTCTATGTGTTTGCTCACATGAAAGAATAACAGCAACTGAGTCTTCTACTCGCAGTGAGTCATGAATAACATTTGTGCAAAAGGTGACCACTGCACGTTTTGTGGCTGAGCGTTTTGTTAGCTCATCGTTCGATGTCTGATATTGACTGGGGTCTGGATATGCTTCAGGGTGGAAAATCCCAGCCTGTCCTAAGTCTTTCCCTGGCAGTGAAGTCAAGACAACTGGGCTCCAGAACTGAGGCTTCACAGTTGAGTGGGTGTTTTTGACGTGCAGTGATCACTGGGTGGCAGTGTTGAGCCAGAAAGATGGAAGAGAGCTGAAGAGTTTCTTAATGTTTACTACAGCTGGAGAAGCTAAACGGATAAAATAAGCATGACATGAAGAAAAAATTGTAAGGATAATTTTTCTGTAGTTTTTTTTCTGAAGATATCTGACACCTGTTGGACTCAAATGTAAACGCTTTACAGCTTTACAGGATGTCCTACACTCTTTTTTCTGATTGAGTGAGCACCATTGTTCTCCTGCAAGTGACTGAAGGCATTGTGTGCAGTCCTGATTCTGAAGGACTTACCTTTCACCAGCAGTGGCCCAGAGGAGAAAGCCCCTGTCTCTACCTTAGCAGCGACAAAGGGACCGAGGGCGACTTCCAAGAGGGCCTTGTTTTAGTGATAAGATGATGATGAAGTGACCAGGCATGGATGCACGAGTGCTGATAGCAGCTGTCTTCACTTGTTTGATGGGTGACTGTCTGAAAAACTCCAGTTCATGAAACAAGTTATTGTGTGGGTTGTCTTGTACCCTGATCTGGTCATGTGCTTTGGGATGTTTTATGCAAAATAACTTTCAAAAGTGTTTTTTTTTTTCCTTGAGTGCTTGAGCCCTTGCACACTCCCTGTAAAGCTCTCAGTCTCAGTCACTCTGTCGCGCTCTCTTTAATGGCCCTTTGTTCAACCTGCGGGTTTACAGGTCAGGGGTCAACTGCACCTGAGGCTGATTCCCACTAACAAAAGCTCTGTGTTTACCAGCACCAAGTGACCACTTCCCTGTGTCCTGCAAGGGGAACACAGAAGAAGAAATGACAATGTAGGTAAAGATAGATGACAAAAAAAAGCTGATTCCTGCGGATGGTGCTCTGGAAATTTAATTCACATTCAGACAGTTAATAAGGGCCAAAATTACCCTATTTTATGCACTATAGGGCACAACGGATTATAAGGCGCGCCGTCATTGATTAGTCTATTTTCAAACTTATGTCATATATAAGGCATACCGAACAATAAGGCACATGAAGTGTGACAAAAGTCAGACTTTATTAACTGTGTGCAGTTATTCTGGAACTTGTTTGTAACATGCTTCATGTTAGCTGCTTTAGCACATTCATAATAACACCCAAACATGTGTGCAACTCAGAAAAATCAGACAGATACCTCTAAAAAAATAAAATACGTTACTGTGACGTCACTAACTCCCAACCTTGTTAGTAACACGTATAAAAAGCACAGGCCGACACTGGTAAACATTAGTTGCATTTTTTTGGGGCTAATTTTACAGTGACACGGGTTAGTTGTGTTTAATCCAGATTTTTAGATCATTTTAAAAAATAACTATAATTTATTTAACATTTTTTGGGGTGGCTTCGGTTTTTTTGATAGATTTCTTTGGCCTGTACTTGACGTGAGCAAGAGACAACCTAAAACTTTTTCAGGTGTTTAGGCTTAAAGCGCCCACAGGTTGTGATATGGCAGTTGTTAGCAATTATACTTTCCTAGCTTCTAGTCCACACACTGAAGCTCAAACTCTGATGGAGTTTGGAATGGTCAACAGTTTTCTGTGCTTCCTGCTCCGTCTCAGGATCGGCAGATGGGAATCTTTATGCTGCCAGAAATTCATCCGTTGACCAGTACATAATGGGGGGCTGCACAGAGCAGATTGCCCCTGATGGGTAAGTAGTAAAGTTTAAGATGCTGTTTGGGAACAGTTGTCAGTGGTTGGCAGAGATGGTAAGAGGGTGTGCGTGAAGGAGGGTTGGATCCTACCTGTTCAGACTTGAGTGCAGCAGGTAAGCCCCCCTCCCCAAGGGCCTTCTCTCACAGAACTCACACTCAGGCCAGCCCTCTCCACCTGTTACATAGATTTGGAAACAGCGGGGTGCGTTCCTTTATCCCTTTTGTATCCAATCTATCTTAGCGAATCCACCCGTTTTACCACATTCTGCTATCTTTAGGCTACTAACTTGACAAACAATGCTCCTTCCTTTGCAACTGTTTGACCTTCCTGTTTCTCAAACAGGTATTAAACGTCCCAGAATCTAAGTTGTAGTCATTTCATCTTTGCTGAAGCAGAAAATGTATGCAATGCTTTAGCATTTTCATCCCAAAACGACAATGGGACTGAAAACACATTCACAGGTTCCATATCAACCAAACCCAAAGAACCAGTTCTGTCAACTTCTGACAAGTCCTAGCTCGGTTGGAACTTGTCAAAAGTAGCAATACCAAAAAATGTGGGCTAACTAACTTTTGAATTAATTGATTAAAAAACAAAATCAAGTAAGAATGCTTTTAGCTGCAAGCAGATATGATTTATCATTTTCTTCACCCATAAGGATATTTCTTTTATAGTCAATGCAATAGCAGGCAAGAACCCGATCCTAAAAGCTCTTCGGAGGCATTATTTTTTATTTGTTTTTAAATGAAAATGTCTAAGAGTAAAAAACAAACAAACTTTCTATTTGCTTTTGAAGGTTTGTAAAATCTGAGTCTGCTCTGTACAGCAGCAGCAGTCTGTTAGCCGTGAAGAGCAGCTCTGCATTTAGCGTGAGCTGCAACATCTGTGACTTCAGGACAAAAAAATAAAAAATACAAACAAAGTTTGCAGAAAAGACACCACAGCTTTCCCCACACCCTTTGATTAACAAACGGCTTCACAGTGATGACAGCGCAGAGAGGGCTTTGCACCAAACTGGGGAACTTCAGTGTGGTATAAGTATAGGCAAGTAATGCTGTCAGTGTAAACAGAGGCTTGTCTTTCTCTAACATATAACTTTCAGCTTGTAATGACAATGCATTTTACATAACAGGGATGCTCCCACATGAAGATGCTATCTGGAATTGATTAGCATTCTTGTGAAGCTGACAGTCGCAACACTTTGATTTTGTTCTAATTTATGTCTTTTTTATGTGTTTTATGTGCTGTCATGACGAGAGGCAAATAAATTAATGAAAAGCACAAAACCTCTTTTTTTATTTGTTGCCATCCATCCATTTTCTAAACCTGTTTGGTCTCTTTCGGGGTAACAGGGCTGTCGGAGCCTGACCCGGCCACTCGTGGCAGGATACACCCTGGACAGGTCACTAGTCTGTTGCAGGCTCATAATCACACACCTACACACATTCACATACACACCTAGGGTCAATTTAGAGTGACCAATTAACCTTACAGTTGTTGTTGAAGTTGTTGCAGTATATAAAATAAGTAAATCAAACAGTGATTTGGTATTACTCTTTATGCTGCATGACCTTTTTGGTGCAACTGAACCCAGTGAACTTGGGTTTGAGATGAAACAGTGTTACTTCCTGTTTGAAGAACATTAAAAAACAAAAGTACCTGGAGATATAACAGTTTCTTATTTTAAGGGTTCAAAAACAATACAGTAATCAAGTATTTTGTTTGAATTTAAGCAAAATCCAACTTTTTGACTTTGACATACAATCTCTCTTTAAAACTTTTTTGTGAGTTCATAAATTCTGCCTGTTTAATGGCAACTTTTATGAACTTATTTTTCCCCAAATATTTGGCTTGTTCTATGTTATTTTCCTATTTTGAGTTCTTTCATAACATAACTGGCTAACTATTGTAAAGCGGAAAAAATGTCTTTAAATAAACCCGGAATAAATTAGTGTGTTACCAAACATTCTGTCCAGCCTTTTGGAAAATCTCTGAATGATTTTCAATCAATCAATTAATTAACCAATTAATCAAACTTAATTCATAAAAAGCGCTTCTTATATTTGAGCAGCTTTAC
This sequence comes from Oryzias celebensis, assembly GCA_014656515.1. NCBI lineage: Eukaryota > Metazoa > Chordata > Actinopteri > Beloniformes > Adrianichthyidae > Oryzias > Oryzias celebensis. The sequence continues at coordinate 53,506,215 of BNCR01000001.1, read as the reverse complement.
AATTGAAAACAGACAGAAATAAAAAATAAAAACCTAACCCACCCTTTACCTTATCCCCTTCCTCCGAAAAAACATACAAGCAATGAACCCACGCACAATGAATACTTGTGCAAATAAGCCTAACATAAATGCAATTTTACCTTGAAATTCATAATTTAAAAAAGGATGTTTGCATATTAAAAAGTCTAAATTGTAAATGTAAGTCTAAACAAAAAATGATGCAAATCTAATGAAAAAAAGGAACTATTGTTGATAAGGGCAGAGAAACAATCTTTCTTCCCAAATGTTACCATTGACGCTAATGATTATCATCACTGAGGGTTATTTTGTTATGACTATTTAGTTACTAATTAGATGTGTTTTTAATGACATTGGGAAAAAGCATACATGCTCTGAAAACCTCTGAAAAAAGATTTTTTGTTTACTTGTCAGATAAATAAGCAACAAAGTTATTTTGACTGAAGTCAGACAGTCTGATAAAATAGTGTTAAAGTTACAAAGGTATCAATTGATGTGTGGAAGCTAAAAAACGGTAACCAGACATCTTTGGTCTCAAAAGTTATGCAACATGAAATTTTAAAAAATTAACTGCAGGAGTTATGGAACATAAATTGTGTGATGAAAGGTTCAAATCCCTAGAGTTTAACGAAAGCCATGGTGCAGTTCTCCCTGCCCAGAGTAACACTCAGCTGCTTATGAAGCTGCCCAGCACCCTGCTGTAAGTGACCTTTTTTTACTGAGAAACCTCTGGGTGAGAAAATGTCCTTCTGTTCCAGTCACTGAGCTTGTTTGGTTAGTTTTTTGAAAAAATAAATACAGTTTTATTTAAAAAAAAAAGACCTTTTGGAGAGTCGGCAGGCTGTGAGTCACCCCTTACAGCACGCTCTAACCTCAGCCGTGCCAAGTAGCAGACAGCGGCTGAAACCTGATGTTGCAAAGTGAGAGCATGCAATTTTAGCTTTTCTATTTTTACTTAAATGTAGCTTGAACGTACACCGTCCTATACTTCCATTGAGTTATAAGGCTGTAAATCTGGCGAGGATATTGTCTTGACATGGCAGCTCAAAGGCTTTGAGCATTCACTGAAATTACATGAGTGTGCAGCTACCAGAGGGGCTTGCTGTTTTACATGGCCTTTTAAATATTTCTGTGGGATTAAATGAGGATAGGTGCACACAACACACTGCTATTTCCCTTAGGCAGAAGAGGAACCTTTCCACCCTCTCAGACTACCCGCTAGTCACGCAAGCCCTGTCAGATATAGGTGTGCACACACACAAACACTCACACCTAGAGTCAAACACTGGCAACAACCTCCATTTAAAGTGAGTCAGGCTTACATTCTTTGCATAAGGCTGCAGCTTCTGCAATTTTTAAGGACATTTCCTTACATTTTGTAGTATGTTGTTCTGGTTTCATTGTGGAGTTAGTTAAAAATGGACATCAGAGGCTGTAGGGAGCGACTTGAAAAACACAAAAGCAAGAATATAATAGAGGGGTTAGAGCAAAAAAAGAAGTGGAGGATGTGTGATTCAGAGGACTGACGGATGGGTGACCTTTAAATAAAAAAAAAAAAAAACAGAAAGCACCGATCACGTGCGCATGCAAAATGCACTGACTCACCAAGCTATCGACACCAACTTAAATACGTGCACCGCCCTTCATGGAATCCAAAACAACACCACAAATCCTTACCTGTAGTTGTTCGATGGCTTTCTTAACTTTTGATGATCATTTTTGTTCATTGCAGTTCATGACACAACGTTGATAAAAATAATTGAGAAGAATTACAATGGGACAAAGGCCTCATCTTTCAGCAATCAGTCCGCCCACTATCAAGAAAACCAGAGGCAAAATCCACAGCAGGCTGTCCTGTTTAGCCTGTAACAACTTGGATCAATGAACGGCGAAAACGTCAAATTTAACGCAGTTTGTGTCTCGTTTCTGGTTTAAATATCACTTGATATAAGACACTCACAAATTACTTTTAGGTACACTGTAGTGACTTGTTTGGAGACAAAAATCTTGAATAACTTGTTGAGTCATTTGATCTTGAAAACGTCTTATTCTCAGCAGTATTTCTATAGGAACTAGTTTTCTTCTTTTTACATTACATTATTTTCCACACTATGGGACACCATGTCAATGAATGATCTATTCTTGAATTAATGTTAGTTATAAGGCGCACTGAATTATTAGGTAGGGTGTGACTCACACCAGCAAATTGCTCGATATAGAAACATATAAAGGATCACACTGACAATTAAAACAGCGCAGCAAATAATTAAAAACAACAACATTGCTTTCAAGATTTTAAAACAAAATTCCAGAAAACAAAACACAATTTACAAAAATTGAAATGAAATAAAAATGTAATGTTAAAAAAAATGAATCAAAAAAAGGAACTGGAAAAGGTAGGTACTATGGGACATCTCTGCCTGGATAATGAAGTTTGAGGTTTTTTTTAAATACATCTTTAATAGCCCCAAACTAATTAAAGTTTATGATTAGTACAGAGGATATCCAGTATCTCTTCATGCCAAAGAACTTTTTGTTAAAATGATGAACATCCTCATCAAATCTGGGATGTCCCATAGAACCTACCTTTTCCAGTTTCTTCTTTTGATTCATTTTTTTAACATTAGATTTTGATTTCTAGAAATAATTTATGTTTTCTGAAACTTGTTTTTATGTATTTTCCTTTTTTTGCAAATTGTCTATTTGGTTTCTGGAATTAATTTTTTAAATGTAATGGGGTTTTTTGTTTTGTTTTGGGTTTTTTTTTTAGCTTTTTTAATTGCCGTAATGATCTTTGAAATGTTTTTGCCTCAAATGATTTTTGATGGGATTTACACTTCAGAGCCACTGTAATTGGACGCATAAGCAAGACAGAAGGATTTGAGATAAATCTGTCAATCAGTCAGACTTTATTGACTGTGTTCAAAGTTATTCATTGTAACTGGCTCCATGTTAGCCTGTCAGAGTTATCATGTACACGTGATTGATGTATACACGTAAACAAAAAAAAAACCATGAAAAAATAGTGATACTACTTAAACTAATGCAACTGTGACTATGCTAACTCCCAACCTAATAAATAACATGAAAAAAACTTAGTCCAACAATGATAATAAAAAACTTTTCAAGTTTTATTTGTGAATGGGGTACTTTTGTTTCAAGAAATAGATTTACTTGATTTGGGAAAATTGGAAAGTTTTATTTGACTCCTATGAATTTCTTTACTTAAAAAATAGGGAAAAAATGTTGTATACTCTATTTTTGAAATTGTTTTGACCTTTGTTTTCAGGGCGCACTTAATTTGCATGCACAGGACATACACAGACTGAAAAAAAAGATCGCTATTATCAATGAATCTAGTTGTAAAAATAAGCAAACATATAATAAATAAATTGTTTTAAATGTGTTCCTTTCATTTTTATTTTTCTAACTATGTAATTTTTTAGATTGTTTTCTTTTTAGCTTTTTTCTTAAAATATTCATTTGATTTATGTGGAAATTGTTGTCTTCTAACCTAAATTTGACGCCATATCTTTCTCACCTTGCAAATGAGGGAGGTGTCTGTCATAGATCAGCAATGATTCAGGGTTTCACGTTGGGTGGAAGAACAGTACTCCCTGTTGTGCCGCTTTGTTCAAATTTGACTGCCTACCATAAACTTTCAAATTAATTGTTTTCTCACACAGATGCTGGTATCTGCAGAAGGTGTGGCTGGAAGTACTTGTTTTTAGAGGTACTGTGGCCAGATAATTTAGAATAACTGAGAAATAAATGAGATGCTCATAAATGCAGCAACAATGGAATGCTATATTGTATTTTTTTTACCTGTCCAGTCCCATCTGTATTTCTGACTCGTTTTGTTTTTGCAGCGTGTGATCGAGTTTCAGATGTGCAGCAGATGCTTCTTGAATGCAGAGACAATGAAACATAATGTACCGGTACTCGTTTAATATTTTAATATATTTGGAAATTATTTTTAGAGATCTCAAACATTAATGGTTGCAGACACAGACAAACATCCTCTCATATCTGTGAAGAGGATGAAATCAATGAACAAATGGATGGACAGTTCATCTTCTGTATTTTATTCTATACCTCATTTTCCCATCTTAATTTTTTTTTTTTCATATAAGAAAACAGAGCCAAGCTGCTTTGGTGGTTTATGGGTTTTCCAGCCACTATTGAGGCATTGGTTTAGTAAATTAAGTAAATTAAGATTTCTTTAACTGCCAATATCTCATGCTTTTCCAGATTTAAATTGTCCAATTCACACAAAGTAAGATTTAATAGCAGGCAGAGCTGTTTGGCATAATCGGACATGTGGTGTTTTTCATAAAATCCACACATTTAACTCATCAGATCGTTTTAAAAGATGCTGATTTCTTTCAGATAGAACTTTACAGTTTTACTACATCTATATTTGAGGATTTTTTTCCTTTGATTTGGGAGGTTTGATTTTGGTTTTTATGTTGTTTTGGTCAAGTTCAACTTGTTTAGACTCATGTTGGGTCAATGTTTCAGGTTGTTTCTTCTCTGCTGCCCCGTCTGAGTCAAATTTCTAATCAGCACAGCTGCTTTAGTTTCTAATTATCCCCCTCAGTTTATATAAACCCAGACAGTTAGTTGCTTCTTGCTCGCCACCCTTCTGTGGGTCCTGCGTGTTTTGGTTTAGCCATGGTCTGATATGCTTAGGTTTACAATGGTCAAGTTCAGCTTTTTGTCAATCTTTTTTGTTAATTTTTTAAATGAGTTCATCAGCTCTGCTCTTGCACTTAATCACCTTAAGACTGACAGTTTTAGTGGGTCAATGCAAAAGAAAAGTTTAGAAAAAACTTGGTAAAAAAATGTCATAAATACAACAAAAGAACATGTTGAAGTTCCATTTAAGATGTGGCTTTTTTTTATTAAGTTAACCATTTTGTACATATTGACAGCATTTCAGTTTGTTGCATTTATTGGCAGTTGACTGTTTTAATGAAGCCTTTTTGAATCAAGTCTGTACTTTGGGAAACCTTTGCTTCAAAGTTAAATTGTCCCCTCAAGTGAGAATACGCTTGAAGGCAGTTTATGATTTAATTATGCGTGCGGTTTAGACCCCAAAATGCCACAGTTTTATTGACTCTCTCATATACAGACGATTAAAACGAGGCAAAGATTTGGTGATCTGCATGGAAAAATTAAATTTAAAAAAACAAAGGCGGCTGTAACGTTTAGAATGAAAAATGAATTTGGCAATTTAACTTAAAAAGGAAAATGTGATCAAATTTGACTAAATGTGTCTGAAAAAAGCAGACAAGACAGTATTCTCAATTTAAATGAATAAGTTAAATCAATGTCTATGAAACATATTTGTCACAGTGTTTATATACATCATTTATAATTTTATTAGTATTTAAATTTTTTTTTTTTTTGGTCTTCCTAAACGTTTTGGCGAACAAGTAAAAAGGTTTTTGGGATTAATTTAAACCAACTTTACCGCTAGTAGTTTTTTTTTTTTTTTTTTTTTTAAAGTCCTGTAAACCTTAAATGTAAACCAAATGTTACTGGTAAAAAAAGTGTAATAATGAAAGTTACTTTATTTTAATACTCACAATTGTGATAGTATATTCAAGTTGTTCATGATCGGAATTAAAATGTTAGTTTCTTTCACTGTTTGTTTCAGTTTTTGAGCAGCATTCAGAGACTTCATTTCTACTTTGAGGAGCCTCTGAGCCTTTTCTTTTGTAATCAGAGGCATTTGGATACTTCTGCAACTCCTTTTGAATTATTACAACCACAAACTGTCTCCACCACTCCAGCCACACTGTGCTGCTGCAGATGAACGTGAAAACCTCATAAGTCTAGGCACGGCAGCTTTACCGTAACCCTGCACGGCTTCTCTTCCTGGAAGCCCCGTGCCGTGGTCCCAGCTCAGATGCTAGTGGTCAGGGAATCGACTCTCTCTTTAACAACACGGAAAGGATGCCTTCTACCCAAAATGCCCCCCTGATCCCTTCCTCTGTAAATGTTGTACTGACTTTGCAGCGCTGAGCCTCCTAGTTCAGATACAGTGTGCAGGAAGTGATTAACAGAGAAAAGATCAAAGGCGGCGGACAGGAAAAACATTCTTCCCCAAGACCCTACTCCTTCGGGGTACACAGCACCACTTCCTCTTTTTACCGACTGACTGCTGCCTCCACCACCACAGCACAGCACACACATTGTCACCACATGAGGCACTGACCCACACTTCAGACAGTGTGTGTCTGAGTGTGTGAGGCATAGAAAGATGGTGGAGATAGCGAGGGAGTAATGTGGGGTGGTGTGTTTATGTGTTTTGTGGGTGCGTGCAGGACTCCTGAGAGCTGAGGCAGTATCCCGGCTGCACTTAAAGCTTGAAAATGATTATGTTGTTATGTTGTGCAGACGCACAGTTCAGTTGAAGGGCTTTAGCTTATGCTAATTCCCCAAATGCTCTCACTGGTGCACAGCTGTTCTGCTGAAGGACCGCCGTTGGGAGTTGATTATGTGACCCGACCAGCTGCAGGTGTAGGAGCAAAGGCAGGAAAAGGAGGAAAGCCTTTGTGATGTCAGCAGATATGGAAATCTGAGCTCAAGCAGCATCAAATATGGACCAGAATGGGGTTTATACAAGCACATGCAAAGGTTTCAACATCTTCTCGGTTTGAAGCTCCTCTGTGATGGCAAATCTGTGGCAACATGAAGGCTTTGCCCTCCTCCACAACCTTAAGTGAAACATAACCTCCTCGATCTCAATGGATGGCAGATCACAGGCCCTCGACATCTTAAAGAGACAATTATCTTCAATTGAAGACTGACAGGAAGAACAACCACTTTATAAGCAGTGCAGGGGTCTTTCTTCAGATGCTGGTGGGGGATGAAACTGCTGACAGAGGTGATGCCGCAGGACCAAGCAGGTCAACCCACAGGCAGGCCAGTGACCCCTTAACTCGTAGTCTGAATAACAATGTTTTAGTAATCACATGTCTGGATGTGGAAAATCTTCAATGTACCATCACGGGCTGGCTCAACCAGGAAGCCCTGAACCGAAGCTTATAAAACGTAAGACTTTGACCTTGCTGCTCCTTTGAAGTGCCGTTCTCAGTGACAATGTTTTTGTCTTGGCTTCCATCATGGCTTCAGCAGCCTTTGCTGTGGTAGACACTGAGCGCCAGGTCCAAATGTGGGTTTAAAAATAGAGAGGCCTCTGGATGTGTGGCTTGCTTTCACTGTTTCTCTTGGCAGGCCGATGCCAGAGCCCGTTGCCCACAGTCCGCTTCAAATGCAAGGCTACATGTTTTGATTCCATGTCTTTACAGCCAATATTTACATGTTGATAATGCACCAATACTGATAAAAGGAAATAACCTCTAATAGTGCTGTTTTGTGCGCTCGCAACCACGATTTCTTCGGCTTAGCCTTTTATTCACACACTGGCTACAAATGAACCTCAATATGAGCGATAGCCAGTGAAGTGCACATATGGCTTCAAGTGAAAGACCCACATTTGGCCTCTCTGTCTGCCATTAAAAAACATTTAATCTGATAGAATCATTTGTCTTTGTGTCTGAAGCCCGTTAAGTCCAAGGGCAGCTTCCAACATCTAATTGGTTGAAAGTACCATTGACATCACAGGAGGTCAGAGGTCAGTCTGCGGCGGCCTTGCAGATTCTTTCTTGCCAAGTTCTGCTTGAGAATTTCCAGGTGTGAAAATCTTGTCTTGTTGTTCTTCAACCCGTGTTTAGTTTAATGAGTCCCTGAGCAAAACGTTGTTTGGGATGTTTGACCCAAGAAAAACGCATCAGCCACAACGGTCCTGAGCGCCGCCAGTTTCTCTATTTTTGGGCTCTCTTTGATGAGACGCACACAAAAACTAATCGCTACGGGACCTTAAATCTCCAAGAAAATAAACAAATCTTTTTGAGCTCTTAACTGATTTTGCAAATTTATATGAAAATATGAGAAGAATTTTGTGTCAATGTTCTCCAACTGTGGCTTGAAGATCTGAAGACTGCTAAACAAAGAAACCTATGCACACATTCAGGAAGGTTCTATAAACACCGGAGAAGTCGTCGGCGATACCGAAATAACATGCACTCTTTGACATGCTTTAACCAGGGTTGTAGGAACAAAAATCGATACAATCAATTTTTAAGAAAACATCTAGTTCAGTGTCTTACTTTTGTTTTCCACTTAAAACACTGACCGCTGGTTGGCAGCAGACCACACAGAGCCTCTTTCAGCAGCTCTACACTACACCAAAACAAAAAGATCTCGCAAGAAGCATCTTGTGTTAAATGTTCAGTCATTGTTGCTACCCAATCTGTATCTCAACGAGATATGTTCAGCTTTGACTCGGGATGGGTATCGAATAGAAATCCTGTGCCAAGTTGCTACCAGTGCCATATTAAAAACCTGGATTTCGGTGCTTTGTAGCGTGCTTAGCAGAAACCTTCCTTGTTTTGCCTTTATCTGCACAAACCCATCTGTGCTCTGAATCAGTCACAAATCTCTTAATACTATGATGATCATGCATACGTTATCATGAAATATCCAAAGTTATCATACCTTGTCCAAGGCACTCAACTGTTCCCCACTTTTCGGCAGAGAAAATCCTTTTTCTTTTTCTGCCAAAAAATGTTGGTATGCTTAATATTGTGGAGCGTTCTATTGTTGTAGTTTTTTTTTTTTTTCTTTTAATTGAACTCACCTGAAAAACTATCCATCACAGGTGTCTGAGATTTATGTCAGTAATCCAAAGAAACCCAAGACACAGAATCATTGAGTTTAATTGAAAAACAAACTGTACTGGAAATACTTCCTTTAATGGGTCATCTAGTCTCAAAACCCCTTGTGCACTTGTAATGCTGATACATGCATAAATGTGCTTTTCTCTGTGTGTATCAGGCAATTAATGCATACTATTTGACGATTTGTATGCATAAGAGCCGTTTTTGATTCGTAGTTAGTTTTAAGCTGGTGCAATTTCAAATTGTGTGTAAATTGCATCTCGTATTCATAGGTTTTTGATATTTGAGAGTGAAAGTGAATACACAAATTACAAGTTACGCACAAAATGTATTGTCTGAGTTACAAATCAAGTATTTCTCAAACAAAATTCCACTGGGACTATTTTTTTTTCTTCATAAAAGAGTGCTTAAAAACAGCTTTTGAAATACAAAATAAGTTTGGAGTACCCCCTAAAATGTCATTTTCCCCTTTTAAACAACAAATATATAATGTAACAAAGCTGCACTGTTGATCTGTTAGCTCGGCGAATCAAACCTTTGACCGTTTATTACTCATCATCGATGAATAGCAGAAAATCAGAAAAGTGGAAGTCCACATTTCATGAATTTTGAAGCCTAAATGTCCTCCAACTCTGGAATGACCGATGGGCCTTTTTTCTTTTTTTTTTTTTTTACCAGAAACTGCACTTTCCTTGCTTGTGTCTCAGTTTCTTCTAAAAAATGTGTGAGCAAGAGTGACAGGTGACAATTGCACATTAGTCATTCAATGTTTTGACAGCAAGAGCCTTGTGTCAACTCTGCACGCTATATTTCAAATACGACAGCGGCATACATAGCTTAACAACATTGCTTTGTCTTGAGTTGTGTCCAGTCTGTAGTTGATTTTTAGTTGATTGTAGAGCCTATCTTTAATCCAGCTGTTGTGAATCATGGCAGGGATTTCATGGAACAAAACAAGCAAATTGCTATAGAAAAGCTGAACTAATAATTAGCTGGTTTACATTGTTTCATCAACTTTAGCTGTACTATGTAAACTTCTGTAAGTGTTCGGCTCAGGGATAATAAAAACCTGCACTAGTCAACCTTTTATCATTTCTGTTAAGGTATTTTTGAATGATTGTACTCATATTTGCTAAACAGAAAAAAAGACATTTGTCAGGTTGTCTTATGAGAAAAATAAGTGGTCTAATTAATCCATAGACTGGCATTAAATAAGTCAACATCTGTGCTGGACTATCAGGACCAAAAAAAGTTCCGCATTTTCCCATCACAATGAGCATGTGGTGAGTGGGGGGAATAAAACATCTTGTGTAATTCAGTCTCAACACAATCTGACACCACTGACAAGTTGCAGTCTTTGTGGAGATCAAAAAGATGCAGAAGCAGCTTTTTGAACAATCAGCATTTGGCCGTCTTCCAGTGGTGAATACAGTAAATCTATTTTTCTTCTGTGTTGTACAGTGGAAAAAAATTCAATGAAAGCAACAACTTTGCCAAGAAAAAACATTTTTCAACAAAGAATAACATGAAAAAATGTTTTGTTCTATTGTTTTGGACCCATGTGCAAACCATAAAACTCCAAAAGCTCCAAAAACAAAGAATTTAGACTGGGAAACAATAAGAAAACCAAGAATCTTGTAAGCAAGATTTCCAACCAGTGAGTTACATTTTTGTAAAATAAATAATCCAAAAAATAGCTGCAGTCAAGGTGATTCGATAATAGAACCAACTGTGATATTGAAAGCTATTGTTTTATGGTAATTTAAATTTTTTTTAATACATTTATTAAATGTGGCTTGACTGGACTCGAGCAGAAATTAATCTTCCAATTGAAACAGACCACCTTAGACATTCCCTATGACCCAAAGACAATTCAGGAAGTCTTCCTTCAAACAGTCTACCAAGGCCTAGGAGTTAAGTATGCAGACTTACGCTTAAGACTAAGACTACTTACTTCAAATAAAAACATCACTGATGAAAAGATACTCAGTGAAGTCACAAAGAAAATCAGTGGTGAAAAAGAACATCAGTGGAGATTAGGCCAAGCAACTCATCAGGGAACCTTAAAAGTGCAAAGTGCAGTGATTGAGATGAAAGAAACAAAAAATACCAAAGATCAACAAACAGCACAAACAATTCACAGACCAAGTAGAGACTTTAACCAACCTGGTGGCTGGTTTAATAGAATCAAAAGCCACAGGATCATACCACTATGCCCTATCACCACCAATCCAAGTCCCAACTCATGTCACTTCACCTTACCCCTCTCGTCCACAGTATTGTTAACCTCCTTAACCCTTTACTCGCCAAACCCCAACCCCATTGAAAGAACATTTCACTGCCCAAATGTAGTGAGCAAAACCTGCAGGACAGCTGTCATTGTTTTGTGTGTGGTGAATCAGGGCATCAAGCACTTGACTGCTTGAGGCGGACCAAGTTTCAGGGAAATGTGAGTCGGCCTTTGTTGGGGGACAGCCAGAGACCAGTTGAACAGATGAACATGTCCAGGTGCTTAGTAAAGTTCTCCAAGCCTTACAATGCCACCGAGTGAAGATAAAGCCAGAGAAATGTGAGTTGTTCCGCAAAGAGGTTTGATATGTTGGCCTGGTCTCCAGAAGGAGTAACAGTGGACCCCAAAGACATCGAGGCTGTGCAGGCACTCAAACACAAAAGACCGCAAACTGTCGGAGATGTCAGACAACTCCTAGGATTTCTGAGCTATTATCGGGCATACGTGCAGGACTTCTTGCGAATCGCTAAGTCTCTACATGCTTTGTTCCAGATAAAATCTGTCGCCACAACTCATACCAACCAGAGGCCAAGCTAAACATCCACAGCTATCCTCACATGCTCCAATACAGTGGAATGAGAAACACCAAGAAATCCTGGAACGCCTGATTGACATGTTAACCCAACCACCATCGTTGGCGTACCCAGATTTCTCCCACCCCTTCATACTACACACGAAAACCTGCCACAAGGGCCTCGTCAGGTATCAAAACCAGAACAATAAAATGAGGGTGATAGCATACAGGTCACACATACTAACACAGGCTGAACAAAACTATCATTGTTTCTAGCTCTCTAGTGGGCCATCTGTGACTATCTTTTCTACGCACCCCACTTTACCATCTTTATGGACAACAATCCCCAAACATATCTCCTAAGCACAGCAAAACTCAATGCAGCTGGACATCATTGGGTGGGACAACTGTCAAATTTCCACTTCGACATAAAATATCTTCCAGGAAAAGCCAACACTGGTGCTGATTAATTCATGCACGTTGTTGCCAGGTTGTCCTCTTGACATTGAGGCTTTTATGAATGAATGTTCAGAGGAGTTCACTGAAGAAGCAGTAGGTGCAGTCTGGGAAGAGAGCAGAAGAGCGAAGTGGTGATGTACCCTGGATAGCAGCCCTCACCCTTGCCTCACCAAACTAGTCTCTTAAAGAGCGTCATATGGGGGGATAGCTTGTAGGTAACCTGTAAGGTTTCCCATACTACCTCTTACTGACAGTGCAAACACTGCACACACGGGGTGTGCAGGTAATACATAATTGTCTGTAGTATTCAGACAAAAAAAGTAAAAGAATCTGTATGATACGCCTGCATCTCACCTCCTTCCCCCTTACTTGTCATATGCGTTGTATACGTTTTCACTACGACCTGTTCCCCGCAGCGTACCTATAGAAAAATGTGCCTGAAGATTTTGTTCCTACAGGTTCACTGAGTAGTCTATGACTATGACATTTCATGTGGGCCACCTGTGTGTCCCATACAGGTTTGACCATTTTTCCACCTGCAGACAGCCTGTATCCACCCTAAAGAGGAATTGTGACTACAGCTCAAGCAGTGCAAGCATGAACATTACCAAACAAGCTAAAAACCAATACAAAAAATAGAAATAAGTTCCAGAGATAGAACCTTAAAAATGTAAAAGTCATATTTTATTCTTTGCTGATTATTTAGCATTATGTAATTTTACCATATTTGTCACTCAATAACCACAAAGAATAAATATCTTCGATAAGAAAATTAAATACAATTGTATCCTACAAATTATGGCAAAAAGTTTGCCTCATTTTAACCAAAAATTAGACTGAGGTGCAGATTTTTTGTTGAAATTAGTCTGAAGTGACCAAGTCAATTGAAAAAATGTATTATTTAGCCACTGAGGTTTCATAGATTCATGTAGTTTTGAATTGACTCACAACTTGCTTGAAACTGCTAAGTTTGCTGCTTCAAAAGTTTTGAGTGACAGAGTCCCACGCTCAACCCAGATCTACTGGTGACTCAGAAGAGTGAGAACCTACTGTGAAGCTTAGGTTTTAGGAAGCAAATTAGTATTAACTTCAAATATGTATTTTATCAGTAAGAAGGGTAAATAAAATGTAAAACAAAATCTGCCGAAACTGTTATACATACTTGATGAAGGAATTCCAACAGTTAGTCTACTTTTTCTAAAATGTTTACTCGTAAAATAATAGAAATTCACTTGAAGCTAGTCTCTGACATGCAGAAATTTAACTAATTATTACCAAGATATATATTAAAAATGCTGCTTCAACACAGAAGTCTCAACAAGTCTTTGAATTCCCTTTATGATATAAATAGACATTGTTTACTCACACATCCAGCTTACCTGAGAATGATCTATCTTTGCATCTGACCCCAAACATAAACACAACATGGTTCTTTTCCCCAGTGACCAACAGGGATGCAGGTGGTCCACATGGACACCTCTGTTTGGGCTTTGACCTGAGTTCAGAGGTCAGAGCCTGAAATGATGCTCTTCCTTTCTGCTTCTAATTGCCCTGTTTATTTTTAGTAAAAAAAAAAAAAAAAATGCTGCGTTGAGCTATTAAAAGAAACATGAACATGAGGCCGTCTGCTAATTACAGCGAGGCCAGCAGACCCTCACTTTCCCTGATTGCTACCATATGCTAACCCAGGGAGCACGGTCTCATCTGTCACCTTCACTGTCTCTTTACACTTTTTTTCTTTTGTTTTTGCTGCACTTCTGAATGAAACTTTGTCTTATTACGTTGATTCTTGCATGTTTTCATGAATCTTTCATAGAGTATAGATACTTCTTGGCATATTTTGAGCATGCAAATACAAATACGAATCGTACCTTCATTTATGAGGAAGGTATACGCAAATGGATCACGTAAAATATTGCACCTCTTTGCTTCACAAGGGCTCAAAACATTTCAAAATCCCCCAGTGTCACAACAGAAGCCTATTTTTCATTTAACAGGACACGCTGGAGGACAACAGATGAAGCAGATAATGCTGTGGAGTATCAGCAAATCTGGTTTGAGCATTTTCGGAAGCACTAAGTAATTGGGTCGATTTAGACCTATTTGTGGTGAGAGGGATGTTGAAATAAAGCAGCAGAGGAGTCCAGCTTAATGAAGTTGTGAAGTTTACAAAACTTTGATTGCAAAGGGAAGCCAGTTGTGCAGATTAGTGTATCAACTTGAACTGTGTGTGGAGACGGTTTAAGATGCTAAAAATACCAACTGTAATATGTGGTGACCAAATAAATAACAATAATTTTGTTTCAAAACAAAACATGGTTTTATTTTCCTAAAAATGTTGATTTTTTTTTTTTTATTAATATCTTTCAACTGAGTTGCTCATTCCATTAGGAAAGCACCAACAAAGGCGCTTTCTTGTCCCTCAGGTCAGTTTATGTTGTTTGGAATGGTTTCATGTCACCTGTGAACTCAGAGCTGTCAATAAGGAGTCTGGCTTTTATCAAACGATGCAGGCCCACCCGCTTTGCGCTGCCCTAATAGATTGAGTTTCCTTTGCACCTAGATCCACACGAACCTGCAGCTTCCTGCAGAAACTAATCAAAGTTGGTAGAAATTCACTTGAGAGCAATATATTACCCCATTTTGACTTTTTGGGTAGCGATTCTTACTCCTGAGGAAGAAATTTACTTTTAACAGATTAGTTTCCCAAAAATAAAACCTTTAGAAGAGATTGGAAGGTTTATAGTACAATTTTGCACAATTTGAAATACTTCCATTATTCATCTGTGCAAATACTAATTATAAGTCTGCAATTCTTTACAGTTAAACACATTTTGCAGCTCTTCTGTAAAATAATATGAACTCTTTGTTCTTGGTTAGAGTTCAATAACAAACCAATTAATTGATCCTTTTTAAAAATTCCAACTTTGTTAATCTGGATGTGTAGAGCACTTTCCCACCAAGACACTAAATTATGATTAAAAAAAGGTAAAAAAAAACATCACAGGAGGGAAACATTCCAAATAAACTTTAACATCACAGAGTACAGATAAGAGGTAAATCTTTGTGTAGGTTTAAGCAGAAACTGTGGACTTTTGTTCCAAAAACCCGGGACTTTTTGGGAAAACAGACGGGACAAACAAACTTGACAGTTTTTGAAGACGCCCAACAAACCTGTTCCAGAGCAAAGAACTCCACATTCAGCTTTTCATTAGAAGGCCACTTTCCCTGCATGTTTTTGATGCAAACTAAAGCAGAATTTCAAAAACATTCTTAAAAATTAGAATATTAGCATTTAATAATTAAAAATCTGGTCATATATGTAAAATAAGTAACCTGCTGTCTATTTCTTTTGTAAAGCTTGGCTTATTTTATTGAAATAAATAGATTCATCTTAGTGAAATTCACTTCACGTCTCACGTCTGGCTGGGGAACGCCTCGGGGTCCCCCCAGAGGAGCTGGAGGAAGTGACTGGGGAGAGGGAAGTCTGGGCATCTTTGCTTAGACTGCTGCCCTCGCGACCCGGTCCCGGCTGAGCGGAAGAAGATAGATGGACAGGAATTCACTTTGAAACTCATTTCAATTAAAAAGAATAAATGTTTTCTTTTGCTTTGGCAGAATCAGGATGCTCCAGATTATACTGAATGAATTGCAGATTCTGACATATATCTTTTGCAAACAAATAATCAACACTGACACTTTTACAATAATTACTAAAAAACCTTTTTATTTACAATATTTAGTGAAGCACTGTTCCAAAATATAGCATTTTCTATAAATTTGATCTGAAAACTATTATATTTATGACTTGATGTCGTTTTCCTGCTTTGAACCCTACACCTGCAACTTAATTTCTTCAATTCTTGTCAAGAAATGACAAAATCTAGTGGAGAATTATGGGTAAAATGCTACATTTGCATGAATTAAAAATATTCAGCCTTTGTTTTCTTGGAATCTTACTA
The DNA here is from genome assembly GCA_014656515.1 of Oryzias celebensis. Lineage (NCBI taxonomy): Eukaryota > Metazoa > Chordata > Actinopteri > Beloniformes > Adrianichthyidae > Oryzias > Oryzias celebensis. The sequence goes on along the minus strand of BNCR01000001.1, from coordinate 53,490,222 downwards.
CCTCAGACAAAGTAAAATGACTTCAGGATAACCTGACCAAAAAAATCCAGAGAAGCCTGCAGACAGAGGAACATTCTGTAGTAGCATATGGTAATACTTTGTCATAATGGCTGCTAACCCGGGTTATCAGGATGGAGCAATGTGGATTACTCTTTTATCTTACCGTTGGAATTTCGAACTATGTGCTTTGTGCAAACTTTAATTGTGGAAAAGTCTGAAGTTTTTCTTTAGCACCCAGCTGTGGTCAAGATCTTAAAATCTGGGGTGCGTCAGGGGTTTTTCTTGCCACTGTTGCTGTTGCTTGTCTTTTCACCAGTGTGTAAAATGGTATGACTTGGTTGTCATGGTTGAGGTGATCTGTAAATGTGCCATGAACGGCACATTTCATGACAACACTTTTTTTTCTTTTTTCACATTGCTAAATTTGATATATTCAAGTTTACATTTTTTTTTTTTTTTTTTTTTTTTTGCTTTCTGACGACCAATTCTTCACAGACTGCACCTTATCCTGTGTAAGCTGTGGAGCTGTGTCATTTCGGCAGTCGGTGACCCACAGTTGCAGCCCCGTCAGCTGTTGTTTGAGCTCCAGCACACCTGGTGAGGCTTTGTGTGACTCTTCTCTGCCAGCGGCCATACGGACGGTTGACAGTTGCAGCACTCTGACACCAGCATGGAAGTCAAGGGAAACAGAATTTGATAGCTAATCTCAGAAAATGACCCATCACACGTTTATGTTTGCTAACGGCGCGCTGCTGCCGCTGCTGCAGAGAGGCCTCCATAATGAGCCCACGTTCAGTTCATCCTAATGGAAGGCTCAGTAATACAAAACTGCTGTGTTGCTGTTGCATTAGTTTCACATTTTTGAATAAAAGCCAAACCAGTGAACTGAAAAATGCCTACCAGGTTGCTGCAGTACAGCATGAAATTCAAGACCTGAGTGCTACAGACCTGCTCTCTCTCCAGTGTTCCCCAACTGGGATAGGCATTTGCTTCACAGGACACTCCCAGTTCCTCCACCACCTCCTAATCTCCCTGAGAAACCAAGGTGAGACTCGTGGGTGAAAGGGTCACTGTCCCCAGAGCATTCCTAACTTGGCAGGGGGGCAAGGGTAGGTTTAAAATAAAGGGGCAGAGGGAGGCATTAAGGTAAGCAGTGGGCATTGTGTGTCTCCAGGAGGTGACTGACTTGGGTTTGGTCCTTAGGCTTTTGTCAAAAATAGTTGTTGTCATTGTTGGTCAGTCTTAATTCAGCATTCCTCTCAGCTCTGCTGTGGGTTTGTAGCGGGAAATGGTAGCAGTGAGGGGCTGACAAAACAAGTGGATTTCAAAATCTTATGCTAAACAATAGAAGGCGAAGCCCCTTGAAGCCATTTTAAAACTTCTTGGCCTTTAGGGCTTCAAGCCGCATGACAATGAAAGAAGATGGACAGAGATATGAAGCAAACATCACCTGAGGAAAGCACTGAAATGTAAATGTTCAATTTGCTGTTTCTCTTTATCATATTAACCATCTATTTCACTAATTTCTGAAGAGATTTATCAGGATTTATGCTACAAAACAAATGTATTCCAAGACAAAAGACCCACTCTAATCATCTTTTGATCTATTTTCAAAGAGTTCAGAGTGGTCTTTTGATCAGGATTTTGTCATTTTCAGCCAAAGTCCAAAAACCTGTGTCATTTTCTAGGACATAGTTTCTGCAGAGCAGCAGGAGTTCTTTGGAAATTGCCTCTAAGTTGTGGGCGGTACCATTGGTGCAGGGCAGACTTACCATCAGGCAAAGATGGGCAATTGCTCAGTAATAGCATTTTACACTTAAAAATATTTCTAACTATTTTCGTGGTCATTATTATTCAACTTTCATAAAAAAAACGGAATTGCTGAAATGTCATTGGACAGCTTATGTGAAAGGGTTTCCCCCCGTCCTTCTGCAGCAATGAACTATTCCAGCAACTGCAATTTAGCAAGCAGATAGACTGCCAACAGATGTTTGAATAAAACGTGGTACGATGGAATCATAGTTATCCCAGCAGCTGTGAAAAAAGAAAAAGGCGAAGAGAGAGCCCAAAATTTGTTGCCACACTTTTAAAACAGGATAGAGAAAAACAGAATCAAAGAAACTCAAACAGAAGAGCCAAAAATGAGAAAAGGGACAGGAAAGGAGAGGAAAGGCAAAGTGAGGGGCAAGAAATGGTGGAGATTGTTTCTTTATTAATTTCATTGGTGCCATTCCATAGGGTTCTATTTTGGTCCATCACTGGTTTCTTTTTGCTTTTGGCTTCTTCAGTAACTCGTGACAAAAGAAAGAAAATATAGAAAAATTAAGTCTTTTAAGTGTCGCCATTCCTTCATCTCCACCTGCTGCACGCTTCTTAGTATCTATTAGCTCATTTTGAAAGTATTTTGTTCAATTTTTTCTAAAAAATTAGTTTCAAATGGCGCACATAAATGCAAAAATTGATTTGTTTCCCTGCAGCGACGTAGCAAAGGTCACACTTCGGTCAACTGAAGCTAAAAACGTCTCCTCTGTTTTTCAGCTCTTCACTTCATCTGCCAAGGCAGATCTTTTACGATAGTTTTCCCAGCATCACCGACCCACCTAAATCCTTAAAAGGATTTTTTAATACAGATTACAGGTAAAAAGGTTGTTTTACCCTAGAGCATCCTGTCACTGAAATATGGATGCGTTTGAAGTGCTAGTCCCTACACAGCCGACGTAGAGTTACATGTTTGGGAATGCACAGGATCAGTCATTCTGCTGACGTTATCACCACCAGTTGTTTGTTGAAGCTAAGTGAAATTCCTCAGCTAACTTCAGCTACACTAGTTTTTGCTTGTTCTTCAGCTTTTCTGCCTTTTAGAGAGATGCACAGCAAACCAAAAAAAAAAAAAGAACTATTTCATTGCATGAGTTTGGCTAAACCTTCTGCAGCAAAAGCCAAAGACCTTGTTCATTTATCCACGTGTTATCTTAAGTTCCTAGTGGAGAAAAATAACTTCTTTTCTGCCTCATTCAAACAGGAAAGCTGCCAAAGCTCCATCCATCAGATAAAAGATGTAGGCCCTTTTTTTCATCCTATGGTCAAGCACATAAATGAGAGGAACACTTCGCTTCAGGCATGTCTATGCAGTTGCCAGGCAAAGGCTTTTCAAGGAGGGCCCCGGGGAGCAGATTATGACTAATGAGGTCCGAGTTAACGTGACCAGAGGAGGCGGCTTGCGAGAAACGGGCCTTGGTTTATCACAGGATCTCTTCCCGAGCCAGACTGAGGGACACACCCACAGGAAATACATCACTGCGGATGCCAATCACGTCTGCTGCAAATGAGCTGCACTGACTTATAAGGAAATCTTGGAGGAACAACGAACCGCTTATTTGCAAATATATTTTCAGGGCGCAGACTATTTCCCACATGCTTGGTCGCCTCGTGTCTCTCAGCTCAACTTGAAATACCAAACTTAAAGGATTCATCTTAAAGGATTTATTCATTTATTATTTATTTATGAGTTTGCCTGAAGCAACGTCGACGTTTGAAAGATGATACTAAGATGAAAGTCTGATTTGTTTGTTGATTTTCAAGCTTATTCATGTGGGAATTTTTTTTTTTTTTAATTCTAAAAACATGTTTTTTCCTACCTACTTAATGACCAGACATGAATCCATGTAATCAGTGTCAAAAACTTTCTTCCAATAAGATTTCGTCCCTTGTGTGTGATTTTGTTGTTCCTTCCTGCTGTTTTATTGAAACCCCTGTTGTCAGAGGTGACAAACTTAGTAATTGGTAATTGTTCTGAGGCTCTGTGGCCCAGAATCAATTATTAATCCTCCCAACACGGATTCCCTTTTGTTGATTTTCACACAAACTCTCATTAGGTAAGTCATCAGACCTAATTAAGACCTTGGAGCTTCACTGAAAGATTACTTAGTTGTAAGGTGGTTAGGTGTTGTGGTGTGCCACAGGCATCACGGCATGTTTTGTCAGCTTACATAATTGCTAATACTGCAGTTGTAAAAGATGTCGAACAACCCAAGTTGTTGTATGAACGTCTGTCATTATTGGTACAAATTATGAGGCAGCTTTGACAGTTCAGCTTGTGGTATAGGAAGAATTTCCCCGCTGTGCTGAGGTGAGAGGAGCAGGTGTGGGAACAATCTGGGACCCACCCAGTTCACCAAGGCCCCTTTTTTTCACACTCTGTTTAAGCTGTTCTCTATTGTGTCCAGGGTGCTGAAGAGGAGCAGAGGAACGGCACAATTATAAATTACTGATGGGTGGCTGAGCAGCAGTCCCAGCTGGTAAGGAACAGATGGTAGGAATGGGCAGTCCAGAGAGGAGCTGCTCCCACAGGAAAGCGATCCACCACATGGAGAACCAGTGTTCTGCCCCATCAGTCTGTGTCGCTGAGCTGCTCCATATGGAGGTGTAGCAACATTTAGTATCAGCTCTCATTGCTTTTTACTTCCTTTTATTTAAAGACCCACTCCTTTGATCTTTTGGTCTATTTTCGAAGTGTTCCTAGTGGCCATAAAACAACAATTTTGACATTTTTAGGCAAAATCAAATAACCTGTGTTGTTTCTGGGCCATATTTTCTGCAGAGTGGCAGGAGTTCATTAGTAATTTGCCTCTGAGTTGTGGCCGGGACTGTTGGCGCCGAGTAATCCTGCAATCATTTCCCATCATGCCTCATTTCTCCCACTAGCTTACTGATGGCAGCTCAGACGAGACAAACGCAGACATTAATAGATCTATTTGTGCCTGCAAGCAGATGCATCAGAATGGAGTGGAACAGGGAGCAACCGATTGCAGTTTGTATGTAACAGCTACTGAAACTGATTCTTTTTTTCCATCTGCTTTTGAGTCACAACAATTTAAATGAAGAAATTCTCAAAAACGCAGTTTTTAATCTCAATTTTCTTCTTTTTCAGGAGAAAAATAATACAAAACATTTTAAAAACAACAAAAACACAATTTTCCTCAAAGTGGAACTTAAAGTTCATAAACATAAAGTGAATGCTTTGACAGCTTTTCAAAATAAAAATAAAAAAACAGTTCAAACCTCAAGGAGGTCAAATATTTCAGCTGTTCATATAACATCTTAATAAAAAAGTGCATGACTGGTTAGACTTCGTTAGACTTTGACTTTAAATGTATCCTGTAGTAGAAACTGAAAAGTTACAAAGTCGCAAAACTTGACAAACTTGTGCTACAACTCACAAAGTAAACTCAGCACTTTCATAAAGTCACATCAGGGAAACACCTGCTCTTGTTAGCTGGAATTTTGAGCTTTTTCCTGCTCACTTTGAAGCTTTTGGGTTCTCTCAAATTCAAATCATTCACATCATTTAGTGATCATTTATTACCCTCCCCAAAAAGGACTATTAATAAACATTTCCACAAGTTTGTATGAAGGGGCCATGGTTTTCTTAAGCCTTTCAGAGTAAACTATATCCATGAATATAATCATATAATACCTTTTGCACACAAAAAAATAAATTATTTTTGAAATACTAGATATTTTATGAACTCTTTTCATACCCGGAAGTAAAACGACTTGATCTCTGAGGCTCGATCACAGTCCCATTCACCCACACTGATGGCGGCAGAGCTGTCATGCACCCGCGGAGGCCAGGCCACCAGGAGCAATCTGGAGTCTTGCCTAAAATGTAACCTTCAATCAGATGCTCCACCTGCACGATAGCAGCCCCTTTCAAACATGTTGTTAGAAAGTTATTCTTCTTGCTATATTACCAATGACTGTACATGAGGTCTGGACTGAGTGACACCTCCCCTATAGTATTACAGATAGGAAGTAACCACTGATTCCATGAAGGCAAAATCCAGACTTCTACTAAGAAATAAACAGCTATTACTCTGTCTTTCTATTGGTCAGAATAACATTCCTGCTCTGATACCTTTTTTATAACACGTTTTTGCTAATTACATTTTTGTCATGATTGTTTTTTCTACAATGCACATTATCTAAGTTATAAACTGGCCAATCAGATGGCTCAGTAAAAGTATGTGGTCTCACATTGAACATTCGAAACGTTTGACAGATTCTCTGAAGCTTCTTTTTAAGTGGCAGGGGTGTGGCTCTATCACAAGCTCACTGCTGATTGGTGAGAGTGATTACCATAAAAAGTGACTCAAACTTACGGACAAATTACTGCTTACTGGATGGCATTGCACTTTCTCAGTCCAGCTCTTATAAACAGTCAGTGTGAATTACCATTGTTAGTAGGTTCCTAAAATATTGCCATTCATATACATCGGTTACAAACGCCTTCTTATTGTTATTTGTTGCTGCATAGATAAAGATCAGTGTGTTTTTGTGAGGCAAAAAACCTTGGTTTCATGATAAACATTTTGCTGCCACATGAGCAGAATTCCAGCGTTTTTTTGGGGTCCATTTGTCCTCAATACACTAAACGTTCAAAGTCCTTAGTGGAAAATCTAAGATCCACTTCTTCAGTTTAATAAAGTGACTCTGGAACAACTTTCTTACCAAATATCTGCTCCTGTCTCATTTAAACTGAATTTCTCTTTGGTTCCAGGTGTTTCTGTCTTTGGCATCGTTGCCATGTCCTCTGAAGTTGACCACTTTTACATGAAAGCAGAGGTATGCTGCTACCTCTCCTCACTGAGGAGAATGTCATGGGAGACTGACCCTTGGAGAGGCTGGTCCAGTCCAAGGACAATGTGGCGCCACCTGAGAGGAGTGGCCAGAGTGTTCCACTGCAAGAGTTGAAGGACTCGATTCTGGAAGGGTATCGCATGTCTGAGGGAGAGCATGTTACACTGATGCATCTGAGCTGTACATCCAGGTTACACTTAAACCAAACTACCCAAGTCATTAAATAGATGTGTATTTGTTAACCTTGTTTGTCCAATTGTCTTGGGATGTATTCAGACTGGACATATTTGGTCTGCTAAAAGTGAACCAGACTTAGTTTCCCCTGATAATCCGTAACACATTTTCAGATGGACTACACCCAAGGTGACCCTGGTCAGAGACCAGGAACCGCTCCCTGACCCATCTTTTGATGTGGTCTTAATTTGTTTCCAAAAGGACTGAACTCTGGTTCGCCCTAAGTTTTTTTTCAGTCTGAATAGACTCCACACTTGGAGCGGAACAACTGGACCAAAACAGCCACCATGGCCAGACATTATGTGACGTAAACAGAGTAGAAAAGTATCAACCATGACGATAAGACACAGCAACTTATTGAAATGTGGTTGGATGAATGCAGGCTTATTAAAACAGCTTTTAATGTGATATACATTGCTTCTCACACCATTTTCCCAACAGTCTATATGTCATAAACACGTATCTTCTTTGTCCTCGTCCCCTCAGTAATCGCCGTGCAGCATGCCTCTGCCGTACCAAAGTAAAAAGTGTTGTACTTAAGACTTGATACAGATGTTCAAAATTGGTCGGCGAAATATAAAGTTTGAATAAGGGAACCATCCCAACAAGGATTACAAAGCGTCGGACTGGTTGCTTTGCCCCGCCTTCATAATTCCTGGCCAATGACGGAAGAGATCTTTAGTTACGTGGTTTTGTTTACAAGCTTTGGTTTGTAAAAGAATAGTCTGTTTGACAGTAGTCTGAATTCAGACTAAATGCAAGTTTCAGGACTGGATCCAGACCAAATTAAGCGAACTCGGTCCAAAACAACGGACCTTTCTAGTCTGAAAACACCCTAAGTTTTAAAAAGTATAAAAAGGGATGTCCAAATCCAGGCCTTGAGTTTTGGCCTCCTGGTTTTCCAGAAACCCTGCCTTATCTGCTATTGATTACCTGGATCAGGTGTGTTTAGGCAATAAGGAGCTTCAATGGCAGATTAGGTTGAAAACATGTCGGACACTGGCCCTAGAGGCCTGGATTTGGACACTCCTGGCAAAAAAATACTACTAATTTATTACTTCACGCCTTTTGGACTTTGTAAATAACCTTTATCCCTGCAAAATGAACTGTTTAACCTTGCACATCTAAATGTTTTGTTTTGACTCTCTCTGTCTTTTATTTATGTATTCAAGCTTTAGAACCCAAAGGGAAAAAAAGACAATTTGTTCTGTAGTTGAAGCTGATATATATGTCTAAATAAATAAGCAAAGAGGTGTGTTGTAATTCCCCTAAGTGATATTAATGTAACACAGCAATCTTTTATTTATTCATGTGTTTTTTAATGTACATTTTACTATTTAAAAAAATGAAATTGAGGGGTATGCTGAAGAAAAAATCCTAAAATCCTGACGAAAAACATTGACAGTAATAATTTTATTGACAAGAAGGCCAAACAAGATGATAATAATAATAAAAAAATTAGGATGACAGATAATGGTTTCAGTGTATTTATAGCTGGTTTAAGGTATGGGTCAAAACTGACCCATTACTAAAAAACATGGTAACACAGAGCTAACACTTGACGAAGGTTAAAAAATAAGTGAGACAAGTGAGGACAAGTGAGAAATAATTGAGGATGTTTAATGCTGCTGGAGGGGCAGTGAAAAGAGGATAATGATCTTAATATTTTTTTAATACTTTTTAAGGGATTGTTTGTTTTTTAGGGTTTTCAGCATTTATTTATTATTACTTTATTATATTTGTCTTAAATATGTTTTAAGTGAGTCCTTGTGTATTGAATAAATGGAGTAGAGGACTACCATACGAATTCTCTTGGGATCAATAAAGCTTTGATCAATCAGTCTTTATTTTTATGGTGCTGTACCACAGTTTAACAAGAAGATGTGCAAAACAAGTGTAAAAATTAAAGAAAGAGGGAAGTACAGCACTTCGAGATCAGAACTTCAAAGCCAAATTTTGGGTATTGTGGTTTCTCTTATTTGCTCCAACCAGCAAAAGACCAGCAAAGTTCTGGACCAGGTGGAGACATGAAGAAAAAGAAAAAATAGAAAATAGAAAGAAAAAAATAACTTTTTAGGCTTTGTTACCCAATAAAATGAAGTCCATCTTATATTTTGAGGTGTGATCCAATGCTGTTTTCTCTCACTACAAAAACACAATCTCCCCAAGTAATTGACAAGTTTTTTTTTTAAATATCTCATTACATTTGATATGAGACCAAACTGTCATCCCACTAACTTCTCAGTAAGATCTAAAGACTTGTTTTAAGAAAATAAATCTTGTTGAGTCATTTGGTCTTGAAAACATCTTGTAAGTAACATCTTAACTGAAACCATTTCTTTTACTTTACATAATATTTTGAAGCAGAATTTTGATTTGACTCATAATGCTGTACAAATGCATCTAACAACAGCAGGATAGAAGTTTGAAAGTTAACATTCATTTAACATTTTTAGAGAAACGCATCTTTTGAGATGATTGTGGTTTAGAAATTATGGACTGTTGTAATGTAAAAAATAAGATATATGGGGGACGACATGTAAATACACCTAATCTATGACATAAAAGTGTTTTTTTTTAGCAAATAACAAATGTTTTGGGACATATTTTCAATTTCCACAAGAATGCACTTAAACATGAGAGTTTAGAGTTTATATTTAAGAGTTCTCCTTGTCTTAAAAGGGCTGGACACTGTAACATATTTTAAGGAATCTTACCAAGGCAAAATCTTTTGGCTGATTTTTTTTCACCCATAATAACAAAAAACCTCTAGAATTCCGTATTTTTTTACTTATTTTAAGAGTAGCGTTTTTTTCCAGTGCTGAACAACATCAGCTGGAATCATCAACCTGTTTCTTTGTGCAATTAAATTGTTGTGGCTTCATTTTTGGTGATCTAAATGATGCATTTTCAAGAAAATAAAGAGAACGTCTTTTTTTTAACACATTTTTGGTCTTAATAAAGAAATCGCATGATGGAATCTTTCAGACCATCAAACAAGAACCAACACTGAGAGATGTGAAGAAAGGCATCAACATCGAGAAAAATGAAAATGTAAGTGTTGTCTTACACAAGAAGATGCAAGATGCAAGTTACACAAGTGATGCAACACAAAACCTTCATCCCAAACATTTACACTGAGCAACATTGCTTTTTTAAGGGTCAGTGTGTCTGCCCTCTGCTCTGTCCAGTTGCATACCTGGAGTGACGCTGTAAGTAATAAAGTAAGACCTCCTTTGATCTGATGCCCCACCCAGAGGCTTCTCCTTCCAAGCGGACAATGCTCTAATTCATCGCCGGACCTGCCTGTTCAAAGCGCAGCCACTTCACACCGGGAAACTCTAAACTAAAGCCCCAGACAGGCTCCTTTAAACACCCACTCAGCCCCTGGGCACTAAGGTGACTGGATGAGTCCACATAAGTCACGGTAGCCTGCATATATCCTCTCTTCAGCCCTGCAGCACCACACCTATCCCCTTCAGGTAACAGGTGGATTATTGGTATTTCTGCATTCTCCTGTCCGCACTGAGTGTGGGAAAACATTGACTGGAATCTGCTGTGAATTTTTTCTCCTTCTTGCTAACGAGAACAAAGATCAGTGTGGTGGCATCAAAATCTGTCTGGTTTGAAGCCTAGGGATGCAGATATCTTGCATCTGACTCCCTTGCAGTTTTAAGTGTTTTGGGGGGTTTCATCTTTCACGTTGGTGTGTTTGTTTTTTGGTTTGTAATCCACTATTATGACCCCAAAAGCAACTGGTCAGCCCTTTGAGCCACTTGAGTTAATCAGGTATAGCTGCGCTGAAAGACTGATGTGTAACGATTTGTTCACACCAAGCTCAGAAAAGCGCGTCCAAGCTTCCAACGAAAAATCGACGTGAACGCACGCAGTCAGGCTTCCACGTTTAAAGCTCTTGCATTAATATGCCGCTAAGCAAGCTTTTAAGTCCATTTTGAGTCCGTTTAAAAAGTTAAACCAGTTGACCAATCCGGGACTCGGATTTGGTAGTGACGCATGGATGGCATTTTTTCAAAACACAGAAGTGCCAACCGGTTGAAAATTGATAACGAAGAAGAAATTAATACTTGTGGTATGGAATTCTATGACACCAAGTCTTTTATATTTTGGAATAGAGCTGTGAAAGAAAAAGCCTGGAGCAAGATTTGCACCACTTTAACATTTCACACCAGGCCTTTTCCAACTGTGAGTACATACACTAGAATCAGGCAGCAATAGACCCGCGTGAACACCACATTCTAAAAGGCGCTCAAGAATGTCCGTTTAGTGTGTTCTTGAATACGCCACACATACTTGGTGTGTACTTAGCTCAACACACTTGTATTTTCTTGCATGGATCCAATGAAATTCCTATTTTGGGATGAGATTTGTCATGATGTTGCGATGAAGGTGTTAATGAAGCCCTGGAGACTGCACGGCTGTCACAACCAGAGCGGCCGAGGGTTTGCAGTTTCAGTTCAAAACGAGCATCCGTTTCCAGTAGCGCCTGCGATTAACACTGTTATTTAAGTCACCATATAAACAGAGATATGCCATTACACAACTCGATATGCTCAAGAGGCGATTCCCCCCTTGGGTGGTAAGAAGTTGAAAGTGTCGGGAAAGCCTGTACATCCTAGCATCTCATTTTTCTTCTTCCTTCCCTTTGTGCATTTCCAACTGACCCTGTTTACTCATGACTTGCCAAGTCTGTTCTCAGTCCGCCGCACACAGGGTCCCCAAGAGAGTGTACAGTTTCTGTTTTGACACCTGTTGCTAATTACACATGTAAATGATTGATTACCTGCGCTTGGAAGGGGGAAGCAGAGATGGAAGTTGATGTTATGTGATGGCTGTCCGATTATCTCAAAGTCCGGGGACAGTTGCTGGCGCTGGGAACGGTAGAAATGGATACCTGCGATGGCCCGAGAGCTTGGAGATTAAGTTCTGAGCCACCGCCGTTTGGACCAAAGCCCCTCTCAATTAGCGGTCCTTGAGGAGCAAGCTGCAGGTGCGTTTTGATATCTATGGCTTTTTGTTTGGTCTAATCCCATACAACTTAAACCAAGATTCCCTGCCTGCAACTTTAAGCTGATTTGGTGACACCTGAGGGGCCCAGGCTGCTTAAAGCAGAACTCAGCTACTTTTGTGAAATGTGATTTGGCTAATTGATTTTGGAGTGGTTGGGCTGGACTGCCCAAAGGGGCGAAAGGGAACACCTTGGGACAAGGCTCTTGGAAGTTGAATCTTTTTTGCAGCAGTGCAGGTGTTGAAACTAACCTGTTGCTGTGTTTGTTCTCAGCTTTCAGGTGCAGAACTCCAACAGCCAAACTCACCAGAAATCATTAAGAAAATAAACACCAAAAAAAAGGCCAGCCAGAAAGCCAGAAGAGCTTTCACAGATGTGGTGAGAACTTCTGTTTCCCTCCACTGCCTGGCAGCAGCTGTTGCTGTGTCTCTGCTTTGACTCAGGTATGGAGCCAATCTCAAGGCCAGGAGGGTTTTAACCCCAATCTTCTGCTCTCTCGTCTCACAGCCTGGCACACATGGACCGTGCAGCTGCACTTCCCATTGATCTACTCGGATGCCTGGATGGCTGGTTGGAGGGAGATAGATTGGAGGGGAAATGGCTTAATTGTCCACACTCTTGCTGCTGGAATGCAAATAGCCTCCACCGTGGCCTCTGCTGTGAGGAGAGCTTCACATTAAGAAGCTGAGGTCATACATGAGTAACAAGATATACTAAAGAGCAGAAAAAGCATGCCCACTCTGTCTTCTGCTTTGCTGATGTTGCATTTGAGGACGGGATGTTTTGCAAGTTTTGCTTCTTCTCCTGCAACTCTTTTTGTTTATATTTGGATGTGGAAGAGATGAAGGCTTGTGACTCAACGCAAAGGTGAGACATGAAAGAGTTAAACGCTGAGGCGTATGCATCCTGTCTGACTTTGATCTCTGCCTCAGGTAGCTCTTTCACAGCCATCAATTTTGGCCAGGAGCTGAGGGGAGGCTGCTCCTTCTGAGGCCGGGCTTGCTCAGACTGGGACTGTCTGTTCGCCCCGACAGACAACTCACACGAAACACCACCCTCACAGGAGCTCTTTCTTTAATTCATTTTCTACCTGATCTGATTTGTTCTGCTATGGCTCCTCTCAATTACTGAGTACGGCTTGTGGTGTGTGTGTGGGGGGGCTGTTTTTGCCAAAGTTCAAAGATGAACTCCGCAAGTCTCTGGGGCTTTGATGTTTTTGTTGGTTTCTTTTTTCTTTCTTTTTTTTTCTTTTTTTTTTTTTGAGGGGGTGGCAGATTTTCAGCAGTTGCTGACAATCAGATGATCTGGGCCTGTTGCCTAAAGCCTCCCCTCGTCTTAGTCATTCCAACACTTGATTGTGACGGGGTTAAAGACCCACTCCAATGTAAAATGGTGCTTTTGGTGTTTTTAACGTGTTCTTCTAACACTTTTCTCATGATGGAGAACATATATATTTATAATCAAGAATAACACAGTATTTCTTTATTACAATTGCTGTGAATCAGGAGCAGACAAAAAATGTGGTTTGAAGAAAGCTTATAAATTTGATAAGCAGGCCACAAACTCCCTGTTCCACTCCATTCCGATACAACCACTTGTCGATGAACAGATCCATGTACGTCTTTGTTTTTGGCATAAATCTCTATGGTTGGATAACTTCAATATTGTTTGCCATTTTTGTTGCACTAATAATTGTTAGGTTGGGGTTTTTAGGGGCTCTAAGCTAGCAGAAAAGACAAGACAGCAGACAAGACATAAATTGGTAGAAGCAAAAACTCCAAAGGTTTTCAGAATATTAAAGCTTATTAAAACATTTTAATGTGAATAACCACTTTAGTGTGCAAGATGTGCTTAAAATGGGGCTAAAAACATTGTTTTTCAGTCGAGGACTTCCTGTTCAGTGGGTGGCCATGGTGGTCGACCTCTGATCTGATGATTGTAGGTTCGATTCCCACCTTGCTCGTCCCAGTGTTGAAGTGTCCTTGAGCAAGACACTGAACCCCACATTGCCTCTGGTGGGAGGATGGCGCCAGTGTTCAACAGCAGAGCTGCCAGTGTGTGAATGGGACTGTGACTGTAAAGTGCTTTGGGCCTTCAAGAAAGGTAGAAAAGTGCTATTTAAGTATACGTCATTTACCATTTCTGGTCAATCGTGTCTGGGCGCCACCTGGTTTTCTGCAGCCAGGTCCTCTTGAAAACTTCCACCCACAGCGGCAAATTTCTAATGAACTGTCTGTTCTGCAGAACCTATGTCCTAGAAAACGACATAGGTTTTTAGATTTTGCCAAAAAAAAAAAACCTGCATTATTAAGTCAACCAGGAACCTTTCAAAAATGGATGAAAATATAATCACCTGAAGCATGAAAATGTCCTTGGCAAACCCAGAATCAGTTGAGTAATTTTAAATATTCTCTGCTTTGTTGTGTTCTTCTGTGGTTAAAGTGCTGAAGTCTGTTCTCCAAAATCACAGTTTTGTCATTTAACCATTTTACTCATTTACAAAACCATTTTTATTTTATTTATTTGTTTATTAATTTTTGCATTTTGACATGATACATTCTTAATTTCTATGGATTTTTTTCTTTATTTTATTTAACATCAATGTTCTTTTTTTTTTTTTTTTTTTTTTTTTTTTTTTTTTTTTTTTACCAATTTGAACTTATTGTTTAGCGGGTCAGCCCTGAGTTGCAGTACATCAAGGGTGCACACCTTTCCCGACAAGTTCAAAAGGCTCAAACTCCCCCTAACCAGCTTGAACAGGGTGAACCAGGTTAACACAAACAGATAGATAGATAGCTCTGATAAACTCCCCTAATGCTGCAGGAAAAAAAAAATGTTAGTTTTTTTTCCCCTGGAGCTGATGGAAACGTTCATGAATGTACACTCATGTACCTCAGCAGAGAATCTATACTTTTCACCTTCAAATGAGTCATTTTGCAAGATGACAAACCATCATGATGGGCTTTTTTTCTTTTTTGAGAGATTTATGGCTTTTACTTTTTAAAACCATTTAAAAACTGTGAAAAAGTTATTATCTAATTACAGTCAGTTATAACCTTTAACCGTTTTAGAAATACATTTTAAAACTTGAGAAAAACATTTTAAACTGTTTGCAGAAAACCCCAAATATCTTCTTTTATTTACAGGAACAAAGGTGAAAGTTAAAATATTTGCTTTACAAATATAGAATAAGTAAATAATTTTTAAAAACATAATTATTTGATATAGTTTTAGCATTTGTATCCATAAAACATTCAACCTAGAATTTTTGTGAATTGTTGAGGTAAACATTGACAATAACACTCATACATTTTTTCCTGAAGGACATCTGATAGGCAGCATAGTAGTAACTGGGTCTTGTGGGGCCATTGTGTGCCATTGCAGGTCACAATGGAACTTAACACTTGACAGAAGCAGGGTTTGTTGTCAGGTGCTGAACTTGATCCTGTCAAGTTGTTCTCATTGAAGAGGTATAAAGAAAGGGCTGTGACCTCTTTGCTGTGAAAGCTTTTTATGCGGCCAAATTTCATCTCTCTACTAAATGGATTAATAGAGTTCAAGCTCTAAGCTGGTGGCACTATTTAATGAGTGTTTGACCAGAAATTCTCTTCTCTGAAAGGGGAATATTTTGCTCCTGATGCCCGGTCCTCCAAATTTCACCTCAGGCATCTTGAAGTGATGCCTGTCTTGTGCACTGTTGCCCACAGGCCTCATAAAGGGGCTTCACATTACCAGGGGGGCAGGTAACTTCAGATGGATAATCCTCGGACTTGGTAAACCGGTCTTTAACAGACCCAGCGTTTGAACCTGGCAACCTTTCGACATGTGTCATTGTGTGTTGATTGGGTGTGTGTGTGTGATTCCCATGAGTAAATCATGCTCTGGTGTGTTTACCGTGCCATCTCCACACCTCCATCTGTCAGCTCATGTGCTGTCAAAAAAAAACCCAGCTGTAAATAACTGTTTTTTGACATTTTGATGCTTTTCTAATCATCCCAACATCTGCAGCTTGTTAAGGCTGTTGGTCTTTCCAGTGACTTTATGGGCAGTTGAAGTCGTCTTTGTTGTTTCTTGTGGAGGTTTATGGCCTGAAGACATTGTTTGTGCATTCTCATTGTCATCACAGAAGAACTCAGTGGGTGTTTTTTGACATACTGGTAGAATGCGGCATCTAATGCCTCCTAAGACGTCTCCTTAGATGCCTGTAAACAGACAGTTGGCGATGCCACTCCAGCAGTCGTCAGATCCTCCCCGATTGATGCAGGCTTTAGGTTTTCATTTTCCCATACCTGCCTCCCCTCCTGGAGTTGGGTTTACAGTGGAAAAGTATAGTATATTTTTCCCCCATGTTGAGCTGGTGAGTCTGGAATGTGTGTTCAGGCGAGATTTTGCGAGGAGTGTGAAAAAACAACAGCGCTGTAAACACCGAGGTTAGATCCAGACTGACTTCTTTGTTCCAGATGTGGAGCAGGCGCATGCTGTTAGAGCGGCTCCAGTCAAGCCCCGCAACTCTGCTGCTGCTCTCTTTAACCTCTGCCCATCCTGGCCCATTCTGGAGCACCAGATACTGACAGAGACTGCAGGATTTCACGACCCCAAATAGGACAACAGGGAAGGATAGAAAAGGAGAAAAGTTTCTCTGTCCACAAATTAATTCCTTTGGTGATCCCACATTGGAGCTTTTTGCTTTAAACTCCAGACTTTCTCTCTCTCTCTCTCTGTAGGCCTCTATTCAATCAATTAAAGTTTAAATGTAACTATCACAGTCAGCTGCTGCGTTCACACTCAGTCTGGAAATAATTAAGCCAGTGATTAATTTAAATGCACAGTCTCCCAAAAAAAGATACAAATACAAAAAAACAAAAAAACAATAATACCTTTGATTTTGCCTACATTTCCCTGAATTATCAAAAGTTAAACAAAATTTGAGCTAAATATTATCTTTTTTAATTGTTTTTTTTATCGCATTTTTTAAACTAGTCTAAATAAACAATTTTGATTATTTTTTGTAATTTCATCTCCAGCATTAATACAAGCAAACATTTCTGTTAAAACAGCTAATAAATGTTAAGTTACCTTATATTGTGTTCAGGTCAAAATTGACCCATTTTCACACTTGAAAGCGGGTCATTTTCAACCTGAGCACAATAGGGTTAAAAGAGAATTTAATTAACATCCTTAACAGACAGTTATTAAGATTTTCAAAACATTTGATTAAATAAATAATTTCAGAATGCAGGTTTTTATATATGTATATATACTTACCGTTGTTTAGTAAATATAGATAGTAATATCTGAACATTTAAAGTGTGGTTCTGAAATAAAATACTGTTGGTTTAAATTCTTTCTAAAAGGATTTTATGTACCATACCATTTATTTTAAGGGAGAAATTTCTCCTTATCTGGTTGTGTTTTACCTGACAAACCAAACAGAATCTAAATATTTTTTAATCTAATTTAGCTGATGTTGTGGATGACTCCCATGCGCGCATCCGGGGGCAGCCGGCGGTGCCAGCTGCACGGCTGCACTTGAGGAATGAGCGCGCACATAGATGCTCCTGCTTGGATTCGAAGTGACCAGCATTTCTGCGGCTCATCATCTGCTGCCTTCCTTCAGCCTAAGGCGGAAAACAGTCACAGAAATATGTAAACCCCCAGTGTTTGATCCGTAACGTGTGACGGTCGGAGATGCATTTTTCGGGTATCAGAAAGGATGGGAACAAGTCAATGTGGACATTAGGGTGCATTGTCAAATAAAGGATGTGACTCTCGTTTTAATGGATGTTCACACTTTGACTTGCATTTGTTTGTATGAAACAGGCCAAAACGATCTGCTGCACGGATGGACATGTGGCTTATTTGGGTCCGTCATGTGGTGAGCTGTAAAAATAAATTAAATAAAAGAATAAAAGCTTACATACAGCCGTGCACTTCTGCAGGGCCTCAGTTCGGCTCCAGCAACAGAGATCTGGAACATGACGTGCCGGCTCTGATCTGCCGGCTCGGGAATGTGCTTTTGCTTTTGCACACAAAAGAATGCTGTCACTCCCTGCAGCCTGACAGACGAACTCAACTGGTGTCAGTTTGTGCGCACACCTCTGACGAACACACCTCTGCAGATGCGTGCTGATGCCAACTGCGCTGCCAACAGACGCCAGTAAGTCTGACCTGCATTCAGACGCTGCGACTGTTACTAACTTCACCACTTTTGCGTGTCTTAATAAAGCCGTGGCGAGGACCCAACCCTGCACTGTGCTGCAGGGCTAAGCTTTGTTCCTCCATCCTGACACATGCGTAATTACAAGCCTCAAAGAGACTTCTATTTTTTTGCGTCATACCAGCTTTTTTTTTCCTTTTTTCTGCGCACACCTTGAGTCACGCAGAACTGCTCTTTGCGCGAGTCAGGGTGTGCGCAAAGAGCACATGTGTACCTTCACAAACTCTGATTTTTTGCTTGTGAAAAATGAGCGCAGCACCTGCTGCAGATTCAACATCCCTCCGCGGCTGCGGCACCAGAATTTGCTTATAAAACGTTCCAAAGTTTTCCTCTCAATATTCATAACTTTTTATTGTGACTTTGAGTTGCCATTAAATCTGTGGCCTTGTTCGGCTTGTTTTGAGGCCTGTGGGGAGTTTGGGAAACGGCCCAGCCCCCCCGCAGGCCTTTAATGTCCCAGGGCTGCCGGTATATGCTCACATAGGACGATATGACCACAGTGAAGGGATTGAACAGCAGTTCAGCCACACGAGCGGCCTGCTTGTAATTTTCTCAGCTCCAACTGTGTGGGATTTATCACAAATAAAAACTTCATTTGGGCGCGTGTGTTGCATATAAATCAAAACAATATTTTGGATAAAATGTTGTCATTCTTGTTGGCTTTCTACCAATGATTGCTTCTCATATTCCAACGTTTATAAGACAAATTGTTCAAGATTGGTTTTTCAAAAGTCAGTTACGAAAGTAATTTAGAGTTGTTGGATCAGAAAGTATAAAAATACAACTCAGTGGAACATCTTTTTGATTCAAACTTTTTTGTGCTAAAAGTTATTTTAAAAAACACGTGCGTAAAAAGGAACCAAACCGGAATCTTATTAAGGGATCTCAAATTTTCTGTGAATTTTACATATTAATGGAAAAATAAACGAACGATAGTTTTAAATAAATAAAATAAATCCAGAATTAAATGCTGCGTGTTTAGAGGAGAATAAAGGGCGTTTGCTTCTCATAGTTGCTCCCTGTTTAAAATGTTTATTTCGTAAAAGGTAAAAGCATCAGTTCCCAATAAATGAAGGTTTTGCAGGACACTTGAGGGGGTGTGTTTTCCAACAAAATATATATTCCAAGTCTACCTTGCAGATGGATGTTTGTCGCGCAGCGTGGACAAGGAGGAGGTGCTGTACCGCAGCTTCATTCTGCCTGATGAAGTTAATGGTGGAGCTATGGTGACAGCCGGCCGCTGAAGACCAATCAGAGAGCTCGCTGATGGAAGGCAGTGTGCTTGAGGCTATGCAGGCAGGAGCTGTTTGAAGAACCATGTCAGCTCCTCTTCTCGTGTAAACACGGACACCTCTCGCTTTTATTCGTTTTTCTCCCCCCAAACACCTGCAGCGCGCACACGGACCCGCAGAGCTGCGTGGGAGTTTTTTTTCCTCTTCCAGTGTGGATTTGTTGCAATATCTCCTGACAGAACTCATGAATCCCTCTTCAGAGCGACGGGTTTATGGACTCGCGTATTAGCTAATGATGTCTATGGGTTTTATGCCCGACAGTCTGAATGGCTCCGATCCCTCCAAGTCGGCCTTCTTAGAGTTCGGCCACGGGCATCCGGCGCACCAGCAGCACCCGCAAGGACTCTCGCACATCTACCCCGTTCATGGTCTGCACGCCGCCGGTCATTCTCAGCACGAAAGTCCTTTCACTGGCAACGCTTCTTCTTATGGCCGCTCCTTGGGATACGCGTATCCAGGCGCGGTGAACGCTCATCCACCGTCTGCGTACATGCCCTACCAGCACAGCAACCTGAACGGAAGCGGCACCAGTTTGGTCAACAGCAGATTAGAGCCGACAGGTATGTGGGGGGAAAAAATCTCGCCGAACCGCGTGAAGTTGCTCACCGCTGATTTGTGTTTGTGCGCAATTACGCACAAGGCGCGCGTTTTTTCCTTGGAAGAAAACGACTAATGCCATGATTGAAAGATGTCGAACACGAATTGTTCTTTTTGATGAATGTTCGTAAAGGCTTCTAGACATGTTTACCTGACTAATAACACATTTTGAGTAATTTGCATTTGAACTGAAGTGTGTCCAAATCGTGCCACTTTGTTGATGCCATAAATACCGATATTTTATCTGGCCATCAGAAAAGTTAAAAGTCCTAAAAAGATGTGTTTATTTGTGCTGACCTTCCCAATATTTGATCACATATGGCAACTATTTTTAATAGTGGAAAATCCAGGATTTTTTTTTTCTTTTACCGTTTTGTTTTCAGTGCGTGACAGCAAGGTTAGATACGAGCTGCACCTTTTGGGGCAGTTGTTATCAAACACTTAAAAATCCACTTATTACAAGTCTTTTAAAGGTATTTGAGGTTTTCTTACATTTTCAGATTCCGTGTTTTGATTTCCTGCAAAAAAATGAGTAAAAGCAGTTTGTGTGTCTGCTGTTATAGAATCAGAAAGGTCATTAACATTTTGATGATAGAAGGAGACACCTGTGTTCTTCCTCTCACATACACAGCCTAACGACATCTGTTCGTGTCTGTTCTCTCTGCAAGATCGAGAAAAGTCTTCGGTGATCGAGAGCAGAGACATCCGTCTTGTCAATGGAAAAGGAAAAAAGATCAGAAAGCCTCGGACCATCTACTCCAGTCTGCAGCTGCAGGCTCTGCACCAGCGCTTCCAGCAGACGCAGTATTTGGCCTTACCTGAACGCGCCGACCTCGCGGCCAAACTGGGACTCACCCAAACTCAGGTAAGGCTGTTCTGCAGCCTCAAATTATTCAATACACAACTGCAAATCGTAAAGTGACCTCAGTGGCTCACAATGAGAACATTTGCGGATATTAGGAGGTTCTAACTTTGAGAAGAAGATAGAAGAGTGCAGTGATGGAGGATGAAAAGAGAAAGCTATGATTTGCAGCGCCATGAGGGATCAGAAAGATTTCTGCATATCAGATGAAAAGCAAACTTTGTTACTCAGTCCTTTAATGCGGGATTTGTTAAGCTCCGTTTGCAGACTTTATCTGTGTCAGTTAAGTAGTTCTGCCGAGAATAACATATGCATTTATTTATGTAGTTGTTTGTTTATTTGCTTCCTAGTTCGTTTATGGTAGAGATTTGTGATGATTTGAGTTTCTGGAGCACCCTGAGCAATAGGGGTGCGCACAAAATTATTGGTTGCACGTGCTTTTCAGAGCGCAAGTAAACTTCCAGCTATGCCAAAGTTAGTGAGGCATTTATTTCAAAATAAGAGACATAAAATGCAATATAAAAGCACCACCATCCTCTTGCAGGAGCTACACATACAACACACCAGTTTGGATGTGTTTTCTTGATCCTGGTCTTTAAAAATAAACTTCCAGGGAAGCTTCTTCTTAGTGGATTACAAGTGGTGTTTCTGTGAAGATCCTTTCTTTCAAATGAGTTTGGGGATTTGCAATAATAACATAAAAAGATTAGTTGGTCTTTTTTCCCTTTAATGCCCAAACCTATTGAGGGAGCAGATTTGAAACTCTAGAAGGCCTCCCAGAGAACATTTTTCTCACTTGTTTACTACTTTGAAGATATACTTATGTCTTTTTGTCTTTCAGGTGAAAATATGGTTTCAGAATAAGCGCTCCAAATATAAAAAGATCATGAAGCACAGCAGTGGTTCAGAGGGAGATCACCTCCACAGCGCCAGCTCCATCTCGCCCTGCTCGCCCGCCCTGCCTCAGCTTTGGGAGGTCTCGATTGCGAGCAAAGGAACCCAAATCCACCCGAACAATTACATGAACAGTTTTGGTCACTGGTACCCAAACCATCACCCACACCAGGACGCCATGCCAAGGCCTCAGATGATGTGAGGTGATTGGAGACTGCTGGGCTCATTTGAAGGGAGCCTCAGTGCTGCGATGAACTCAGCAGGGATTCCAGTGGGAGCTGAACCCCTATGTGTGTTTAAAAAAAGACTTTATTCATGTTTTCTGACTGTATCTCATTTGGAATTCAGTTTTCGCTTTCAAATTCAGTCAGACACATTATCTTTTTTAAGTTGTTTGCATCTCTGCAGGTTTTGTTGAACTAAATCACTGACTCTGGATAAATGCATTTTTGGAAATAAATTGTGTGCATGGAATTAGATTCAAAATCTCAGCTGCAATCTTTTTTATACACACAAAAAATGTTCATGATAAATGAGTTGACGTTTGTGTAGTGATCACTGCCTTGTGAGGGAATTTTAAACAATAGATTCTTTCAATAAATGTCTGATTTTCTTGTTAGAACTTTTAAAATGAATGTTTGAAAGGAGAAAGAGACTCAAAAAATATTTTCCTAATCTCTTGGTTGAATATATTTCACAAGATTAACCAAAGTATTTTCTTCGGCACTGCAGGTCTGTCATAGAGTCATCCTTTGGATTGATATTTGATCAAACAAAGGGAATGAATTCCCTATTAGACAAACAAAAAACAGTATATATTATATTTAGGTGTTGATTTGTTTACGTTTTTTTTTTCTTTGAAAAACCCTTCAGACTGAAGCGATGGGCCGCTTTTACGCACAATGGATAAAATTGGTTCAACTTTTACGCACGAAACAAAGTAAACTTTTAAAAGATAAAACAAACTTAAAAGTATTCGAACTACAGCTTTTTCTGTTGTTAAATTTCGTATCTGGTCATCTTTCTTCTTCTTAACTAGTGTCTTGGCGTGAGGAGAAAGGGGTGAACGTGCAAGCAGGCATTGTTGAAGATATTTTCCTTCCTTCAAAACGTGCACGAACATCATAATCGTCGCTGTCAGGATAAAATGATAAATGACCTTGATAAACCGCGCCTGATTCGTGCACTGATTTGCTCAGTCTGATGCTTACACTGTTCCATCACAAAGAGCTGGTTATTTGGATCTTTGCGTTCAGTTATACTGCAATCGGCACCGATGTTCCTAATTAAATGGAGCGCTGATTTCTGATTAATGAGGCTGAAAAGTGTGCTCAAAAAAAGCAAGTGACTTTCATTTTATCCTTTTCATTCATCACCAGACTCTTTGGGTTGTCTGGGAAACATTAGAACCAGTTTGTCTGATGTTTCACTCAGGGATTAGAAAAAACAACAAATCAAAGCAGCAGTTTTCACAAAGAGTTCTCCTTCTATGGTTACAACGCAGCATAAACGATCACATTTTGCATATTTTCAAAATGAATATTTTTTCCAGGACTTTAAAAATCAAACTTTAGTCCTGCGATTTTAACTATGCATTTCGTTCAAAACCAAGTATTTTTTTCTCAGCCCTTACCTGCTCAGAGAGCCTCGATCAGCAGCCCTGCAGCCCTCAGTGGAAGAACAAAGCCCCGCACCATAGCGGCGTGTTTCCACCACCGAATTTTCTCACATGACGACGCGCATTGTGCTGCATTAACATCTCCTTCTTTATATACAGCCGCGCGCCCTTTCCTCTCAATCTTGGTGATTATGTGTCTTGTTAAGTGCGCGTAGGCCCGGGGAAGAAGAAGAAGAAGAAGCTGCTGAAGCAAGTGACGGGGCATCAGGGAAAATTATAGGCAATTTCACATCTCCACATCGGAATAATGGCTTGTGGAGTTGGACAGAGAAGAGTGGGACCTTTCAAATGCAGACCAATTATCACGCAAGCAGATTGAAAAGAAAAGTGAAAAGGCTTCTCGTGAAACAGACAAGCGGGGGGTGCTTGGAGGGGGGCCCTGCAGCCTAATGATAAAGCAGCATCGACTGTATCGATGATGTGGAGTTATCAGACATGAGGCGTCTGATGGGTTTTAATTGCAGGATAGCAGTGGGATGGAGAATGGCTTGTTATTAAATCCCACTTTCTTTGAATGGGCAAACTGGAAAGCAGGGCTCTGGGGTGATTATTGTTATTAAGCCGGAGGATCCTGACATCTTGGTAATAGTGAACTGCTTCCCTGTTAAAGACGCACACAGCCTCCATTACAGGGCCTTTATGGAGCATTCAATTGATTGAATTTGTGTGCGCGTGTGTGATTCAATTTGTGGTCAAGCAGCACCTTCCTAGGATTCATGGAGATCTGACGGAGCGTCAGTCCAGTCTGGACTTGCCCTTCGCCGCGCCTGCCCTGAGGTCAGGCAGGGTTCAAGAGTCCACAGCTGTCTGAAATGCCTTTCTCCCTTCGGTTTGATCCGAGTTTATAACAAAATGGAGCGCGTGAGTGATCCTAATGCGGCCGAGGCCCAACTCAGCCCCGGACTGGCTGTTGGACAGCTGCAGCAGGTCTGTCCATGCATTTTAGTCCACGACCTCCATCTCAACCCGCACGGCTGCACCCCAGAGACGGAGTGCTGACACCACGCTGCCTTATGTTGCGAGGGAGAGGAAAAACGGATGAGAGTGCGCGGGTCACAGGGGCCCGAGCATCGATTCTATTCTGGGTGAGGTGATGCTGTGTGATGCGAGATCACATTCAAGTTCAGCAGTTCACATGCCTCTTTGAAAATGTTCTGGGATGACATCGATGAGCGCCCACACGCACGCGGGCGCACTTTGGAGCGAACGCAAAACAAATGTTTCCCCTGACGGACGCAGTGGGGGGTGAGGGGCACACACACGCAGAGGGAGCCACTGTATGTGTGTGTGTGTGTGTGTGTGTTGGGAGGAGGGGGGTATACCTCATTGATATTAAAAGCCAACAGTGATCATGCTGCTTTTTGCAAGTCAACGCCGGACTGGAATGACGACTGATGCCACGGGCAACTGCAACCGACACCGCTGTTTCTGCAAGGACGCAGCAGAGCCGGATCAGGATCAGAGGCAGGAATGCGTGGGGGCTTTCTGCAGCTGAAACGCAGACATGAGTTCAGAAGAGAATGAGAGGTGATGGAAGCGCGCAAAATGCTAAAAGACTTTATATGTTGAATCTTAATAATTCCGACTTTATTTAACTGGTTAATCCTTTTGAGTGTTTAAAAACATTTTTTTTCAAAACACTTCTCATTTTCACGTTTGTGCTATTTCATATTTATGAAAAATGTTGCCCAAAAACCAAACACAGTTTGACCTGAAAAGGCGCTCCTGACGCGCCATGCGCGCTACTTCAGGGACATCCCGCGTTTTGTGTTTCCAGCTGTCATTTGGAAGACGTTAAATAACAGGCTTTGGGGGGGGAAACTGCAGGGAAGCTGTCAGACATGCAGATTTGCTTCACGGAACACCACGAGGCCCATAAAAAAAATAATGGCAATGGCATTACAGGAACTATAACTCCACAGTAAAAGTTCAGACTGATTGCTGCTCTGATTCTGCGCATAAAAAACCGCTCGTGATCCCTTGTGTGAAAGCGCCTTGGTGGTCCATGTGAACGAAAAGGCCATTAGTCGTTTCTCCATCATCTAAATGATTATTTTAAATGCTCCATGTGCCCACAAGCTGTCACTGTTCATCGATGACACACAGAGGAGCCGCTTTTGATTTTTTCTTTTCTTTTATGCCCATTATTGTCGCTGTCATAACACTCATTATCGAAGCAGTTTGTCACAGCAGCACCAGCAGCAGCATCTCTCATGCTGCTTGATCTTTGCTGTTTTCCCAGGGCTTCTCATTTGGTTAGAGGTCATTCTATTTTTAAAAAAAGTCCTTAAATCCTACGTTTGTCTTAAATCTTTATTTTGTTGCCAGAGAAAGCTCAGTACAGGGATTGAAACACTTCAAATGGAACATTAAACACATTCGGATTGTTTTGATTGAATTTTGACTCCATTCCATTAAATCTTGTTTTGTTTTTTGCACATAAATGAATAAAACCATAAAATTAGACTCACTTATTTTGTGCAGTGAATACACCACCACCTGGTTGCACTATACTTGCCACAAAAGTACAACAAAGCTGATGATTTAAAAAAAAAAATGCTATCAGATTGATATTGAAAATACTTCAATTTTTCCAAAAGTAAAAACTGCATTATCTTAAATTTAAATAAAAAGCCTTTAAAGAGAAAAAAGTCTGGACACAAATTGAATTTAAAACCTTTATTCGTTTGACAGGAAGGCAACAAGTCGATTAATTACATGAATACAAAAAGGTCCTTGAAAGCACCACGGTTCAAGCAAATATGATAATAGTGGTTCTGGATATAAACACTTATTTACAGCCTTCGACATTTTTTATACAAATCCACATAAATATGACCTGAGTTTGACTTTAAAGTTTTCTACAAACCCACGTGCGTGTTCTGCTCGCGTGCGTGGGTCAGCCGCACAGTTTAGACGTTTGCTTGTTACTTTAAAAAATGCATTTTCATTTACAGAGGGAGTTAGAAAGCTACACATATAACAGTAGCATAAATAATATAAAACACGCCGGATGTCCGTTAAATACGCTGCCAAAAGTGATTAGAAATTCCTTATTGTGAATGGAAAACCTAAAACATCCTGGATCATCCAAAACCAAAGGGCGGCGGGCCTGCTCCGTGTCAGCGTTTGCTCTGCAGAGTCACTGTGGGCAGACCACGACTGAAGGAACCACGACACGTCTGCGTCTTTGAGTCCGTGTTAATAAACAGCTCCCACGCTCTGCTGCGGGACTTGGTGGTGCACGGTGCCCGGATGCTGCAGGTGCGATCCCTGCTGGTACCAGTGGTTGTTATAATCCTCCAGGTAGGGCGGCGACGAGCTGTGCGCCGGCTGCGGCGCCTGGGGCCTGCTGATCGGCGTGTTCTGGGGGGTGCTGTTGTCCCAAACGGCGGGGGAGGGCGGGGAGTTGCAGGCCATGGAGTCGCTGGCGTTGGGGCTGTGATCCAAGGGAACCTCGCCGTTTTTGTACAATTTCTTGAACTTGGATCTCCGGTTCTGGAACCAGATCTTAACCTGAAACAAATAAATCCCGGCTTCTTAGATAGTGGATAAATAACATGTTTTTTTCATACTTAAAGATTTTCATATCCATCTTTTACTTCTATTGAGTGCGTAAAGTAGAATAAACCAAAGTCTGTCCTTTGTGCGTCATTACACACCCGTGTGAACATAAACGGGTGATTTATGGCGCCATAAGGAGCACTGAATCATTTAATAGGGTCGATCACTTTTTCAAAGCACCAGACTACAAACCTGTGTCTGCGTGAGGCCGAGTTGGGCCGCCAGCTCCGCTCTCTCGGGGAGGGCGAGGTACTGCGCTTTCTGGAAGCGCCTCTGCAGAGCCGCGAGCTGGTAGCTGGAGTAGATCGTCCTCGGCTTCCGAATCTTTTTGGGTTTCCCATTCACCATGCGGACCTCAGGTTCTGGCTCTTCTTTTACTAAAAAAAAAACAAAACAAAACGAATAATTAATAAAATGGAATCTCCAAAAGCAACCAAACAAACATTAAAAGAGAAGACTAAATCGATTGTAACTTTACAAAAGTCTCACTTTTATGCAAACGAAAGTTCTTCAAAGTTTATTGACGTTCAGGAAAAGCAAAAAAAAAAAAAAAAAAAAAAAAAAAACATTTTGAAATGAATAAAAAAAAATCCTGAAATAATAATAAAATAACATGTTTTTGTAAAAGTAGAATATTATGGTCTTATACTCTACAAATGTGCCCTAATTGAGTTTAGTCGAAAAGCTAAAAAATCAGTATTTCATTTGTTACTTTGTTTTTCTTTTTAATTAATAGAAGTATACAATTTTTAACATTTATATTTTCGTTTATTATGCGAAATTAGAAGTTTTAAAGTATTTTATATATTTATTATTACAAAAGATGTAAAATATAAAAATAAATAACGAGAATATTTGGACTCTCGCTCCCATTTTTCGGCACAATGACAGTTTTTGTGCGTAAAAGCGCATAAATGTACCTGATCCCGGGGGAGAGGCCTGCAGATGATCTCTGTTGTAATGTCCGTACTGTCTGTAGCTGTTCGTATAAGAATATTCAGATTTGGTTGCGTACGCTCCAGCGGCTCCCATTCCGTTTAGATTGAACTGGTGATGGTAGGAGTTCATAGGCTGTCCGTACGGCTGACTCTGGTAATATTCGTGGTGGCCCGTCTGTCCGCTGTAGTAGCCCATGTCCGTCACGGAAGACTCGGGGAGGGTGGGGGAATCCTTGGAGTTCGGGTGGCAGCTCATAGATCCGGGGAGGTCGGTCAAAATGCTGGCGATCTTCTTGTCGTAGGTCTGTCCGGCGCTCATGGTGAACGCAGCGCTCCGGAGTGGAGGAGACGTTCAGAGGGAAGCCGCTGCTGCGCGGTCACTCTCGGAACGCACGGCTCGGCTCGGCTCGGCTCAGCCCGGTAGTCCTCAGAAAGTCTTCGAGCAGCAGAAAGTCGGTTGTGGTATTGCTCAGCCTTGTGGCACAGAGTTATAGTGCTGGGCTGGATCTGCGCTCCTATTGGCTGCCCCCCACCCCCCACCCCAGAGCGCACTCTTTGCCAGTTTTTTTTTTTTTTCCCTCTCCCTCTCCCTCTTTCTCTCTCTCCTTAGCCTCACATTAACCTGTTCACTGGGTATGCGCGCCGGTGCCGGTTCCGTGCGCCTTTTGGCACCGTTTGTTCCAGACCCAGAACCATCTTCTCACATTAAACATGCAGAGTGATACCCGATGTTGCGACACGACAAAAGTCGACGCGCTTTCTTAATCCTGCAGCCAGACCGTCTCCTTAATGCTTTTATGCAATGTTTTCTTAACAGTGCCTTAAGATCACACTTATTTGGGAGCCATTGAGGAGCTGCCAGCCGACCTCCCACCGCCTGCTTTTGTCATTCAAAGCTTTTGGCGGACAGCGAACTTTATGTAAACACGACGGAGCAGATACGTAAAAGACCCGTTCTACTGATAGGCTGGAGGGTAAATTCCTCTCCTTGGACTAACTTTGGTGCGCCGAATGCAAATGCATGAGAAAGAAGGTCTGGTTCCACATAAGACAACAGTTCAGAAGAAAATTAACCACAAGGACAATTTTATTGGCTTTGGGGGACATGAACATTTCAACAATGCGTGATTTTTACAATTTTTCTGCGTTTTGCCAACTTGCTGTACTGATTACATGGTGCACAGCGCCACCTGTCTGCCTTCTTGATCACTTTTTCCTTAAGTTTCTCTCTGAAAACAGACAAATAGAACTTTAAACTATTTCAAATGTTTAATCTATTTTCAACTCCTACCTCCAGCTATTTTATGCTCTAAAATGACACAAATTAATCTCATTCAAATACATATTTTAAAGTTGTTTAACGTTTGACTTTTGTGATCTTTTAAACTCTAATGAAACATTGCTCTCTAGTGGAAACACTATGCAGCACAGGACAAAAATAGTGATGGGTAATTTGAAAAAAAAAAATCAAATAAAAACTTTAAGTTTGACATTTCATAAACACAAAAGCGACATGGAGGAGCCCAACATTGATGGACTAACTTAGGGGAAATTTTGAGTTTTTCTGCGTGCCCATTTTTATAATATAGCAGGATACAGAGAAAATATAAATCCCTTTAGCGTTAACTCAACCTGCAAACTGCACACTCAGGAATTTGATTAAACGACAAATCTGTCTTTCTTTTGAGGATTTCTCAGTTATTTTCCCCCTAAAATTAAAGTGCAATGACATCTGAAATGATCACAGATCAAGTTTTATAAAATGTCAGTATAGCAGGAGTATTAAAATCGCATTTTAATTTAAAAAAGGAAACACGTGAGCCACACTTTGATCTAGATTTGGCTTGATTATGATACATATCATTTTCACACCTGCACTTGATAAATATGGGTAGGCATTTTAGTTCTTCTACCTCAAGAATAATTCACTGTTGATTAGAAACCTTGCCTTATCCTTAATAAATGGTGAATGCAGATTTTGGCACAGATGTATTCATATATGGTTTGTGTGTGTGCCTCAAGACAAATTTTATTCAACGTCTTCGGTAAGTTTTGTGTTGCTTCACATTAAGATGCATCAAAAAAGTATGTAGATCTAATCAAATAGGATAATTTTATTTAAAACAAATCTAAATTTACACGTATTTGCCTTAGATTTCACATTTCATAAAGTTAAAAGGCCATAAGCGGAATTCAAGAGATTCTTTCACTATTTGTGACTATTGGTAAAAGTAAGAAAAGAATTGCCACAAATTGTGTTTCCACTCAAAAGTACCCACACAACACTCAACATAGTTCATTTTTTGCCACTATCATTTGATCTACAAAAAGACGTTTAACATTCATATGAAATTAAAGGAAGAATCTGCAATATATGGTTTCATTAATTTTTTTCAACATGCCCAGATAAATGTTATAAACTTCAATCACCTGGGTGGGCTTATTGTACCGTCTTCTTTTTTTTAATATAATAATTTTAATACATGTACAAGTTTCAATTCATGAAATCCTCTTTATGTTCTTACTGAAGATGGTTTTCCTATACATTGTCAATTTAAACTGCAATGTTTGCCGTTTCATTATTTGTATTTTCTGTTTTGTATAAGTTCTGTGTTCAATAAAGATTTTTTAAAAACAGTCCGTGATATTTTTGTAGTAAAATAAAATGACCACAAGAGGGAGCTCGCGTTTTCAAAATCCCAACTTTTGAAAAAGTGGGAAAAACTCAAAGTAAATATACATTTACTTAAAAATGTTTTGAAAACATACTAGACATCATTTGGTCAATGTTTTACTGCTGTGTTAATTAATGTGTATTTTTCTACTTTAGCTGACATTTTAAAAGTCACAATTCAACCAATACATCAAAACAAAATAACAAAAAATTTTTTAGGAGTTATAAAAATGTAACAACCCGTTTTTTAAATATAATTTACCTGCAGAAAAAAATTGCAAATACTGATCACAAACATGTTCATGTGTGCTTTTGTCCCTTATTCATCCAAGAAGAATGCACCTAACAGCACAAAAAAGGACATTTTTAAATTGAAACTTTAGGCAGACTTAAGAGTATCCACATGTTTGGACATGCATGGGTTGCAGAAAATCAGAAAAAAACAAACACACAAACCCTGAACATCTGTTTAGAAAGAGTGAGACAGGATTTCAACAGCAGCAGTGACACATACTGCACATATGTGTAGAGGAAAAACAGCAGAATGTAGAGGACGGAGGCAGAAGTTGAGAGATTACTTTTATGGAGGTTCAGGAGAAACAATATTAAATAAATACATACAGTACATAGAGTTTTGGATTCTGGATCATTTAAATTAAATTCATTGCATTTTGTTGGATGAAGTTCCTGTTTACTTCAAAGCTTTCAGCACTTTAGAACACCAAGCATTATCCTGCTCTAGTGCAAATTATTGACCTTAATAACTCCTACAGTGTCCTCATAACTGCCACCCATAACGATAAAACAAAATACATAATATTGAAATGCAAGTGACAAACTAGAAATGACTTTATCAACAAGAGTCACCCATCTGAATTATTATCAATCTGAATTATGGAGTTTTTAGGAAAAACAACAAGCTTTAAGACTTTTAAGACTTCTCAAGAAGAGGGATGGTGTCCCGCCTCCTCAGAGAAGAAACTGACAACTAGCCGTCATGCAAATAAGCTCAAAGTCTGCATACGCTCATTGCTATGGAAGCTTATGGAAAGAAAACATAGAAATCCAAAGCCCAAGTAAGTGACAAATGCAATTTTTTGTGATATTTGCTGAATTGAAAACTTTCAATTAGATCCTTTATATTTAGTTTAATCCCTTTTACTGCTATCCGAATGGTTTAAAAGAACCAAAACCCCTGTTTTTCTGTTCATATTAAGCATTGTGAATCCACATACATATACATTATTAATGCATCATTTATTGTTTACAAACACAATCCAAAAAATGTAAATTCCTTTTTCTGTAAGATTTAAAGTCATTTCAAATTTGAGATTTCAGTGACATGAAAATCCATTCCAGGACATGTTTAGTATTTTTCTTTAATGCAGTGTGTAAATGTGAAACATGTGGCTTTGGTACAAAGAGAGGAAAGGTTAAAATGACTATTTAGCTTTGCTCTGAACTTTTAATTGGGCTGGTTTTGCAGTTTAAATGAGGCAGTTTTCCCATTTTCATTCTTGTTTTTTTGTTTTCTTTTATCTTTTTTGAAGTCCCCAGAGTGATTAGAACAAACTATTCAGGCTCAAACCAACAACACTGAAAGACAATCACAGAGTCTGATTGTTATCTAAGAATCTTGATTGAGCTTCCATATCTATCAGAGGAATGCATTAAACAGAATCTTTCTTTTATGAAATGCGAGTTTCATGCAGAAACTCTAGTGTCTGCCTAAAGGAAAATGACATTTTTTACAATCCTTCCTCCTCGGAAACTCTAATTTAGACAGGAACAACAGCAGGAAGTCACAATCAGTTGCAAGCAAAGCATCACACACAGGCAGACAGTGCACAGCGTAATTGTAAGGCAAAGGTGATGCATTTAAACAAAATACACCCCCGCAACCTTTATTGCAATTTTCTGTCCCTTTGAAAACTTCAAGGCTGGAGCAGATAATGAAGTTCCACCGGCCGGTTTGTGCTGATCTCACCAAGCAGTCAGCTGCCCCTCAGGGAGTCAGGGCACCCTCATGAGTGGGAGACGTGGACGCTTTTTTATCTGCTAACTTGCCTTTTCTTTCTCCTACTCTATCTTCACGTTTAATTGAAGTCAAGGACTTGAATATCTGAAAGAATGTCATTTTTTTTTCCATTTTCTGTGAATATTTCCTGTAAATCCTGTCATTTAGCAGACCGTTTAACACAGAGTGAAAAATAATCTGCAGGAAAGGGCTTTTCCTGACACAAGACCTGACCCTGCTGCTCTTGGAACAAAAAATCGTTCAAGCGTCCAGCCAGTGATCAACCCAGAACTGGGATCCTGTTCCCAGGCCTCTTTCCACTAGTACCAGGTCACTGTGATGTGTGAGTGCAGTAAAGGTAAAGCTTGGTGCTCCCAGGAGTCCACAGCTGCCAGAAGAGTCAGAGTTAATAGAAGACACATGTTAAAGGCTTTTCCCTCAATCCCACACACATGTAAACATGTCAGAAACACCTTTTGAAGCCAAAGATCCCTCTGTGGGATGTCTTCTGCCCTCACCTTCCTCCTGTGAGCTGACTGACAGGAAGGAGCCTCCGAGTATCGACCATCTGGCTTTAGCAGGAGCACTAATGACACTTGCTTCTCTTTAGTCACACGGACAGCTGACCAAAACGATTATTCTGTATTTCTATTCCAGTTGTGACATTATTAACCTCAAGACAAAATTCTAAAAGTCAAGATGTCACATGATTTGTGACACCTTTATCATTTTTCAGTTCAATTGAAGGATTCTGTGTAAGTAGGTGCATAAAAGTATGGCATCTAAACACACAAATATAAGGTGTGAGGTCATGAATTCATTTCTCCATCAGTTTTTTGCTAAAATGGAGTTTATTTGCAAAGGTGGTGTGAACAATATCTAAATTAGGTTTCAGTTTCAAATGATTAATTCTCTTATTACTGTATACTTAGTCCTGTTCGTATAGAAAAGAAAAAAAAGTGCAACAAAATAGACTCAATATCGATCTGTGATGCAGCAACACATGCTGCTGCTTCTGGGATGCATCAGAATAGCAACAATTGATGCAACCACAGAAAATCCTGAAAATAAGCTTTAAGGACAGTAGTGCTCTATGCCTTAATTGCGAGCGACTGTTCGGTAGATTTTGAGCCATCAAAAAAATAAGCAGATATACATACATAGCTTTATTTTTCTAAATTGCATCCAGCCAATCATCATCCTCTCTGTGAAGAACGTCGCTTGATTGATATGCAGAACGGCCAGTTGAACATCCTCTGCTCATCTTCCGTACCTACTGTACTTATGGGGTAAGCTGTCAATAAGAAACTTATTCAAAAAGGAAAAATTGTTTTCATAAAGATAAAGTTTTGCACGAGTAATACTTTGTGCAAAACTTTTTAAGAAAAGCATGAATACAACATTTAGTTTTACGTTTGACATGTCTGTTTTGAAAACAGCGCTTCCCCGTCTTGAATACGGATTTCTCCTGATAAACTGTAAAAAATATGTCACTGGGATATAAATCGAGTCCTGAAACATCGATTCAACTGAGTGTGCCTGTGCATTGTGATATTTATTAAACTACAATAGAACTAAACTTTTTAGAATGTTATTGATCCCATGGCAGGAAAATTATCTTACTACCGTAGCTCTGCTGGGAAATAAAGACTTTTACAGACGTTTTTTTTTTTTCTTTGTTTGTTTGTTTGGGGTTTTTTTTTTTTGGTCAGGCAACAACAGTGGAGAAACTAAACAATGCATCGGACCAGGAAGTAGTGGCAAAAAAGAGAGATGTTTATAAGAGAATGATAAAAGAAGATAAAAACGACAGAGCAGCCGTCTCTGTGCTGCTGCCTGCCGGTGCCAATGTTATGCCAAAGTACAATTCCCCTGCCAGAATTTGCTTCCCCAGTCTTGGGCATCGTTCTGGCAGCGGGAACATACCTTGGCACAACACGGGCCAGTGACGGCATATTAGAGTGAGGGATCCCCATTTAGCCGGGCAGTTTAGTCCTGGGACAGGCGAGCTGGGTGTGCCCACTGCAGCCCCTGGACCTGTCCCGATGTACCTTTGCTTTTGCCCATCAGTACCCGGGAAAGGCTCTGGCAGCACCGTGACCCTGAAAGGGATAGAGAAAATAGAAAATAATAAATAATAATAAGAAAATAGATGGAACTAACAACAACAGCTAAGCTAACTCAGAGCTCTTATTGACAGCTATTTTACCTCTTACATATTTACCAGCTCAGAATCTCCCATCTTTTTCTTGCATTTCCCACTGCGATCACACACTGTTTCAGTTAGCATTCACCATTGAACATTTCTGAAAGCGAGGGAGTAAACAAACAAGCTCCTGGACAAAGAAAGCGGGCCTCTGACCCGAATGGCATTCCACGCCACTCAGCATTTGAAAGTGTGCGCTGTGCCAAGAGAGCTATAAGCTCCAACTCAGCTGGGAACAAAACCAGACGCAGAGAACTGAAGAGAAGCTGGCTGGAAGACCTGCTGCTGCTCTGATGTTTTACAAATTACAACGATTCTGAAAGAACTGTAGATGTGTGTCCAAAC
Organism: Oryzias celebensis; assembly: GCA_014656515.1. Taxonomy (NCBI): domain Eukaryota; kingdom Metazoa; phylum Chordata; class Actinopteri; order Beloniformes; family Adrianichthyidae; genus Oryzias; species Oryzias celebensis. Next base: position 53,455,039 of record BNCR01000001.1, on the reverse strand, counting down.
CAAAAACCTAACCACAGAGAATTTCTGTTTGATTATTTTTCAAAAATCCATGCCTTGTTTGAATTTGTGTTTTTGCAAAACTAAACTGACATCTAGAAATGATCTTTAAAGACAGATGCATCTACATCAGAAGCACTTTTTTTATTTACATTTCATGCTCCATCCGACCATTTCCATGCGATTCATATCTAAAGCTTTATCCTTGAAAGTTGCTTTTGTGTAGCTTTGCTGATCTCAGTTTATCACCTACTCTTAATCCCTCTCATCTTTTTTTTTTCCACTCACTGATCACCAAAGCCGAGGATGCACAGAAGCATTGTGTAGGAACCTTTGTCCTGGCAACCCTGGCCCCCCTGACAAGAGGGCATCTATTATCCTTCTCCACCTCACCAAGGGTGGATGAGTAAGAGCGGGCTGCAGCAACAGCTGTTTGTAGAGCGATCAAAACATTTCTTCCACTCAATCTTTCTGTCATGGAAAAATCCCAAAACAGGAATTTCATTAATGAAAATAACCTTGATTTAGCTCAAGTTTTTCTTGAGTTGATCTATCCAGTGCTTATCACCGAAGAGCGAATGTGCAGCCTTGGCAATGACGAGCCGTCTCCTTGAGTCTTTAGGTTGAGATGCCCTCTCCCAGGATATTAACAGGAAGCTCCACCCTTATGTTTGTTTTGGCTCAACCACATGGAGGACTAGATGAAACTGCTCCTTTCAATCTGCTGATTATCTCCACCAAAGTAGCGGGCATGACTCCGGATTTCATCTTAGCGTAACCGAAGGCATTTCTTGAAGTTTCCAGCAAATCTGGCCCCCTGTGAAGGAGAGCTGCTGCTCAATTTGATTTTGTAAAGTTGACTTTTTTAACGACAAAATGTGCACCCTTTCGAAACCATCAATTTAAAAGTCTTTCCACTAATGCAAAATCCAGACACAAACATTTTCTTTTGGCTTTGCTGGAAATCTTGGGTGCTGAGAAAAATCACAGAAAAGTCTTGTGTAAGACTTCCACCTACTTATTTTGGTGGATTGTTAACACAGCATGGAGAGATGTCATTTTTTAAGGCAAGTCTGAGCACGGCGATTGTTGGGAGTTTCCGTTCAGGCTCCGTTTGTTCCTCGCAGGCAAGGGGTTTCTTATCTCCAGCTTCAAGTTCAAACCTTCTCAAAGCCCTGCTCACGGAGCAGGTCCACTTGAAAACCTTGTGGTTGTGCTCCATTCTGTTCACCCTTGGTGGCTTCAATTTAGCAAAATCTTTGGTGCCAAATTTGGCGACTGTTACCACCCACAGTGTTTGTGGGACAGGTCCCTGCCCCCTGCCTCCGCAAAGAGACAGGCCCCTCTGTGTTTCCCTCTTGGAGTACCTCACTAATGAATGGAGTTTTAATGATCTAAGGGGGTCATTCAGTTGAGTGGCAAATCTGCAGGTCTACGGAGTCTGGTTCCACTTGTTAGAGGAAACAAAAGGCCAAGCACTGTATTGACACACACAGCAGAGAGGGAAGGCGTGGCTTCAAATGCTGGTAAAGAATATTTAAACAAGTAGGAGAAATAGAATCAAAAATTTTCAAACAAAATGCAAACAATCGTACAAGTAAAAATGACTCATTTCACTCAAAAATGCATCTTTTACTGGCTAAATTCCCACTCATTTTTGATCTTTTGTACACATTCCCAGTGGTCTTTTAATCATGATTGTCATTTTTAGCCAAAATCTAAAAATCCGTGTTGTTATCTAGTACATAGTTTCTGCAGAGTGGCAGGAGTTGATTAGCAATTTGTCTTGAAGTTGTGAGTGGGACCAACTGTAGAGTATGCCTGTCCTGACTTCCCATCATCCTTTTGTTTACACTCTCTTCCATTCGGCTTATAGCCCTAACACCTCCAATCTATTAACGTTGCAACAAAAATAGCTAGTAATATTGGAGCTATCCACTGTACAGTTGGGAGCAAGATGCCATCTCGGACGAGGAAACCGAAGACATACATGGAGCTACTGTATTTGTCTGCAAGTAGATGCATCTGAATAAAGGGAACTGTAGCACCTACAGGTTATTTCCAACAGCCTTTTTTTGTCTGCTCCTGATTTGCAGTAGTTTGAATAAAGAAATACTCATCTTAATTTTCCTTATATATCTCCTCCATCATCAGAACAATGCTGCAAGAACATGTTCTAAACGCCAAAAAGGTGATTTTTATTGGAGTGGGTCTTTAAATGCACATGGATATTTGTGTTGTCACAAAAAAAGCAAAAGAAAAGTATTTTATTGTTACGTTTGTTGGTGAGACTGAAATAAAAAAGTGAGCAAAAACTGGCTGCTGTCCCAACAAAGACAATCAAAGAAGAAGAAGAAAGACTTTAACAGGATTTCTGAGGGATAACCAGTGAAATGGGAGAGATAAAACCAGCAGCCTCTGTGCTGCACACACACCAAAGATACTTTATGAGAAGCGCTATAAATCAAAGCAGCCGGCTTCCACGCAGCGGCTAGAAAAAGCAGTGCGGCGCAGGGGTAGCATCAGCCGGCTTTACTGCATTTACCCACAAGATTGTGTCATTACTCAGTGCTCTGTCCGTAGAATCACATTAAGCTGGCTTCAAGCATCATTCATCAGATTTGCTGCTCCATGTATTTATCTATTATCTATGGTGAAGAACTGTGAGACTGGTAACAATTTGATTATATAAATGTGGATAGCGACATTATCATCCAGTCTGATCTTTTAGCCGAGATATCATCTCTATATTGCACAGGATATTTGAAAAATAGAACTTTAGATTCTGGAATCAGATCTGTTAAACTCACTAAGTTAATGTTTCATGGGAAATGGTAGAAGGTTAAAATATCTAGTTATGGGATGTAATGTTCTTCTGTGCCTGAAAAAAAAAACATTTTAATGAAAACAAGTTACTTGGACACATGAAAAGAAAAAATGTAACTTTTTTTTTTTACTATTAATTGACAATTTCAGGTATTTCCACAGCAGGTTGCGGCTTTACTTTTCAAGCTGGATGCCCAAGGTTATGAGTCTTCAAGTTGTGTTGCCAGACCTGACCCGTCCTCCTCTGAAACATGTTTCTCCCTCCTCCACACAGAATTGTTCAATCAGACAAAAGTCTCTGCTGTAAGAGAAAGGAATGCAACTTTCCACGACTCCTTTTTAATGATTAACCATTTTAGAAATCCTTCGCCTGTACCGAAAAGCTTTAAATGTAAATCACTTGATGTGTTTTCTTCCTGTAATTGAAAAGGCCTCATTTACAAAAATCATGCGGTACTTTAGTTTCGAGGAGTTGGATCTTGAAACATTAAGAGCTTAGATAAGCTTTGAAGTCTTTGGGTTTGTACACAACAGGTAACATGCATCATTTTGAATGAGTGTGCACTAAAGCTCCTCATTACAGCATGAAATCAAAGCAGAATGAATACAGTTTTTGTTCTGGACGTGTTATCATATTAGGAAAAAAAAACACTGGGAGGTTTTCACAACATACTTGGACTTGAAGCAGTCGCTTTTGTCCAAGGCGACACAAGCAGCGAAAGGAAACCCCTGTTGCAAAAAATTACAAAAACAAGTAACTATGGAGCAAAAAGGGTGAAGTTATTGAGTAAAAGTCTGTTGTATTGTTTGAGAGATGGTGTCAAAAAGGGTGTGTCAAAGTGAAGTTTAATGAAAAAATGAACTAAATCAAATATACCCAAAACTAGGCATTTTATGTAATAAACAAAAACATGAGGTGGTGTCCAGTTTTGCAGCCAAATGGTAAAACAGCTTTTCAGCAGCCATGACAACAATCTAAAGTTATCACTTCATTTCCACAGAAGACACAGTGAGTAAAGAGTAAAAGAGGGCCTTCAGCAACAAAGATCCTAATCTTGACTTTACAGCTTTCCATCTACTACATAACCCATTTCATTGATTAATTATTTTAAATTCATAGTGGAGATCTCTATCCATACATTAAGGCAGGGTTTGAGCTCCTTACAATCAAAGATTTTGTCCAACATTCCAAAGAAAACAAAACCTATAAAGTTGTTTTGACCATGTGTAATTAGGTTGCTGGGTTCCCTTTGAGCTCTTGTCCAATCCCTTAGGAAAAAGAAGCACACTTGAAGTTTATTTTATAAAGTATACTTGAGAATAGGTATATGTTCTCTAAACCCTAAAATTGGCACTTTTAAATAAAAAAAAAATGTTTGGCTGATGTTATTTTCACAGATTTCCAACCAAGAACAAAATCTGATGGAAATAGCTGCAGCAAAGATGGACATTCCTGCATTGCCTGCATGTATTTTAAGTGCATTCAAAGCAACATTTTGCTGTTGGTCGCATGTATTTTAAGAGATAATTGTAAAAAACTGGAATAGTGGCAAAGCGAATACAGTAAGTGTGACTATATAAAAACTTTACTCACACCTATTTTACATATGTGTGTCCAAAGCTGACAGTGATATTCTTTTATATATTTTACCCTAGGCCTCCAAACCGTAATCCTTCCTCCAGACCTGCAGTGTTCTGACACTAAACCTAAACGAAATAAATGTGACCAAGGACTGAATTCAGCATTAGACAAAAAGATTAGCCCAACCGCACGTATTTGAAATAAATGACATGCAAATAGTAATTTTCATGTGACCAGGGAAATAACACATAGTTGTCTTAGTTTCTAGTTAAGGATAAAACACTGATCTTCATCACAGAAAAAAAAAATCAGTTCTTCTCATTTAGCACTAAGGGCTCTGACAGTCAAGTAGACACATGTTATTTGCACAGGTTAACAAGGGATTACAATGTAATTTAGCCAATCACAATCAATAAATTGCGGTTCTTACAAAGTGCTGGGGGCCTCTTGATTTTACGACAGGAGTCTCTGGACTGGTAGAAATTTGAAAGCTGGACATATTTGGCCCTGATACGCCTGATAGACCAGCTACATGTAGTGTCGGAAATAAACCAACTTGGAACATTTTAAGTTTACAATATATCAGTATATAAAAGTAAGCTTCAAAGATACTGCCTCACTTTTAGTATAAAATTACTTAATTACTTGAAGTATACTTAAATGAACTACTTTTTGAGAAGGAACAATCAAAATTGATTGTATATGTTGCTCAGTAACTTTGGAAAGTTAACTTTCTCTACATATGTGTAGATTAATTGCAGTAAGCAAGCAACTAATAATGATTTACAGCTGAGTCTCATGTAATGAGAAACCCAATCTCTAAAAAAAAGCAAAGAAATAAATCATATGTTGAAAAATACCATTTACATTCAGAAAAAAAGCAGTAAGGTGTTTGTTTCCAGTGCTTTCAAGAGGCTATCAAGCTGTGCTAAGGTGATACCTTTTTAAATTTCCACTGCCTGTTTCTTTGTCTCCTACCACACAATCTGAAAGCTGAGCCGTAAAGCAGGTGCAGCAAGAGCCACGCCTTCCTCCCCGGGCCACACATTCCTGCACCCAGGCACAGAGTGGAGACACTAAAAACCGTGAGGCCTCGCGTGGGTCTGCAGCTTCTGCCCTGATTCATTCATCCTGCATACCTGATCCAAACCTGGATGCTGACATAAAGTTCTTTCAGGAAGAAGACATGATTTTACGTTTGCAAGAATGTCCTTTGTTTCCAAGCCAGTAAAACTCAGACGCCCACATGTTCCATAACACATAAGTTTGTGGTCCAGAAGTACATGATTATGGGATGGCAGCCAAAGGCTTTCTCTGTTTTTGTTTAAGGTTTTTATTTTTTATTTATTTTAATTAGCTTTTAAACAAACAATATGTCTTTTGGGGATTTTAGTTTAAATATTGCTGCCTCATGAAAAGAATGGTTGGACACTTATTTTCTTTAAACGCTTGTAAGATAGGAATATGGATATGGTGACCATGTATAAAGACGCACTCCGATGACAATGGACATGAAGCTTAAAATTGCGTGTCTGGGTCTTTTTTTTATTTAAATCGGTGTGAATCAGGAACAGATGAAAACATTCAGTTTGAAAAAGAGCTTATTTGTGACATAGAAATGACGTTGGATGTGCCACAAGCTCCCAGCTCTGAGCTCTGTGCCACGACGAGTGGAAGAGGGGGCGGGGGTGCTCCGTGCCAATGGTCCACAACTTAGAGGTGAATTTCTGATGAACTCCTGCTGCAGAAACTTCGTCCTAGAAAATGTTTTATTTCTTTATTTTGACTAATCAAACTAAAATCCACTGGGAATGCTCTGACAATATATGATGATCAGAGTGGGTCTGTAATACTGAGCCATGCATTTTTTTACATTTTGGACAATATAAGACTCAAAAATAGTGTATCAATTTTTTTACGCAAAAATATTTGTCATAGTTTAGTTATTGTATGAAAAAGTTAATGTGCTTTCTTGTAAAAATGGAAAAAAATCCCATTTAAATCTGTTTATTAGGCTTTTGGTTTTCACATTCAACAGTTGCCACAAGTTTCTGTTGTGAAACAACTATGAATCTGGATTATTTCTGTGAAATAAAGTGATTTTAACTGAACAAGGGACCTGGCTGGAGTTTAAACACCCCATGTTGTCCTCCTCAGATGTTACCAATCCTTAGAACACTGGCTTCATAGCAACTCCCAGCGCCATGGCAACCAGCGGCTCAGCTGTCAACGTTCAGCGAGGACACGGTGTGAGGGCGTGCTGTGTTTCATATCCAACCAATGTCCTCGTCTTTACTTTTACTGCATTATTATTCATTGAAATTCATCCTGAGGTGCCCAGAGTGATAGTCAGACTGTATTTAATGAGATTTTGTGGTTTTTCTTACACTGTGATTTCTGTGAATGAAGAACAAAAAAGTCAGGTCAGGGAGACTGTGATGAAACTGTTCCGGGAGTGCACTGATGCACTGCGCATTTGCACTGCTCTCTCAAAGGCATTCTACAGTCCATTTTTCATTATCGCGCATTCACATCAGTAAGTCCACAAAGCTTCCACTCACCCACCCCGGCTCATCAGGCCCCAGCACTTTTTCAAAGGATGCTCTCAGAGGACTCTGAGCCAATCGACAAACCACAAGTCGACAGTAAGATGATGTTTTAAGCCTGTTAACTCAGTCTGCTCAATTAAGGGGATATTCTTAGATTGAGCAACAAATTTAAAGTTATTAAGAGGGGGAGGGTTTTTGTAGTGGGGGTAGAGGTCAAAGGATGTGGGGGAGGAGATGGCAGTCAGATTGATGAGAAAGAAACAGGAAGCCGTAAGATAAATTGCAAATTACATTCCATGTGAGCTGCGTGGGTTAAGGGTTTGCAGGGACTCTGGTACTGTGTTCGAACCCTCGTCCTGAAGCTTCTCTGGTGTTGGCTTACAGTCAGGTCTGGAGTGGGGGGGATTCAACAGGCTCTGCTGCAGCTCTCTGGACCTCAGAGGGAATTCAGTCCTCTACAAATGAAGCATGTGCCCTATTTTGATTATATAAAAAATTAACTGAACATAGTTTACAATCTGAGCTTTAGTGAAGACCCACTCAAATTATCCTATGATCTATTCTCAAGTATTCCCAGTGGTCTTTTAATTATGATTATGCCATTTTTAGCTAAAATTTAAAAAAGTTATTTTGTAGGACATAGTTTCTGAAGAGTGGCAGTATAAGAAATGTGTTTCTTCAGTTATGGGTCTAGACGCAGAGTGAGCCTGTCTGTATTCCCCATCATCCCTGTGTTTACACTTTCTTGCTAGCTCATAATCCCAACATAACATTACTTATGCAACTAAAAATGCCTGTTTTGAGCCAGATACCAGCTCAGAGGAGGAAAACAAAGACTTTGATGGAACTATTTGTCCGCAAGTCGATGCATCAGGATGGAGCGGAGCAGAGAGCTTGAGGCCCACCCAGTGTATTTTCTTTGCCACCAATACTGTCTTTTTCAAACTGAGAATCACAATTCTGAGTTCATTTTACTTCTGTATATCCCCAGAAAAATAAAATAAAGAACATGTTAAAGATGCAAAAAAAATACACAATTTTCATCAGAATGAGTCTTTAATCTGACCAGATTGTGTCCAGTTTGTTTAATGAAGTGGTCTTGTTCTATTCCCCCATTTGTCCCATACGGGGTGGTGGGGTTGCTGGAACTTATCCCTCTGCTTTAGGGTGAAGGCGGAGCATCCCAGACAGTCCATTGCATAGTTTCTTGTTGTCCAATTTAATATCTTTTTATTGTGAATTTTAATTTACTTTATATGTTTCCTCCATCAGAAGAAAAGTAATACAAGAACACACTTAAAACACCAAAAAACGATTTCCATAAGAATGGGTCTTTAAAACACTGTGTCTGAGACTCAAACATGTCAAGAATCTAACTCAGTCCCACAGAATTTTCACTAGACCACAATAATGGTGCGACAGTTTGGTGGTCGTTGTGTTTCTGTGAATCCAGGCTCAAGTCCGCATGACATCTGAAAGGCACTTCATTTTAAAGATCACACTGCCGTGTTTAATGCCAACACCACAACAGGATGTTTACAGTGCACACAGTGGGCCGGCATGCACCCACCTTTGGGAAGATGGACATTCACGTGTTACACACAGTGCAAATGCAAACAGATGGCTTAAAAATGAACTGTGGAGTGTTTTATTTCAAAACACTGATGATTACCCATCAATAGACTTAGACCCAATCTGAATTCTTTCCTTTGCCTTACCACTTCTCCCTTCCCCTATATTTAGCCCTCCATATGGAGAGTTATGGAAAAATGGTGTCTCCGAATTCGGACGTCACTACCACTCGAAGAGGTCACCAACAGTTGCCGGTCAGCTACGTTAACGCAAAGCTTCCAGTGCATAAGGGACGGGGTGTGCGTTTGCAGACCATAACTCTCTGCTATAGACTGATCTCCACGCTCTGGTCTGGTCTAACCCACCGAGCTTCTCTAACCCGCCTTTCTAAACACCCACAGAGCACAAATCTTGGAGACGTGACAAGAGTTTCACATCAGATTTGTGCATAAATGCTGTTTTGTGTGCGCACTACAAGCGATTCTTTGTGCGTGTAGTTTCAAGATGTTGTAATTTTAAGTTGTGCATGTGTAAATTGTATTTTGTATGTATATATATATATATATATATATATATATATATATATATATATATATATATATATATACATTGTGCTTGCGCGCAAAATGTATTGTGTGAGTTACAAATCAAGAATTCCTCACGCACACATTGGGGTGATGCTATTTACTCTCCATACCTTTCTGCCTCCATTGTCACCTCTTGTCCTGGTTTTTAGAACCCATAGAAGGATCCTGAAACATGATAGTTTCCACCTTTGGAGACACAAATGCTTCAAGAAAAAGTGAAAACCTGGTAACCTGAGTAAACTACAACCCCCAACAGACCACATTTTACCTCCGGTGAAGGAGTGATTACTTCTGGGTGAGAGATTGCATCCAAAAGTGGGCATAAGCTCACAAATCCCACATGGATGGAGGGAAAACTAACAGGGTTGGACAGCGGCGGTCCAAGAGAAGAAAAAATAACTTTAAAGAGACTGGTTAAGGGGATTAAAGGTTTAATGAACAGTCCATTGGAAGCCGCAAGTTTGAGGGCGCCTGTCACAAGGGTGCTCATGTGAGAGGCTGCCTCTCACCCTGATTACGCACCCAAAAAAAGAGGCTTGGATAGTCTTTGCTCTTGACAGATAACTATCTGATTTAAAAAAAAAAAAAAAAGAAAAAAGAAAAAAGTCTATGTGAAGGAGATCTGAAAGAAAGCAGAGGTCGCACTTGTTCGAGGAGGGTGTGGAGGGCAGGAGGAAGAAGACAGCAGGGGGAGACAGGGAGGCCGGCCGCTGCACCTCGACAGTTTCACGCAGGTTCGCGCGGAGAAAGCGGCTCTGCATGTGGAGATCCGTGTGAGGCAGCAGCCTACCTGTTGGAGAGAGACGCACACAGAGACATAGACGCAGGCAGGCAGGCAGACAGCCAGGCAGGCGGGCGGGCGGCTGCGCGTGGATCTGCGCGGAGAGCAGTTATGAACATGTCTGCCAAGCTGTGGCTGTGCGCTTTTCTGGCCATTTACTGGACGCAAACCTGCCGCGGATTTAACTTCGACACACGCTTCCCCGTGATCAAAGAGGGGCAAACCAAAGGCAGCTTGTTTGGATTCTCGGTGGCCCTGCACGAGCAGACGGAGGGCACCAGACAGTACCTGTGAGTAGTTCGCTGCGCATGTTGGAGAAATGCTCCATTTCCTCCTCTTTTCACAGGTGGATGGTCTTCCGCGCACGCTCAAGGAAAAATGACAGATGTGGAACCACGGGGAGATTTTGCGCACTTACGATGCGGGCTTAAGCGCGCAAAAACTCACCGTGGTTACACACCTGTCACGCTTCCGCGGGATCTTACTTTGGGAAAGCAACAAGTTTCAGAACACAGCATGAAATAAAGCATTTAGGCTAATAAATGTGATATAAAATAAATATTTAATCAAATCTGTATTATTGGAGACAGGGGCGGACTTACAATTATGAGAAGGTGGGCGGTTGCCTGGGGCCCCTATAACCTTGGGGCCCCGAACGGAATACTAAAGAAAAATGTCAAAAATAATTGCCACACCTGTTAATATCTAACTGTCACAAAAAAAAAATAAATCACTGAAATAAACTGCTCAAGTGTTTTCGTCCTCCCCAAGTCATTCTGCAACATTGGGATATTCCATCAAAAACGACAACAAGCTGAAAGACTTTTCAGAGAGATAAAAAAAAATCTGTAACTTTAGGTGTAAAGGAAAAAAGCAATGAGAAAGGACTTTGTTGCAGCTCTTCCTAAAGTGTAGCAAGAGAAATCACAACAGAATTATGAGGAAAATTGTCAAAATGTTACAAGGATAATATCATGAAATTATGAGGAAAAAAAATATTAGAATAAAATTAAAAAATATGAGAAAAAAGTCAATGTTTATGAGAGTAATGTTGTAAAATAAGAACAATATTTTTTCTAAATAAGAATACATTTCCAAAATTCTATGAATTTTTATTAAGAAAATGATATGAGAATAAAATTGTAAAATTCTAAGAAATAAGAACAAATTTTAAAGAGAATAAAGTCATAAAATATGAGTAAAGACTAAAAATTTTCGGAGAATTAAGTTGTGAAACTATTTTTAAAAATTGCAATTAGAACAAAGTCGCAAAACTATGAGAGAAAAATCCTTTTTTATGAGAATATATTTGTAAAATTGTACGAGACTAAAATTTATGAGAATAAATTTGTTTATTCATGAGAGTCAAAAATAGTTGTAAGAGAATAAGAAACATGAAAAAAAAAGTAAATTCAAAAAATTATGAAGTCCAAATTGTTTGAGACTAACGTTTTAAAATATGAGGAAAAAAAGTCAATTTTTCTCAAAATAAAGTAATAAAACTATGACAGAAGAGTCAAAATTTTACAATAACAAAGTAGTAAAATTTTGAGGGAAAAATGTCATTAATTTACAAGGAAAAGCCCAGTTTTTTTTTTTTTCCAAACATAAAATGTCTCATTTAGCTTTTGAAACTTTTTAGCAAAGACAATCAAACTCTACTTGTTCTTTGTTGTAGACAATTCAGAGAAATGTGATGGTTTACTGGTAATAATAATAATATTAATAATTTTAAGACTTAATTGTCATATATTTTCTTTTCTTTCATAGTGGCCCTAATACTCCATTGTAAGAAAAGGGACAGAAAAGCAGTGATAGGTGGTGGTGTTTTGATGGTTTATTTTTTTTCTTTTTTGTTTTTCTTTAGTAAAACCTGACTAAAATGATTAATACAATTGGTTATAATTACCCCGTGTTATTCTTCACCCGTGGCCCCAAAACTGCTAAGACTGTTCATGATCAGAGAGAGTACGAAACAGCTTGAGGCGCATATAAGGAGCAAATCATTGAACCTTTCCAGGTGAACTTAGTTTATCAAATAAGAGTACAAAAAAACCTAGAAAACCCACACATAAGAAGGTTTACAGACTTTTGTGTAGACGCAACACACAATTCAAAAGCAACAATACAGACAGTTTTCCTCAATTCCAAAAGATTAATTTGGAGCCAAGGTAAAGAAAACATCAAATAAATTACAAAAGAAGTTTAAATATTTTACAAGTTTAATATGGAAAAGTTAGAAAACATAAAACTGCTTCAAGGACAACAGTAATGTGCAGTCTAATGCTGAGAAAGTGTGCTAGAAAATGATTAAACTGAATGTCCTTCATGAGTCTCCTGGAGGAAAACAATGGAGGTTTATGTTCAGTTAGTTTGGTCCAAATGTGCATGGATAGTTTTAAAGAAAATTAAAGTGTTTGTTTTCTTTCCTTCTGGCCTAAAACATTTGCAAACACCAAAATATAATTTTCTTTGTCTGAAGGATTAATGCGAAAACTTTGTTTCAGACTTTGTTCACTGATGCTGGAGGATGTGAATGTTGCCAAATCTGCCCAGACTTCCTTTACAGCATGTCTAATGAAAGCTCCTCAAACTGTATCACTGTTTGGTATAGGATTTCACCCTGCCAATTACAGTGGCCTCTTTATCCTTCTGCATCCATGATCACACAGCACGCTCAGAACTCGCTCTTATCTCTGCTTTGAAGAGCAATGCAGGAAGAAATTGTAAACCACGGCTCACTTCCTCTGTCCTGTCAGCAGTCTAGTTGGTCTCAACGCAATATTTATCACTCTGATTGCCACAAACCTGTTGCAAAAGACTTCTCCTTTGATGCATTTGTCACGTATACATAGATTCAAGTGCAGCATTTTCATAAAGTGTATCGTTTCTTTAAAAAACAGTTTTTTAAAATAACATTTAGAGAGTATGTTTACGTTCTTCTCCACAAAGACTCCTGCTGTTGCTCCCCTGCTGCTTGGACTGGTCATGACTGGCTAACTTCAAATGTTGCGTTTAGAAACAGTAGCAACTTTTTCTGCGGTGCACCTCAACAGATTTTCAGAGCCGGAAAGAGGAATTAAATTTCTCCTCAAGACAGATAAGCGCAATAGTCAAGTCTTTTTGTTCTGCAAACTTTAAACATGCTACCCATTTTCTATTATGGACTGAGAGTTTCTACAAAAACACAAGCATAATCCTTGTAAACAGTTCTTGTTGACACATTTATATAAAGAAGCCAAGCACAAGGGAGATGCTGATACTAATTATAAATATCAAGATTATCAGGAGACACTATCTAAATCAATTTCTCATAAAAAACTCAGGAATTTTACTTTTCAACACTTTTTTCCATCTACCACAAGTTAATTTGCAGCCCAAAATGTCTGACTTTGCCTTTCCATCGCTAGTCCTGAAAAAATAAAATGACCTTTTTTTTTTCCACAAGAAATTTCTCTGGATTAGTAGAAAAGATTTCAGCAGGATAAGAAGTGCTGTCCAGTAAAAGTGCATTTGCCCACTTGGGCTTCAAGTCTGTTTTATTTCTGCAAACATGAGCCAAACAGCTACAAATCTGGTGCAAACTGAAATAATTCTATTCATAAATGTAAAAAAAAAAATGTCATTCAAGCGGAAGAGGTGGAGGGGACTTGACTCAGTGCTAACTCATCCTCATCTCTGTCGGGCATTAAACATTTTAAATAATTCTCAAGATCAGCAACTGGAAAAATGTCCTTAATTCTCCATTTACCATAAAGTCTTCTCAGTACCTGCTTGATTCATAGACCCTAGTTGGATGTTTTTAAAGACCCACTCAGATCACCTTTTTGATCAATTTTTGAAGTGTTCCTAGTGCTCTTGTTTATAATAAATGATTATGCCATTTGTAGCCAAAATTACAAGACCTGTGTTATTTTCTAGGACATAGTTTCTGCAGAACAGTGGTAATTCTTTCGAACTACGGGACTTTTTCCCGTCACTCATAACTCAACTACTTGCACTCTCTCCTGCTATCTTACAGCCCCTCACAACACCAACTTAACATTAGCGGGACACCAAAATGGTGAACTATATTCTAGCTATCCAGCTGCACAGTTTTAAGCTTGATGCCAGCTCAGACAAGGAAAATAAAGCCATAGATTATCTAGTAATCTACAAGTGGATACATAAAAATGGAGCGGAGCAGGGAGATTGTGGCCAGTCGATTGCTTTTTTTCTACGTCACAAATACAATCCTTTTCAAACAGCATTTTTTCGAGTCAGACTAACTCCATGACAAAACTTGAACAAAAGGTAACCATTTCAGTGTTTTTCTTTCACTCTTTTAAGCCAACTATCCAATTTGGGATAAAGGTAAAAATCTGCTGAATTTGAAGGTGCCATTCCTAGGTAGTTTGCATGTCCATTAGACAGCCAACATGTTGTGATACGATTGCGTGTAAGGAATCTTTACCTGAGGGTAATTTGTTCTCCCCACCTGCCTTCAAATTACCCTTTTAATGTCTCCGAGGTTCTTCTTCTCCTCAGAGAGCTTTTTTGTTCTCTGCTTTGGCAGGGAGGAGGCTCTGGGCAGTCAGCTGGTCACCACCTATTGGCTCTTCCAGTCCCCTGACCCCATGGCATGTTTGGAATGTATTACTCTTCTGTGCGTAGTCACAACCTGCCAGGTTTCAGGTTGAGACAAGGCAGAAGTCAGACTGATGGCCTGCAGTAGCACTAAAAAAAGAGGCAAACCTCTAAAAGACAAAATCTTTTAGCTGATTGTTCAAATGTTCCCTCGCTTTAGGCAGAGAAACATCTGTGAGCTGTGAAAGTAGTTTAATTCCTTTGAAAGATTAATATTTAATCAGAGCTGAAGTGCATTTGCTTCTTTAGCTCATCTCTGTCTGACTGAGAAGCCCTGAGGCATTGAAAGTCTGTTATTTAATTTGGCACGTGGCCTAATCCTCCCCTCTTTTTGCAGTGAGATGCAAATTTAACAGCTATGGTGCTTTGTACTCCAAAAATAAAAATCTCAGTTAAAACATGGAAATGTTTTTTGTTTTAATTCGAATAGGAAAGTCAGAACCACGACTTTCTATTGAACAATGCATTCTGGCTCAATATTATGCTGTTTTTGGACATAAACTTAAAGAAAATTTTAAAAATAAAGGTAATCTTTGATCAATTTTTGGACAAAGCATCATTCCATTTGAAAGATTTTGTAGTAAATGCATGTAAACAATTTGTAATTTGGCTTTACATTGTCCTTGAGCATGTGCAATTCTGCTTTGGTTGATTTTTTTTTTTTTTAAGAGCAGTGAAAAACGTATGAAAAGACGAAGGTATCCAAAGTTTATTCTGAGGCCTTACAATAAATCAGTTGGCATGATAAAAGGTTAAGATGTTTTATTTTCTGAAGGTGGTCAGAAATGACAGACAGACAGGCAGACAGATAGGCAGACAGACAGACAGATCTTTATTTGTCATTGTCACTGGTACAATGAAATTAAAAGTGATTACTGTTCAGTGCAGCAGTCATACTTTTAAACAACCCATGGTAAAAACATACTGCTAAAATAATAAATAGTACATAAAAATACATAAAAAGTGCTTATCTTCTTACTAAAATCAGGAAATTAAACCATTATTACCGGAAAGATCTGTGTTGTGTCCATTATCGCACAATAAAGTTTGGTAAATAAATAAATATTAATAATAACTCTTTTTTTTTAGGGGTTATAAAACTTTTCAGCTTCAAAACAGAATACTGTTCAGTGGAATTTAATGTTGAACTGAAAAGCTGCAGTTGCTTCTTTGATGCATGGTAGTTTGATGTTTAATCAAGTAATACGTGTTGCTGTGTGATGCTATGGGGTTATACATAGCTACTCTAGCTTCACAGGGATGCTCAATCCTGGTCCTCTAGATTTATCATCTTTCTTGTTTTTACTTGCTGGTGATTACCTAGAGTATGATCATCAACACCAAGTGGGTACGGCAGAAAAATAAGCTGGGTGGAACTCAAAGTCTGTTTACTTTGGCCTGGAAAGGTGTCGTGACTATTGACTGTAACTGAGAGCTGGAGTGGGTTCAGGAAAATCTGTCAATCGAATGTTTCAAACTTTTGACGTGAGATCACACGCTTTTATTGAGGTATATGATTAGTCAATTTCTAAATAAAAAAATGAGGGGGGTTAGCAAGAACATGTTAAAATAGAGTATTCGAGCAAGAATGGTTATTCTAACAAATAGGTTAACTATAATATAACAAATATGTTAACAAATAACTGTTTTTTTCTCTTTAGAAGTCTATGGGATATCGGCTTCTTAAGTAAGAACTTCCTGTTTGGAAACCAGGTTGGAGGGGTTACTCAGTCAATGTCTATTATACATTATGCTTACTGTAGTTCTTTCAACCATGACACTTTACAGAGACATAAGACTTTAGATGAACGTCCACACTTGCCAAATCATGAGGACTATCCAAAAAATAACCTCTAGTTTGAAAATGTCTGGAGAATATCCACCATTAGGAACAATTTCTATCCAACAAATCACCACATTTCTTAAATGTTGGTTATCTGCATGGTGCAGAAAAATGAGCAACAAAGCCTTACAATCCAAAACATCTATTGAATTTCATGCTTAAATAATTGTAATTATTTCAGTCTGAATATTTGCACTTTTAATAGCTTTATATGAAACAGGACGAGATCTGTTCTCATATTTTGAGTGCTGGGTGAACCTTAAACATTTGTCACAATCTAAACTTTCATTGCCTTTGTATCAGCCGTGGTTCTACTAAAGCACCACAGTGCCACTTTGAATCCTTTCTGTGACACTGAAACTTTGTTGTCCATTACTGCATATATTTTTAAAAGCACCAAGCCAGAAGAGCTTATTGATTTTCTTCTTTGTAAAAAAGACATTAAGGTGAGTTCTCCCAGAGTGTTTATACATTGAAACAAAGGCATATGCTGTCCAAAGAGGTTTAAGGGTGATTAGAGCATAAACATGAATAAATATGATATTTGGATATTAACTTTAATTTTTTTTTACCAGCAGTTAATTTTTAAAATGTAAACATCCATGCATCTTCTTCTGCTCATCCGGGACCGGGGTTGCAGTCTCAGCAAAGATGCCCAGACTTCCTTATCTTAATATTTGGATATTAACTTTATTTTTTAGCAACAATAAATTTTTAACATTTAAACGACAAAAAAACATATCAGGAAAATAGAAAACAAATGGAAAATACAAAAACTGACAAGACTACAAAACTTTATCTATAGTGACAGTCCCTAATACTCAAATAATTTGTTCCTTTCGTTAATTTATTTATTAGAATGTGGGGCATTTTATTAATAGGCTGGGGGCTTTCACAAAAAAATATCTGCAGTAAAGGCAGTTTTTGTTCTAACAAAACAGTCAGAACCCCTCCCCCTTTCTCTTCTGGGTCTACAAACGCCCCGAGCAGCATGCAAAAGGAGCTGCAGAGTCTAGCCTGTGGCCTAATGGGGGCTACCTGCAGCTGGAAAAACTATGAGCTTCAATACCTTTCCTTCTCACTGCAATTTTTAACTTTGAAGAGGAAAGCGATCCTAGGGTGTTGGTTAACATTGCTATGTCTGGGGGAGGAAGTGTAATATCTGGCATCTCCCAACATGTATGTGAAACTCTGCAAGTTTATTATTTGCAAATGACTAAGCTGAATAAAGGAATCACAGCATGATGTGTTCCTTCAAACCTCAGCAGGTTAAGGCAGATGTGTAATGCCCAGACCTGCATGGTCTTAAAATGAGTAATATCTGAGAGAAAACTCTGCGTTAAGGTCACACTCCAATCATATTTTGACCTATGGTAATCCCAGTGGTCTTTTAATTATAATAGTAATTATTACTACTATGTAGCTTTTAGGCAAATTCAAAAAACGTGTCGCAAAGCTTCTAGTTCTTTAACATCTATTTGATAACTTTTAAATAGTCATGAAAAAACAAAGTCATTATTTAAATTTGATGTAAACTTCTATGCTTCAGAGCACATCCCTGTGAAGAAATGTGTTTCTCCTCCACGTCGCGCTTGTGACACAGAGCTATAAGTTATATATACAAGAACATGATTTAAAACACATATTTCATTGGAGTGGGTGCTTAAGCAAGTGTGCTAACACTATGGCTGTCTGCTCCGATATAGGTGCTCATCTGTATACCTGTAGCCCTACCAACAACACCCCCAACCCAAGTCTTTTCTTTCCAAACCATTATCAAAACAGCACTGCTAGTACGGCCAATGATACTTGTGGATAGGTCACTGAGACACTCACATCCAGGCAGAGCCTGTGCAAACGTGCCTTTTGCTTTTGCATTTGCATTTACACTCACTTCTCTGTTGCAGTTTCAGATAGTATTTTTTTGTATCTTAGAATATGTTTAAGGTATTGCCTGACATCAACCTTTGACTTTCTCATTCTAGACACATTCATCAAAGTAAAACTGTCCAGCAAAGTTTACTTTGACAGTTTAAAGAAAAAAGAAGAACTAATTTATAATTCAGGTATGAACTTTCATTCTTAATTTGTGAGGCTGGCTCTAAATGAGTTTGCTTTCTGGTTACTATTTTACCAAAGGCAGATGGTGGTCTTTAAACAGGATGTTTGTCCAGCTGAAATACTGTGCTTCATTGCTGTGTGATGGCTGTTTGTGGACTGACTGGCATGTTCTTTATTGCTGTGCAGTTATCATGCTACCATGGCATTTCCTCTTTTATGTGTCTTATTTGTAACTGCAATCAAAAAAGTTCCCTTTTCTGGCTCACTTTCTTGCTCTGCTTTAAATTTTACTTTGAGTCATGCGTGGTAAAAGTCAGCCTCAGAAGAAAGAGCCTAGAAGGCTCAAACCTTTGTCATTTCTGCCTGTCCACAGGAGAAATGTAGCAGTTTGTTTCAAAAAAATAAACGAGAACATACAGTAAGAGAAAGGATAGTATTTTAAAATATCCAGCAATTTTCTCAGTGTTTTGTCTGCCTTTTGTTTGACCTTGTGAAAAGTGTTTGTTTTCATGCCGGAGGTGATGCAAAGGTCCTTGCTTCATTTGCATCATGATTTTAAGGGTGGATTTTATATGGTATGCAAACTCATTTGGTCCACTGTTGGTGTGAGTAAATGGACTTCAGTATAGAAAACATCAGCAGTTCTCTGGTTTTATTGCACTGAAGCTCAGGATTTCACCCTACAGATGCAGCTGCATGTTGTGTTACAAGGTTTTGTGTTGCTGTTGTGCCTAAGTAAATTAAAATCCACGTTTCTCTGTTCTGCCAGCATGTCTGGGTTAAAATAGATAAATAAAACAGGTAAACAAAGGAAGTTTGTCCTGGTAGATTGGAGCACATGTTCTTTCTTAAGGATGTCTGTGCAGGTGTAATAAAAACAAAACAAAACACAAGTTTAACCTTTTTATGGTAGGATCAACTAAGTTCTAGTTAATTAGAATTTTAACAACTTTTCTGCAGAACAGCAGGAGCTAATTAGAAATTTGATTCTGGTTTGTGGGCGAGACTGTTGGCGCACTAATTTCCCAAGATTCCTTTGTTTACACTTGTAGCACTACACACAAGCCCAAGCTAATATTACCTTTGCAAAACAAAAACAAAAAAAACAGTGAGCAATAGCAGAGCTATCCAGCCATTCAGTTTTTAAAGAGATACCTGCACAGATGAGGAAAATGAAGATATGAATGTATCTATTGGTCTGCAAGTGAATGTTTCAGAATTGTAGCAGAGAAAGGAGACTTTGGCCAGCCTGTGGTAGTTGCTGTGTCACAAGCCCAAGCTTTTAATCTGTGAGTTTTCATCTGCTCCTGATCCAACATGATTTGAATAAAGAAATACTGAAAAACACAGTTTTAATCTTAAATTATCTCATCAATGTTCTCCATTATGAGAAAAATGATTAAATAACATGTTTAAACACCAAAAACATGATTTTTTTGATGAAAACTGTGTTTTTAATGTGTTCTTGTGGCATTTTTCTCCTATTGGAGGACATAATAAAGAAAATGTTACTTAAAAAAGCCATTCTGAGTATGTCAAATATACCCTTAACACTGTTGGTAACTGCTAAGCTGATGTTTTGTATTTTAATTCTGCTTTCAGTCCTCAATTTAATGTTTTAGACTTTTAGACTTAATTTAGGAATTAAACCTAATTGGAGGTGGGGATGGGGCTTTGACATTGGGCGATGTCATTTCTGCTCCAAAACGGTGTCTGATGTGGTGTACAATAGTGATAATGCTTCCCCAGAGTTTAGAAACAGTTTTATAGCTTATTTTATTCCAAATTTTGAATTTACTATTTTATTCTTACATTTTCAGTATTTCTTTACAATCTGGTTTTTCATTCACTTTAAGCTGATTCTGATTTGACCCCATAGCGGTGGCATCCGAACTTTTGCAAATATGGATGCGCATATTATGCATATGAAATGAAATAATGATCACAGCTAGCTTTAAAGAAAGTATGCATGTGTTAGCCTGGGAGTGGTGCTGGTGGTGCAGACTATTCCCTGAAACTGGCTATTCTGACTCGTCTACGTCACATTATGTTTTTGTGCAATAGAAGGGGCTAGTGCTCAGAGAGCAGTTTTTTGGAGGAATGCTCAGGGATGCAGGAATGAAGCAAAAAATAGCTTTTGGGTTGTTTTCACAAGGAATTAACATTATAATACACTTAAAAGCCCAAAAAAGTTGATTTTGCATGAACGTGGCTCTTTGATAAGTATACATCTTTACAAGGCTATAACATCAAAAGTATTCCAAAAAGGTAACATTTCTTTTTTTTGGTATTAGTTATTTAGCATGTTGTTGCTACATTATGGAATCTGGTTCAAATTCTGCTGTGCATGCCAAACAGCAAAAAAGCATATAATTTAGTAAAAATTAATTATTTAAGAGAAAGTGTTTATATAGTGCTTTGCTTAATGTGTCAGGACAGGCTCAAGCTCACTTTGCCACACAATGTTGAAATTGTTTTTTCACTTTAGGTTTAAGGTTGCTTTGTCCCATGGGATTACAAATTGGGTTGAGTTATTGAAAAGAGAATGGTTGACAAAAGGTACTTGATTAATATTCTTTTTTGTAGCTGACACTAAAAAATACACACTAAGAGTCTGTTAACATGAACTACTAGGCTTGACTTTTTTCTTGCCCTGAGGGCAGCCGCCGCTCCCTGTGACGAACAGATTGCACTGAGGCTTATCTTGAAAGAGTACTTGTGTAACTCAGCTAGCTGCTCCAATGCTTTAACATGAAGCAAATGTAACGTATCAAACTCCAAGCCAAAAAAATCCAATCTCTGTGATTCAAAACATCGTTGATGTGAAAACTGAGATCTACTTTTTTACACCTTCGAAGTAAAAAAAATTCAGCGGAGCTTGAAAGTCATCCAAATGAGGCTGTGGATCCCCTGTCTTACCTTAGTAATCTTAGTCACCTTTACTTATGTTGGATTTCCGGGGTTCACTGTTGCCTGTGGTACTCTGAGTCATAAACAATCAAGTGTGGGGTAATACAACAGGAAATTATTCATCAGATGTAATTAATGACTTAAAACAGAATGAAAGCTTGTTTAAATCAGTACAAGTAATATAGTAGTTGATCTAAATACGCTGTGCCCTGATTGTCCAGCCTCTTGTGCTAAGAATGCATCCAATCTTAGCTTAACAGGGTGGGTTTGAAATGGTAAATGTTTGTTTTAGCCAGCCGTGTGGTTTGCTAGTTACACAGAGGGGCAAATTTCAACATGTCCTCGGAGCAGGAATGCAGCTGCCAATCGGCCCTCCTGCTTCGGCTGGGCCTTTGACAGTACGTTTATGAGGAGGCGATGAGCAGGGAAGCAGATAGGAGGAAGGCAAACAATGCCACAGTAGCAACCAAATGAAAATTGAGGTGTGCTTTTGTGACTTTGTCGGCCATCATTTTTCTGATTTTGATGGAAGGCAAGCAAAGAGGGACAAAAATCATTCTGACAAACATTTTTATGACTTATGGCTTTCCCCAATGTACCTAAAACTTTGGGCTTCCTTTTCAAAAATATAAGGCAACATTTTTGACAAATTTGGATGTGAAATGTCACATTCTTATATTTATATCTTATATGTTTAGGAAATTAAAGTTTATGAAAAAAAGGACAGTTTTCTTACATTTGCATACTCTTTTGAGTTATGAAAACAGTTTTTGTGTTTTTCAAACTCATCCAAAGACTGATTGTTTTAAAGAAATACATTTTGCTTAAATGTTTTGAAGACATTGTTGTGGACTGATTTGGGCTAGGTGGCTGTTTGGGTCTGATTCTAAGTCCTGGAGTTCAGTGAACGCACCAGACAGAGACGCAGGTTGGCCCTCGGTTCTGTCACTCAACCTGTTATCAGGGGTTTGGACTAATTGGGTTCAGCTATTGGCTGAATAAGGGAAAACAGAGAGGGCTGATGTGGAAGCGAGGGAATTAAGACGTTTGGGGAAAGTTTTACTCTGTCAGATAAGAGTTGCTGGGCAAGTTGTTGGTTATAGCCTACAAAAACCAAAATAAAGAACCCTAAAAGAGATTAAGTCTTGGTGCTTCAGTGCCTGAAAGGGAAGCTGTCTCGGAGCTTGAAATGGACGCTATTAACGCTTTAACATTTAAAGATCCACTTTGTTCATATTTTGATCTATTTTAAAAGCATTCCCAGTGGTCTTTCAATTTTGATTTTGCCATTGCTATCCAAAATTTAAAAACCTGCGTCTTTTTCTAGGACACAGTTTCCGCAGAGCGGCAATAGTTCATGAGACATTTTTATCTAAGTTGTGGGCAGAACCACAACTTTCCCTCTCCATTGCAGAGGAGGGTAAGTGTGGCCCACTCTGTGTAATTTCTACATCACAAATGAGCTGTTTTTAAACTGTTTTTTAAATCTGCTACTGATTCACACAAATTTGAATAAAGAAATAATTTTAAGTCTAAATTTGAATAAATTTTTTTTAAAAGGGGTTTGATTCTCATGAATTGGCAGATGTGAATTTCTTTAATGTCTAAAAACTCCACTGGTTGAAAAAAAAAAAAAAGTCTTTAAACTCTCTGAATAGGAGCATTCATGGTAGTTTAATAAAACTCCCAGAACATATAATGGGTCAGTTACAAGATGGCTTAAGCAGGAGAAATAAGTAGTTCTTTGAAGTTGGATTAACAAATCTCTTTAATTTAGTTTGCTGCAAAAATTTCTGAAAGAAAAAGATTATCGTAATCTTTGAAACATGAAATTAGATCATTAGTAGACTTTTTTTTTTAGAGTTTATTCACTATGTGCCAAGTACACATCAAATTGTCTTCTAGGTGTCAAAGTCTTCTTTTATTGTGTATATCTTTTACGCCAGCATAAATTAAATGAATTATGATGTTGAAAGTGTGGGTTTTTACTTATAAGTGTTGTGCAATGTCTTTAAGTTCTTACAAGCTTTGTTTAGAACAGAGGAAACTGAAGGATTCATGAAGAGAATGGGGTTTGTTGCAAATTCTCCTCTGATAAATGGAACTGAAATGAAAAACTGGAGAGCCACTTGTTGGCACAATCAAGCTGGAGTCCCAAGATCAATGGAGAGACTCGATCCTAAACATGAAGTGACTCACCTTGAGTCATGAAACATGCGTACTTTACCCTATTTATTGAGTTTTCTGAAACAATGTGCTAACCAAGCCTTAAAATGGTTCAAACATTTACAGATGAATCACAGCCTTCAGCAGCAGCTGCGGCTGCATTACTTGCTGGACACCATGGTGTTTGCAGATTCAGTCAGATGAGGCCTTTCATTTTTCCGTTAGCCATTAACATGTTTTCTTTAAAAAAATTGTTTAGTTTACTGTAAAACATAACAGGTTTCAACATTTAACATTTAGGCTTTGTGATTTTAAAAATAACTGTAACATAAAAAAAAAAAAACTCAACTTGTTCAGCTGCAGAAGACACTTGTGTCAGTGCTGTTTGCTGCTCAAATCTGTGGTTATCTCCTCTTTACTGAAATATAACCTGAACCAACGCCTCTCCCTCCTTTCCAGGTCTTAGTAGCTACCTCAGTTCTTTCTGGTTGTCATAGCTTAAAAAAACGATTGATTTATTGCAGGCAGTGATCATGGGGTTGAGGCAAAAAGGAATGACTTGATATTTGAGACGCTTGGGGCTTGTTTTAAAAAAATGCAGTGACTCAGTTCAGGTTCAGATGACAAACAAAAAAAAGGTAAATATTGTATCAAACTTGTTGTGGTATATGCATTGGCCTGGGTTGAAAAAAAAACTTTTAGACTTTTAATTAAAATACATTTTAATCTAATAACGTTTTTGTTTTTTTGTTTTGTTTCTTTATTTTCAATAGTTACACTTGACCACATTCAAATGTTTGAATGGCTGGTTACTCCTTTTCTTCTATGTGGCCCCTTCAATGAACTCTTTATCTTAATAAGTGTAAGTGAATAGTGTTGCATGCTTAGATAGAGCTATGCTGTGCATACAAAACTCACACTGAAAACTAGGTTTTCTGCACCTTTCCTCAACAAAGAGACAGCTTTTTCAGTTAAACTCGGGCCCTTATGAGGCATTCATAATTTATTGCAACTAGTGGCTGAATGCTTGTTACAATAAAGAGTTGTTATTGTTAAACCACACAAGGGCACAAAGGTTGTAAGGTGTTTTGTCTTCCAGACTATCTGTGATTTGATGCTGCGAGTGTCTCTGCTTTGTGTTGTCACTACAACTCTGAGGATTTTATCTCTGCCTTCTCCCCAGGCTTCTTGTGGGAGCACCTAAAGAAAAAGCCAATGGGCTTAAAAATGTCAATGAAACTGGAGCTGTTTATGCCTGCCCTATATCCACAACTTCTGCTGACTGCTCCAGAATGGACCTAGTGACCACAAGTAAGTTTGGTGTAAAGATCTACAAATAGTTTTCTCTCAAAGTATAGGAAGAGATGATCTGGCAGTACATCAGATTTAGTGTCAGGAAGGCTGAATCTGAATTGCTTCCTACCCCTACACTTCTTCCTACCCCTATATTTATCCCACCAAGCGGAGAGATTTGAAGAACATAGTGTCTTCAAATTGGGACGTTATGTTGAATGTGTAATAAATAAAATTGTTTTTTATAAGTTTAAAAAGACATGCAAAAATGTAAACTTTCTTCACACCCATGGGAAGAAATGCTTTTCTCCTCCGCGCCACACTACTGGTAAAGGGCTAGCCAGTCCTACGTTGCTACAGCTCCTACTGAAAAAAAACACTTTTAGACATCTCTAAAGTTCCAAATGACCCTAAAATTAGAAATAAAGCCAGAGGAATAAGAGAGCAAATTTGCATTTGGCCTAAATATTCCTAATAAGAAACATTTGGAGAATTATTAGATCTGTTTATGAAATTTGTTTTAAAAAAAAAAAGCTGAAGAGCATCACAAAGGTAATGCGGATTTACATTAATTGTGTGGTAAACTATTGACTGTATATGAAAACTGGACTGAATGTGACATCTTCCTTAGATTATGGGTTTCAATCAAGTCAATTCAGATGCCATGTTGGAACGACAAATAGTCAATGAGCTGAGATTGTTCTAAGTCAATGTTTCTATGGCAACCACTCTCACCAATCAGGAGTGGGCTTGAAGGCCACTTGAAATTGGGCCTTGGAGAATCTTTCAAAAGCTTCTAACATTTGACGTGAGGCTACCTACTTTTATTGAGCCATCTGATTAGTCAGAATATAACTTGAAGAATTTGCACTACAGAAAAAATGATCATATTATCATAATGAAAAAAATAGGATTAGCAAGAACATGTTAATAAAAGGTAGAAGAGCTAGAATGATTATTCTGACAAATATAAAGACTGAGTAATTGCTGTTTTTTTTTAAAATAGAAGTCTATTGGATTTTGACTTTTTGGGACCAGCGGGTACTTCCTGTTTGGAATTCGATGGGGAAGAAGTCCCTCATTCCAGTTCTCATATACAATCAATGGTGACAACCAGCATTTTTCAGTTTTTAAATTCAGTATTCCAGCATCATATCACTGACCTTCATATTCTACATCTGTAGTAATGTGTCCAATCTACCATAACTGTGAACTCCCAGTTTATGTGACTTTTAGATTAGATGTAAAACTCGTACATTTTCTTCTATGCATGGACCTTTCATTTTAACATTTTGGTAAATCTAAAACTTGAAGTACAGCTTTTGTGAATTTAAAATCAATTTAAAATTTGTCCAACATTTTGCATGATGAGATATTGGAAAAAAGCATGTTTTGTGTAAAATTCGAAAACCCTCATATTCTCTTGTCTTATCTTCCATAAGACCAAAGTTTATATTCTTTAGATGTAAAGTCATAACAATGTATTCACAGGCTTGAGCTGGTCTTTCATGACAAGCATCCTGTCTCAGCTTTCACACATGGCTTCTTCTGTGCTGTGAAGAAAAAAAACTCTTGAATAAAACCTTCAGGTGCTCCTGACACTGCTTTTAGAATGACTTGTTCACATACAAGACATGAGAACTCTAAATATTATATTTCCTTAATTGGTGGTTATTAACTAAAGGGATTAGACTGTTTTAGGGCTTCATCTGGTCCCTGAAGGCTGAGTAACATTAAAAGAAGCCTGGATCACTTTTAATGTTGAGGTTAGCGTAGCTTTTGTTTCAGTCGCTGCACATTTTTGTGGTTTACATGTGTCTGGACTTGACTGAGTCTAAAAAACAAAAAAAAAGGATCAAACTATGGGTGTACAGTCAAAATTCCCAAGGAGAAATGCTGACTAGTTAAACCACAAGTTACCACTACAGTTTAATTGAATTTTCAAAAGTTTCATGCTTTGTACATAAAATTAAAAGCTTAAATCAAATGTGATACCAGTATTATTCAAATTGACTTTTTTACACCTGTGTGCAATTTTACAGCAAGTTCATCTGAGATGGTGGAGGGAATGTGGCTTGGTGTGATAGTGGCCAGTCAGAAGGGAGATCAAGGAGGGCGTGTGCTGGTGAGGTGTCTGTCTTTTACATTCAGTGTATTCACAAAATTTTTTGCCCGTGATGTTTATCTTATAAATGCTTGTACTGTGAGAGACAGAAACTAAAAAAAGAAACTAGGAAATCACATTATAGGATTTTTAAAGACCGGCTCTGATGAGAATTATGTTTTGGTCTTTTTAACATGTTCTTGTAGCATTTTTCTGATGATGGTGACATGTGTTAAAAAAAAACCTTACATTTCTGAGTATTTTTTTAATTCAAATTGCACATGTAAACAGATGGGTGACAAAAAGTGGGGGCGGGCTTAGTCTGCACCAGCAGTCCCGTCCACAACTAAGATGCAAATTCCTAATGAACTCCTGCCGTTCAGCAGAAACTATGTCCTAGAAAACAACAGAGGTTTTTTTTTACCTTGACTAAATTGGGATAATCGTAATTAAATAAAACACTTGGAATGTTTTGAAAATAGATCTAAGGAGGGTCTTTAAGGATTTTTTGTGTAATTGCGTGGAAAATGAGTATTTGATAAAAACAAAAGTTCATCTCATTATTTGTTATGTAACCCTGGTTTTTAATTACATTTTCTGGAGGTCTTCAGCATTTTTAAACTGTAGCTGCCGTTTTGGTCCATTCATCCATGGAGATCTTCTCAAGAGCTGGATCTTTTAGGTCTGTTGTTGAGCAGCACAGACTAACACATTTTGAACCCCTTCCACCGCTTCTGAGTTGGATTGACTTCCAGAAACTGATTAGACCACTTGCCACTGCAATAAACTCCCCTCACTGAGATCATGCAGCAGCTGTTTTTTTTCCATGGGACAGAGACATTCATATACCAGGAAAATCTTTGGATAGCCTCAAAAGAGATAGTTTGGCAGTTGTTCAACCAGAGACCACTTTTCGCCACTTGTGCCTACTTTTGCGGTATGCATACTGTACTGGCCTGATACTGCGATGACGATAAATTTTCGGTTTATCATGCAGGCCTAATACATGGTATAACTTGCAGAATCAATGACTGATAAATACTTTTTTGCTCAATTGTATCTTGACAAATTCTTGTCCCAGCAGTAAGAAATTAACATTGGTGCATAAAAGTCTTAAAATTTTATCCTTCTTTGGTTGTATGATTTAACTCTCTAAATCTAAATCAGTATTTTTATATATTTAAAAGATGATGATATAACAAGTGATTTTCAGTGCTGTTTTTTTTTTTATGTCCAGATGTGTGGACATCGGTACGTAAAGTTCCACACAGGAAGCTCAGAGAAACAGCGGCGGATGATCGGAAGATGTTACGTGAGGAGCAACGACCTGTCTTACAATGATAGGGACTTCTGGCAGACAGAGACCTATGAGGTCTGCAACCCTGGGTTTGACATGGAAGCTGAGGGCCAGTGCAACCTGGGCATATCTGGAGGCATCGGGCACACTGATGTCTACCTCGGCGCTGTAGGCAGCTACACATGGCAAGGTGGGAATGTGAATAAAAATCTGAACTTACAGCAGCATTCATAAGCTATGCTTAGACCCTAAAAGTAGAAATACAAAAGTAATAGAGCAAAGACTCAAAATTAACTCTCATCTTCCCTGTAATTGAAGTAGTTTCCATAAAATTGAACTTTTTGAACTTCATATTGCTTTAGACTAGGGGTGCTAGTTACACCAACCGAATGATGTGTGAGTAGATCGTGGGGCATCAAAAATAAGTTAGCAGAAAATTTTCGTCTGTCAATATTCATCCTCAATGTGAAGTACATCACTTGATTGACATGCAAAATGGCCAATGGAACATCCTCTGATACAAATGCCACTGCACATGCATGTTTGACTACAGTACACTGAGCGCCATATGTATAATCGACCAATGAGCCTCTGCTGACCTGGCTGTGGGCCGGATCCCCGGTGGAGGACCACTCTGGCCAGTTTATTTAGGCCTCACTCGCCTGTAGTTCCAACCGTTGTTTGGAAATGTCATGCTCTGTTTTTACACGGTTACACAGCAGAGCATGAAACGCGATTGTCACTGCTTTCTGTTTTCATAATAAAAACCCCTATCTGTTCTAATTATGTTTTGCTACAAAAATAATATTTAAAACACACAACAGAGCTATCACTCCACTAAAATGTGTGTAGTTTTTGAGTTATTAGCACATAAACATAATATTTCTGACCGAACAGTTAGTAGAAGTTGTCAAGCGTTGACGTTTTTTTTGCTTTTCCTTCAGTTATTCCACATCTGAACTTCTCTTATAGTAAAACAGTAAAGTTTAGTATTTGTTCCTAAAGATGATTTAATAAACATATTTGATCCTCTTAGACTGTATTTATGATCTCTTAAATGGTAATTTTTCTTGGTAATTTTTCTTATTTGAATCATGATTTGAATTATTATGAAATCTAGCAGGTCTCTAAATTTTTTTTATAATTTTACTTTGTTAAATAGTGGCTTTACATAATAATTTACATATAAGCTCACAGCTAACTAAATATTAAGCACAAGTTTTATTTTTTCCTGTTTTGGATTTAAATTTGCCTTGAATTGTAATTTTGACAATACGTTTTAACCAACTGTATCGACTTGTATGGCAATGCATTGAAAATGCTTTTAGATTCAACTAGTTTGGGATGCAGTACTAAAGATCTCCACTAGCTGTCACTGATGTTTTACAATCACCAAATTCCTCTTTGCCAATCAATATCATAAACTTTAAACTTAACTTTGTTTCTGAAATAAAAACTATGGTATGAAAACTGTGCTTCAAATCATTTTTCTAAAGTCTGTTGAAGCATGGATGCTCCTAACACCTGTTGTCCTGTTAAATTTTGTTTTAAAGGAAACGTTCATGTAACCAGGAGGAATCCTGACCCATCTAACTCATGGCAGTCATCCAGCAAAGCCTTTGGCAAACTGGACAAACGAAATATCTACATGGGTAAACATTTTTTAGCCATTGCACCTCATTTTAACCATGTCACAAACAAATACACAATCCAGGAAATATATAATGTTTTAGGCAACAAAATCCTGGCCGACACCATTGAAAATGTAACATGAAATTTTTTTTTCTCGCTTCTTAGTCACCTCACCTATCTATGACTGCACAAGACTTAATAATTTTAACATTCAAAAGTACTTTTCTTAGAAAGCAAGAAATAATCGTAGTAAAACTCATTTCATGCACAATTCAAAGTGATTTGCAGAAATGGAAGGTATTGCAATACGCAACACCTGCAATATGCAACATATAGGACATTTAAATGAAAAGAAAATACAAGTACATGGAGTAAAACAGTGAGAGCACTGTATTTTTTTATGTTCAGCTGAATGAACGAAATTCTTGCCTCTACAGGTTATTCTGTTATTGAAGAGCAGAAGCTGCTGAAGCGTGACAAATATACAGTGGTGACAGGGGCCCCGAGGTTTGATTCAAAGGGCTCGGTGTTTCTTGGGGAGATGAGTGACGTCAAGATCAGCCAGATGCAACTTATTCCTGGAGAACAAGTGGGCTCATACTTTGGAAGCAGCCTGGCAGCAGCTGACCTAAACAATGATGAGTGAGTCTTTGAACTGACCTGCAGAATATGATGTTTAACTACTGGAACTCTGCATTGCAAAAAAAAACAAAAAAAAAAGATTAAAAAAAGATTAAAGATAGGGAAGCTGAGAACATATTTGAACCTAGAAAAATGACATTGATCCTTTTTTCTATTTTGTTAGCCATCTCAAACATAAACGTCTTGTTAGGAGTATTTTTTAAATATAAATTTAAAAAAATGTTATTTATCAATATCTGGATACTTTAGTTGAAAAAGAAATAGTGACAAAAAATAATAAAAAAACAATATAATAAAAATAGATATGGGATTAATATGGGATTTGAAAGAAAACAAATCGAATACTCTATTAAGCTTTTCACAGCAAAAAAACAACAATACATATTTAACTAAATTAGCATAATGCATATATCTTACTATCCTACATAGAAAAGAAGCTAAATATAAGATACCCATCAAAAGAAAGTTTTGTCAATGACTATTAAAGACCCACTACAGTGAAAATGATCTTTTTGGTGTTTTTATCGTGTTCTTGTGTCATTTTTCTGTTCATGGAGGACATATATTAAAACAAATTAGGCTTAAAATTGCATTTTTGAGTATTCCTGGGTTAAAATTGATGTGAATCAGGAGCAGACAAAAAATGCAGTTTGTAAAATAGCTCATTTGTGGTATAGAAAAATAAGATGGGCAGACTCTAAGTTCCCCGCTCCGCTCTGTAACGAGTAGGGAAAGGGGGCGGGGTTTCTCTGAGCCAACCCACAACTTAGAGGCAAAATGGGTTTTTGATTTTGGCTAAAAATAGCTTAATCATAATTAAATGACCTTTGGGAACACTTTTAAAATTGATTTTAAAAACTGGTCAGAGTGGGTTTTTAAAGAGTTGTTTGTTAAATGAATACCAAATTATACATTTGTAAACTCAGATTTAGCCTCCCAATAGATTAGCGTCAAAATGACAAAACATACAAGAAAAGAAATCCTCTTTGAAGGCGTTTTAGCTTTTGGGCCATTGAACATAGAAATGTCTTCATAGTTCTCTGTGTATCTTCATGAACAATTATTAAAGCATTTACAATTTTAAAAGTTGATATTTTTTTGTGCCTTATCTGTAATTGCAAATCTCCGTCTTTAATCCAGCTGGAATGATCTGATCGTGGGTGCTCCTTTCTACTTCGAGCGCCAGAATCAAAAAGGTGGAGCAGTATACATTTTCATGAACGAGAATGGATCTTTCCAGAATGTCTCCACCAAAGTGCTGAAGGGCCCGGCATATTCAGGCTTTGGCTTGGCAGTTGCTGCCATTGGGGATGTTAATCAGGATGGCTTCCAAGGTGCGTGTCTAATAAGAACCATTATTTAATTTAACTTTGCCTTTTGCTTGATTTGAGCTCCTTGTTTTCACCTCTGCAGACATTGCTGTGGGAGCACCGTTCCAGGAAACGGGGAGGGTCTACATCTGGATGGGAAGTAAGAAGGGAGTCTCTGATGAGCACAGCCAGGTAAAATCCATCTCTATATATACATATATATATATATATATATATATATATATATAATTTTTTTTTTTCCCTTCAATTTCTTTTCTAATAATTCACCAATTACTTTGTGCAGGTGATTGAGGGAAAATCGGTGGGTGATGGTAATTTTCACAGTTTTGGCTACTCCATCAATGGTGGGATGGACATGGATGGCAACAACTACCCTGACATGGTAGTTGGCTCTTTAGATGACCGCATAGCTCTGATCAGGTAAGTCAAAAGTGAAAGTATCAGCATGCGAATGAGCTCTAAATTCCTAGTTTTTATTTGAACTCTAAATATTTTGTTTTTTTAGAGCACGTCCAGTAATCCACCTAACCAAAAACTTCACTGTGGGGCCTTTTATTGTGGATCTGAATCAGTGTGCTAATAATAAACCATGGTAAGTTGTCTCTACTTCAGAAGGTAGTTTTTCTTTTACTGATTGTGTAATTTTTCTCTGTTTTACAGCATTTCAGCTACTTTATGTATGTCCTTCACACTGAGCAATGGAAACAAAGACTTCAAGAAAAACATTGGTTTGTTTTGTTTTCTTGATTACATGTCTTTTTCTGTATGAGTTATTGGATCTATGAGGTCCCTGCTGTGTTCTGGATCTTGTTTCTGCCTTGTTCCAGTGGTGGACTACACAATGGAGGCCAGTGTTGGAGAATTACGAAGGCGCGTAACTTTCCAGGGTGACCGCCACACAATGTCTGGATCCTTAAGCTTGCCGTCCTCCAAACTGATTTGTGAAACCGTGAACGGTTTTGTGAAGGTAATGTCCCAGCTCTAGATCATTTGTTCATAATCCAGCAGTTTATTATCTGTGTTTTATACACAGACACCTGTGAGGGACAAAATGGATCCAGTGTATTTTTCCGTCAACGTGTCGCTGCAAAATCCAACCAGTAAGGCCAGGCGCTCCCTGCAGAACCTGGACTCCTTCCCAGTTTTGAGCCAGGAGCAGAAACTCATCCACAAAGCCGAGGTACAACCCTACAAATACAACAGACCCCCAAAAACGTAATCATACAAAGTTTGTATCATTTAAATGAAAAAAGTTTATCTCTTCTTTTTTTCTTTTTACAGATTCACTTTCAGAAGGACTGTGGATTTGACAACAAATGTAACAGTAACCTGCAGCTCCAGGCCGAGTTTGTTGATGAGGAAGAAACTCCTTACCCCAGGTGAACCTAAACCATCACTAAAACCCAAATTCTGAAAAAATACTGCAGCTTCTAAATTTAAATGGAACGAAAATCCAAAAAACTAACAAAAAAAAAAAAAACAAAACAAAATACAGAAATCAAATATTTTAGGCTGAGCATTGCAAGAAAAAAAGTGACTCTTTTTGTGCAGCAGTGTTTATTTTTTAGGGTGGCCAAGGTGGCGAGGATCGCTATTTTGAAAGATTTGGTCATTGCCAGGCTCTCAGCCCATGTCAGCAGCCCTGGTCGAATACACACGCTGCTACGGTACAATTTCTATGGCTCAGGGGATGGCTGTCTGAAATCGGCTGATCTTCAGACGATTTTGGGGACCTTGGAGAACCTCCTATCAATTATTGAACTGCTACCTTCCTGCCACCCACCTGTCACTAGACTGCCACCGCCTGACCTCAAAATGTGCCCAGGCAACCACTCATCGATTCAATTCTTCTGGTTGCTGTCAAAATGTCCCTTTTTCTTAAAACCGCTGCAACCATCGTGCAGCTTGTTAAATGCGACAGCGTCCACCTTCTGAATTTGCTGAAAAACCGTCATTTCGGTCGCTCCATGGTGGCCTTTTAGGGATATGTGACCGTAGTCTGAATGTATAAAAATAAAAAAAGAGCAAAGAGCAGTAACAAGTATCAACAGGAGTTTAATTACCAACAGAGGTGCAGACTAAGTGTGTGTCATTGAGTTGAGTGTGCTTGTTTTAGTGAGCGTTCAGTTTATTAAAAAATGCTGCTTCCTGTGTTTAGGAGAGATGAAATGCAGGTGCTCCAGTACAACTGGAATATGAAGATAATAATCGGGCTGCAGGTGAATGTGACCAACTTTAAAGACTCTGGAAAAATGGCTGAAGATGCTCACCAGACCGTGCTCAATGTCACCATCCCCAAGACCTTGAAATACAAAGGAGTCAGACCTTCAGTATGTCCACTAGAGGGCAGCATGTGCCTTTGTCAAACACCAAGCACTGAGTTATTTTTCTTACTTTTAGAGAGAGGTGCATTTAAAATCTTTTAAATGTTGTGTGTTCAGGTGTATGAATGCCAGTACAACGAGGTACATGATGGAATCCTCTGTGAAATTGGAAATCCTCTGAAAGCTGAAGAATTGGTGGGCTTCCACAGTTGGTTTGTTTTCAGTGGTTTTCTTTTGAAAATCTGAAAGAATTGGATTACAGTGTCTCTTCTTTGCTTGCTGCCACACTTAGGCTTCTCTGCGGCTACTGTTTGAGACGTCAGACATCGATCTGAACACAGAGTCGATCGAGTGTCAGCTGCTTCTGTCAACGTAAGAACTTTAACTGCTTCACACTTGGGTTTTGAGATCATGATAGAATTAGAATTGTTTACAAGACTTGGTTTGTCTCAGAAAGTGGTTTAATTCAGAATTTCAATGCAGTTCTGGGTGAAGTGCTCACATTTACAGTGCTGATGTTTTTACAGTTTCAGCGAACAGTCTGACCTGAAACCCAAGGCAGTGAAAATCCAGATCGAAAGCACCATCCATCCTATTTTCACCATGTGAGTTCCATCCCTCTGAGTCTGAACAGTCGCAACCCTTAATCCAGTTTTTCTAAACGTCTGCGTCTCTCGTTCAGTGAAAATATGCTGGTCAGAACAAAATTTGGTGGTATGGTGATGGGCGAGTCAGCGATGGTCAACACCAGTGACGTCGGCAGCCTCGTGGAGTTTACCTTCAACGTGAGTCACATACCATGCATAATAAATCCTCAGGGCTTTAAGGTTTCATTTGTAAATGTGTGCTTGTCACCCACATGTTCCTCATCCACACCCTTTGACTTTGAAGACAAAACTTTAGAGGTTTAATGTCTGAAGTGGATTGTTTGAGCTGTGGTTTGTGGTGCGAACATAACCAGGGTGGATACTGTTTAGAAACATTTATTTTTAACTTTTTTTTCTTTTATGAAATAAATCTGTCTCTCGCCACATTAACCACCAGGTGGACATGAATGGCAAACCGTTGGGAGACTTGGGGAGGCTGGCTGTGGAGTTTAAGTGGCCCTTTGAGGTGGCTAACGGCAAGTGGTTGCTGTACCTGACGGAGGTTGTTGTCAAGGGAACATCGGAAACGAAATGTGACGCTGGACAACACATCAACAATCTCAACCTCAATGTAAGCTTTTTTTGTCCTTTGTGTGTGTGGGCATGTTTGCAGATGGTTTATTAACTAAATCTTGACTTGGTAAAACACTACCATTCAGATATCTGAAAGATTTTCCAAACTGTCACCCTAAAAAAAGGCTTAAAATTTGATTTTTTAATATATATAAGGTATACTAGTTTATTGTTGCTTCTTTTACGCAAAAGTAGGGATGTTTTGGGCACAACTTCAGGATATGGATCGAGGCTGGAAATAGGCAACGGGGGGTTGCCGCCTTAAATGCCCCTTCGCAAAAAAATCCACAAATAACCAAAGAAAGAGAAAGTTACAAAAACCCAGCAAAAACACACACACACCAACAAAAGATGCAAAATATAAAAATACATTAAAACAATGCAAGGATGAACAGACAGACAGATATAAAAGAGAAAGAAAAAGACAAAAAAGCAACAGGGCACAAACCAGTGTCTTGTTTGTGCCTGTCCCCAGTCCGGTAAATGCAGATGGTAGTGTCAGGAAGAGCATTCAACATAAAACTTAGAAGACATAATAATTAGGACAGAAATTGGACAGAAAAATGTATAGCACTGTTTTCAATGTATTTTAGGGGTTTGGAGGTATATAACACCCCAAACTTTCAGCACACCTAGATTTGCCACCCCGATATTCAATCTGCACCCCATAGTGTGGCTGGATAAATTCAGACCTGATAAGAATTATATTGTTTTGTTTCTCACAATTACATTATTTGTTCACACGGGCGAACACCTAGTACACACACACCCGCACACACATTGGTCAACCTACCTGTAGGCTAACTGAAGTCCATTCGTCTCTCCTTCTGGACAAAAATCTCCTTATCTTAATCTTTTTTTAGTTTTAGAAGTCTCAATAAACGTGTGTTGTTCAGCATCGGTCATCTGTTCATTATTACTTAATGTTTTGAATCAAAGTCCAATTTTGCATCATTTTTTAAATGAGATTCCATTCGCCATTTTTGCAGTCAGTCAAAGCCATGGCAAAACATAAAAAACGGGCTCTCATTGAAAAACCTTCATTAGTAACAAATGGAGAACAAACGCAAACTCACGAGCGCACTCTCTTTCAAAAAAGTGCTACTGCATGCCTATTCAGTGTGGTTTTTAGGTCACATTTTAACACAAAATAAGCTATAGACAAATGTAAAAAAGCAAAATACTATATGGAAAGTGATGACATGCAAAAAAAATTGTGTTCAATGAACATTTTTTTAAAATACAAATGTAAGTACTAGATTTATGTCTTGATATATTTGGGGTTGCTCAGGAGTTGATTTGACAAGTTTGGGGTTGCTATAGCAACCCCTAGCTACCCCTTGTCACCACCCCTGATTTTTCCTTTATTGTGTGGGTTGTGAATAGCTAACAGCAGGACCATCTCAAGATATGTCTATGTAAACATATATTTATTCAAATATATTCTCGATTAACTAAGAGGCAGACTTTTAATAAAGTCTTTTTTCTTCAAACTGCTCCTCTTCATTCATGGAGCTTTAACACTGTAAAATTGTGAAATGTATGTTGTCTTCAGTGCATGACTTTGTACGTTTGATGCTTCAAGAAAGAAAAAAAAATAACAAAAACATTCTTTTCTCAAAAAAAAATGACAATGAATGTCAGTCTAACTTGTCAACATTTATTGAAGTTTAAAGTAAAATCCTTTAAATTGATTGAACTAGAGCAATTTAAACTGTCTTGAGTCTTAAATCAAGTTTTTTCTACTGTGAAGAGTGAAGCAAAATCATTTTGATTTATTTTGATAACAATTTCCTTATTTGTAGATCCTAGCTCTGAATCAGACAAAAACTCTCGACTGTTCTGATTCTGGGAAAAGAGTTGATCAAAGAGAAGTTAAAGCTACTTAAAATCTTTTCAAGTATCTTGAATGTCTAAAAGCAAGGTTTGAAACAGTTTACAGTGGGTCTTTGATTTTCCTGTTGTCAGCATGAAATCAGGCCGCTTGAGCAACATGAATAAATACTTGTGGTTTGCTGTATTAAAAAAGTCCTCAGAGCAAAACCGCCGCACAGAAATACATTTTGGAAAACAATTGAGTTGCCACACAAAGACCTCTCAAAGCACCAAAATAAGAAACTCAGCAGCCTACACTTAGTAGAAATGACACTGCTATTTTGGGAGGAATTTGGTCATTTCTTTATCAAAACCAGTAATTAACCAATGCCGTAATGTCTCTCTGCTCTGTGGATTTTCCACACTCCCTCTCCAGCTGTCAAAGAGCCGATCCAAGCGTACCAAACGGCAGGCTGATGAAGACGATGCTAATGAGAAGTTTCAGAGCCAGACAACCGAGCCGCAAGCTGCAATCACACTGCTCGCGCCGCGAAAAGAGACCTACGTGTTGGTAAGGGACATCACGTGAGAGCAAAAGTCTTTCCAGTTCCCTCTGCCATTTCATCACACATCACAAGTTAACCTCCAAACTTTTGAAAAAAAAAAACAGAAATGTAAGTGATTCTGTGCATAAGAGAGAGTTTACAAAGCTAAGGAAGCAGAGAAACGCCTTCAAACTGAATTGGAAGTCACCATATTATGCATTAACAGTAAACTGACATTTTTACAGATGTAAGTCATGTCACCTCTACATTTTGAGACTGTTGCTGACCAAACAAAAAAAAAGAAACCTTACTGATTCTGTAAGTATGAAATAAATTTCAGATCTAAGGACATCTAACTGGATTGGAAGTCACCATATCATGCAAAATACAGAATAAATTGGTAATTTTGTTAAATAAGAAATCAAACAACATACCATTAGGTTATTGGAGAAAGAATTTACCTTCAGCCAAAATGTGTAAAGTTCAAACTTTCTAGACTATTATAGCCCAGGTATGTTTTATTAGAAGTTTGTGAGAGATTTACAGAAACTGTTTAATTTGTAGAAGAGATGAGAAAAAGAAAAACAGGTCAAACAATGGATAAGCAGCAGATACAATGTGTTTGTTCTGTGAACTAGAATCCAGAACTTGAAAACAGAAATGCATCATGAATCAAACAGAGCTTAAATCTTAAACATTGCAATATTTCATTCTGATCAAGTGGTCACACCATGTGGTTCATCATGCAGCAGTCTATGGAGATAAGTTAGTCTCACTTGATTTGTGTGTGCAAAAGACTTAATTTTTAACTCACACAATACATTTTGTACATAACTGTGTGTACTTGCAGTTGTGTATTCACATGTACACTTGAATATCAAAAACGAAATACAATTCATAAAAAATATCTATATATAATATCTAGTAAAAATGTGACAGGTTTTCCACTTTCTTAAACAGATGCACCCTAGTAATTCATATTTTTGAAAAAGTTGAAATAAGCTGAATTTACCCAGTGAATAAGAAGAAAAAAAACAGGGTTGATCAGCTCTTTCCTTAGTGCATCCCTGCATTAACCTAATCAACACTGCTCTATGGGTGTGGAGAAGGACCTAACGCTGTCTGCTATCTATCGCCGTGATTGAGGACCAGTGAACGGGGAAGAGCTTCGTGATGAAGGTGCTGTCGGTTGGTGCTGTCGAGAGGGAGTGATGAGGTCAGGAAAACTTCAGAAAAAGAAAAGTGCTGAGTGTTTTTAAAAACCCGTATTTAGACATTTTTTATAATATTTATTATCAGGGCATATCTGCTTAAGAAAGTTGGAAAAATGTTTTTATTAGGCATTATTCACAATCTAAGTTTAAGTCTAAGTGGCTGACGATAAAGCTCTGATGACCCAGCATTCTAGCAACACTTAAACACATCATCTTCGCTCAAATCTGAAGTCAAGAAAGGAGTCAAAACCCCTCGTGCAAGTTTTGGGTATTTGAGTGAATACACAACTGCAAGGGCACACAGTTACATACAAAATATATTGTAGTTACAAATCAAGTATTTTGGACACACCAATCCAGTGAGACAAATTTCTCTCCAAACTAGACAGAGAACTCGTTATACACCTAAAGAATGACAACTGCTTGCAAAAGTTTTGTCAAATGTCTTAATTGGGCTTCAGAATTAAGCTTGACAAAAAGAAGCATTTGACTTTGAAGTCCGCACTCAAAAATTGGTAATGATGTTAGAACTGAAATGGTTGGCTCAGTGCAGAAGCGAAAGAAATGCAGAGTAATTTCAAGGCCTCCAAAAGTATGAAGGATACCTTTTTTCTCTTCGGCGTTAACAACAGTTTTGTCTCACTGTGCTTTGAAGGACTGCACTAAAGGGACTGCAAAATGTGTGACCTTTTCCTGCTCGTTCAACATGTCCGAAAGGACTGAAATCTACGTCCGCTCCAGGCTGTGGAACAGCACAATGCTTGAGGTCAGCTTCTCGTTTGCACAGCATAGATGACACCTGCAAGCTGCTCTCCAAATTTTTGCATCAAAGCCCAAAATCTCAGTATTTTTTTCCTTCTGACTATTCTGTTATTTTCCTGTGTGCAGGACTTTTCCAATGCCCTGAGAGTGACTGTTAAAGGCCAAGCCACGCTCCAGCTCATTACAAAAAAAACAACTATCAAAATGGAAAATCAGACAATAGATGTACGTGATGAAGATGTTCTTGTCTTTAGCAACTATTGTGTCCTGACTTTTTCCACCATTTTTTAACAGTTTAAAGTGGAAATAGAGCCAGAGGAAGGGGTGGAAACACCCTATGAGCTTCCGCTGTGGATCATCATCTCGGCAGTTGTGGCTGGAGTTCTGCTGTTAGGAATCATCATTGCTATTTTATGGAAGGTAAGACTTTAGATGCGTTTTGGTAAACCATGACCACCGCTAAAGATCTAAGTGCGTTTTCAAACCAAACATTGTTCCAGGATAAAAGTTGCAAAAAGAGGTAGCCTAAAAATAGGCTAATCTTGAGAAGAAAATCACTAGTAAAACTGCCTGTCTATGCAGCAAAGCATTTTCACTTAACAAGAAATCTTATAATAAGATGTCAAAATCTACAAAGTTTCACATGAGCACTAAAAAAGAAAAAAATAAGCTAAAAAAATCTAAGTGTTGGATATATTTAAAGTATTTTCCAGAGTATAAGTCGCAGGAGCCAAAAAACACAAACAAAATACTGTAAGTTGCTATGAAGTCACACTCTTAGGGAGAAAAGTGCCACGCTACTGAACAACTCCGCCAAGCCCGGCGTAATACTGCGTCTGGATTCATGATATTCAGTTTTGTTTTTTTACGTCAATCTGTAGCTTCTGCAGGAGCTGCGTCTGGATGACGGTGGCTTTAAGCGAGACTTCCATGTCTCTGTGACCAAGTTTGATTACTTGATGTCCCACATTAGTCCAAGGAAGAAAAAAAAAAAAGAAAACAGGAACAACAATGCCTGGATGCAAATAAAAAATATCAAAGTTCAGGAGGAGAACAATCAGATTCTCCTCCATGTTTGTTTTGGTTGGCGCTTCTTCTGCATTGATGTCAGTATCAAACACTGATACACACACCTACAGTTCCTTATAGTGAACTCACCTCTGGCTAACATATTAAAAAACTGTAGTTCTTATTGATAACAGTCACAAGACCTAGTATAGAAAGTGGAAGTTATTCATTTTAGAACAAAATGTGAACACAATCTTAGTAAAAGTTGGCCCATTTGAACAAATTCTCATAAAATCTAAAACTAGCTAACTAACTTACTAACTAATCTTAGAACAAATATCAAAATGTTTGTTTTTGACATTGAATCTAACTTGTCAACAATTATTGAACTTTAAAACAAAATTCTTAAAATGGAACCAGTGTAATTTGAGTTTTTTAATGTCTTAAATCAATTTTTTTTCTATTGTAAAGAGTTTGGGGCAAAGTGATTTGGACTCATTTAGAATAATGTTCTTATTTTTATATCCTAGCGCTTAGTGAGTCAAAAATGTGGTGTTTTTAAAGAAAGGTAAAAAGGTGTAGAACAAACAAAACAACTGATGTCAAATATCTTGAATGTCTAAAATAACCTTTTGAATCTTTGTAATTATTAAATAGTTTGCAGTGTACATATATTTGAATGAAATCATTTTGAACCATTAGTCTAACTTCATGCGCCCTCCTCCACACCCCAGTGTGGCTTCTTCAACAGGGCCAGCAAGAGGGCGATGTATGAGGCCAAATCCCAGAAGGCTGAGATGAAGATTCAGCCCTCTGAGACAGAGAGGCTGACCGACAGCTACTAAGGCACCCATGTGTCTCCTGAGAGCACACACCAGTGGGCCTATTGGGTAAAAAAAGAAAAGAAAAAAAGAAAAAATCCTTTGTAGATACTTACTGTCAGGCTTTGGGTGTCCCTCAGCTTCTTTTCTTCTTGAATTATCAAAATATTTCTTCTATTTTCCATATTTGTGGTGTTTTTAACCACAGATATCTAATTTTTCTGATTTATTTCTTCTTCTAAAGCTGTGGAAGGTCTCTCTGTTTTCTAACTTCCCATGTCCCACATCTCTTGTGAATTCCACCTCTCTTTTTTGATTCTCTCCATCTGTAATATCACATTTTCTCTGTCTTTCTGGAAGCTTGGGTTCTTCAAGCGAGCCCTCTACTACCGGATAATGCCAAAGCATCGGGCGGTGAAGATCCGCAGAGCCGAGCGCTATCAGTTCAATCTGGGATTTCGTCCCGAGGAGCCGCAGAAAAAGTACTGGATCACCAACTGGACAGAGATGCAGCATTTTTACTACTGAGGCCTTGGAAGCCTAAACCACTAAACCACACCGCCAGGGTCAAATGAAGATCACCAAGTGTGATTGAGACTTTGCACTTCCTGGACCAACTGCAGAATGTGCTTTAATTTCTATAAGAAAAATGTATCGTTTTTGTGCAATATGCTGAACAACTTGTTTGAGAGATTGTAATATTTTCTGAATTCAGAGGCATATAATTGTTTCCATGGTGCATTTAGGCGTAAAGTGGACATTGATTAATTGTTTTTTTTTCTATATTTTCATTAGTTCTCCATTTCTAGTGTTTAATGAGTCATTTGATTCCTTGCCTTCTTAGTTTTTAAGAGCATTTAAATTCCTTTCTTGGGAGCGCCTAAGTGGACATAGAAGTAAAATCAAAAATAAGTACTGTTGTTTTACTTTTATGTCCCTT
Source organism: Oryzias celebensis (assembly GCA_014656515.1). Taxonomy (NCBI): domain Eukaryota; kingdom Metazoa; phylum Chordata; class Actinopteri; order Beloniformes; family Adrianichthyidae; genus Oryzias; species Oryzias celebensis. The sequence goes on along the minus strand of BNCR01000001.1, from coordinate 53,412,591 downwards.
TAGGGGCTCCGTACCTTTCTGTGCTTTTGTCATCTACTCAGTTAAAGATTTTTAAATTTCACTTAACTGTTGGAATCAATACTAAAGTATTGATTATTCTATGAGTGAACAAACATTTGTTTGTGTTTTTTGTCCTGGGAGTTTTTGCCAACCATTTCTAAGAAAAAATGAAAGTAATTTTTTTGCTGCTTGTAAGTCATTTTTTTTAAAGTTTGTATCACTAACCACACTAAAATAACTGCCAGTCAAGAAGTCAGTTCTTAACAGCAACAGCTTTTACTAAAGCAAACAAGCCTTTAAAAAAAAAAAATCTGTCACAACACTGGATTGAATGAGGTGTGTCACATCTGTCTGGGAAAATTCTGCAAAATAGATATGAATGAATTGTATATATTAGTAAGTTCAGTGTGCTTTTTTTAAAAAAAATCTATTTACTGCATTTGACTTTGCGGGTCACGCAGAATTAAACTCTGCAAGAAGAATCCACTGAAAGAACAGTCATAAACTGATCTCTGATGGCGTTCCGTCACCACGGCAACCCGTTTTACCCAACCAGCCTGCACCTTCTCCAATCTGTAAGCCTTCGAGGAGGGGTCAAAACAAACTTGCAAACTGTTTTTCCATGTTATTTTTGTACAGTTGGTGTAATTAAACTCTTTTTAAACAAAATGTTCCCTTTTTCAGAAAGACAAACTTCTTTTCAAAAGCAGAAATTCAAACAATTTAAACAGACATTTAAAAGTATTCACAACACTTTACATTCATTTTAAAAGCACTCCCTAATATACATATACCGGGATTATAAAAAGTGAAAAGACTGAGATAGTTCTTTGCAGACAAAAACAAACATTCAGATTTAATGTTTGCAGACAGTTGTACCGGATGCTGAGGCGCTTCAACCTCAAACCTTTGATTGTTTTGTATTTATATAAAGAAAACTATTTGTCATTACATTTTTTTAACATCCAAGTTAAATTGTTTATAACACTGAATATATTCAAAGGTTAGAAAAAATGTTGAAGTCACTTCAAAAAGTGGATAACTGTGCTTTCAATGTGAGTTTCATTTTATTGAAGTTTGTTCATGTTTGTCATCAAGTTCATTTTTAAGGAAAACATAAAAGGAAACCAAATTTGTCAGCCAAAAAAGAAATTTTTCTATGAAAAAAATTAAAACATGTTAACATTCAAAACATATAATAAATGATTGCATAGAAATTTGGCAACATATTTATAAGGTTTAATGAGGTCATTTGAATGTACATGTGTTTCATGGCTTAAGATAACTTGAAAATATAAAATATTTTAATAAACAATAATTTAACAGAGAGCGTGGGGGGGGGGCGCTGTTTTGTGTCTGTTAATAAATATCACTCTACAGTAAAATTGTAGAAAAGAGGAAAACAAACTGATGTGGAGAAGTCCAGGAGCACATTTCTCTTGGTGTTGCACATAAAAACATTTCTATTGACATTGAGGTTGCATTTGTGTTCACCACAGTAATTCAGGACGTACTTCAGCCCTTCAGTCTTCACTGACAAATAGTCCTTTTACTTCAGTTCCAAAGTAGACGAGGACTTTCCGTACTTCTTTGCCTTTTTATACTTGTACACAAACGCAATGGTGGTCACTGCGAAGATGAGGGCAATGCCCAGCAGGACCCAACTGCCCGCTGAAGCAGATGACTCGTAAAGGTACAAGCCGAGGAAATCGACTTTATTAGGCTCCTGGAATTTTTCTAGAGTTGGAAGAGACACACAAGACATTTGCAAAAAATATTTAAACTGAATTCATTTTTTTAATCTGCTGAATCTCCACAAGGAGGGGCTAAGTAATTTTCTAAAAAAAAAAAAATATTGTTCTCAAATAACTTTCATTAAAGTCTAGCTAAACTTAAGATTAGCTTTTCAAAATTAACATTTCTTAGAACAAAACAGCTTCCTTTTTACCTTCATTAAATTAAAACAGTGTAAAAACAACAAAAAAGCTTATTAAAAGGTAACTGTTTACACAGAATAGTTGACCATAAAACAGAATTTAGCTGTAAAGTCCCACTATGATCATCCTTTGAGCTACTTTAAAAGTGTTCACAGTGGTCTTTTAATTATGGTTATGTCATTTTAAGCCTAAATAAAAGCCATTTTCTAGGGCATAGTTTCTGGAGAGCTGCAGTAGTTCATTACAGATTAGCCTCTGAGTTGTGGGCAGGACCACTGGCAGGAGCAACACCGTCCCCCTTCCCTTCGCCGTTGCTGAAAGTTCAGACCAGCAAGCTGATTGCCCGCCCTGCATATTTTTATCTCATGAATATGCTCTTTTTTTTCAAATTGATTTTTTTTCATTTGTTCAAGATTCACAATGACTTCAATAAATAAATACAAAAAAATACTATTTAATCTTAATTTCTCTATATATTTCTCCTAAATTATCAGAAAAAAACGCCATGAGAGCATGTTGGAAACATCCAAAACAAGATTTTCACTGGGGTGAATATTTAATTCCCATTTCCCACAAAAGAAAAAAGCTCTGTCATGTTTTATATTTCACAGACAGTCAATAATCTCACTGTAGGTAGGAGGGAAAAAATGTAAAGCAGCTGGGACACACAAGAAAGCATTTGTTTCTGAGTCAAATCATTTTTCTTTGGATGTAAATTTTAGATTGCTTTCGTATCTTAAAAAAAGGGCTCATTTATTCCAGCTGTTCTCTGCACCTCTCCTACATTCTGTCACAGATCGGTTTTAGAAGGATCTCATCAGTAAGAGAGCGCTGATATTGATTTCACAGTGCAGCTGAATCCCTCTATAGGGGCTGTGCACTCTGTGAGTTCAGCCACATTTGGCCTCAACAAATCAAAACGAAAACCCCTGAAATCTGTGAAGCAAATGTGTTCTTTTATTGGTTTTACCTGGAGGTTTCCAGTCGTACTCAGGCCATCCAATAACCTCGCCGTTCAGCTGGTTCTCTCGCTGCAGCCATTGTATCAGAGGCTCAAAATACTGCATGAGCGGCTGGGCGCTCATTTTGGACTGACCGGTGATCATGGTCATGGCCTCAGGCCATGGCTTACTAAAACCAAGCTTCATCACATCACTGCAAGCAATACAAGTCAAAGCTGAGGTCAGAGGAGCCACGGATCAGGAGTAAATAAAAGGAATCATGCGACCACTAACCTCAACAGCTTTCCAGCTTCTTTGGATTGGTAGATATCGCAGGTATGCAGAGGCCCACTGTGTTTTGCTGCTTTACACAGAGCTTCGTGGAACTGAAACTGGACGATGAAACTAACAAAGTACCTGAAAAACAGAAAACCTTCATAATAAAGTGTATCTAGAATTGCAAAGGAAAACAAATATTTGCAAAAGAAGATGATACTTGACATCTTATTACAATTGAATGTGGAGATTGTTTAAGCAGCATGGTTAGCCTGCCTAATTTGTTTTGACATATTTACAGCATTTTACCTGACGTAAGGCACATTTGCAGGAATGTGGAACTTTGCACCCGGGTCAAAGTCCTCCTCAGTGCGAGTCACAGGTGGACACAGTCCCTGATACTTCAATCTGCAACACAGACCAACATAGAACACTGGTATTTCATTTACAACAAAATACATCATTATCACCATCTGATTGAAAAACTGTAACATCTTTTGTCAGCTTTACCTGAGGTTCCACCACTCCTTGTTATACTCATTCGGTGGGATTCGACCATCAAACACCTTCCAACGCCACTGATCCATTAGGTAGCCGAAGGGCAGGAAGGCAATCTTGTCAAGTGCCATGCTCATGAGAAAGTTGATGTCACTTTCTACACAAGGGACAGCAATCAACAAATCATTTTAGGAACAAAAACTTTGACACTGAGACTTTGATTTTTATAGAAACAACTATGCTACTCACCAGAATTTTCTTCAACTTTGTCCAAGAGGCCAATGCTCTTCAGATGTTTGGGTGTGGACACCGACAGAGCGAGAACATCACCAATGGCTTCATGGAAGCCAGGATTGGCTCCATCACGGAAGGACACCGGCTGATCTTTGTACTGAAGAAAATATTGCACGTGTCCCATCTCATGGTGCACTGTGATCAGGTCGTCCATGGTCACAACAGTGCACTGTTTTATTCTAAAAATGAGGAAAAAAAATTTGATTTCAAGTAAGAACTTTGCCAAGTCAGGTCGATAGGTGCAAAAAGCTTTACGACTGTTTTTTTTTTTTTTTAAATCAATGATTATGTTATCAATTATTTTTCAAAAAGCAAAAACAAAATAAGTGTGCAAAAATATAGGCAGTTGAACCTGAAATCTTTTCGGTTGTAGAAGTCCCAAGCAGAAGCGTGGCACACCACCTGCCGTCCATCCGACGGCTTCTCTAGCATGGATTTTTCCCAGAATTCTTCTGGCATTGGCAGTAGACCCAGAGAAGTGAAAAACTTGTCTGATTCTTGAAACATTCTGGTGGCATTCCAGCCCTATGAAGAAAAAAAAAAGTCTGCATATTTAGAAACTAAACCTCATCAAAGGAAACAAATGAAGTCTAACTACATGTCAGTTGTAATGATTTTTTTTCTCTTCTTTTTGAAAATGTTGGCCTTACCTGTGCTACCATAGCTGGTGTAGCATCAACTTGAGTGGCACTTGGGTAAGGTATGGCAAAATCCATTATTCCAGACCATGTCTGTGCCCACATGTTGCCTTGAAGGACAGAAGACAAAAATCTATTTCTCATATCTCTGTACTGAACCAACAGGGATTTTATGGCTGTAAATCAGCTAAACCCCTAACCGTGTCGAACTGTCACACAAAATCTTACAGTGGATGCTTCTGAAAGAAAATGTAATCTGTCTTTTGTCCAAATGCATCTGCAGGAACAACACTATATCAGTGGGGTATGCTCTTTCACTGAAAGATTTTTGGCTGCAGCTTTAAAATATTTGGGATTCCAAAGTGAAATTCTAGCTGGTTGTTTTTGCTTCTTTCAAAGCTTTAATCTTTACTTGTCTACTCAGCAGTGGAGGAAAAACAAAGTTACTCCAAGAATTCTACCCTTACCCAGCAAATGTGCAGGGATGGGTCCCTTTAGGTTGATGTACTGGGGACCATACTTTTTGTACAGAGCCCTTCGAACATAGGCATGAACATTCTGATAGAGCGGCTCCAGCTCCTTCCACAGGGACTCCAGGTCTTCCTCAAAGGTTGGGGTTTCATACAGAGACCTCCAGAAAGCGCCATTATCAGAATGACCTACAAAAAATACATCACAATTCACAATATCTTTAAATATTTAAATAAATGAATAATACAGATTTCATGTTCCTGACTAGCAGAGGTTTAAACGATTTTTTTAATAAGAAAATAGATTATTTATTTCAATCTAAAGCTAGTATATTTTTAAACTTAAAAAAACGAACAAATGTAAAACATTCTCCATTTTTTAAGCAAATAAAAACCTTTGCAACTTAGTAGGGCTGATTCTTCCACTAATCTATAGAATCTACTGTATGTTGTAAAATGTCTTCAAATTTTACTTTTACAACGGAGCAAACTGCTAATTTCCAATATTTAATCAAAGCTAATCACCCAACTTACCAAATATGTGAAAAGTTTTTAAAATTTTTCACTTAACTGAATCACAGATTTTGCAGACAACATTTTGGCACAGAATAACACAGTATCTAACAACAGGAGAATCTTTGAAGTGAACACTATATTCCAAAATGTTACTTATAAACACCCTAAAAAAATTAATAAATAAATGCAATTCATGTTTGTATTTTTCCCAAGGTCAACTTTATACATTTTTAAAAGCTTTACTGAGTTTTGTTTTTTTCTGTTACATTGAAAGTTACACCTTCAAGTCATACCATTAAGCACAGCAGCTTTGTTGGCCAGCTCAACGTATCTCTCATAATCCTGACGAAGTACTTTGCCAGCAGCATCTCTCCATCCCTTCCAGGCAAACAATAACTCATTGTAATCCCTGGACTCTGCCATGATCTTCTGGAGGTCTGAGAAACACCAAACATTTTAGGTCACAATTTATGGCTGCCTCACCCTATAAAACACATGGGAGTTTTCACCTTCAGGGCTATCAGTGGAGGATTTTTGGAATTATGAGATTCTTTTTACCCCAGACTTCAATTTGTCAAAAAACACTTAAAAGTATGAAACTATTAGGATTTCCTATCACATCCATCTACTTTGTCCATCGACTTGAATTTGCTTGTGAATTTACAAAAGCATACATAACTGATGTATCTTAACTGAGCTTACCTGGATCTAGTGGATGGCATCTCCCATCTTCTCGGCAAACCTCAGCCAAACTGTATTTTGTCTCCATGTTGGACAGAAGAGTGTTGTACTGCAAACGAAAACCATAAAACTTTAGAATTCACAAAAAGTATGGGAATTAACTGGTAGGGATCCACAGAATATTCTGCCATTGAATGTATTCAGATGGATACTGCAAAAAAAAAACATTTGGCTTCGTTGGGAGTGAAGCTGAATAGTGGCTGAATAGTGGTGCCGGATGCAATGACACAGTCAACGTGCATTGGGTATCTAGCACCTACTTTACAATTTCAGCTGTGTGGAAATTTTTCAGATAAAAAACCTGCAGTTTGCAGCAGGGGGTTCATTGGACAAAACCTTCATCACATATGGATTAATCGAGCATTTAAAAGCTAAACACCTGGAACAGCATGAGGAACACAAGAAAGAGACGGCTTCAGGGGCTAAAAGTAAGGCTTGCAGTGTTAGCGGCACTCCTTTCGTGTTCAACGTCTTTGAAAAGATGAAAACATTTGTTAAACTTTTTTTTTTAAATTGTGAAAATTATTCTAGGCTATTACTGCAATTAAAAAAAATAAAGAAAGAAAAACTCAATATCTTAATTTGATATTCAGCCACTATTCAGTATTCGGCCAAGCACTTTAATTATTATTGGACTTCAGCCAAAAATTTTCACTTCGGTGCATTCCTATTATCTGGTTATGAGTTTTGATAAACAAAGTTGTTTGGTATTATTCCATTCAAAAGGCAGAAATAGAATGCGGATTTCATGAAAACCACTGTCAGCATGTGACTTACATTAATGTCCCACTGCGATCATGTGCTGATCTTTTGTCAAAGCATTCTCTAAGCGCCATTTATGTCACATGTTTATAGTTAACTGCCAGAGATGTTATAATTTAAATTGAAAGAACTATTCACACTTTTATTTTGAAGTGTAAGTGGGACTCCTTTTGTTTAGAAACAGGAAATGTTTTGTTTTTTATGCAATGTTCCGCTTGTGAATTCAGAATAAAGGAGTGGGCAGCAGAGCTATTGCCTACAGTTGTTTTACCGTTCAGTAAGGATGGCAACGTTGGCACCTCTACAGAGCCATTTAAAACGAGTAAAACAGTCTCTTGTTGTCATTAAATCTATTTGAGTTTAGGATTAAAATGAACAAAAGAAGAAAGTTGAAAGAAGATGAAAGTTTCATGAAGAAAGCTCTACAGATTCCCTGTAGTCTTTTATTGCCGTTTTTAGGCAAAATCCAAAACCTGTGCCATTTTCTGGGACATAATTTCTGCAGAGCTGCAAGAGTTAATTAGAAAGTCACCTGAGTTGTGAGCAGAACTGTTGGCATGGAGTAAGCCTTTCCTCATTTCCCATCATCCCTTTGTTTACACTCCAGTAGCTTACAGCCCCTCGCAACTCCAAGCCAACATTAGCAGTGCAACAAAAATGGCAAGTAATATTGGAGCTATTGGAGCAAATCAGCCTTTCTTTGAGATATTTTCTACAGAAAATAAGATAACCAGATGTCAAAATCCCTTATGACAAGGTTCTCAACTTCACACTGCGAATCCAGCCACCTTTTTGAGAAAGAAACTCAGTCATTTGGTCAGTCTACTTCAACTCAAATGCCAAACAAAGATGTGTAGACTCATTTTCATGCTAGGAGAGCACCACATTCTCTTCTGACTGTTGAAAAAATGTAATTCAGTGTTTCCCCTAATAAAGCCAAAATGACCATATGATCTACAACAGGCATATTCTATGCTGGCAGAACTGGAAACTCTCCATCCTGGCTGTTCTCCTCCTGGATATTCCGTTACAAAGATTTGCTCTGATGGAGTTTAAAACCGACAGGAAATGAGACTCTACACTGTCAAACAAACTCTCCTTTTTGTTTGTACAGGCATGGAACAGCCTCTAGCAAAGGTCCTAATACCCTGTGCATTTGAAGCACCTCCTACACAACACAATGAGGGACATTGTTGTAAGGCTTTTTTTAAGTCAACTTAAGCCATGAAAACTGGTTGGGAAATTTAAACACACCCTCCAACATGCTGGTGAGGCTCTAAAAGTCCCAATGTTGTATGGCACTCTTCATTCTGAGCACACACTTAACTGGAACGCATCTTGAGCATCCAAGCATAGATCTTACCTTGGAAACTGAAAAGTGGAATCCCCTTAAGAACCTTCTCACTACCTCTCTGGTCTCACTTTTTTAACCCTTTGACATCATAATTAATTACCAGCATTAAAAAAACACGTATGCGTTTACTTAAGTGGATGCCACATTGAGGTAATTTTTGTGGTTTGATGTATATTTGCATCAATCTGTGTCAGACAGAACCTCCGAGTTCTGTGTAGCTGTACTTTTCTTGACCATAACATGATGCTACACACAAATTGGTAAACCATTTCAGTTGTACCTCTTCCAATTCTGCTGAAGGAAGAGCGGCCCTCTCGATGTCGCTGAGTTTTGTAATTGTGCGCTTGACCAAGGGATCCTGGAAGTCAGTGGTGTCATACCCTCGAGCCTTCAGACCATAATCAAGAGTGTGTGTTGACATCTCCAGACTTCTGTTGAGCTAAAGCAAAAAAAAAAAAGGACTCCCATAAATGTTTTCACTACCGTGCTTTGCCACTGAAACAGCAGTGTACCAGATAAAGATCAGTTGCATGAACTAATGGTACACACCAAGTATAATGACATTTGAAGCCTGAATTTATATAATCGTGATTAGTGAATGAATTGTTGATTTATTGACATTGTTTTTAGGATGATGTTTACCAGCACAAAAAGTGATGGAAATTCTTGTTGGCCACACATAATCCGTACAGCCAAGAGGTACATTGCTGTGTGCCCACACGTATTTTAAATGCATCCAACGCTGGATTTTGCTGTTGGCCGCATGCATATAAATTATGCTTAAAGTCCTATTAGTTAGTTAGTGATAGTTATCACACACCTCGTTGTGTGAAATGTGTTCTCCGTAATTGATCCATCTCCTGCAGAAACAGCTGCCCTCAAGAACCATTTGGTAGTTTAATCGTAATCCTAACCTTAACCCTTCCTCTGGGTCCATGTGGCCAAGAAGAAATGTTAGCACTGGCAACACATATTTAGAAAATTACTTGTGAAAGACACTTTCTTATTTTTAATAAACTTTGGCCTTATTTATATTTAAGAAAATGAAATATAAGCTAGCAAGCGGTTGCCTTTTAGTGGCTGTTTTCAACTAACAACCACTAGAGGGCGCTGTAAGTATCTGTATCAGTATTTGTTACTGACAGCAACGCAGAAGAAGAGTCATCTACCAAAACAAACATGGAGAATCTGATCATTCTCTTCCTAAACTTTAAGATACTTTTCGTGTTTTTATCAATATTATTTTTGTTTTGCGTTTTTTCTTCCTTGTTCAATGCTTCCATGTAGTGATGAAGCTAAAAACTTGATGGTAGCTCCTCCCACAGGAGCGTCAAGTTAATGAACACATTTTTGGACAAGCGTTGATCATCAAATTTGACACGCACTAAAAGAGGGAGCAAATGGGAAATTGACGCATGTCAAAAGAGGCAGAGGACACACATTTGATGAGTGAATCACATTCAGTGTAAACACAGGATTTCGCTGGACTTGGCGGATTTGTTCAGAGGAGTTGCACTTTTTCTACCAAAAGTGCAACTTATACTCTGGAGCAACATATCTGTATTTTTTCTTCAATATGCATTTTTTTGCTCCTGCGACTTCTACTCTGGTGCGGCTTATACCCCAGAAAACACTGTATGTTCTACTGTTATGTTTGCCAAACTCGTACAAGATTTCAAACTGGTATAAGACATTTTTCAATAATTCTACTGGTCTCACCATTGCCTGCTTATTAGCATCGGTAATGTCTGTGTTGTATTTCCAGCTGGCTTCAGTGTATGCGTTCCACACCTCCTCAGCTGTGCTGTTATACTCATCAAGAAGTCTTTTTGCATCAAGCTCATCTGTATTCTTATCTAGGTAAAGAAGGATGAAAGAAAATCTAAACAAACTGCTTCACTAATAAAGTCACTAATAAAGTTTAGTGCTCTTAAACAGCAATGCTTTACCAATGTCTTCAGGGTATCCTTCAGGGACTGGTGGGACCCAGTTAAAGTCAGGCCATCCCAGGGTCTCGTTTACGTTTTGTTCTTCCAACCACTTAATAACAGGCTCAAAGTATTTCAGTAATGAGTTGGCATTCATTTCACTGGTGCCTATAGCATCGTGAAGAACTTCAGGCCAAGGTTTGGAGGAGCCAGCTTGAAGGACTTTCCTGGGAATGAAGAGCAAAGACCTTTAGTTTTCTTGAAAACAAATTATATATTTATGTGTAATTAGAAACTAAGACCTGAAAAAGTGATACCTCAGAATCTCTCCCGCTTCTGCAGAGCGGTAGATGTCACATGTATGCAAAGGACCCGTGTGTTTGGCTGCCTCGCACAGTTTCTCATGGAATTGGAACTGGAGTATGAAGCTGACAAAATACCTGCAGGGGAAAGAGTTGCCTCATAACCAGCACATTTATGAGAGTGGTGGAGGCCTGTTTTATTTGCTGCCTTCATTTTCCACCTCCCACCCCTCAACAAAAGCTCGAGTCTGGCTTGGCTTTCACCTCATACTTCCTGTCATTATTGGGAGAATGCATTGTATGGGAAACCACAAAACACAATAGAAAAAAAATGTTGTTTTTTGCAATTATTCAAAACCTGATCAGCAAATTAATTTACATAGCATAGTTCTAAAAAGGCCATTGAAATAATGGTCTTTTTAGTGCAATTTTGTGAAAAAGTCAAGAAGAAAGCAAAGTAAACAGTCATCTAACACATACCCATGGCATTTATCACTTGGGTTCAAGTCTTGTGGCTGAAACCAGGATTTTACCTGATGTATGGCGTGTTTCCAGGAATGTGGTACTTTGCCCCAGGATCAAAATGCTCATCTGTACGTTTGGTGGGTGGACAAATTCCCTGATATTTTGTTCTGTAAAGAGACAAAACAGTGATTGAAAATCAGCCATGGGGGACCAAAAACAGAGTGGGAATCAGAGTATTTCTAATAGACTTTGGTCTTTGGTTGTTTTTAAGAAAAGGCTCAAGACCTATCTTTTTAAATCAGCTTTTAGTTAGTTTTTATCATGTTAATTTATCTTGTTTTTATTATTTTTATCATGTTTTATGATTTTACACCGGATTATTTATAGTTTATTTGAATATTTTTTATTCTCATGTTTTATTGGTTTTATCAAATGCTCCATTTTAATTGTAGATTTATATTTATTATTTTTAAATCCAGTGCCCCCTCGGCTGGGTCCTCTCCCTCTGGGTCAGCTACGGTTCAGCTGCTGCAGCTCTAGATGGGGACCAGCCTCGCTACCTTGCTGTGGTGGGGCTGGGTCCTCGCCTGTGATGCTGCATTAGACTGGCTATGTGGTTGTCCTCAGAGGAAGAGGACCCAACTATAATGGGTCCACCAACCAACTTTCTCCATGCTCAGCCTGTTTCCCAATGGGTTCTATCAGTTAAGAGGGTGGGAGTTGTGAAAGGAGTTGGGTGGATTGCATGTGTGTGGTGGGGATGGTGGTGGTGGTGGGGGGGGGCTACATTTTTATGGTTGTGCTTGTTTTTTAATCTGTTTTATTTTAATGTAAAGCGCTTTGTGTTATGCTTAATAGGAAAAGTGCTATACAAATAAAGTTTGATTTGATTTGATGATAGATTTTACCTGAGGTACCACCACTCAGCATTGTATCTCTCTGGAGGAGTTCTTCCATTAAAAACGCCCCATCTCCAGAGGTCAATGAGGTAGCCAAACGGAAGAAATGCTATTTTCTCTAGCGCCATCTTCAACAGATAGTTGATGTCAGTCTCTGGGGAACAAACATCCAACATTAAAAATCATGAATCCCTTAGTAGTGAATAAAAGACAACATTGAGTCATCTCCACCTATATGCTGTTACCTTCATCAGAGGCTGCAGACTCCAGCAGGTTAATTGTGTGCAGATGCTTTGGTGTTGAAACAGAAAGGGACAAAACATCACCAATGGCTTCATGAAAACCAGGGTTAGCACCCCTGCGAAACCCAACAGGCTGGTCCTTGTACTGCAGGTAGTACTGGATGTGCCCCATTTCATGGTGTACAGTGAAGAGCTGTTCCATTGTCACTGTGGTGCACTGTTTAATCCTAAAAGAGATTACAAGAGATGTCACCTAAATGCCTTGATAAAGTTATATTGGGGTTACTATAGCAACCTGTTTTGTATGCAAATTGATGTACATCTATAACCTATGTAACCTCCATAAATCCTTCTACCTAAAGTCTTTGCGGTTGTAAAAGTCCCAGGCCGATGCATGGCACACAACTTCTCTATCATCAGGTTTGACAAGCATGGATCCTTCCCAGAATTCCATTGGCATTTCCATCAACCCCAGAGAGGTGAAGAACTCCTCTGATACTCGAAACATGTGTGTGGCATTGTAACCCTATGAAAGAGACAACACAACCTGGTTAAAGAATTTTCATTTAGAAATTGAGTTGTTTTTTTTATTCTCCTGCAGGCCAGAGAACCTCCATATTTACACTTACTTGTCTGACCATTTCATTAGTCACATCTAGATTGGGTTTGTTGGGAAAAGGGATCATCAGATCATAAATGTTGTTCCATGTTTGAGCCCACATGTTTCCTAAGCAGTAAGATAAGAAAATATATGCTTAAAGATGCCATTCAAAAGATATCTTTACAGGCCAGTATTTATGGCCAATCTATACTGTAACTAATGCACCTTACCCAACAGGTGTGCAGGGATTGGTCCCTTCAGGTTGATGTACTTGGAACCATATTGGTTATAGAGCTTGCGGCGCACAAAAGCATGCAGGTTCAGATAGAGTGGCTCGATGGTTTTATAGAGTTTGTCTATATCTTGCTCAAACGTTTCACTCTCATACCAAGATCGCCAGTCAGCTCCAGTGTCTGCAAATCCTAAAGATAAGATAAAGCACTTTCTGTTCAGTCTTCATTGGCCACTTTCTTTATTCAGTTGAAACATGGCTCTTAGCACTGGAGGAGAAAAGTTAAATACTTGCCATCAGCTTGAGAGGCTTTGTTACTGAGCTCCACAAACTTTGGATAGAGCTGCTTGAGAGGAACACCTGACGCATTGTGCCAACCCTCCCAAGCAAACAGCAGCTTCTTGTAGCTTTTAGAGGTGGCCATGATGTCTGTGAGCTCTTCAAGACAAAAACAAAATTTTTTAAAAAGTAAAAAAAACACTCTTTTGGAAAGAGTGAGGCGATAGAATGAGATAAATTCACTCATTCATATGAGCTAGAAAAAAATTGGAAAAACTCTAGACGTGTTGGGGTTAGGATAACTTTCTGCTCCCCTTTGTCATCAAAGACATTTATCTAGAACCTGTTCTTTGTGCTGTGACAGCTTGCTCACGTTATCAAATGTTTAAACATCATCTTATCAAAATTCCAACATAGGAAGCCAGTGGGAATAAAAGGGTGAGGGTTAAGTATTGGTAAAAAAATGTTACTGGAAGCCTGTTTCCTCTGTTGAATAGTGGAAAAGGTAATTATACACAAACAGTAACAAGCTCCTTTCTTTCCAAGCCATTCTTTAAAGCTGACATGATTGTTGTTTTGTTCCATCGCTGTTGGTTTCCCACAGTTGCTTTGTGCAGTCCTCTAACAAAACACAAAGGCCATCGGTCACAATAAATGTGCGTCTTGTTAAAAGCTACTGTTTCTTAATCCAATCAACACTTGTAGATAGTTTATAACACTTCCCCTGGAAGCCTCACTGAAGTCCATCCTGTTACTTCCAAGAACTGATAAAATCTCAACATCCAACAACTGTTGTTCTCCCAAGACTTCCCTTGCGCATTGACATTTCCTACTCTTTAATACGGCCATGCTCCAGTCTATTAGCATTTGTACAGTTCCTGCATTTTCCCCTCTGACAGAACATTTATTCTTGGCGTGTTTACTCACCAGGCTCCAGACTCCAGCTTACATTAGGTTGTGGGTAAACCTTAGCTGTGGAATAAACACTGTCCATAGTGCTGAGAATGGTGTTATACTTTAAAACAACAAGGACAAAAAAGGTAAATTAGTCTTTACATGCAACTAAACAGTGACAGAAACCAAGCAACATGTCGAGCCACAGCAAATTGGCAGGAAATGAAACAGACCTCCTCTCGTTCAGCCTGGGGAAGGTTGGCAGCCCCCAGGGTCATGATCTTTTTCATCAGTGTTTTGTCTTTGGGATCAGGGAGTGAGTTGAGAAGCTCGTCAGTGAAAACGGTCTTGGCCTTCAATCCCCAGGCTTCAGTGAAGGCCTGCTCTTCTAGAGAGGCTGCCACCTGAAAGTACACATTAAAAAGTTGATGAAAAAGCTAATTGAGAAAAGTAAAAAAAAAAATGTTCTTTGTCCTGACAAATCAATCTGTCAGCTTCTGCTGTGTTACGACTCTTATCTGCACACATCCATTTTATTATGCACTGACACGCATCGCTATATGATCCCATTCTTTGCTTTTAGTGCTTGTGCACAAAAAGGACAGAACAGCAAACTTAATAAACTTCAGTGTCAACACAGATTGTTTTTCCATCTTTAAATCAAAACGCATTTGTTCAAACTGTCATACTCATCATAGTCCCACATCCCCACCTCTGCTACCTAATTTTTTTAATTCTATTTTTATCTTGTTTGTTTTCTCAGTTTTGTAATCTTCTCTCTTGTACCATGTTCTTGAGAGTTCTGAAAGATGCTCTAAATAAAATGTATTATTAAACCGCTGGTCTAAGTTTTGAAGGTCACTTTGAGCCCTTTGTTTGGAATTCATGAAATACCTGTCCCAATGTTCCACTGGATCAATAAAAATGTCTGTGTTACATCCTAAATCATTCAAGACAATTGTTTAATATTATGCTCCAAGCCTTTGCTGGTCAGCTTGTTGCAGAGTTTATCACACGCAGGTGTCTAACCAACTATGGGTTTCTGAGAAAATGTTCTTCAATTTACACGAATAATAATTATTCATAACATATTATTGTTAATAATATATAAATTATTGTTAACAATTATCATTTATTAATGACTTTGATTACTTCATTCTGCCTCTTCCTGTTGTTGTAAATTACAGGGAGCAGACTGAGGGTTTGTTAGACGGGATAAGACAATAAGCATGGATAATTTATTCCCAGGTGAGTGATAGATCCCAGTGTTCATGGTCAGAGATGGAATCTGGAGCAAGCCCATCAGATTTATTCCCTCAAGAGAGGAGTTTGGCTTATCAACACTATTCTCAGTTATTTAAACGTATCCAAATAAGAGGTTTGTTGATTGAAATGAAGAAATTGGATACTTTTTATTTCTTCAAATAAAACAGAAATATATCTAAATACTTTTTTTCCAACCAAAACTACTGTGATTTTCTTATTTGAAGACCAAAAATTAAAATTGAGAAAAAAAGTCTGTATGGAAAAATGAAGCTTTCACCAACAGTAAATCTGGGTTCACCTTTAATATTTGATTTTATTCATTATTTAATGCTCATTGAAAACTTCCAGAAGAAAATTTAAAACACAATAAATTTAAAACAGTTTTGATCAGCAAAACAAAATGTTAGCTTTGTTTACAGTTAACATTTTAGAATGTACTCGAGAGTGTAACAGAAAGGTGCTGCATTATTGTTGCCACAGGTTTGAAATGGCTTATAACCAATAGCCAATAACAATCAAGAAATTATGCATACAAATCCTATATTCAGTTGTTTTTTTTGACAGCAGCCTGTGGACTGGTAGAAATTTGACTATGGGCCAGGCTTTGGACATGTCCATCTTAAATTAGGCAGCCCTCTTTTGTCCCTGAAGGATGCTTTCAAGATTACCTTTCTTTACATTTAATTCAACATACTCTTGGTTTTAATGGTTTAAAAAATTAGTCCTTTGTTAAAACTTGATTTAATTTTTCCCCATCTAATAAAGTTTTTTCCTGTCTTTTTTAAGATTGTTTGTTACTTTAACTTGAATTAATGTCCTTGTTCTTTTATTTGCTGTGCTTTTAGGAACAACATGTTGGACTCCATCATCAGTCTATTTCTGAAGGGATGAGCAGTGTTTTGAAGAATCCTCGTGTTCCACTGATGCACATGCTGACGTACCACCACATCGAATCTGAGGAGATTTTCTTTATTGCAGTCTAAAAGGTTAGGAACACAGGCGTTCTCAGGAAGTAATGACAGTGTCTGAGAGGAAAAAAGCCACAGGCTTTTATTTTACAGCAGTGGAACCTTGTGTTGTACATGTGCTAAGCATTATTCTTTTCTTTTTCTGCTGTATTTTTCTGCTCTTTAAACAATAATCCACCAGCATCAGTTCAAGACAGCAGTGTTGCTGCACGACATTAAATGAGCCAGCAACCTAAAGATGATTTGCTTGTATATTGATGTTGCCTCAGAACAGTCCCTCCCAACTCATAGGTCACAGTTTGCTCAACACACATCCTGAAAAAGCCAAGAAAACAGTAGCTTCTCTCCACAAATGTTTATGTTGAAGGTTCTTATCTGCTTCCCTCACACCCTTTACTTCAACGGCCTGCAAGGGAAGACAAAGATGACTTTTCCCAACCTTTTTCCACCATTTGGATAATCATTCAAGGTCACAAAAACAGGGTAATGATTATTATCTTGCCATAAAAAAAAGTTGCTACAGGACAAACAATGTAATTTACCCATTATCAAGTCTTTTTACTCATTTACTCAAGATGCTTGTGCAAAGGTCAGGCACTGGGGTGAAAGTGATCAGAGGTTAATGTTTGATGTTCACAGTTTGATGGAAAACTTGAAAAAGTCAACCGAAGTTTAACTTCTGGATACAGCATGATTCCAAGGTTCAAAGAATACATATCACATTCATATTTCAAGTTTTTCCCCCTAATAAATTGAATAAACTCCTTAGCAAGTATCATTAAATCCTTTAAATTAACATTTAAACTGTGTTAACTGCAAAGACGAAAAGCTGAGTTCCTGAGATGTTGGGATGGGGTTGCTTTCAGGTCAACAACTGTAAAGCCCGACACATTTTTCAGCCTGAAAGTACAGAGTGTGGACTATGTCCCTAAATGTTGTGACAGCTGTCTACACACACACACACACACACACACACACACACACACACACACACACACACACACACACACACACACACACACACACACACACACACACACACACACACACACACACACACACACACACACACACACACACACACACACACACACACACACACACACACACACACACACACAAGAATATAAAAAGGAGAATGTCCCCCATCAGCTGGACTTTTATTTTTTTATATTCAAGTTCAGGCTGAGTTGTGTTGCACACATGATGTGCATCTTGTGTTTGTGCTGTTCTCCTGGCAGTTATCCGTACCACCCTCCCCCACGTCACCAGTTTATGCAAATGTGTCAGACCTGTAGTGATGCAAGGCTGCAAAACCCTGGCTTCTCTGTCCTGCAGGGGTCTGCAACCTTTGATGCTAAAGGAGCTGTTTGGGCCATTTTCTTACTGACCAAAACCCTGGGCCATTTAGCCATTCATTTATCAAATGTAGTTTTTAAAAATTAAAACAGTAATTTAATTCCGTTCAAATTAATATATATAGTGCTTTTGCTTCAATAAGAATTGCAAGAAAACAAGTCAAACATGGCATATTCTGTCATGATTTTGACGCACCTTTATTCTTTCCCTCATTTTGCTTTATGAACATGACAACATTGGTTCAAATCCTTTTTTTTTTTTTTAATCTATGCCTGAAAAAAAAAAAAAAAATTTCAAAACTTTGTCTCTGAACAGCAACAAGACATTGCAGCAGAAAAAAACTCTTTAAGCTTCCTCTAATAAAACATCACCAAAAAATTGATAAACTAAAAATAATATCCAAACTGACAAACTCATCATTTATTTAAATTGTTAAAACTTTTCTTTCAGGTAAAAGAGCCACAATGGAGTAATAGAAGAGTCACATGTTGCAGACCACTGGTTTAGATCTTCTGACTTTTTGCTAAATGAATCCACAAATCAACATCACTTT
The DNA here is from genome assembly GCA_014656515.1 of Oryzias celebensis. NCBI lineage: Eukaryota > Metazoa > Chordata > Actinopteri > Beloniformes > Adrianichthyidae > Oryzias > Oryzias celebensis. The sequence continues at coordinate 53,394,176 of BNCR01000001.1, read as the reverse complement.
GTGTTAAACTGTTCTCATTTTAATAGGAACTGAAATGTAAAATGATCACATGTCACTTTTTGGAAACAATTGAACATTCATCCCACAGAAATCCAAATCAGATTTTTACTTCACAATGGGGGTTACTTTGCTTTTGGATGAAGCCGAGCGTGTAATTCTGAGTGAAGATGAATAATTATATTGATCTCCAAGTCAAGCAGGGCTTAGCTCCACAGAAACATTTAGAAATGTGCCTTGTTGGCACCATGGCTGAACTAGAATTAATGCCCCACAGAATCAAAGCCAGATTGGCACACAACTCAGACTCACTTACCTGAAGCTTGGAGTTGTGCTCCGTTAAGTTGGTGTTGTAGTTCCAGCTGGCAGACACACTGAAGGAAAACACCTCCTCGGCAGTGGTGTTGTAATCACTCAGAAACCTCTGGGCGTCAGAGATGATGTTTACATATTCCCCTGGAAGCCAGTCTGCTGGAAGAGCTTTAGAGAGCCCCAAAACTGGCAACAGCAGCAGCACTGACCATAGCAACCTGTCCGTGCCAGCAGCCATGCTGGCAACCACCTCAGGGTAGAAAATAATAGAGGTGGATGAGAAAACTGAAGTGAATAGATGTGTGGATGTCGGCGAAATGCTCTGAGGCCACCGTGAGCTTCTTTTTAAGTGCCAGTTGAACCCAGCCCACACTTTTCTGCAGCCCTCCCTCTCAACACATCACCGCTGAACATATTTCTCCAGCAGAGGTGGAGCAGACTGGAGGCGGAACAGCGCCAGGTGAGGATGATGAGCGCAACAGCGGCGCGTTTTACCGACTAAATATCTGCTTTACGCGCAGCTGCGCGCCGAGACCCGAGGAGAAGCAGCGGGACTTCTGCGCGTAATGGTGTCCAGAGGAGCTCGCAGCCTTCAGTGTGTTGTGCAATAAGTCTGGTGGAAATCAAAACCACTCTGTGTTGCAAGTAAAGGCTGCTCCATCAGAGGGAGGCAGCTGTGCGCGGAGCGTAGCGGCTCTGCTTCGTCTTCTCCAGCCAAAAATTGAGCAATAGTGAAAGGTGGTAAAATATATAGTATATTTTATCATTTTGGCATTGCATTTCCTTTTAAATTCCTAAATCTTTTGACTTAAAGTCCTTTATTTTCCCAATTGAATTCATTCTCATCCATTTGTGTTTATTATGTTGAAATGTGTTGAAACGTGATTCAAGTTTCACTCCGAATATCTTTGAGCTCTTTTTAAAGTATTCTTATTGGTCTTATAAATATAATTCAGTTTGTGAGTGCGAACTGGCATAGAGCAACCCCGAGCCCTTCTTCTCCCTGATGCTGAGAGCTCTCTGTTTACATCCTCTCCCGCTAGCTTACAGCTTCTCACACTCCCATCTGGTGCAACAAAAAAGGGTGAAATATTGGAGCAATGCAGTTTTGAGCCAGATGCTAGATTATGAAGACGTAAATAGATCTAGTCATCTAGGGCAGGGCAGAGAGCTTGTGGTCCACCCATTGTATACCAAATACAATCTTTTTTCAAGCAGCATTTTGTTCTGTCTGCTCCTGATTGAAATGACTTGGAAAAAAGAAATACTCAAAGTTAGTTTCAAACATTAAAATATGTCCTCCGTCATCGGAAAAATTCCACAAGAAAATGTTAAAAACACTAAATGTGAAAAAGCTAAATCAACAAAGTATGTTTTTAACCCAGAGGATTTTTTTATGGCCAGATTTTTAACTTAGCTGCATGCACACGCAACTGTTACAGATAATTTAAGTTTACAGCTGTTCTCTGCCAGTCTTTTAAATATATTGCCCCACTCGGCATGTCAACCTTTTGCACGTTAAACTTGACGCTTTCTGCTAGATTGTTCTGTTACCTAGTTGTTAAAGAAGCAAAGTTCAGTTGTTTTCCCCTTTGGCTTAGAAACAACTTGGATCTTTTTTTTTTTTTTTACAATTACCAAATAAACTAAACGAGGTAGATTCAAATGAGCTGCTTTGAAGCCGTTATCTCGTTCTGCTGCAATTCTCTGAGAAAAACAGCTGATGAGTCCCTGATGTTGTGAACATCAGTGGAGGAGTACAAATATCTTTCTCGCCATGCAATGACCTATAATGGCTTTGTGCACAGCAACAGCACAAATGGCTTTTTTCTTACCATTAAAACAGGCAGCTTGATTTTATAGGAGCTTTTGTGTGCAGTCAACGTTATTAGAGTCTGCAATCACTTCCTGGGTTTTTCTGCCCCCAAGAGTTTAGACACTTATACCACTGTGTGATTTATAAATTAACACCAGCACATATTCTTTTTGTATCCGACAGCCTGTGACAGGACTTGAAAATAGAAGAGATCAGTGCTCCTGGTTCTGGTTAAAAGTCTGGCAGAAGCAGCATTCTGAATGAGTAGCAACAGCCTGAGAGTGTTAGCATCAATTGTAGCCATGACTGTTTAAAAATAGATGCTATTCTTGAGAGTTTAGAGAAAAAAACTGTTGAGATTGTTTGTGGATGTCAATCATAAACGTTCAGATGCTCAACTGAACGTTCAACTGTATGTGTTCTGATGTATGTGTTCTGTCTAAATTGAATTATTTGTCAAACCCTGTAGCCACAGCTTATTTAATGTGCTTTGACATCGCTTAGTGCACGCATCTCCTTGTTTTACTTTATACACACAAAGAAATCTGCGTAAAATAAGTATTTATTTGCAAAATCAGCAAGAAAATAAAAGCGTATAGATTAATGTCTCTAAATTATGTCTGGACTTAAAGCAGGCATGTCCAAAATCCAGTAGGTTAAATGCATCTAAAGGCAAGCAGGTTCCCGTCATAACATCAATAAATTCAGCCCAGTACTGTGTGGTTTCTTGCATGTGATTGGCTAAACTCCGTTATATATGTTGTAAGCCATCCATTAGTGAAATACAAAACAATTGTCTGTGGTTTGTACTTTTGAATAAGAAAACTATTTGTTTCTTGTTCACATGTTAGCATTTAAAAGGAACAATATGTAACATATCATGTGAACCTATATTAAACATTAACTTTATTTTTCCAGACAAACTTTTTCTTAATTTCTTGTCTTCAAAAAATGAAATTTACAGTAACTTTGCACAAAAAAGCATTCAGAAGTATTTCTGTTCTATATGAAGAAACAAAAAGGATCTCATTACAAAAAAACGTAGTTAATTTGCATTAAATGTTCTTATTAGGGTTTAAGGAATACAGGTCGATTGGCTGATCGCATACATTTTCCCCTCACCAAATCTGCCTGTCTTCACAAAAGGTTTGGACACTCCATGACCAGTGCTTTTAGTGGGCTGGTCCTCTTCCTGTACCAACACTTCTAAAAATAGCTACACCAACACTCAACTAATTTAATTTTGAATGTTGGTTTTCTATGGTAAGCAAGACAGTATTAAAGTTACACTATTGAGTTAATCTATGCCCACTCACGCACAGCATCAGACATCAACCATTTAACCATAAACGTGTCTGACTAAGAAAGCAATTGAGATGTGAATTGATTACAGTTTTTCAAACAAACAATGGTTATTAACACAATTTGGTCATTGTCCTCTACCTCCCTCTCACTACTGGTGTAGAAAGAAATTAAACATTATCAAATAACTAAGGACAAAAAAGATTAAAACAGCCAGACAATAAGACAAAAACACTTAAACTCCAATCCACCCAGACAAAGAAAATTAATGGTATCCCACAATGTATGGCACTGCATGGCCCAATGTGTCTGTGACAATCGCTACAATTTGTGGCTTGCTTGAGATGACCCAGGCAGATGCAGCGCTGCGCAGATGGGAAGATCGACTGGTGCACGGTGTACGATAGTTTCTATGCTCCAACAGCACATGTCATTCATCATAAAAATATCACAACAAAAGGGAGAGGTTTCAAGGCGCATACTTAGGCAAATGCAGCTGGATGACTACAAAACAATGCATTATGGAAAATGGTGTCCTGACGGTTCTTGTAGTCATAAGTGATGCTGATCAGAAGTGGCTGGAGCTTATTGAAGGAAGTCTGTATTTTGTAACTCTTTCTGGAAATAGTGAATCACTGATGAAAAAATAAACAAGATTTCTATTTTAAGGATCTGAAAGGAACAAGTGAAAAACATTGAGTGGAATTTATTCAGATCCAAACAGATTCATTTAGATTGTGTGAACTATATCAAGTTGAGTAGTTGCTTTCATTTTTTTCAAGATACCTGTTATGCCCCTTTTGGGGTCTAGGGGTTCTGAGAGAGCATAACAAAAGTAAACTTGTGCCAACGGTCAAGTAACAGAAATATCAAAAGACTGGCTCTTCCAGTACTAATTATTTACAAGAAGAAAGAAAATGGCAAATCACCCCTAAAGCTTCACTTAATGACTTAATATAAACATCTACAAGAACCACCCAAAGTGAACTTCTGCACAAAACACACACTAGTCTGCTCAATACAGGTCAGAGTCACACACACAAATAAAATAAAATAAAATAAAATAAAATAAAATAAAATAAAATATGGAGCCAAGATGGCCTGAAGACAGGCTGCATCAGAGCTCTCCTCTCACGTGGCTGCAGGTCCACACAATCCTTTAAAGGCTGCCTCACCAACTGTGGTCCATTAGGAGCCACGCCTTCAGCCTGAAAACTGAAAACACCTGAAACTGATCAGAGACAGACAGACAGACAAAGACCCACAAGACACACAGAGGTCCCACTCAGATGGAAAAATAAAATACACAAAACACAAGATATAAAGAAAAGAAAAACAAATACAGCTGGGGCTGTAACACTCCCCTACCTAAGTTAATACTTTGTTTTCAAAGATGTTTTAATCTGTGAATCTCTGTGAAAAAGATCTGACTGATGTGCTAAACAAAAAAGCTGATGAGGATGTCAATGATGTGAGCACTGAAGCTGTTCTCCGAGTCAGTAATGATTCCAAAATGTGTCCTTTTGTCACCATACCACAGACTTGATCTTATCACTTTCTTCCCTCTCGTTGCCAAAGTCAAATATGAAGCAGTTTAGGGAAACAAAGTGTCATCTGTGTAACTATAAAAATGAAACTTAAAAAAAGTTCCAGGTTAAATAGCAGAAGTCCAAACGTCTAACTCTGGGGGATTCCGCATGTCATAGTTACATTGGTAAATCACATTTATAGAGATGCATTAATGCTCCTTTCAGATTAATTTTACAAACTGACAAAAACATCTTCAATCTGTATCTGAAAATTGTGGTTTTTAAACATGTTCTTGTAGCCTTGTTCTCATGATGGAGGACTTATAAAAGAGAATTCAAATTAAAACTGATTGTCTAAGTAAATCGTTATTTAAATTGTGAATCAGAAGCAGAATAAAAAATGATAAAGTCTGTAGTTGGTGTGTGATAGCGCTGGAGTTTTGATTTTTTTTTTTTTTGGAATGAATAAAAGCGCAGCATTGTAAATAGAAGACAATTTGTGTCTGAGGCCTCCCCCTCTATTGATGAAGAGTTGTTAACATGTATATAGATTGCTTTTCTGACCCTTCTGTCAAGAAGTTGTGCATTTTGGTTTTTTTTTAAGCAGTAAAAAGATGGACTGAATGCATACTAGCGTTCTATTTTGTTCAAACACTGTGCAGAATAACAGTTGTGTGACTTGTGATCCAGTTCACTGCTTCAACATAAAACAGTGGTGATTTTTGAAGACTTAACGTCTGTCACAACAACTCTGATGCGTCATTCATCTTCCTTTATGTCACTTTCCTGCATGGAATTCACCAACTCCCATAACCATCTGGAAAGCACATGACAGGACACTGAATTTAGACATGAAAAAAAGGGAACATGTCTTCTTCCTTTTTTATGACAAACTCTTTTTTCCACAAAGTTTCTTCCTGAATGATTGTTTTTGCACAAATTCAAACATTTTGCTTCTGCTTTGTTATCCACTCACATAGAATGAAAACAAACACATTAACATGCAAAAGTAAACATGCCATCTACAGTAGTTGTTAGATATTTTGATTTATTTTTTCTGTTAGTCATTGCTAAGTGAAAACCTTGATCTTGAAAGTGCAGCTAAAATATCAAATATTGAGTTGGAGAATACATTTAATCTAAACAAGTTTCATACAAAATATTATCAATAAATCAGGTAAACAATTGAAAGGTGATTTTTTTATCTTCCATGGTGGAATTGACTCTGCACTTGCTGATTAGGGAGGAAAATAGTCATGCTGACAGGGTTCGCTCTCTCTGATGTTGTCACCTGAAGTAAATAAATAGCCAGTTTAGGGTGTGCATGTTTGTCTCAAAGTTAGAAGTGACTGATGACATTGACAATGAGTGAGTTATCTCTTTCGGAATCACTGATTGAATGAGATGTTTAGAACGGGCACTTTGACCCGAGGTCAAAGTGGAAGGACTCACAATAATCAACTTGGAGGGGAACGGCATCACAGGAGAGCTCGGGGTTGCAGTGGGGTCAGTTTGAATGACAGGAAAAACCACGGCATACCTTCATTTAACAAGCCCAGCAGAGATTAACGTGGTGATATGATACCAAACGTGCCATAAATAACTCTAAAGCTCCCATAGTACCACATCTGTGTCCTTGAAGATGTTTGTCACATACCTATAGGGACTGGTAATTTATTGATCATGAGTGGGCGGACTGGAAGATAGAGTCCTGAGTGGGATTGGCATGTGAAGTAGTGGGAGTGGACATTTCTGACGTGATATACTTATCACCCACGTGCAGCTGTGAATGTTAATATTTAAGGTGTAAATAGTAATATGCCTGAGACTGGAAAATAAACAATCATCGAAGTGATGAAGGAGATGAGAAAGATATGAAGAAGGAGCAGCTGCACGTTGAGAACAAATTACAAAATAAAGGTATCCACATGATGGGATGTCTCTGTGATATGTGTGTATGTGATTGAATGTGGCTTTTCTCCTAAATGAAATCAAGTCCAATCTGCTCCAAACGATTGTATCAAAGAAGGCTGATGGAAAACGATGTTCCAGGCAGAGGCTTAACCTACAATTTCACGACTTTCAACCCACCTTTATTTACAGTTTGATTCCAGTTAATTCATACCTTTCACCAGTAAGTACAGTTGTGCTCATAAGCTTAGATTCCCTGGAAAAAACATGAGTTCTAGGTAATTTTTCATAGAATATAGATGATAAGATAAAAATTGTTTCCCCGCTCACAGTTGTTGGTTTGGTGAAAAAGAATCTTTTAAATCATAATGAAAACAGAAACTTTCCAAATAACTCTGTTTAAAAGTGGAGATACCCTGAATACTTTGTTCTAAAAATATGCACACAAGCTGGTACAAAAGAGTTTGAATGGCACCTAAAGATAACCATCCTAACCTGTGACTAATTTACCTGTAATCAATGTGTGTGCACACAAGGTCTGTGAGTTTCTGGGCTCCCAACAGCCCTTGCATCCTTCAACCAGTGCTGCACTGACATTTCTGTATCCTGAATCATGGGCAAAGCTAAAAACCTGTCAAAAGATCTACGGGAAAAGGTAATGGAACTGTACAAAACAGGAAAGCGATAGAAGGAGATATTCAAGGAACTGAGAATGCCATTCAGCAGTGTTTGATCAAGAAGTGGAACGTGAGGGGTTCTGTTGGAACCAAAACACGGTCACTAAAATTTATTTCACAACTGCCAGAAAATCTTTTGTAGATGCATTGAAAAACCCACAAATAACTCCAGCTGTGATCCAGGACTCTGTGGAAAAACTGTGGTGTGGAGGTTTTAATATGTATAATGAGGAGGCACCTGAAGAAAAATGGGCTGCATGGTCGAGTCGCCACAAGAAAGCCTTTTTTAAGTAAATACCACAAAAGAGCTCACCTACAATACGCCAAACAACAAAGAGACAAGCCAAACTTCTGGACCAAAGTCATTTGGAGTGATGAGACCAAAACTGAACTTTTTGCCCACAACCATAAAGGTTAGATAGGAGTCAACAAGGCCTATGATGAAAATAACACAATTCCTACTGTGAAACACGGAGGTGGATCACTGATGGTTTGGGGATGTGTAAGCTACAAAGGCACAGGGAACAAGATGAGACGCAGCACGTTATCAGAAGACACTGGAGGAAAACTTGAACTCTTCAGCTTGGAGGTTGCACATGGGACATACTTGGACATTTCAACATGACAACGATCCAAAACACAAGGCCAAGTCCACCTGTCATTGGTCACAATAGAATAAGGTGAAGATTCTGGAGTGGCCAACTCTGTGTCCTGACCTCCGTATTATTGAGCCACTCTCATTGGGCGATCTCAAACAGGCAGTTCAAGCAAGACAGCCTAATAATTTAAATGACCAATGAATGGGGGGAAAAAAAGTTTTGTGTCTTTACGTTCTATGAAAAATGACCAAGAAATGTATTCCAGCGTAAACTTATGAGCACAACTGTATACATAAAGTATTGTGAGCTATGTTACACAATTAACCAAGCGACTGTCTTCCTTTTGTTTCCTCACAGGATTCCTTGTAAAGGTGTGAGTTGTTCCCTACTGGGTTTTTGTCCACACACCCTAACCATGTCCTGCTGCTTTCTTTGTGTCTCCACCGAATGAGGCTCCACATCAGGGATTTGTTTTGTTCAAACTCTCCCATAGATTATTTCTTATTTAATTATTTCCATCAAATAAGATTACATTTGCAAAAAAAAAAAAAATCATCATACAGTCTCATGTTAATGTTTGCCAGGAGCTGAAAATGTTCTTAATTTGAAAAGCCTTGGAAAACGTTCTGTTCTTTAAGATTTCATCAACTCTATAAAAACAGAAGGGCACATCTAAAACTGTCACAAGGAATGTGCACATCAGACTTAAATTGCAACATGCAGCAAAAATCTTACAACTATAAATATTTTTATAAACTACATATTTTTCTTTAAGGTTATTTCCACAAAAGGACATCACAAACAGAATTTCGTTTAAATAAATTAGTAAATTAATTTTTCCAAGGAGAAAAAATAAAATAACCAGTTTTAAAGATAATTGTCTAAATTTCCTTTTTTAAGCAGTTTTGGTTTAAAAAGATAATATTCTTACTGTTAAAGCATGATTTATGCTTTTTTTTTTTTTTTTTTTTTTTAAAAGCAGCTGAATCATCCTGAGCAATGAAAAATATGTTGGAGACAAAACTGAACATCTGCTGAGTTTGACTGAAGCATTGCATAATAAACCGTAAACTCATTTAAAATGTCTTATCAGGAAAATGAGCGTGCATCATGAGCTCTAACAACCTGATTAGAAACACTTACTGCAGCAGAAAGCAGCAGCACAGCAAACACATGCACCATGTCAGCATGGGAGATTACTTCTCTGCAAGGAATGAAGGTCAGGAAAACAATCAGGCTCTGATTGAAAACATAAGAAAACGTTTGGCAACATTCCTCTCAGTGGTCGTTTTGGTTTTGTAAAAAAAAAGTTCCGTTTATGTGGGTCTGGAAAGTGTAATGCTGACAGTTTATTTATTCCAAAAAGAAGGAAAAAATCATTTGAATCCCTTTTTTTGTAGTTTTATATCCGCTGTTAAAGAACAATCATCTATGTGTTCATCTAAGAGCCTATTTAAATCCACACATCAGCCATTTTTTTCACATTGTGGATGTTTTTTATTCTCATGATAAAGCCACAGATCCTCAGTCATTGCTGTTCATTCTCAAGTACAAACAAAACTGTAACTTCATACAGAATTGACATGAAGTCTAAGTTTTTGTGGAGGTCTTCATCTGTATCACAGTTTGCAATCTAGGTTTATGAGCCAGTAATTAAGCACTTCAGTGATAAACATTTCTAAAAATGACATACACTTAGAGAGATATAACAAATTGAAAATGAGTGACCCACCCTCTTACATAAACTGGAGGAGAGCTCAGATGACATTGAATTTCTGTTTCTAAGCTTATAATCCAGAACTCACCTTTCAGAATTAATGATATGAGATAAAAAGCTGATGTAACTTGTGTAAGCAAATTAAAAAATTCTGAACAACACTTTTTACCATTACGCTGAAACAAAAATTGTGATCTTAGAATATAGAAAATGATGTTGATTTATCTAAATGTATTTATGCAGCACTTTTGCACAGCCGAGGTAAAGTTTATAAAGTTAACTAATTAACTAAAACCAACCAGTCTTAAAGGCATTTTTGCTTTGCAAGACTGCCATCTAGTGGCGATCATCTTTATTACAAGAGGCCAATTGCAGCCGATGGAAAACTGACAATACAGTAACCACGACTTTTATTTTACCACGTACACTTACATAAAAAAAAAAACATTAAACGTGTGTGAATTTTTATATAAATAAAAAGCTTACATCCTTGAGACAATTATTTACAAATGCATCAACATATTGATAAAAATGGAGAAAATGAATACAAGCAGCCTTTTGACATCCTGAATGACATAATCATAAATCTTAATTTGTACAAACCTTAGACAAACAAAAAAAATGTTGTTTGGCTAAGACACAACTTAAAGTTATACTCCATCAATGTCTTCAGGGTATCCTTCAGGAATGGGTGGGACCCACATGAAGTCAGGCCACCCCAAGGTCTCGTTTACATTTTGTTTCTCCAACCATTTAATCAAAGGATCAAAGTATTTCATGAGTGAGCTGGCATCTATCTTATTGGTGCCTATAGCCTCTTGGAGGAGTTCAGGCCAAGGTCTGGAACAGCCGGCTTCAAGGATTTTCCTGGAGAAAGAGAAGAAGATCAGCACACATCCAACGTTTTCATATTGCAGTTATTTTACGATAATATAATAATGCTAATACTTCAGAATGGCCCCTGCTTCCTTAGAGCGATAGATGTCACATGTGTGCAAAGGACCCGTGTGATTGGCTGCTTCACACAATTTTTCATGGAGTTGAAACTGGAGGATGAAGCTGAGGAAGTACCTTCACAGGGGGTGAAAATACAGATTCATGAAAGTGGTGACTAATACTTGATTGACACTCCCTTCATTCTTCATGAGCCCCCCACCCTCCAAATAAAAAAAAAACTTGCAGTGTTTAACAGAGTAAATCACTAGAAAGCTGAATTAGCACATTTTTAACTCATTGGTCCTAATTATTGACCTTGGGGGTCAAAGCAGAACATTACCTGATGTATGGAGTGTTGTTGGGGATATGGAATTTTGCCCCAGGATCAAAGTCGTCCTCTTTCCGTCTAATGGGCGGGCAGATTCCTTGATATTTGGTTCTATAAAAAAAAACAAGTCAGAAAATAGTTTCATAGTATGAAGAAAGACTGTTGTACTTGGAATTTGAGTGCCAGTGCGGAATCAAAGTAGTATTTTAACTTGGAATAAATTTAGATAAATCTTACCTGAGGTACCACCAGTCAGTATTGTATCTCTCTGGAGGGGTACTTCCACGAAACACCTCCCATCTCCAGAGGTCAATTAGGTAGCCAGAAGGGAGGAAAGCTATTTTGTCCAGTGCCATCTTCAACAAATGGTTCAGGTCAGTTTCTATTAAAACAAAAAAATCATTAATTTAATGCTTTTTTCAATGATATGAGTAATGAAAAAAGTAAAGAAATGAGTAAAGAAAAAGTAATCACCTTCATCAGCAACTCCTGATTCCAGCAGGTTAATCGTGTGCAGATGCTTTGGTGTTGAAACAGAAAGGAAAACAACATCCCCAATGGCTTCATGAAAACCAGGGTTAGCACCACTACGAAAACCAACAGGCTGGTCCTTGTACTGCAGAAAATATTGGATGTGGCCCATTTCATGGTGTACAGTGAGGAAGTCATCCATTGTGACTTTGGTGCACTGCTTTATCCTGCAGAAAGCAAAACTTGAAGTTTCCCAAACCCTGATATTTTCATAACTTTTAGTCAACAATGAATTACCCTTACCTGAAGTCTTTGCGGTTGTAGAAGTCCCAGGCCGATGCATGACACACAACGTCTCGATCATCAGGCTTGACAATCATGGATCTTTCCCAGAATTCCTTTGGCATCTCCATCAACCCCAAGGAGGTGAAAAACTCCTCTGCCACTCGAAACATGTGTGTGGCATTGTAGCCCTGTGAAGGAGTCACAACACAACTTGACTAAAGCCTTAGTCATTTGCTGCAGGTTTTTGGCTTGTGTTGACCTGTAGTGGGTCATAGCTCTCCGTGACCCTGTAGAGGTCAGGACAATGTAAAAACCAAGCGGCTGCATCTTAAAGGGAGCCCAGATGTGTATTGCAGTTGCTTTGAGGCTCGTAAGGTAACCACAAGGGATGTCATAAAAATTGAACATACGATTGTCGTGTGTGTATTTGAAAGGACAATACAAGTCGTAAGCACTTGTGATACTGTCGTATGGTGCTCTTAGGTCACACTGCTGTTGTTAGTAAGGTGCGAGTACTGAGCCCTAACTGAACACACACAAATGCTGCATGCATGGGATGAGCACTTAATATAAAAGTGCCTGTAGGATGTGCACACAAACAACACTCTGGTTGTTTAATTTCCTAATTTCTTAAAGTCAGGCTGCACACAAGGAGCATACGTTTATCACATGGACACCACTAAGAGGCTCCTTGCGTGGTCTTCAGGATTTAGGAGGGTTGAAAAAATTAAATAACAGACAACACACCTACTTTTCCCTACTTACTCTTGCGGTTGTTTAAGTGTTCGCTATGACCAGTCGCCTGCAGGATGCCCGTAGAAACAAATGTGTATGAACATTTTGGTTTCACTACAAACCGCTCAATGACCTTGTTATTTTGTTCTGGGCAGAAAGTGCTTGTGGAAGAAAATGATCATGTTGGCATGCTTTTTGTGACAGATGGGGGAAAATTTGTTGGTGTTGTCGATTCCTCGGACAATACCAAGAATTTCTTAATATTGTGAGCAGACAAACCTGGAAGTGTCCTTTATATACAGTTCAAATTTACAACTCAGAATGTTGATTGTTGCAGGGAAGCACAGATAGGTCTAAAATCCCAGCAACAGTGGTGAAATCTTGTGCTGAGAGAATCAGGGGGACTTTCTGACAATTTGCAAAAGTAATGTTTTGTCAGAAATTTGGCACCAATTTAGTCTTTTATCAAATTTCCTGTAAGTATGACATTGTGCTGTACTGCTTCAAATCCAAGCTGAGAGCTACCCAGAGCTTCCAAACGTGTCTTATAAGTTAACTATAACTTATCCTGGAAACTCTAGCAAGCAAAGAAACGAAAAAGACAGTGAAATGCATTATTAAGAAATATGGGGGAAGTTTGCAGAATATATGAAGAATTACTTAATTTTGTTCCATGCCTAGTCTGGACCTTAGCGGATGCTCAGTTTTAAGAATAATTATCTGGAAGCAAAATAAGTTTTTTATTCTCTTGGCCCCAGTCCTGTCAGGCCAGAAAACCTCCATATTTACACTTACTTGTCTGACCATTTCGTCAGTCACATCCAGTTTGAGTTTGTGGGGCAACGGGATCATCAGATCATAAATGTTGCTCCACTTCTGAGCAAACATGCTTCCTGAATGGAAGTAGAAGAACACTTAAGAAAACATTTTACAAGCTGTGCTTTTGGAAATATATAAAAATGTTTAATATCTAAACTGGTTGAACTGCATCATATATGTATAGTAACTAATGCACCTTACCCAACAGGTGTGCAGGGATTGGTCCCTTCAGGTTGATGTACTTGGAACCATATTGGTTATAGAGCTTGCGGCGCACATATGCATGCAGGTTCAGATAGAGCGGCTCAATGGTTTTATAGAGTTCGTCTATATCTTGCTCAAAGGTTTCACTCCCATACCAGGATCGCCAGTCAGCTCCAGTGTCTGCAAATCCTAAAAAAGGAATCTGGCTCAGTATTCAGTCTTCTCAAATTCTCTTGTAGCTTAGTTTTGAAATGACTTGTTTGGACATTTTTAATTTCTTACTGTCTCAGGTTGAACGCTTACCATCAGCTCTAGAGGCTTTGTTGCTGAGCTCCACAAACCTGGTATAGAGCTTCTTCAGAGGAACTCCAGACTCATTGCGCCAGGCCTCCCACACGAACAGCAGCTTTTTGTAGTTCCTGGATTTGGCCATGATCTCTTTGAGCTCTTCAAAGTAAAAAAAAACATTTTCACAGAGTCAAAATTACAGACACCGCCTAAAATAATGCAGTTAGCCTTTTAAAGAATGTACCATTTCAAACAAGGGAAGATTTTTCTGACTTCAATTTTTTTCACTAAAAAAAACGGGCTTCTTAAAAATAAGTAAAAAACTTTCAACCTACTTTTTTTTCTGTAGAAAAACTTTCTTGATATGATTTCTTTTCTTGCAATACAGAAAATAAGGTGTTTTTTTCTTAAGTAAAGATCTTTTACTTTCAAATGATTCAGTACAAATTACAATTAACTATTATTTCAACTTCTTGTCAAAGTTAAAATTTTCTCAAACTGGACATTAATGTTGAAAAATAGTTACATGTTTGTACCATTACATAACATAATTTAGGTTAATTTATTTCATTGCTTTTTATGTTTTATCCCCTTCGTTGAAGTGTCAGCAACACAAATTCTGTTTGTCCTTATCCCTCTTTAATTGTGAAGTTGCTGTTTTTTCTACTTTTTGCAAAATATTTACATTTTTCTTGAACATTTCATAATTTCAAACTGAAAAAACTATATCTGGAGAAAGTAAAAAGACTTTTTTTAAGAAAAAAAATTACTTTTGTCTTGCAAGGAAATTATTTTTCAAGAAGATTTTTTCAATAGCAAAATAATCTTGAGAAAAATCATTATTAGAGGACCATTTTATCACTCCAGTGGGATGTTTATTTGCTCACTTAAAGCAAATGTTCCAATTTTTAAGTTATCTCTAGGGGGTTGTATTTGCAGTGCTTATACAATGCTCCTCTAAACAGTTCCTGCATATTCTATTTCTGACATGTTTGCTCACCACGGTCCAGACTCCAGCTCACATTTGGCTGTGGGTGAACTTTAGCTGTGGAATAAATGCGACTCATGGTGCTGAGAATGGTGTTAAGCTGAAACATGAAGATAAAGGTTCTTAATTTACTAGAAGAGTTACTTGAACATGTGCTATTTCTGTAGAAATCACTCAAGCCAAACCTCCTCTCTTTCATCCTCTGGAAGATTAGCAAACCCCATCATCAAGATACCCCTGATCAGCATTTGGTCTTTAGGATCAGGAAGAGAGTCAATGATCTTAGGAGTAAAAACAGTCTTTGCTTTCATCCCCCAGGCTTCAGTAAAGGCTTCAAGTTCAAGGAAGGCATTCACCTTAAACAGACAGACATAAAGAATGAAAATGTAATATTTTTTGGTTTGGAAGATCAAAAACAAACAATAAAAGAGGATTTTTGCCTCCATAAAAACAGATTTGTCTTTTATTTTGATCCTAGCTCTCAGCTGCACAGTTGGCGCAACTTGTTCGCAGTTTTAGAACGATGTGCAGCTGTAAACTTTTTTCCATTGATGCAATGTTTCAGTTTTATGTAAAGATATTTAAATTAATATATGCAATAAAGCACTGAAAGAGGTTTAAAACTGAAAGCTACACAGCAGGTGGGTTTAAGTTGTTCTAGGTTTAAAAAAAACATAACCAAAAAAGCAGCAAGCAGTTTTCTGGATCATGCAAAGTGTTTTACATCAGATATGGGATTTTCTGCTTTGAAAGCTGGAAATAGAACTTATTAATGGTGGAAATCTGCTAAAACTCCAACAAAAGCTCTTGAGTGGAATCAGCGAGTAACCCCAGTCTTCTCACCTTAACTTTGGAGTTGTAGTCTGTTAAGTTGGTGTTGAAGTTCCAGCTAGCAGACACGGCAAAGGAAAAAACCTCCTCGGCAGTGCTGTTATAATCACTGAGGAACCTCAAGGCATCAGAGGTGGTGTTTGCATATTCTCCTGGCAGCCAGTGTGCTGGAAGAGCTCCAGATAACCTCAAAACTGCCGGTGAGAGCAGCACCACCCACCATAACAACCTGTCCCAGGCAGCGGCCATGGCTGACAACCACCTCAGATGCAGCAGGGAAGAAAGCAGGTGTGAATGAGTTGGCCTCTCGAAAACAGCTTCCTTTTTAAACCTCCCTGTTTTGTGAGTTACCACCTCCATCAACAAAGACCAAAGTAAATGCTGTCATTGCACCTGTTGATTCAGCTCTCAGTAGCATGAGGTCAGCATCCAGCAGCACGGCAGACTGCTAAGTTAGCAATGCACAAGATGTTCAGTCTTGATGATGGAAACATCACAACGTCAGGATGTTTGACACTTGTCACAGTAAGAAATGTACCAGGAAACCTGAAAAGTTACAGATTCAGGAAATGAATGAAACATGTTGGGGGAGTCTGTCCATAGGGCAACCATCAGTTGTGCATTGCACAAATCTGGACTTTATGGAAGAGTGGCAAAGAAGAAAACCATTGTTATGTGTGGTGGAAATCTAACACTGCACATCACTCTAAAGGTGATGAACTTTACCCAATGTTGTGTGTTTCTTTTTTGGATGGAAAAGAAGAGTCTGCATCTGTAACACACAGAGTAACAGACTTACCTTAAATGGTTTCTCTGCTTCTCATATTACTTCTAAAAGTGTTACCAACCCTAAGGGTTTTTAGATCGGAAATAAAATAGGGATAAACAAAGGTTTAATCAAGAACACATCAGAAAAAGCTAACGTGTATGTCCATTTTTTTTTATTTTTAAAATACCACACAACAAAACTGTGCAGAACCCTTAGAGGAAGAGAAATTGAGACTTTCACTTCTATAAAAAACAAAATATAGCCTTTGATTCACCATCTGAAAACGAGCCCAAGGTTTGTGACATGTGTACTTGGCTGACCATGGTACAGTGGGAGGACGGTCGACTTCTGATTGTAAGACTTCAGGTTTGAATCCCCATCTTGCCCACCCCGTCGAAGTATCCTTGGGCAAGACACTGAAACCCTCATTGTCAGAGCCGCCATCAGTGTATGAATCGAACTGTGACTGTAAAGCACTTTTGGCCTTCGAGGAAGGTAGAAAAGCTCTATACAAGCCTTTTGCCATGAGAGACCCAATTTTATTGGCCACTTTAGAGGTAAAACACATGCCAAATGAAGAGTTTATGGAGTTTGTACAACAAAAGCCCAGAATGTTGCTTTCTTTTCCTCCCTTTATTCAGAAAATGTGCAAAGCATTGACATGTTAGCATTTTTCCTCAGGTCAATAAGTTTCAACCTAAGAAGAGCACAGAGACAACAGCATACAAGAAATCCAAACACCTCAAAGTATGTAGACAGAGACCTATCATCCTTAGTAAAAGATATTAGTCCTGCTGGAAAACCATCATAAAGACATACAGTAATAGTGCAAAGATAAAGGAATAATTCTTACTTTGCATGAGGATTTTCCTGTTTTTTTCCTCTATTAATGCGATGCTAGGCTTTCTCTGGTAAGTGTGTGTGTGTATGGGGGGGGTTTACATGTTTTGTTTAGTAATAGAATATAAGTTCATCCTCATCCTTTTAAACAACTACTGCTTGAGTAGTATAAGTATTTCACAAGTGTGAAAATCACATTTTGCTTATTTTGCTATTTAGTTTTTAAATTATTTATTCAATTACATAGTGCTTCATTGACAAAATTAAAGTTGCATTTCCTCTATAGAAATTCATGAATTGCACAATTTCCAGGCAGTCGGAGTTGTGGAAAATACTGAGCATCAAAGCAGCATCATTAACTGCAGGAGTCTGGTTCCAACTTCACTCTAAAATGGATAATCTTAGGGAAATCTCTTGGAAGACTGAAGGGAGATATTTTTGTTGCTGTATGGTTAGTAATCACAAGTTTTTTTTTTTTGTTAAATGCTTGATTGTTCCTCTAACCAGGTTCCACTAAACCAGTCCACTCATTACCACAGGACTAAACAAAAAGAAACACCAGCTCAAATGTCGGTTTGGAGTATTCCTGCTGACTTCCATAGCAGGCACATGTATGTGCCTTAATGGTCAAGGAGGCAAATATTCAGCACCCTAACCAACATGCAGTTTGATTTCCTGACAGAATGGAAAGCCACCTTTTTTTCCCTTATCACCCAGTATAACTTTAAGCCCCCTTACCCAATACATGAAAGCTAATCCCAAAGAACTGGACCGAAAAAAATAGGACTTTATTAGTACACACATTTTTGAGCTATGACCTAACCCTCATCCTATCACTCAGAGTATTTCTGACATAAAACATGTCAAAGGTTAAGCCTCTATGTTTTCTGGGTAGTCCTCAGGTACAGGTGGGAGCCACATAAAATCAGGCCACCCCAAGGTCTCGTTCACATTTTGCTTTTCCAGCCATCTAATAACAGGGTCAAAGTATTTAATGAGTGAGCTGGCGTCTATCTTATTGGTGCCTATAGTCTCTTGGAGAAGATCAGTCCAAGGTCTGGAAGAACCAGGTTCAAGGATCTTCCTGGTGAGGAAGAGAGAAACAATAACACATTTAGTTTCAACATATTACATAATTGATAAAATAATAATAATACTAATACCTCAGAATGGCTCCTGCTTCTTTAGAGCGATAGATGTCGCATGTGTGCAAAGGGCCTGTGTGATTGGCTGCTTCACACAGCTTTTCATGGAGTTGAAACTGGAGGATGAAGCTGACAAAATATCTGCAGAGGAAAATAAGTTTCATCGTTGAATTTAAAAAGAACTTTTAGAATGAACCAAAAAAAAAAGTATAAGTAAGCAGAATTCTATGCTAGTTAAGTCTCCAGCACGTATGCAAAGAATCAAAGCAAATCCTAAGTATAAATTGTAGCAGTTCCCCAAATGACCACTAGAGTTTGGTTTCAAAAGGAAGGAAAAATTATTGGTTTCCATGTTAAGATGTCAGAGATGACACTTGAGCTCAAATTAATCAATTCCTGGAAGTATTTTTTTAACCCTTCAGGACAGGTGGGTTGAGAAAATGTTTACAGTGGGTGTGGTAATCTCTGGGTAAATGGCTCAACCCTTTCTGACCTTTGCAATACTATGACTGGAGTAAGAGATTATAAAGTCAAATGTATTAAAGTCTAGCTAAACAAAACAAGTTTCTTTTCAGCCCTAAACTGTAAAAAAAGGGAACTCTACCTGATGTATGGGGTGTTGTTGGGAATGTGGAATTTTGCTCCAGGATCAAACTGCTCTTCTGTACGTCTGATGGGCGGACAGATTCCTTGATATTTGGTTCTGAAGGGAGACAAATTCATCAATTGTCACACAGATTTGAAAGATCATTGGACTTTATATTTATTCAAATTGTTTGCACACAATCCTACCTGAGGTACCACCAGTCAGCATTGTACCTCTCTGGAGGGGTTTTCTCACTAAATACTCCCCATCTCCAGAGATCCACGAGATAGCCAAAAGGAAGGAAGGCTATTTTCTGCAGGGCCAAATTAAACAAGAAGCTGAGGTCCGTTTCTGACGAAAAAAAAACCCAGCACCCATTGCTCAGTGGTTACTGAAAAGGTCGAGACTTTTTTTTTTTCCCTAATCCTGCATTTTGTAAGGATAGTGTAAAAGGAAGTTCTGTAGTTACCTGCATCAGACTTTCCAGACTCCAGCAGGTTAATCATGTGTAGATGCTTTGGTGTTGAAACAGAAAGGGACATAACATCCCCAATGGCTTCATGAAAACCAGGGTTAGCACCACTACGAAAACCAACAGGCTGGTCCTTGTACTGCAGAAAATATTGGATGTGGCCCATTTCATGGTGTACAGTAAAGAAGTCATCCATTGTGACTCTAGTGCACATCTTAATTCTGCAAAAGGATAAAACACTGAGTCTCCAAAAGCCTGATTTTTTCAGACACTTTAGTCAACAGACAAATCCATCTACCTGAAGTCTTTGCGGTTGTAGAAGTCCCAGGCCGATCCATGACACACAACGTCTCGATCATCAGGCTTGACAATCATAGATCCTTCCCAGAATTCCTTTGGCATCTCCATCAACCCCAGGGAGGTGAAGAACTCCTCTGCTACTCGAAACATGTGTGTGGCATTGTAGCCCTGTGGGGAAGAAAAAATAAATAAATAAAAAAGCAAAACAACTTGACTTTGATGATTTGGCACAAACATTTTGTTCAGCATTAATCTAGACTGTCTAAAGTGATCAAACAAAGCATCCATGACCCTTACCTGTCTGACCATTTCATCAGTCACATCCATGTTGACTTTTCCAGGAAATGGGATAATCAGATCATAAATGTTGTTCCACTCCTGAGCCCACATGTTTCCTAAGTCATATGACAAAACTTTAAGCAAACTATTGCCTACTCCAATAATCATGTTCTTAGCATGTTCTTGTAACATTTTTCTGATGATAGAGAACATATTAGGAAATTATTCTCAAAATTGCATTTCTGAGTATTACTTTCCTCAAATAGCTGTGAATCAGGAGCAGATGAGAAAAAAATGAGGCCATTTGTGATGTAGAAAATACGCTGGGCGGGTCACCAGTTCTCTGCTTAGTTAAGTGTTATATATTTGCAGCTTCAAACAAACATGCATCTTACTCAACAGGTGTGCAGGGATTGGTCCCTTCAGGTTGATGTACTTGGAACCATATTGGTTGTAGAGCTTGCGGCGCACAAAGGCGTGCAGGTTCAGATAAAGCGGCTCGATGGTTTTATAGAGATCGTCCATATCCTGCTCAAATGTATTACTGTCATACCAGGATCGCCAACGAGCTCCAGTGTCTGCAAATCCTGATGGACACAGATTAGCGGCTTCTGTTATTTATTTATTTCATATAAGTAGAGTTTATAAATGAAGTAGTTTTCACAACCACAGAAATAATTTTTTTGTAACAGCGAGTTCTTACCATCAGCTCTGGCAGCTTTGTTGCTGAGCTCCACAAACCTGGTATAGAGCTTCTTCACAGGAACTCCAGCTGTGTTGTGCCAGGCCTCCCAGATGTACAGCAGTTTGTTGTAGCTGCTGGATTTGGCCATAGTTTCTGAGAGCCCTTCTAAATAAAAGAAATGTTTTACTGAGACAGCTTCTACAGTTATGTACAACACAGATATTTACACTAAAAAGTGTTTTATGGGTTATAAAATAACTTCAGTTTTTTTTTTTTTTTATTAAAACATCAATCGTCATAAATAAGTGAACTTTATGAAGTCATCCAAAGAAAGCGTCTCATTATTGTCGCATTTCTTTAAATTCATCTTAATAATAGAAATTTTGAAATTTGATTCACAGAAAAATATATATATATATACCTAAAAAGTATTTTAGTGATTATTCTGCACATTGTAGTCACCGCTTGACACCATCATACCCCGTTTCTGTATCTTATACTGATCGAGTTTCTGAGTTTTCTGAGTTTCTCAAAATTAAATAGTTTTTACTCTGACAGCTAATAATACACCACTATACACAATTTCTGCATTGTGTGCTGACCGAGGACACATTTAGGTTTATATTTACTTACCAAAGTCCATGCTCCAGCTAGCATTTGGCAGTGGGGAAATCTTAACAGTAGAATAAATGCGGCTCATGTTGCTGAGAATGGTGTTATACTAACAAAGAAACATCAAGTCATTTAATGGGACAAAGATTTTTTTTCTGCTGTCAAAAAGTAGAACAAACCTCCTCTCTTTCATTGTATTTCAAGTTGGCAGAATCCAGCATCATGATGCCTCTGAACATGACTTTGTCTTTCTGGTCAGGAAGAGAGTCGATTAACTCATGAGTGAAGGCAGTCTTGGCTTTTATTCCCCAAGCTTCAGAGAAATCATCAAATTCCAGAAAAGCCTCCACCTGAAAGAGAATAAATAAATACACAGTCAGCCCTAAACGGCGTTAAGTACTTTAAATGGCTAAATTTCTTAGTTTAGTTTGCCCAAAAATAATTAGCAAAATTACATTTTATGATCTGTATTCTGATGTCAAAGCACAAGAAAAACAAAACTTCTGCATACTGTCAGTTAACTACAATAAAGAGCTGCAGAGAAAAGGAAAGAAGAAACTATTTATGCCTGTCCATTATGGTCACCCCTTTTATTCCCTTCAGGTGTGAGTTGAGCTGTCCTGCTCAGCAGGTTAAGCGAACTGGAGAAATTCCTCCTCCATAGCAGGCATGATTCCTCTCTGTTTAGGAAAGCCCACACCCCAATTTTATCGGACATTTCTCAAGAATGTGTTTTGTAATAAGCCACAAAATGATATCTATCATCGTACTTTTCTGTCATTTTAATAGACCCACTCCATTGAAACTGGTGGGGGTTTTTTATGGCAATTTCTACTACATATATACTGTATCAAGAGCATAAAGAATACAATTGCATTTCTGAGTATTCCTTCATTCAAATTGCTGTAAATCAGGAGCAGATCAACACAGGAGCTGTGTGAGAAAGATATTTTTTGTGACACAGAAAATATGTTTAGAGAGTCATAAGCTCCCTACTGTTTTTCGTGGATTCACTTAGACAAACGATTCCACGTACATCTTTGTTTTCTCATCTGAGTTGGCAAACTATATGGCCAGATAGCTTCACTATTTTTGTAATTTTTGTCGCACTGCAATGGTAGATTGGGGTGGGAGAGTCTATACGCTTGCGGAAGAGCGCGTAAACAGGGAAAGCAAATTTACATTTAACAAATGTCGCTCTGAGACTTTCTTATATAATTTTTTTATGTAATTATATCTAAAATACCACTGGGAATGCTTTTGAAAGAAATCAAAAGTGGGATGATCCATATTTCTCACTCAGGCTTCATTAACCTAAACTCTTAAATTGTTTTTATTGTGCTAAGTCCTATTTTTTTTTTTTTTTTTTACAGTTTCTTAGCCATCTGTCCTGTTGTAGGCAATGAAATAATTTGCATATATAATTTGTTTTAGTCTCTTTAGCTCCCACAGAGAACACACCTACCTTTAGTTCAGGTTCTCCATTTGGTCTCTGTCATGCATTTTTTTTCAAAGTATGTTTTCATTTTGATGGACTAAATTGACCAAAGCTTTGACCTCACCAAAAAATGTGTTCAATATTATTTTCACTCACTTTCACACTAAATTATCACTCGTCTAAATGTGAAATATATTTTCCAATTTTATCGTGTCCTCCTGTATGTTTTACAAAGAAGATAACCTAAAAGTAATGCAGTAGCCACATAACATCCTTCAGACTGCAGTCTTCTCACCTGAAGTCTGGAGTTGTAGTCTGTTAAGTTGGTTTCGTAGTTCCAGCTGGCAGACACGGCAAAGGAAAAAACCTCCTCAGCAGTGCTGTTATAATCACTGAGGAACCTCAAAGCATCAGAGGTGGTGTTTGCATATTCTCCTGGCAGCCAGTGTGCTGGAAGAGCTCCAAAGGAACCCAAAAGTGGCCAAAGCATGACCAACCATGGTAGCCTTTTCTGACCAGCAGCCATGGCTGGAGACCTCCTCAGAAAGAGTGAGGAAGAAAACTGCAATCAGCCGGTTTTAAACCTCCCTACCTGTGGGAGGAAGCAGAGCAGGACATTAAAAGGGTCAACACTGGAGACCTAAGCATATTTCTGGTTTAGCAGGTTATTCGTTTAAAGTTTTAGTTAGTTTTTTCTTTACAAAATGTCTCCAAGTTGTCTAAAGAGCTTCTACCAATTTAGGAAGATTGAGTCAGAATGAATCAAGCTTTTTTTTATCTTTGTTCGCCAACAAGCCAAAACCCATTAAAAGGCAGATTCACACACTAAAATCACTAAGATCACAGAATTGTCATATAAAATATATCAAATGAATATAATTACATAAAACAGAGACATTCATTATTTCAAATTCTAGCAAACCTTTGACCCATGTTAAAAGACAAAAATTCAGTAGGAAAAACAAACAAAAAAAAAAAAACAAGGCCATGAAGCCTAATTTCTTTTTTTCTTTTTTTCTTTTTTTTTTGGGGGGGGGTGTTGTTTTTGCTTGTTTGTTTTTCTCATGTTTGCCATCTAAAGAGCGCACATAATACTGCAATTTTTAAATCATTTTTTTGTTTGTGTGCCATTACAGAAGAACGTGTTGACTTCTTACATTCATCGTCTTGTGATGCAACCCGGACACATCATCAGTGACGTTACCTGGGGTCATGGACTGTTTTGGGACTTTCAAACTTCATACATTCTCCGGCGACCCAGCTGTCCTTGTTCAGGTCCCAGTTTGTGTACAGCTTAGTGCTACCCACCCTTGATTGCCCCCACGGCTGCTACTAGCCAGCGATTCCAGCTGCAAATGCAACTACCGCGTCCCGCCACCCGCTGAATTTACTGAAAAACTTGCATTTTTGTCATTTTGGGATATGTGACTGTGGCCCAAGTCAGCATTCTTTGTCGTCTTCTTCTCATTCGTCTGGTCAATCCGGTCCTCCCAGTGGGATGGTCAGTTCCAGGATAACAATCTGCTCGGAGGCTTCAAAGATTAACAGCATACCTGGCCTCAGGGCTGTAGTGGTGATGGTTTCTGGAAATGACAGTTGCTTTAAAAGTTGGCTTTTAACTCCCAGTCTTGTGCTGTTGCTAGCCGGCCTGAGTGGATGGCCCTGGCAACTAGTGGTGGCGTCTCACTGCCCGGAAAAGGCAGATTGTGTTCCTCGCTGAGCAGAAGCAAATGCCACAGCTTATGGTGTTGGCTGTCGCCTGCAGGACAGGTCATGGTGCCAGAGGTAGCGCCCCTCGCCCAGGGCTTTTGAACAACAGCAGACATGCTCCTGGGTCCTCTTCAGGCACAGGTTACAGGCTGGTGACTCCACCCTTTCCCAGCAGAACATGTTGGAGGGGTTTGGTAGGACGTCATAGGCAACCTGTATCAGGAAAACATATACAGCGTAGCTAAGATTTCCACAGTTTGTCAGTTTGGTCCTTCCCTTCTGGGTCGGCTGCTGTTCCACTTAATTTGGTTTAATTCAATCTGATTTGAACTGATTTGTCCAGACTCCCTGCTGATACATCCCACCTGCTGGCTGACTCAAGTCCTACCTGGGAATAAAGATGGTTTAAAAAGGAATAGATGGATAAAATGGAGAGCAGTGTCAAATTCAACATCTCTTTTGAAGGACAAAAATCAAGTTTTTCTTTGTTTTTTTTTTTTTTTTTGGTCCTTGTTCACAGTTTATTTTAAATTATTTTGACTGTTACAATTCAAAGTCGGACCACAGATACTTCCCATTTAAAGACTTTATTGGAGTGCTTGAGTTAAACTCCTGCTGCATTGTGCCGGGTCTTACAGGCAAACGGCAGATGCCTGGCTTTGGTCTTGATATGTGTGGGCTCTTCAAAAAACAAAGAACAAAAAAAAAGAAAAAAAAACAGTTAGAATAATAAGTGTGAATGTTGTTATAGCGTCTGCTGAATGTGCTCAGTTTTAACACAGGCTGTGGTTTTGTTGCTTACCTGAAAACACCAGAGTTTAAATCTGGCACAAAAGCTCATGGTTCATTCTAAATTTCTAAAATTCCAATGTACCGGTACTTGTTTTTCAACCTTTAACATGCACAAATGGTAATAAACTCTTATCTTAAAACCCCTGACTGGATCTGTCACTTGCAACCCTTCATTTTTCAAAATCCAATTTTCATGAACTATTCCTTTTCTAAGCTTACCAACAGATGGATGTCTAGGAGCAATGCAACTTAAAGAATGATCTTCTTACATGGGCACATTTTAAGGTCTTTAATTTGTTCTGTTTTTAATTCTAGTTTCAGAAACTTGCCAGAATATGAAACTGTTTTCAAAGAATCAGTGCAGACTTGGTGCTAGTCTGACTAACATCCTCATGATTAAAGAAAAGAAATTGGACTCGACTGTGACTGATGAATTTTTTTATTCAAATTTCTGCATTTCTCTATTCAAATGCATCACAAAAATGTTTTAATTTCTAGAGCTCTTTCGTTGTAACATTTTAATGAGAGCAGTTCAGTATTTGTTTAGACAGAAAAGGGCATTTTATTTCACTTTTTTTTAATAGTTGAATCCACATTTCAGCCATGGTACAAGGTGTAATTTCTCGACCAAGCTGCTGGTGTCTCATTCTGAAGGCTCAAATCATTAAACAACTTTGGATTTAGATTTGAGTGGAGCCCATTTGTGGTGTGCACAGGCTCGTCTTACTTTCTGACACCGAAAGCAAAGTTAGTGTATGGTGAATATTTGCTCTCTAGAATCCCTCAGGATGAAAATGTTTCTCCGAAAAAGAGTCTGAACATGAATCAATGACTGAATTATAAACTAGTGTGCTTTGTATTTTGACAAATACAGTCAATTAAATTTTGACCATCAGTCACAGAAAGATGAGCGTACAGTGTATTTGTATTTTTTTCTTTATATATTTAAAACATACTTTGCCATCAGACCATAATGTTGCTTGTCTCCTTCCTATTTTAACAACACCAAAAAAATAAGCAAACACTGCGTCTAAACAAGGCTCCACTCATAAAAACTATATACTCATATTTCATTTGTTTTACGTTTTAAACCTTTACTTCCTCCTAAAACTTCAAGTTTATAGGATTAATGTTGTCACTTAATTCTTTGCTTGCAATTTTCTTTTTTCTTAAGTGAACATTTAAAATAATCTCAGTGATTGCTCTTTCAGCTCATTTCATATAATGTTCTTCATTGCATTAGTTGGGAAATTTTGCATTTCCTCACCAAAGTATATCAGAAGCACATGATTTTATGCAGATTAAAAATGTTATGACCTGTTTCAATCTTTAACCTGTGTCACTTGTATCTTTTTTTCTCCTTCTTTTTATTTGACCATTCTAGACTATAATTTATATGACAATTTAATCAACTTTATAATTTTACTTGATATTTATGTCAAAACTAAATGTTTGCAAATCCCAACATAAACAGTATTAACTCCAGCCTCACATTAAATCTATTTCAAAATTTATGGACACAACAAACCCATTTTTGTGACTACTACTACTACTACTATTATTATTATTATTATTATTATTATTATTATTATTATTATTATTATTATTAATCTTATTATTGTTACACCTCAAAAATAATGGAATGACGTTATGTAAAGTAATGTAATAATAAGAAAATTAATATAAAGACGACTTTATCCTGGTTTTTTGAACAAAAACCTAGGGGGGAAAAATCAGAATAAGTTTATGGATCATACAATATTTTCAATAAAAATGTTTTCACCTGTAATGAAAATATTCTGCCAAGTTTGAAAAGACTTTCCGGTTTTCAACACTGACCTCTAGTGGATTTCTGGAGTATTGCATATTAATTACGTATTTCCTTATTTAAATAATTATCATAGATAATTGCATAAAGCTTGTGTAGTGTTGGATAAGTAATATTTTGTCTCGTGATGAATATGTTTTTGTATTAGGATGATAAAACTAGTAACATAAACCCACAGAGCTCTCTGGGTCGGATGTTTTCCTGTCTCTCAGGTCGTGTGCAGTCCTGCCCTGAATGCAGCAGCTCGAAAATTCTACCCTGCGGTTTGTTCCGCGTTCTCCACCTTCCAAAACACCTCGCTGACTCTACTCAGTCCTGTCAGAAACTTTTACATTTTAATTTAACAGAACAAGCCTTGTACTAATAACCTTATATCTACAGCCAGCATGGGAGATATGGCAGAGCAGAAGACCTTCTCAGAAATGATTTCTCAGATTTTTGAGGAGGCTCCAGCTTCCAGGAAGGCTCTCACGGATAACCACAGCAACCTTCTCCAGGTGGCAGATTACTGCGAAAAGAAGTATTTTCAGGTGAGTGATCGTTAGAAAAATGACTTTGAAACAATTGAAAGCATGTTTGTAAATTACTGTGCTTGTCTGAAACCGCAGGCAGATGATCCAAGCAAAGCCATTGAAGAGGCCAAGACTTTGGTGACCCAGGCTTTGGCCAGTGTGTCTTACCAGATCAACAGAGTAGCCACTTCTCTACTCAAGCTGCTGGACTCCCAGGCCATGCAGATCAAAGACATGGAGTCCTCCGTCAACCTGGTGTCACTGGTGAGGAACACAGGAGACCTCAGAGCTACTGGGGATAAACATGACAAATCTGAGGAAAGGTCCTTCATGCATTTGAAAGACACTCCAGGTGCTTTTAACTAAGTAGAAGAAGCAAATAGAGTCAACAAATCAAAAGTTAGGTGTTTTGAGACAAATGTATTAAAATTACTTGATAAATGAATGAAATGAGCAAAGGAAGAGACTTGGAGTCAATTGCATCACAAAATCTGGATGTTTTTTTAAATAAAAAGTAGATTTGAAAAACAAAAGGTGATTAAAGAAGATTTTGCAACCCAAAGTTTTAAAAAATA
Source organism: Oryzias celebensis (assembly GCA_014656515.1). NCBI lineage: Eukaryota > Metazoa > Chordata > Actinopteri > Beloniformes > Adrianichthyidae > Oryzias > Oryzias celebensis. The sequence goes on along the minus strand of BNCR01000001.1, from coordinate 53,365,888 downwards.
ATTATTTTATACTAAGAAATGAGAGAGTAACTTCGTAGGATAATTGTTGGATCTTCCCTAAGATATGTTTTCTGATGGGAGGTTCCTGTTTCCAATCCTATTTCCCAATTTTAAATTCTGTTTGTTGTTGTGAGTCAACTTGGGAAAAACGCTGAGCTGCAAAATAGTTTTTATTATTTTGCACCATCCAAACCAAACTGATTAGTTACCATGTAGCATTAAATCTAATTTAAATTTTACATTCAACAGGACGATTCTTATTTTTTAGCTCAAAAAAACTTGTGACAGGAAACTTGGGAATGTCTGTGTGAAACATTTTGAGTTTTTGACATCTAAAATTGAGCAGTTTCGGGGTTAAATTGATCAACTAAACAGGAATTTTTGTTTATTGTTGTTTTATTGATACTTTAGAATAAAGTAACTAACCTAGGGGTTTTTAGATTGGGAAAAAAAGAGGATAAACAAAAGTTTAATTAATAGCAAATCAGAAAAAGCTGACATGTTTGTCTTTTTTGTAATCTTTTAAATGCTGCTTAATAACCGCAGGCTTAAACGCTGAGGTTTTCTAACAACATATGTATATTGTTTACCATCTTTTGGTTCAGGCTGCAACTTTCCACTTAGAAAAGGTGGCTCGGAGGGAAATTGGGGCTTTCACTTCTCCAAAAACCAAAGCGCATGCCAAGCCTTTGACTCCACCACCACGTGGAAAGGAGCCTGAGGCTTGCTACATGAGAGAACCAATTTCATATTCAATCTTGGACTCAGTTGGACACTGTTTTGAGGTAAAAAAAAAAACAAAAAACAAAAACACATTCCAAATGAAGACTTTATTGACAGTTTGCACAAACTATATCCTAAAATGTTTCTTCCTTTTCCTCCCTTTCATCAGAAAAGTGTGCAATGCATGGAAATGTGCTGTTTCTTTCTTTTTATCTGTCAGCATTTTTCCTCAGCAGGTCAATGAGCTTCAGCCCAAGAAGAGCGCAGGGACAACAGACAGCATACAAAGGAATCCAGACATCTATGAGTATGTAGACAGAGTCTTGCTCACTTCATTTTAAACCATCCTTGGTGAAAATAAAAAATTAAAGATCATTCAAATACTCAAATGAAAAATTTAAGTTTGCGATATGTTTTAAAGTTAAGATACATTTTAAGACGAAAAAGGCTGAAAAAGGCTAAAAAGGCTAAAAGGCAATAGAAGCTCTAGGTAGAATTGCAGAGAATGTTTTCAGGCACAGGAACCTGATATTAATATTAAGCAGTTTTTATGTAAAGACAATAATTCCCTACATTTCTGGCTACATATTTTAATTACATTTTAAGATATTCACAATCACAGCATCAGTATAACATTTCATTTTTTAGTACAATGTGTAGCTATTTAGAGTTTTTTTATGTTTTAATTTTTTAAGGTAGATGTGAAGTTTTGTAAAATACATTTAAAATGTATTTTAGTGCAGGGCTTTAAATAACTACTGTATACTTTACTACTCTGAACTGCAAGTTCTCCCAATTTAAAAGACGAGAGAGTTGTGTTATGTCTATCATAGAAACACTTCAACTGTAAGAAACAGAATATTCAAAAAAAATGATGTGTTAAATGGTGAAATGCTTTTTGTGCTACGGTGATGTGTCTGGGATCATTGTCATGTTGGAAGACATGTTTCATCCTCAATGCTTTTGAAAGAAGGGGTTTTTGCCCAAAATCTCACCATGCATGGCCTCATTCATTATTTCCTTACTATGGACCAGCCGTCCTGTCCTCTTTACAGAAAAGCAGCCCAAAAGCATGATGTTCCACCCCCATGCTTCACAGTGAGCATTCTTCCTTAAAACACGGCGAGTGGCGTCCATACCAAAGACTTCCACTTTGATCTCATCTGATCACATGACATTCTCTCAAACCTCCTCAGGATCATCCAGATGTTCTCTGTCGGACTTAAGACAGGCCTGGATATGTGCTCATTAAGCAAGGGGACTTTTGGAGCTCTAAAGGATTTTAATCAATGACAACATCGTGTTTTACTATAGTAACCTTTGTTATTGTGGTCCCAGCTCTCTTCAGGTCACTGACCAGTATGTAGTTCTAGACCGTTTCCTCTCTGGTTTCTAGTTTATTTGTATCCCACCAGGTGAGATCCATGGAGCTCCAGGTGAAGGAAATTCTTCAATTTCTTCCAATTTTTACTCTTTGCTCCAACAGATCATCTCTTCAAGTAAATACTCTTGTCACTGGTGTCCTTTGACAGCTCTTTGGTCATTGAGACGAGATTTCAGTTCGACTGTTTATGGGTGTGGGCAAGTGTCTTTTATAAAGATAACCAGATCAAACAGGTGACATTAAGTCTGCGAGGGACAGAATTCCTGATTGTTGGAGCTAAAAATGTATTTTCTGCACCATTATACAGTTGAAATGTATCTATGATAAACATTATAGACTTCGTCATCTTTTTATAATAATACATTTCATTTAATTAGGTACCTTTCTGGGCGCTTAAGGTCACTTTATATCAGGAAAAAAGTAAAAAAAAAATTAAAATCCTTTAAAACATGATTAAAATACATTTAAAAACAGAGTGGGAGTGGGGGTAGAGTGTGGGGGTGGATGAAAATCCAAGGCAGCAGGTGGGAATGAAAACTTGGGGGAAAGGAATGGAGATTGTTGAGGGCTTTAAAGGTCGCAAGGAGTATCTTAAAGAAGATCCAGTGAGTAACGGGAAGCCAGTGAAGCTGGTGCAGGACAGGAGGCATGTGATGGGTAGAGGGGGGGGATCTTTTTGGTGAGAGTCCAAACAGAAGGGAATTTCAAAGTCGAGACTATGAAAGAACCTCATGCACGACGACCACTAGGGACTTAACGCTTTTATTAATGCAAAAGGAAGCAATATAAGGTATTAAGAACTGGATTATGTAAACTTCTAAAAATAATTATTTGAGAAGTTTCTGTTGTCAGTATGACTTAAAAAGGATAAACAGATTTTTTTGACAATAAATGGCTTCACCCAACCACTAACTATGAATGGAAAAACGTTATCGTTCGTAATGTCTGAAAAATGATCAAGCGTTCATAATTTCTTCCAGGGTATGTAAACTTATGAGCAGGGCTGTATTTAGATGTGCATATTCATTCATTTTCTGAACCTCTTTATCCCTTTCGGGGTCACGGGGCTGCCGGAGCCTAACCTGGCTACTCATGGGCGAAGGCAGGGGACACCCCTGGACTGGTCGCCAGTCTGTTGCAGGGGCCACAGTCACACACCCATGCACACTCACATCCACACCTAGGGACAATTTAGAGACCAATTAACCCAAGAAGCAAGTTTTTGGATGGTGGGTGGAAGCCGGAGTACTCCCCACACTTGCACAGGGAGAACATGCAAACTCCACACAGAAAGGTCCCCCATTGGTGGCGCTGTTTCAAGTCCCCCAGGTGTTCAACTCCCCAGCCGGGACTTGAACCGGGAACCTTCTTGCTGTCAGGCAAGAGCGCTAACCCCTGTGCAGCCTTAGATGTGCATATTACCATTATTAAATCATCCCAAGTTTGACTCCATCCGTCAACTGCTAACAGCTGTTGTTTTTTTACAGATCAAGTCATGGCATCGCCGTTTCTGCTCTTGGCATTGCTGTCCCCCCACCGTCCGTGCCCACCTTGTCCACCCACACCACAGGCAACAGTCTGCCTCCTCCTGCTCCATCTTTTGCCAGCAAGGACCCCAATACCCCTTCTCCCCCTTCTTTCATGGATGCCAACTTTCCCCCTCCACCCTCAGATCTCCTTCCCCCTCCACCAAACATTCCATCAGACAGCAGTTTCCCACCTCCACCTCCTTTAGCCACTGGTGCAGGCCTTCCTCCTCCACCTCCTCCCGATGTATCAGGATCATATCCTCCTCCTCCACCTCCTCCCGTTGTATCAGGATCATATCCTCCTCCTCCACCTCCTCCCGATGTATCAGGATCATATCCTCCTCCTCCACCTCCTCCCGTTGTATCAGGATCATATCCTCCTCCTCCTCCACCTCCTCCCGTTGTATCAGGATCATATCCTCCTCCTCCACCTCCTCCCGTTGTATCAGGATCATATCCTCCTCCTCCTCCACCTCCAGTTGCAATCCCCACCAGCACCTCCAGTGGTTCAATCCCACCTCCTCCACCACCACCTCCTCCTCCTCCTCCTCCCCCAAGTCCTAGACGTTAACTTAGTTACTTCCATGTGGGTCATTCTGACCTCTGCCTCTAGTGGATGAATTACAACAAAACTGTAGAGGAATGAGCAAATAAATATTTAAAAAAGCTTTTGACTCAAACTTGTTTTGTTTGTTTGATCCGTCTGAGTGCAAAGCTGAAATGTCTTTGAAGGAGAAGAGCCGCCCTTCCAAAGAACTGCTGTCAGCACAGGGAGCTGCAAGTCCCAACACCTCCGCTGCATTCCTGGAGCAAACAAGCTGAAACAGGGATGCCTGCCCTGCTGTGGCCCCCCATCTCCTTTTTAAATGACAAAATCACATCCATGCATTTTCTGCTAATTAAACTAAAAGCTGGTTTTAAGAGACCAACGCCAACAGCTGCTGCTCCTCTGTGTGTGCAACAACTCCGAGGGCTTTATCTATAGTTCAGACCACAGGGCTGTAAAGTGTTTGAGAGCCGAGACTCATTTGTATCACACGGCTGTTGGTGAAGGTAAGCCTAAACTTAAACAAATGGTCTCTTTGATCCAAACTCAAGAAATCTGTGTTGAATGACATGTTGGAATCAGAGGATTTACTGGAAATTATTATTTTTCCCCAGAGATAATTTTTTTTCATTTTTTATTATAGAATCATTTTATTTTGATCTAAATTTCAAATCATTTATATTCAGTGGTGCCTCAAAACTCAAATATATTAAAACTGTGTTTTAATCAGTAAAAAACACATGGAAAGAAGAAAGCTTATTAAATACATCCAACCTACAATTCATACAAGTGCAACCAAAATGATAAATCATTCTAAGTGTAATCTCTTGTTTTAAGATGTTTTTAAGTTTGTTTACTAATAAATGAAGTTAAGAAGTTTGATTGTAACAAATAAATAATGATTGATTTTAAGCTGAAATACTTTGTACTTTATGTCTGTTCTCATTCATTGCATGCGGTATGGAGGTTGTTAAGGAGATAAAAAGTTACCTTTGAACTTTCTGAATTGCAATCATTAAATAACATGATATACTTTGCAATGACTAGGTACGTGCTCTAATTCTTTTTAAAGTGAAACTGTTCTTAATTTAAAAAACTCTCTTTTGAAATTTTATTCAGGTTTGGACAAAAAACTCAGTTATGCTTTTTTATATCACTCTTTCGTAAGTATGCCAAATCCTCATTTTTGAAGTTCAAAGCTTCCTGGACAACTACTTGATTAAGTGTTGCTTTGTTTCAGGATTCCTGCCTACGTAGCATGCATCGCTCTGTTTATTTTGTGGTGCCATTTTATAAAAAAACGTAGAGAAGCTGCAGAAAGGTCCAATGGTCTCAGCGTCTCTCCGTCTGTATACATTGTCCCCATTTATGAACTCGATCAGGACTTAAATGAAGCATGCCGTCAATCTTCTGACAGAGATTCTTCTTCATTTGACTCTGGAAATGTCATTCTCCCTCCACCATACACGGTAATCACTACTTCTCGTACATTAAGACTGAAATTTTATGTAATTTGATGTAATGCATTGATATGAATGTAATAATTCACTTTTTTTTCATTTTATAAACTTTGAACTATTTTTCTAGACTCTACCACCATCGTACTCAGAACTTCCTCCATCATATATGGACCCTCCACCTTACGGAGAACAGCAGTGACCCTCCTCTTCCTGCTCTTCCTTGTTTATATACCTTTATTTACATGATCAAACTCATAAAATGCTGCTAAAATATGGAAGAATTATGCAATAAAATCACAGCTGAGGATTAAGTGATAAAATTCTGTTGCATCAGTATTTTACAATCTCAAATGGGTCATGATCCATGGGTGAGCAGAGAAGCAGAAGTTACCTCAGAGCCACTGATACCCACAACTGACCTGCACTGGATTAGGGACAGAAATGTATTAAACATTGACATGTTTTGTTATGGTGTGTGGGTTTTATGAAAAAGCACTTTAATAAATAAAAAAAAAAAAAACTAACTTTTTACAAAGAAAAGTTTCATAGAAATGTGTGTAGAGGAGGTAGTTAAGTGCTGCATTTTATGCTGTATGTTTAAAATAAAGATATCTACAATGATTAAAGGTATTTTTGGTCATAATAAAAATTATTTGTTCTGACAAATATTTTGTGTTTTATTGAAAATAAAAAAATCAACACCCCAATTATTTTTGGCAAAAACAGCAGGAATATTGAAAACCAAAATGTTGCTTGGCTTTTAGGTAAAAAAAAAGTTAGACCTTTTTTATGTTTAATAACATTAAACGAGTAAAAATTACTCTTTTTTGACAGTAAATTAATAAATCATAAAATAAATGCAATTTTCTTCTGATTCTCATTTACATAAATCATAAGTACACATTTAAACAACATATTTATAATAAATGGCCATAGATTTTATTGCTTTTTATATTTTAAGCTCCTGTATATAATCTGATGAGCCAAAATTTACATTTTTAAGTCATTAAGTATTTTTGCAACAAAGTATAAGTACCGAAAATATGACTGTTTTAGATATTTTACATCTATCTGCATTAATCCTTATAAAAACTGATTTAGACTGATGTAGTTTCTTCAATAAACATTAAATTAAAACACATTTTTGATTGTTTTAGTCCCTGTGCAGGAGGCTGTGTATGTGTCTTTAAGAGAGATGTTGATGCTGTAAAACCTCTTCTATCTGTGCACTGCCCTGACTGACATAATCCTCTGATTGCACCACAGGCTGGGAAACTTCTCTTTTTGATTAAAAAAAAAAAGGTATGACTGGATCTTTTAGCATTTTCAATCCATTCAAATATATTTTTAATATTTGTATGAATTATGGACTTTGTTTTTTATTCATCTGCAATGTGCTGCAACTCTAGGACAAAGATCCACGTGTAGTTGAGCTCTAACTGTTGCTATCAAATTACGTGATGATTCATTTTTCTTCTGTCTACACTGCTGTTTTCATCCACTTCAGGTTGTTTTTGTTCTGTGAATGTCTACGAAGTTTTTAATGCGGGATAAGGAATCAGTCCAGGTCGTATACCTTTGAGTGAAACTTAACTATCTGAGGTAAACCATCTGACACCTTCTTCTTTCAAAGGTTTGATTTCTTCATTTCCACCGAAGTTTGCTCTTTATCTTAAAGTTTCAATGTAACAAAGACTAAGTTTGAATTTGTAACCAAATTTATATTTATATTATTTATATTTGTCTCATTGCAGGTTAGACTTCCACAGCTATGGGTGTAGGAACAAGTTACATTCCATTTGTGTAAGTATGATTATCTAATAATTACCCTAATTTTTTAGGGGAAGCCGCTTTTACTTGACACGTGGCAAAATGTGTTTCCAGAATTCCATTTGTGGTGCTATTTCTGGCTACTTTGCTCGTCTGCGCGTTCTTGTTCTTCAAAAAGGAAAGAACAGAGTCAGAAGCTCAGACTGAAGTGGATGCACCTCCTCAGTACAGCAGCATGGATCACCCTCCGCCGTACGCTCTGGTGAGCAGTTAATTGTCAGATGCAGTTCTATCACTGGCTAGTTAACTAAAATGACCACAGTAACACAAGAAGAACATTTGCAAGAGATGAGAACTGAGAGCCTCACTTGACTATTAGAGTTCTTGGGTCAGTAATGAGAAAGAGAAAAACAACTGATCAATAAAAGAGTAAAACAGAAGTACAACACAACTGACCAAAAAGAACTGACAATTATACGACATTATGAAGTTGCCTTGAATCAAAGGGGCAAAAAAGTATAATCAATGGAGTTCTGATTCCCCAGGTTTGAAAGTGATGCAATGTTTCAAACACGGTTTTGGCAGGTTGATGGTCAGGGGCTGTTTTTTGCACGTTCAACATCTTTAGTTGTTAATTGTAGCAATGAAACCTTGTTAGTTTATGACCTAAATTGTAACATTTTGAAACCAGGAAGATGATCTTGAACACATCCTTTGTTACGATCAAATTTAAAGACACACACCGATGACTGTCTTTTTAATATGTACTTTTGACATTTTTCTGATGATGGAGGACAAATATTAAGAACATTACGTTTAAAAATGCCTTTCTGAGTATTTATTTATTCAAATGGTTATGGATCAGTAGCAGATGAAAAAAACACCGTTTTATATAAAAGAGTGTTTTTGTAAAAAATATGTTGGGCAGGCCACAAACTCCCTGCTCCACTCAATTCTGATGCATCCACTAGTAGACAACTAATCCATGTACAGTGCATCCGGAAAGTATTCACAGCACCTCAGTTCTTCCACGTTTTACTATGTCACAGCCTTATTTTAAAATGGATTAAATCAGTTTTCTTCCTGGAAAATTCTTTGAAAAACATCCCATAATGACATGGTTGAAAAAGTTATTTTGAAATTGTTGCAAATTTATAAAAAAGTGAAAAACCTGAAAATGAAACGTACATAAGTATTCACAGCCTTTGCTGTGAAGCTCCAAAGTGAGCCGAGATTTATTCTGTTTCCACCAATGCGCCTTGAGATGTTTCAGCTGCTTCATTGAAGCCAACCTGTGGTAAATCCAGTGGATTGGACTTGATTTGAAAAGGTACGATCCTGTCTACATGAGGTCCCAGGGTTGACAGTGCATGTCAAAGCACAAACCAAGTTTATAAGAAAATGAACTGTCTGTAGACCTCTGATACAGCATTATCCTGAAGCACAAGGCTGAGGAAGAGTCCAGAAACATTTCTGCTGCCTTGAAGGTTCCAATGAGCACAGTGACCTCCATCATCCCTAAGTGGAAGAAGTTTAGAACCAGCAGGACTTTTCCTAGATCTGGCCGGTCGTCAAAACTGAGTGATCAGAGGAGAAGGGTCCTGGTCAGGGAGGTGACCAATAACACAATGGTCACTCTGTCAGAGCTCCAGTGTTCCTCTGTGGAAAGAGGAGAACCTTCCAGAAGAACAACCATCTCTGCAGCACTACACCAATCAGGTCTGTATGGTAGAGTGACCAGACGGAAGCCCCTTTTTACTAAAAAGCACACGGAAGCCCGTCTGGAGTTTGCCAAAAGTTACCTGAATGACTCTCAGTCCATGAGAAACAAAATTCTGTGTTCTGACGAGACCAAAATAGAACTTGTTAGAGTGAATTGCAGGCTTTATGCTTGGAGAAAACCAGGCACCGTTTATCACCAGGCCAATACCATCCCTACAGTGACGCATGGTGGTGGCAGCATCATGCTGTGGGGAGGTTTTCGGCAGGAGGAACTGGAAGACTCGTCAGGATAGAGGAAAAGCTGACTGCAACAATGTACAGAGACATCCTGGATGAAAAACTGCTCCAGAGCGCTCAGACTGGGACGACGGTTCATCTTTCAGCAGGACAATGATCCAAAGCAAACCGCCAAGATATTGAAGGAGTAGCTTCAGAAATACTCTGTCAGTGTCCTTGAGTGGCCCAGCCAGAACCCAGACCTGAATCCAAATGAACATCTATGGAGATATCTGAAAAATGGCCGTGCATTGACGCTTCCCATTCAACCTGACGGAGGTTGAGCGGTACTGCAAAAAGGAATGGGTCAAACTGTCCAAAGAAAGGTATGACAAGCTTGTGGAGTCATATTCAAAATGACTTGAGGCTGTAATTGCTGCCAAAGGTTCAGCAACTAAATATTGAGCAAAGGGTGTGAATACTTAAGTACATTTGGTTTTTCAAGCTTTTTTATTTTTTTATTTTAAAATAACTTTTCAACATTGTCATTATGGGGTATTTTTCAATATTTTTTATAGGAAGAAAACTGATTTAAGCCATTTCGAATTAAGGCTGTGACATAGTAAAAAGTGGAAGAAGTGAGGCGCTGTGAAAACTTTCCGGATATACTGTCTGTCTTCATTTTACTGATCTGAATTGGCGCTTGCACCAAAAACAGCTGGATAGTTCCAATACTGCTCACTGTTTTTGTTGCAATGGTAATGTTAGGTTGGGGTTGGGAGGGGCTGTAAGCTAGCGGGAGAGCATGTAAACAGAAAGCTCTCAGTTATAGATGACACTAACAGTCCAATCCACCTCAGAGGTGAATTTCTAATAAACTACTGCCGCTCTGCAGGAGCTATGTCTTAAAACACAACAGATTTTTTAATTTTGCCAAAAAATGGCGTAATGATAATTAAAAGACCACTGGGAACGCTTTCAAGATAGATGAAAGGAGGATCGGAGTGAGTCTTTACGTCTGAAGTCCAAGTTTCTTTAAATCCATTCGTTCAAGCAGGAAAAATTGTCATTTCACAACATTTTGCTACCAAACAAAAATTTCAAAAAAACTTACCTGTAGATGTGTGGAAACTTGGATGTTCTAGTTTTTAGGTTTCGAGGTAAAACACAAAAAACGTTCCATTTCATAAAACAAATTACTTTTTTTTTAAATCTGTAAATGTTTCTATTAATATGAAAAATTCAAGGGTTAGACATTATCAAATAAACTAAGTTTTAAAAAAAAATCTTTTGACAGATCTGTACTTGCTTGCATAATTTGTAAAAAAAAATAAATTCTAACACTTTTGCACAAAATTGAGAAAAATCCAAACTTAAATTTACTTCAAAATGTTTTTGTTTTTTTTTTTTTTCAAAAGTATGACCCTAAGCTGACAGACATTTGGAGAAGAAGCCCGCCTCCTCCCTACAACACAAGTCCTGTGATGCAGCCCGAGGTACCTAATCAATGGAGGACACCCAGAGAGCCCACTCCCCTGACTCCTCCCGCACAGGCCGTCAGTGACAACCATCACTGGAACGTCTAGAGCTCACGCAAATCGACGTTTGGATGAAGCCAACATCACCGTGAACTGTTTCCTTGTGCTTTTTCCAAAGATTATAATATATTATTTAATACGATGTCAGAGCACTGAAAAAAATGAATAAAAGTAAGAAGTTGTTCTGAAAAATTTTAATGTTTTCAAATGGAGGTCAAAACTACAGAGTCGTCGTCCAAGTGCATTGACACGCCAGCAGAGGCATCAAAGCACCAAAGTTTCATCATGTTTTACTAAACATTCTTTCTTACGGTACAGTACTTACGGTTAGAAAGGAAGCTTCAATAATTACTGAATGAGTTGCCAAAGTTTTGAAGGTACATTGAGGGAGGTGAAGTGTTCTATTCGGAGAGATTCCTTGGCTTCTGAAACATGTTAAGGCAAAAGTAAGCAGAAGTTACAAGCCACTAGTTAACTGTTTGAGCACATCAGAATGACTAAAGAACAAACAATCCGAATGTTGGAATGGATCCATTCCTCTCGCCTCTTTTCTTGTGGAGTTCTAAAAGGTATTAAGTACGTTCACAGCGGCCTCTGCAACGCGTGTCCAGCAACCACTTTCAATGAAAAGTCAATGTAAACGCGTGTATATGCACGTTCAAAACTATCACGTTCACGTGTCACTATACAAGACTGTTTTTGGGCTCTACGTACAAAACACGCAACCATTGAAAGTCCAATGAGAGTTAAACCAGTTGAACTTTGACCTGTCAGGACTTGACTTTGGTAGTGACAATTGGATGGCATTCCTTCTTATTCACGGATGCGTTTGAAAATTGATCAAGGAGGAGAAATGAATAATTGCGGTTTGTGCCTGGATGGAATGATATGACACCAAGGCCAAACCAAGCCCAAATCCAAATTGCGTCCCTACCCCTCTGGCTACTCCTTATTTCTGCAATTGTAGAGGGATTAGAAGCTGTAGTGGTGTCTGTAAGTGTTTTTTTTTTAGGAGAAGTTGGAGAGATTTAGGGCTAACTATCCCTGTGCCAGTAGGGTATTCTTCAGCACGCTTGTGCCGCGGAGGAAAAACGCATTTCTTCACGTGGGTGTACTCAAAAGCACAGAAATTTAAGTATTTTATTAATCAATGTGACATGAATGAATTTTAGTTTTTGCACGACTTTTTAAAGTTATAAAACCGATGTAATATAATTTCTGAGTGCTGACAGCTAAGCACTAACGTAGATGACGGGCGACAGTTGATGACGTCATTGGTTGGTAGTACCGTCCGAATCTGAAGACACTATGGCTATGTACAAATTACTCCCTAACTACTAAAAAAAACTATATAGTGCAGAACTATCTAGTGCCCTGGATTTTAAAAGTAATTCCGACACCATGCTCACTACTCTTTTTTTAAACCGTGAATATGACGTCACCGATTTCACAAAGTGAAAACCTAAGCAATACATGACGACTATTAATAGATCTATGGTGTTCCGATGATGAAAACATTGATAGTTTATTGAAAAAGAAAAAAATTTGACTACATTTTTTTCCCAATTTTTTAAAAACGCAGTGCATTGTGGTCCATATTTCCCAATCTAGTGAGCGTAAATGCACACTAGTTTTTCGCAGGGAATTCTGGGAAATTTCTAGGCCACTGAATTTTGGAATTGTAGATTCGGACGGCACTACAAAATAGCGAATGGACTATATACTGCACAAAGTAGTGAGTAGTGAAAGAATTCGTACAAACCGGTAGTCTATTTCTTTTATATCTCTTCACTTGGAGGGAGAGAGAGAAGCCGTAGGGGTAGGGAAGTAATTCGGATTCAGCCTAAGTCTTTCATATATCGGAACAGAGCTGTGAAAGGAAAAGCCTGGAGGGAAATTTACAAGATTTTCATCGCTTGGACATTTCACACCAAGCCTCTTCCAGCTGTGGTTAGTATCAGTTAGCGACAGTCTAGAGTGAACAACATATGCTGAACACGCGTCGCATGCTCAATGTGAACGTAGCATTAGTGCTACGAATGATCAGAACAAAAACACGACTGTTACAAAGACAGAAACGCTCATTTGTAACAAATTGATTTGTGAGAAATGTGTCGGCAGACAGCTCTCTTTGTGTTTCTGTAAATGTATTGCATGTATCTTCAGTTGTCTATTGCTGGTTAGCTTTCAAATCAGCAGAGACACACGATTGAGCACATGTCCAAACGCACAAAATCATACAACAGATTTAAAAATATTCAATGCCACATTTGGTGTGTTCTCTCACTCAGCCCTACTGATCAGATGTAAACATCGCACTATAAAGGCTAAAGATGACCTCCCAGAAACCTCCTAAACCTACTGACGATCACTCACACTATTGCACCACACCTGATAATCAACAGAATAATTCAGTTTTTGTAAAATTAAATACAACTTGACATTAGGTCAACAGAGGAAGTTTGTACAAAAATGCTCTACATGAGGCTGGTCGTTTGCACAGGATTGTGATGCTCAGCTCCCCCACAGATTGCAGCGAGGGCGCTCCCCCAGGAACAAATCATCCTCTCTTCTGATTAGCTCTTCAGAGCCTTTCAGAACACCCAGCTGACCGGGACCCACTGATGCTCCATCGACAGCTTCTCCACTGCCGACCGCAGACCGCGGAACGCCATTTCCAGACCGTCGTTCACAATGCAAAGGTCGAAGTAATGTCCGTAAGCTCTCTTAATGCGCTCGCTCTCGTCCACTGTCCTCTTTAGCTCTGAGTCCTGTAGGGAGTAGTTTGAAGAGTAAATTTCATAAAAGGCAGATATTTAAAAATAAATTTGTTTTACTTGGTATTAGAACTTCGTCATTCTGTAGAAAAAAAGAAAAGGAAAAAAAAGCAAACAAAATGATAAATAGCCTCATGTTTTAGCATTTAATGTTCAAAAACTTTCTGAAATGTCTCATTTGAACTGCAGTTTTCTGCCAAAAATACAGCCTCATTCTCTAAAATATTGTGTTTATTCCATAGAAATCTCTAAATACCGGTATTGGCATACCATTTAGAAGTCACTGGGCGTTCCTATTTCTAATAAATCATTTCACAAACAAATAATTCAATTTATTCCCAATCTAAAAGATTAAAAGTGTTTGCAGATAAAATTCCAAACAAAAACTGAAAACTATTTGTTTAATCAATACAGCAAAAATTATGGATGTGTATTAATTAAAAAAAACACAGGGGATCTGTGCTCTAATTTCTTCATGTGTAAAAAACTGTTGTTTTCGTTTTAATCTTTTCTATGATCTGTGTTCTGATATTTTCATAAACTACAAAATCAAAGAACTATAAACATGCTGCGTTATAACCTCATCTGCTCATGAAAACTATAAGATGAGCTGCAATCAAAAGTTTAAAAGCCACCCCATGTCCATGTCATAGACATGTTCCGTGTTTGCCACAAAGTCACCAGTCTGTTTTGTTCTTCCTACTTGCTTTATCCACAAACACTACAGAGCAAAATGTTGGGAAGTATTAAATATTGACCAGTAGAAACTGTTTTTTTATTTTGTTTGTGAGTCAATCCTAACAACCTTGGGCAGAAAGCAGCAAAGTCTGTAGGTGACCTGCTGCATGATCACGTTCATGTTCATCATGTTTTTAAAGATATTTTTTGTGAATTTTGACATCATATTTTTTTCAATATACTTTTTTCTAACTTTTCAAAAAAAATCTGTTTTTTGAAAGGATTTTTGTGTTTTCTGATGCGTTTTTTTTTTATATTTAAATATAATTCCCCCCTCCCCATTATTTCCTCCCATTTTGTTCAGATTTTCACAATAACTTTTTTCAGGACTACAACAGTAGTCGTCCTAAAGCAAGAGGATAAAGACACGTCTACAACTTGCATTACTGAACACGATGGTTCACTCTAAAGGAAAGAGTAATGATATTGGGGATTTCTGTGGAGTTTGTTTAAACAATAATGAGTACTTGTGATGTTTGTGATTATGTATGGTGAGTTACTGAGAAACTGATGTTTGTCTGGGCTGTTTTTGTGTACTTAGTTGACAGTCTTTAGCTGCTTCTGCAGCTTCAAAACCTCAAAGCTCAGAACAGGCGGGTCCTATTTATGAAGAACTCCGGCTGTAACTTTTCTGCATCACCACTAACAAAAACAGCACATAAACTAAACGTCTAGGACACGGACACATTGTTTTCATTTTATTTTTTAAACTAAAAAATTAGAACAAAAGATCACCCTTTTTTTACTGAATGCAACAAGCTTCCATAAAAAAATGACTTTTTAATTCAATAAAAAGCTGTAACTTAATGCAAACAAAAAGCACACGTTCTACTGGTTGATTTAGCTTCACACTGTCAGAAACACACTCACCGTTAACTGCTTGGTGATCACTCCCGACTCGATAGCTGATCGATTCATAGCTTTGAGAACTTCAAAGTCCGGAGCTTCTATGAACACCACGTAGGGCAGAAACTCTGACGTCCGCAGGATCTTAAGAGCCTCCAAGGAACATAGAAACAACAAGGAGGAACTCATACCACCGCACCACTACCAACTTTAAATAAATAATAAAATAAATATAAATAAATAAATAAATAATAAATATAGATTAAAAAGTGTCCTCATCTTAAAGTCAGTACAGAGAAAGTGTCTTGTGAAGATAAAAACGTGATTTCTTTCAAGACAAGTCATCTTCTACCTGTGGGTTCACATCCAGGATGCAGATCTTTCCCGTTTCTATGACCTCATGTATGGAGTTGATCTTGGTGCCATAGAGGTTTCCGTCGTACTCGCCATGCTCCAAGAAACGCCCATTTCTGATGTCGCACTCCATTTCGCTGCGGGTCATGAAGGAGTACATCTGACCGTCCCTCTCATCCACCTTTGGTTTCCTGGAGGTAACTGTTGGACCAAGACAAAACGGGAAGAGATCAGTTTTGACCTTAACCCAAAATGTTCACAGAAAACCAGAAAAGTTATACATGTAATAATCTGGTCCATAATAAAAACGTAAAATCAGAAAAATATTGAAACTCAGCCTGAAAGCTTTTGTAATTCTGGCTCATTTTACAACTAACATTATGGTTTCAAGTGGTATAAAAACACATACCAAGCCTGCTTTCTGATGCCTCTGTTAGGAAGCACATTGCATTAATATTTTTAACATAAGATCTAGAATATTAAATTATCTGATCACAAAATAACAAAATACCCGTCAAAGATTACGAAAAGTATTTCTTTCCAACCTTTTTTTAAAAGAATGCATTTTTTTTCATAAACTTATCTTTGTAAGCATAACTTTGTAATATAGCTGTGATTAAAGGTTGCTTAAATGAGGCTCTTGCATTCATTTTTGGTGATATACAGTTTTAAAAATGGCTTTAAAAATGGTTTTAAAAATTGATAAAATAAAACCTGACAGATTTGATCAAAACTTGCAATAAAAGCTTAAAATAACAAGAAAAGCTCTGCAGGAGTCATGACATGCTGCACTCACAGGGAATGGTGGTGCCATAACGCAGCGGATCCGACACCAGCAGCTTATTCTTCAGACTCCGGCGGCCCACACCCTGCGCTCCGATCAGAACCAGCGTCTTCCTCCTGAAGGGGGGGACTTTGGCAACTTCTTCATAGATCCGCAACTCGTGCCGATCAAACTCTAAAAACCAAATATTTATGTTCACCAACAGAGCAAAAATCTACAAGTTCAGATAGTCTAAAGTAGAAATGATCGATGAAAACACTGCCTTTTTACCTGCATTTTTAGTGGTCAAATACATCATCTTCTTTTTCTTCTTTCCACCCATTCCTGCACACAGAGGACCTGAGACAGAGACATCCATCGGCTAGGTCCTTCAGAATTTCTCTTTTTTCCATCACATTTGTCATAAAAGGCAGAGTAAAATGAAATGTTGAGAAAGTAATACAGGGTGACTGTCAAAATTAAACATTTGTATTTGGACAAACGCTTAAAATGTCTGTTTTGAATACAGTTGCAACTTTTCTTTGTCTTGGATACAAAATTACTGTCAAAAATACGTCACATGGTCACAGGTATATATATTTATTGAGTCACAAAACATCAATTCATCTAAGAACGTGTGAACTGAGGCTCATTTATTTAACTAAAATTGAATAGAATTGAACTTTATTGATGCAGATCAATCATAGCAGGGAAATTAATTTATCAAAAAGCTATTGAAATAAATGACATAACATAAAAACCGTTGTTCTCTGTCGCTTTTTGGCGGCATTTTGGTGCTGCTATAGATGGAAACAGGTGATTATACAAACAATGCACCCGCTGACCGTTTCAGACCCAGAAGTGGTAGAAAATAGTCCAGAAAGGAGTAGAGCAGATGTGCCACCATACTTATGTGCAAAAGAAACCCCATGTTTGTCAAAAGAAGTTGATATAAGAGAATAATGAAACAAAAACAGGTGAGCTAACAGGTGAGTAACTGGCAGCCTATTGCGGCACCGGTTAAAAATGAAATAAAAAAAAGTCTCATCACTGGGATCAAAATACCCAACTTTCTTTCTTTTTCTGTATTTTTTTTTTGCCAACATTTGGGAAGATATTTTTGTTTTAGCTACACAACTTAAGAGTGGTGTATTTGTAATATTGTATTGTATTGTTGTTGATTAAACTACGCTGCCTCTAATATTTTTCTCATTCTAATAAATGTACATGTTAAAGTCACTTTAAAACATGCAAACTGTTCATTTGTGTGTGATTGTTCTGTACTGCAAAGGCGTCTTTTATTCATGATGTTCTCTCTTGTGGTAGCCAATACGTGTGTGCACTTTGCTGAATGGATGTTTTGTGACTTATTCATGCTTGTGATCCTGTGATATATTTTCGACAATAACTGGGGAAATTTAGTATTCAAAGCAAAGAAAAGTGGCATTTAAAAACGAGAAAAGTCGTATACAAAACCGACTTATCAAACTTCAAAACCAAATGTTGCACTTATATTTTGTTCTTTGTTTTTCAAAATGTGCACAACTTTGTCAATGAGCATAAGTAGTATTTTAACAGTGATTTTACCTTGAAAAATAAAAGCTCTGGTTTTGTCATAAAGGTAAATGTTCCACTAGGTGACACTGTGCACCTGCTCAGCCTGTGCAGCCGTGGAACACCTGTGACTATCTAGTGACAATCACAGAATATCTATCTTAATAAAACTATTACTGTAATCATTTAAACATTTGGGAGGCTGAAACTTTGTAATTTTGCAACAAAAAAAAAAAAACTTTTGAATATTTGTTCTCATTTAGAGCTAGAATGAAGTTGCCGTTTCTATTCTGACCACACGCTCAGGTATGCACCAAACACGCCAGCGGCCAGATGTCTCCCTGCCGTGCTCTAAGGGCAGTACAGTTGGCCTGCCATCCTCCTCTCCTCCACATCTGAAGGGCATGGCGCTGGCAATGACTCACCACCTGTTTAGCAGCTGAGGATAAATTTAAACACATAAATCTGCTTTCACTCTATGTCGCATCAGCTGGACCATCATTATTGATCAGGTTTTTGTTTATGAGGGTTATGCACCTCCCCTGAATCAATGATCCCTCAGTGGAAGGCTGGTTGGTGAATGTCATGCTGTACGGCGTTGTAACCAGCAGATTGATCTGATATGTGATGCTTTCACCAGTTTTTCAATGCTCACGACAGAGGAGCGAACAGGCAAAGTAAGCAGAAGACAAGTGACCAAATGCAATGCTTGGATACGAAGAGAAGCAGATGTTGTTGTTGCCAAGCTGTTTGTGCAGAAAAGAGCCTGTGCTAAATCTGCATAGGATGGCGAGTTTCTCTGCTCTGCAGCTAAGACTAGTACCTGACGTGGCGAGCTCCAGGTCTCTCTTCACGAATGCCTTTCTCTTCTCCTCGAGGAGCTGGCTGGGGATAAGGCCGGCGCTGCCTCCTTCTAAATGACACGCCTGTCAAACAAATCCATGCATCATAAGAACACATTTGAAACCAAAATACTAACTGATGGTTAAGAAATGAACCCAGTTGCAGCAATCGCCGACCTGCCACCAGTTTGGGTCCTCCTGATTGAAGATCTGCAGAATGTCTCCACTGCTGAAGCTTAGCCCCGCCTCCTTGCAGGGAATCAGGTTATCGTGAGTTGGGTCGTAATCAAAGTGACACTTCACGAAGGCCTAAAAGATGCAAAAAAATTGAAGCAGTTCATTATAAACGAGGCAGCTGGTGTGCTGTGTGTCTGAGCTGACGGGATTATGCAAATAATCTTCTGTCAGCAGGAAATAGTATTTTCCACCAAGAGACAACGTCCTGTTTCATATGTTTTCCTGACATCCCAAACACTGTAGATTCAGGGGACAGAACCAAACAGAAGAAACACAAAGAACGACAGAGGGAAATCTGAGACGCACAAGACACAAAATCCGTAGTCATGGCAACCACCCCCTTCTGCATGCCCAGAATGAATGTAAAAATGAAAAGGCCAGCAGCTGTTCCAGTGCTCCATTTCTCACTCCTGTGATAAAGAAAAAACTAAATGCAAATGTGACGCATCTCAGCAAAAAAAAATTGCCAGTTTGGTTAAATCACGTGATAATCTGGCTTGAGGCTGGTATAAAAACACACATGCATCACTATATTACAAAAAGTAGGATGACAGCAGATCTCAAGTCTTAATATAAAGTAAGAACCAGAAAATTAAAAATGTATTTTATTGAAGAAGGAAATGTCTTAAAAAGCCAGAATAAACATTCATCCCTTTTTAGAACCTGGCGATTGCCTTTTGGGGGCATGGGATTGCTGGAGCCTATCCAAGCTACTTTTGGGTGAAAGCAGGGAAAACTCGAACAGGCCACCAGTCTGTCGCAGGGTCAGCACACTCACATTAACACCTAGAGACTATTTGGAATCAACCTTCAAAGCATGTATTTGGAGAGTGGGAGAAGAAAGCCCACACATGCAATCCACACTGAAAGGACTCAGTTGGGATTCGAACCAGGGCCAGAACCTTAACCACTACACCACAGTTCAGCCCTCACAAGAAGTTACAGTATTTTTCATAAAATGTCCTTCATAGTTAAATAAAACCCATTAGCAGAGTTTTTGACATTTTTGAATTGTTTGTGCAAGAGAAAACACTGCTCTATACAGTTGCAGATTTAAAATCATTATAAAAGAATAAAGGATCTGCTTTTATGTCAGCTCCCTGTGCTTCAGTCTGGAGAATTTCAACCCATATGACTTAATTTTAGAAATTAAACTGCGGCTTCCAAGAAGCCAGAAACGCTTTGATCTGAGGATAGAGGGATTTAAGCAGCACCACAGGGCAAAAGCCAGAAGCCTCAGAAATAACCTGAGCAGTGGTTTGATAAATCCTCTCCTTACATTTGTCTCAAGTATATTACTTTGAATCTTGTTCTGTAAAATGTGATTGTACTATAAAAAGATTATATTTCTTTTCAGTTTTGTGTGTATGCTTTGTCATTGATGTATTTTCTTTTTGAGATTGCAGTAAATTACTTTTTTTTTTGTTTCCTTTTTACCTGTTGCCTTTTTACTTTACTTCTAAGGTTTGATGTTTGATGTTGATGTTTGGCACGAAACAAGAATTGTTTCCTCTCTTAAACATTTTATTTGTTCTAATCGAATTACCTTTTTTTAGGACCCACTTCAGTGAAAATAGTGTTTTGGTGTTTTTAACATGTTCTTGTGGCATTTTTCCAATGATGGAGGACATTTATGTAGAAAAGTTCATAAATGGGAATCCAAGTATTTCTTCATTCAAATTATTGTGAATAAGGAGCAGATGAATAAATGTCCTTGGAAAAAAGAGCATATTTGTGACCCTGGGTGAGTCACAAGCTTCCTGATCTGCTTATCTCAGCAAATGGGAGGGGAAGGGCGCAGGGTTGCCCACAACTCAGAGCAAATTTCTGATAACCTACTGCCACTCTGCAGAAATGTCCAAGAAAACGACAGGGGTTTTTTTTAATTTATTTTTTTATTTTTTTGGCTAAAGCATTAAAAGGCCACTTGGAACTCTTTTACAATGGATCAAAATTGAGCGGAGTGGAACTTTGAAAATGTCTTTCTTTAACTGATTAGAAATAAGTAACAATAACATTAAAAAATTAGAAGCTAGAGTTTTCAAGCATCACAGAAATTTGTGGTAGGTGCAATAGCTTACAAAAGTTGATTTATTATTTAAAAAAAAAAAGATTTGTAAAAGTGTAAAAAAAATATTTAGAAAAGTTTAATAAATTTACACAAACCAACCTTTTGTACATTGTTTTTCTGCCCAAATATTTTTCACAAATTTACTTGAATGTACTGTTCATTTTTCCTGTTCATGACTCCCTCACTACCAAAGAAAAAAATATTTTATTCAGTCAATTTTTTTTAAAAACACCAAAAACTACAATTCCCAGGACCTTCCCCACTTCACATTTGGAGTCATTGAAAAGCCCTGAATGTCCTCTGTAGACACCTAAATCAGTTAATGTCGTAGTATGAATTGGTTGGGAGATATTCAGGTTCAGAAATGTCCTCTACAGAGGAACAAATTTGCATTGCTTAGTCAGGAGGATATGGTTAATTTTCCATCTCTTAATCAGAGCAAAACCTGAAGTGTTCTTCAGTGCTGTCCGTGAGAAATTAAAGAAAACCACAGGAATCTGTGCGTCGAGCAGATTGTGGGATCTTTCTGCATCTTGACTAAATACTGAACAATTAAAAATAAGACAGCAAACTACAGTGAAAATGTACTCCGTCCATTAGGGTCGAAAAGACAATGTCATCAAAAAAGTCTGGCAGCAGAATTAGATAAAAACGATTCTTGGCTGAGCTAACAGGCTGTCAGGTGGTGCCAGACAGTAAGTGGTACTCATTGATGGAAATGCCAATATCCTTTTAAGCATATTAAAACTTTAAGCAGTACTGATTCCTGGAGGCAGGCTCACCTGTCGTGGCGTGTGAGGCTCCTGGTAACTGGGAAGAATCTTCAGCACCACACTGCCGCTCGCCTCCTTCAGCATCTCCTGCAGCACCTTTGGGTCGTTTCCCACCTCCTTCCCATTAACCTCCTTAATGATGTCGCCCACATGGAGCAGACCTTGCTGGTCAATCATGCCACCATGAAGGATCCTGGCGATCACCAGTTCCCCATTCTCTACACGAAAAGTCACTCCCTGTGGCATTGATGCAGAACTGCAATGTTATAGATGTTTGCTAACAGAACAAATGATATATCTGTTCTATGACAGCTGCAGTTTGTATAAATACATGCAAAAACAATAACATAAAACATAAAAGTGTAGATTTTTTGGCTTTTTTTACACCCATCCCAGTTGACAATTTTGTGACCGTTAGTTGTATTCTGAAGCTTCACCACTAGATGTCTCTCTACTCCAAAACCTCTCATTTGAGGATGTACTTTTGTGATTTACACAGCCAAGTTGTTAAATCAAAATAGTTAAAAAAGTTTCACCTAAACTTTCCAATCAAATCTAAAATTTGCAGCAGTAGATACAAATAAAACATTTTAACCCATAACACCAATATATTTACAATGGGGATAATCTCAAGTTTTGGATTTTTGATGAATACAAAAAAGCGTATAGCTTTAAACACGTCAGTCAATGCAAATATCTGATGTTCAGATGAAAAATCAACCTTGGAATTTACCAGAAAACAATTCACAGCAAAGCAAAGAAGGTAGTTAACTCATTCGTGTCTGAATTGATTTCCAATTATAAAACATTTTCCTGAGCGCTTCTCATTTTTCATTTAAGGTGATACCAAATTAAGAGGAGTCCTGGATTATATGGTACGTTGCAAATTAGCAATTTACTGCGTGACGGGGTTAAGTCCCAGGGAAACTAAATTGAATCCACTTGAGGCTGAAACACAATTTCAGTTCAACTAAATGCAAAATAAAAAATAAAGAAAAGAATAGATTTTAAAAGCAAAATAAAAATAAATGGAGACTTTTTTTTGTAGCACAGCATTTTACTGTTCAACAGTCTGGCATATGGAGCAGTCACATCCAGTAAGCCCTTCTGCATGAGTCACAACTACCCTTGCAGTTTGAAATGGGCAAACATGTACAGGGCACACAGGTTGCTCCCACCAAATTTTTCTATAGGTATGCTGCGAGTGACAGATTGTTGTGAATACTTAAACAGCATGTAAGAGTAAGTTGATGTCGATTTTTTATCATAAAAATAAGCTTCTGTTTTTCAACATGTCGGCTGATGCTGTTGTCCAAATGAAAAATCAACATTGGAATTTACCAGAAAACATTAAAAGCAAAGAAAAGAAGGTAGTTCCCAAGGAAACTGCATTGAATCCACTCAAGGCTGAAACATTAATTCAGTCCAACTCAGTCATGGTTATCATGGCCGTATGGTCAAGGCACAACTTGACCGATAACACTATCCTTGTGCATCACTAATTTTGAGAGTATAAACAGAACATTGTTCTTCTGTATATCAAAGAAAGGAATAATACTCAGATGTTTTTATCTTTTTGGCAGTATTTTAGTCACCTGAAGGATATAATCTGTCCAGTTTGCGGTGCACAACCACAGTGTTGATCTGCAGATCTGAACCGAGTAGACTCACCAAATGCTCACCAGACACTTTACGGATTCCCACCATCCTGACTGCATCTGGGGGAACGGGCTGATTGTTCAGGGCTGGATCCATGAAGGAGCAGGGGCTGGGAGGAGGGGTCTCGTAGTTTTTTGATGCCACAGAGTCATGGGTCTCCAGGAGAGACTGTCCGGAAAAAAAGATCCAAGTATGTTGAAAGTTGAACTGTGTTTTTTATGGAGCTATAAACAAATATCGAAAAAAGAAAACAGTCAGAGGTTTGACCAGTAAAAGAAGAGATGGGGGCAGTGATCTTCAAACCTGGAAGTGAGGCTCCTTCAGGATGCGAACAAGCTCCTCTGCAACCTGGTTTCTCTGTGTGAGCGGGCTAAGCTCCTTGAGGATATCCTGGACCAACTCCACGTTGTTCTCGCTCACAGCCTCCAGCTTGGGTTCCTCAAACCTCTCGTGTGCCTTGTTTTAAAAATAAAAAATAAAACAAAACAGCAGTTACCTTGGGTTGCCTCTTACTATATACGATGCAAAGCTTGACATTTACATTGACAGAAAAAAAAAGTTTAAAATTTCAGTGATATCATGGCGGGTTCTCAGGGGGCAGTTAATGCTCCCTGTGGAGAACAAATTAAATTTACCTCGACTTCTCCAGGCACATTAAATTCTTGAAGTTACAGAAAACAAGGGCAAATAAAAGCAACAACCTGAAATAAAGCCAAAGTTTGGAGAAAAATGGGTGAAAAAAAGGAAACTGACTTAAAGTTTGTTGGACCTGTAGGCCTCAGAGACCTCCCATTTTGCTTTAAAGTTTTTTTTTCAGTTTTCTTCTCCAAGAAAAGAAAAAGAGTTAAATAAAAAAAACCCTCTTGTGAAACACGGTGGTGGAGCCATCATAATATGGATTTGTGATGTTGCAAGTACCACCAGAAACATTTTTCCTGCAGATGAAAAACATATATAAGTATGTGTCAATGTTGCAACAGTAAAACCATCTTTAGCTTCAATTCTTAAAACAAATGTTTGTGTTTTTATTCCTGAACTCTTTAAATTAGTCAAACTGATAAACTCTAACAAAATCTGATCTGATTTCGGTTTACGTCTCGCTTAGAGTTACTCAAATACATTATAAGCAAGGAGGTGCACCAATATTTCACTGGTCTCTGTTAAATCTCTGAAACATTTTCAGCTGATCTTGGTTGTGAATTTGTGTTTTTATAATCAACAAAATTTAAAAAGAATTAAACGAATCAGCACCTAATTATGAAATGAAAAGATACACCCCGCTGTATATAAAAAGCTGATTATAAAGTGTGCCTCCATCGACAGAAAAATGACCTTCATTAAACTTTAATGTCCATTAGAGGCCTTGCAGGTCCCTCGTCTACATCTGATTTACAGTTTTGGTTTTTCAAGTAGGAGGAGAAGGAGAAATAAAGGTTTTAGCCAATTGGGACCAGATGAGCACAGACAGAATCTAACTGACACAAAGACAAATCGTTCCTACAATCAAGTTACTGTTCAGTGGTTTACAGCACATTCATCTGCAAATGCAAATCAAGCAAAATGTGTGAACATTCTTGTTTTTAAGTGATGTTGCACAGAATTTGTCTGTTGGGAGTGAAAAGTCTGGAAAAAAAAATGTTTGTTTTGGATGAAAAGCAAGAATTCCTGCTGAGATGGGATTTGCAGTGCATGCGAAAAACGCACACAAGCTGAGTTCTTTAGCTGAGTTTTTTTTTTTACTTAAAATCAGTCAGAAGTGTTAGATATAGAGTTTTAAAGACATCAAGCTAACATTAAACTGCAGATAATCAAGAATAATAAGTACACTGCTACAAAAATAAAGGTAACACCTACAAAAATGTATGTTACTCCATGGCAATCACACAGTCATCAATTAGGAAGCAACACTGACAATCAGTTTCACATGTTTCTTTTTTCATTTTTTTCAAGTGGAACAGACAACAGGTGGATATAATAATAGGCAAGGCTGCAAGACACCTCCAATAAAGGAGTGGTTCTGCAAGTGGTGACCACAGACATCCTCTCCCATCCTTGTGTTTTCTGGCGGACGTTTTGGTGACTTTTGAATGCCAACCATGTTGTCACTCCAGCAGCACTAAGAGGCATCTACAACCCACACAAGTGCCCAGGTAGTGCAACTCATCTAGGACAGCATATCAATACGAGTGGTGGCAAAAAGGTTTGCTGTGTCTGTCATCGTACTGTCCAGAGCATGGAGGCGCTAACAAGAGACAGGCCAGTACATCTGGAGATGTGGAGGAGGCTGTAGGAGAGCAACAACCCTGGATCGAGACCACTACCTCTGCCATTAGGTATTGAGATGAGATTCTCAGACCTGTGTAGGCTGGTGCGATTGGCCCTGGGTTCCTCCTATTGCAAGACAATGCTAGACCTCATGTGGCTGGAGAGTTTCTGCTAGGCAAAAGCATTGATGTAATGCACTGGCCCGCCAGTTCCCCAGACATGAATCCAATTGAGCACATCTGGGACATTATGTCTCATCCACCAACTCCAGGTTGCACCACAGTTGCTAGGCGATCTATCAATATATTTTATTAATTCAATTTTTTTGTTTAAGACAATTTGTTTTTGGAAAATTTAGATTGTATTTTTCCAGCTATCTGCTTTCTTGGGCTTCTGTTGTTGGGAGTAAAGCAGCAACAAGCAAAAACATGAAAATGACAGCAAGCAGAGGAGCTTCTTCCACAAGGCAGAGAAAAAAAAAGCTTGTTGCATATTTACAAGCGCACTCGACATATAAAGCGTCCCCTACCCCACTCCCATAGCTTCCATACACTTCTCTTAGGCTGATGGAGCAGCAGAATGTGGCGGTGTTGAGCTAAAAAAAAAAAGCCCCCCCATGACAGCACTGCATCTTTACTGTCCATGCATGACATAATGACAAGAATCCAAAACATTATAATGCTTTTAGGCTGTTTTTTGTTATGATCTCATATAAAAATCAATCAATCAACTGGAGGCAGAGTAGGGAAAAGAGCATTTTTGGTCATTCTGCTCCACTGTAGTAAATATGTCCTTGTTTTCTCAGCATATTAGAATTTTAGTTTACAGTTAGATGACATTAAAGATATGTTAATACTATTTATATGGTACTTTTATGGTATTTTATTTTCCTAAAAAATATGAAAATAATTTTCATTCTCTATACCGTCCGTATATGTCAATGGCTCCGACTACTGGTGACTGACTGACTGCTCTCCTTATAGGGGTCACAGTGGCACTTTTGAGTGATACTAAAGAGAATAAACAACACATTTGTGATAGAACATAAAACACTTCATTGACCGTGAAAATGCTAAAAGCAGAGACCAAAGACTTATTAGAAATCTTAAAACAGTTATGTTTTCATTATGCTGTGACGTTCTCTCTCTTTGCATTCAATGAACTATAATTTTTTTAATAAAAACTATAGTTTTACTTTGTAAAATAATGCAATATTTTGTCCAGTAAAAAACGAGCCTGGCCAGTAGATTTTTTCATCTACCAGCTAACTTGGCTGGCGAGTCAAAAATGAAATGTTGACCAGTGGTGTTGTGACTTCAAACTTGAAGCATCAACCAACACGCAGCAAAACCTGCTTGAAGGTCGTAGCTGCCAAACATGGGAGTACGAAAAATGGGCGAGAGGTGTTTCTGTTTATGAGATCCTTAAGATAGTGGTAGCTCACAAAACATCTGCTGCATTGATCTACAAACATGTCTAACAGCTTGTATTTAGTTAAACTTTGTGTTTGAGCATAAATTCCAAAGCAGATGCTTAAATTAAATTTTCTGTTATTTCTATTTCTTTTTTGAAGAAAATAAACGGAGGGAGAAAAAAACTGAACAAAATTGAAAATCGAATTTTTTGTGAAAAGAAATCTGAGATTTTATTTTTTGGCCATATCGCCCAGCTTTACCACAAACTGTCCAGAAGTTGGTTGATGCTTTGGTCCTGGTGTGGGAAGAGATCCCCCAGGATCCCCCAGGAAGACCATTCGCAGATTCTGCGCCGGATGAGCCTAAATTTGACTTCTTTCAAAGACATTACATTGTATTCTATTTACATTTTGAGAATCTTTCCACATCCAGACCTCCATAGGCTAATAAATGTATTTTTCATGTATAATGTTTGTGTGGTTGTGTTTTCAGCACATGCAACTATGTAAAGAATAATACATTTAAACAGAATATTTAATTCGTTTAGGTATAGGATGTATTTTCATAGTGTTCCCTTAATCCTTTTAAGCACTCTATATTAAGGGATTTGCTTAAATGCATTGTTGTTTCACAAACTAGCAGGACTGATGGAGATTAGTGGAATATTATCACATATATCCTTGCTTTATCTCCTCAGATGAAATCTTGTTCAGCGTTTATAGATTCGTTCAGGGGTCAAGGGGAAACAAGCATCTTGGAAAGCCTTTTCGTACCCTCCAGCCAAGCTGCATCAGCAGATTAATCTTTTATGAGAGAGCGCTCATCAATGTTACAATAACACCAGGCACACTCTCCCTGACATACAAAAAGCGAGGGCCATGCTCATGCCATGCTGTTCATATGCAGAGGAAGACGCAGAAAAATTATCTTAAAGTAGAGACGGAACAAAGGGGAATTTAGAGAGAAATGAAAATGTAAGAAAGGTAATAATAGATGCTTTTGAAGCATCGTGAGGCAACAAACTTCTACCGGAGAGCAAGTTAGCTGAGCAGGACAGCTGTATGATAAGAAGCAGCCCTTATTCTCTGCTGCACTTCAGCACAACTATCTTGTAGCAAAAAAGTCGCAATTTTTTCAAGCCCTGAGACTGTGCCACACTTTGAACAGCCAAGAAAAAATAGGACATAGAAGGAAGAAGCTCTGACAGGGCTGTCTCGCTCTGCTTGCTCCTTTTTCTCTTCAAAAAGCTACAGCACAGCCCCGAACAGCACACTACCCTCAGGTAAATACCCAAACTAGTTGAGACTACTTTATTTTCCTTTTTTTTTTATTGTCCACAGGAAATCATAACCCCCTTAGAAATCTGAGTTTGTTTAAAGGTTCTGTTTTGATCAAACTTTTTCTAAATTCTTTTCAGGTCAAAATCATATCAAAAGGATAACTAAGCCGCAGGAAAATTTTCAAGTCTGGGGTTTCGAGTTCTGCATGTGCATCAGGGCATAAAAAGACTGTGCCTTTTAATTTTCTATTTTCACAGTAAAATGACACCGTAAAGCAGGTCTACTGAAATTAAAATGAATTTGACATGAACATTTTTACTTTATAGAAAGCCTGCACAGGTCTCCATTTCATCAAAGTGTCTGAAATCTCAGTGAAAAGACAGCAATTTGTTCTGGATTATGTCTCAGCGGGAATGCACCAATTCTGATGCCAAGTTTGAATACATAAAAACATCTGTCCAAAAATATTCACGCTGGTGACATCTTCTGATGTTGTGAAGACACAGACATGAGAATTTAAACACAGCCACAGCATTAGACTGCAGTGTCAGGGGATCCTCCGGTAAAGTAAAATGAGCTGTCTTTTCATAATGATTATGCCGTTTTTAGCAAAAATCAAATACTTTTTGATTTTCGTTGTTTTCTAGAACAAATTTTCTGTAGTAGTTCATTAGAAATGTCATTAGTTTGCCTCCGAGTTGTCGGAGTTGTTGGGTCACAGAGCAAACCAGCCCCCTTTCCCCTCCCTATTGCAGAGCGCCCAGAGCAGGAAACTTGTGACACCCAGCATATTTGTTACATCACAAATACGTTCTCTTTCAAACTGCATTTTTTCATCTGCTCCTGATTCACAAGGATTTAAATAAAGGAATAATCAAAAATGCAATTCTGAACTTAATTTTCCAGTGTCATCCTTCAGAAAAATGCCACAAGAACATGTTAAAAACCAACAAAACACTAATTTTATCAGAGCGGGTCTTTGAATGCTTGTAAACATGAAGTATAAATTAAAGGTAACATCAAAACAACAACAAAAAATACAATTGGGAAGGAAAATACAGTTGCAATCAAAATAACTGTATTTCCACAGTTCCTGCACTGAAAACAATAATACTCTGAAGACAACAGATTAAAGTTGCACATGCTGTCCACTGAAGCATTTGCATTGACCAATAAATCGATTCCTGTCCGACACTTGAACTCCATGACAGAGGACAGACACCAAACACATGTGACATCTTCTAATTACAGCTCAGCTAAATTGAGCATGGAACTGATTGTTAAGGGACAGGCCAACTCCGCAGCCACTACGTGGTAACACGCAGCCTCCTTACTCCTCAGACAGGAAGGTGCACCACAAGACAAAATCAGTCACAACAGGCCCAGTGGCAGCCTGCAAAAATCTATGTATCTAATTAAAAACTCGGCAAGAACAGAAAAATCTGTGCTTTCTGTCAGGTCTGTGAGGCAGAAAAGTTGTCATTTATGATTTTGTGCAGAATATCATGCAGTCAGAACTTTCTTCTAAAGTTTTGGGCCAAAACCATTATGTGATAGTTAGAAATCTGGGGGGTGGCAAATGTAAAATGTGTGGCTTTAATTAACTGTATTTAAGAACTGGACAGAGTGTGCCGTCACCCCAAAAAAAAAAGGTTTACTTCCTGTTCCAACCTCATGAAGTCAGTTCAGTCGCCATTTTTTGCAATATGGACATGTTGTAACCAGACATCATCAGTAAGCAGTGATTGGTCCATGTCGTTCCAATGGCTCTGGTCTCTGAATGGTCAAATATTTACCAACATTTAAATATAATCTCTTTCAACAAATATTCTGTCACTGATGAATTTGGATGCACAAAAATGTTTTACACTTTAATGCTTCCCCAGTGCAACTCTGAATCATGAAATTAAAACTTAAATTTAAATCTATTTTGTTTGCACTTTCAAACGGCACTTCAGTAGAAGTGAATTTAACTGCAGGGCTTTTCTGTTGAGTTTTAATTGAACGTTGTTAGTAGAAGTGAAGTCTTTAATCCACTTAAATTAGTTTTTCCATCACTCACTGAACTGTGTAGACTTGGGTATGTAGCAGCTCTCACCACTGGGCTCTCCATGATTCCTTTCAGGAAGATCAGGTCCAAGTCGTTGGCAGTTGTTGAGCTTGTGCTGTCACTCAGCGTGTCCAGGGCCTGATGCATGGCTAAAAACACATAATACACAAACAAAGAGAGAAAAATGCAGTTTTATCGGGTCGCTCCTTTTGAAGCTGCATTTTGCTGCTGGGAACGACTTCAGATTACCTCAAAAGAAAGCAAAAAGAAGGGAATCATGTCGGACATTTTCAGAGAGAATGACAGAAGGCTGAAGGAAGAGTGAGAATGAGGGACAGGAAGGCGACATGAGGGCTGCCTCACATCCTTTCCCAAGCAATTTCACCTCTGTCAGTCACCCTGCTCGTAAGTTTGCCAGACAGGACTGTATCTCTCTGCCACAACTCCTTCACTGCTGGACACTTACATGCTCACAAACACACAAACCCAAAAAGAGAGACAACAGCTGCTGAAGTCACTTGGAGAACATTTTTATGTTTTATCAGCTAAAATGTACCCAACAACATTTTTATTATTGATTATATTTTTCTGGTTGGTGAATTTGCTTTAGTGGCAAAATTAAAAGAATTTTTTAACTGCTAAACATGGCTTCCAAACTCCCCAAAATAATCAAATAAAAAAAACCAACTATCGAATAAAAATGAAGGCAATGTTATGGGTTAGAACATGGAGCAAAGGGGGGCATATCGCGACTGCCCCCAAAAATCCAAAATTAAGTAAAGAAATAAAAGTTACCTAAAAAGACACATTCAAAACGCCCAAATTAACGCGAGAGTTGTCAAGCTCTACATGCAAAAAGAGCAGCCATTGAACACGAATTAAAAGTTAAAAAAGGTCAAACTTTAAACAACCACAGACTCAAACTCCTTAGAAATGTATGGGTCCTGACCTTTTTTATTTATAAAAGCGCTAACTGTTTAAAGGTTTACTCAAGGACTGAAAACGAAAAATTGCGGTTTGTGCCTGAACGGAATTCTCTGACACCAAGTCTTTTGTATATCCAAATAGAGCTATGAAAGAATAAGTCTGGAGCTGTGATTTGTGCACCACTTCGACATTTCGCACCAACTGTAGGTACCTGCGCTAGCATAGAGTAACGACAGTCCTGTGTGGACAGCCGTTTAACGCGGGTTCTTGAACTCGCATCACATGTCCGGTGTGTATGTGGCTGTAGAGTTTTCATTGTCATTCACAAGAAGCTAAAAATACAACTCTCTTAATGTCTGGGACAGAAGAGGTCCTCGGGTTCACTGCAGACGCTGCACAACTAACTTCACAGAGCTCATCTCCTAAAATGGCTCACAGAGCACCCAACAGTGACAGGTTCACCTAAAGGGCTCCTAATTAATCCTGCAGTTCAACCCTGATTGTTTTTTGTGAAGGAGTTCAAGCCCAATTTTTTATATCAACACGGAAGAAATAAATGCATAGAGAACAGTGAAATTACATCTAAAAACCTTTCTAGAGTCTTCAGGAATCACGTTGAATTATTTCATCCAGTGGGTGTTGCTACGTCAACTTAAGGTCAATTATAAATACAGGTTGAGGAGCTGATCTTATACTGGAGTGTTTCTGCCAGAAGGAAAAAGGTTTTCATTTGGTGAAAAATGGATGTTAGTAAATTCTGTATATGTGATGTAAATAAATGATCGGAAACAGGGATCGGAATGCAAAGACGTTATTTGCTTGTTGTATAAAAAACACAAGTTAAGTCCTCTTAGTGAATCAACTTAGTCACTTAACAGACTTAACTCAAGTTGAATCAGTTATATTTGAACCCAATTAAAAAAAGAGAAATAGTATGTTTTCATTTGCCTCTTGGGGCAAGAAGAATCCATCATCCTAGAATAAATGGACAACCTGAATCCAACTTGATATAATTTTGTAATCATATCAGTTTACACATGACTAAAATTGTTTCAGATACAAGTTTATTATCATCTTTACAAAAAACTTCAGATGAACGGCTCTAGTTACAATTCCAACCTTCTAACCTGACTGAAAAGTGTTGATAACTCAGTAAAACAGTTATGGTTTAGAATAAAACATGAGAATTTTTTAAATCAAGCCTTCAAACTTTGGGGAAATGTGACAACATTTTCTTTAGGAGTTACACAATTTACGTGATTTTATGCCCTGCAGAAGTTATGGACCAGATTGTTTTCATATTTCTTCTATCTTACAACACCTTTGAGGACAAATTTCACCCCCGCCACACACTCAAACACTCACCAAAATCTGCACAAACCTGGTACCCAGTAGCATCTAGCACACACACACACACCCCTAAAAAAATAACAAGATGACATCAAAGTGGGCAAAACAATAAAAAAAAAGAATGGGGATGAAGCTCTAACGGGGGTTCAAAAATGTGTTCAAAATCAAGTAAGAGAACCAAAACACATGGCATGGATGTCTAAAGGAAATTTAAAAGTATTATGGGATGGCCACAGGACCTACACTGACTATTTTGTGGCAAAGTGAGAAATCTGGCGATTTCACATTTACACACAATACTGGAAAAGGATAACTTTTGCTTTACGGATCTTCACAAACTTTCACACACTCCACCAGTTTATGCCTGCAACCACAACCTGAAGTTTGTGGACCTTTGAAGCTGCAATCTTTTAAAAAAAAAAAGGTTAGAAGGGGTCAGTGAGGGGCGGTGAGAGCAAGGGCGGCTAGCGCCTGTAGGCCATACAACGCTACTCTGGGGTTTAACTTTTCCTTCTTGTTTCAGTTAAATTTTCAAAAAGGTCTTTGATCTTTCTAAACTTGTTTCAGGAAAAGGCTGTGGAGCTCTGACACAAAGGCTTTCAACTGATCCACTATGCTGTTGGAGTTGTGGTCTCCTATAGTCACCAGAAGCTCAGCTCCACATCAACAGAACCTAATAAAGCCACAGACAATGACCTGGTGTCACACACCACAGGAATCCTCCTGACGTCTTGTTTTCATTTCCCAACAGGTCCAAACTGCTTGACCAGCACAAGAGGATCCTTCAACACGTGAAGAATTTGCACAAGAGGGAGAAGTTCTCTCTCATCTTTTCCTAAGAGGACTTTGCCTCCTGCTGTTCTACTGGCTTTTGTTTCCTCACACTGTCAGACGACATTTTCAACTGATGCTGCCGCTCTGGTCCAGCCTTTCTTGCATATCCTTTTTAAGTGTCAATCTTCTCCTTCACTTTAAAGTTTGCTTCAGATTCATCATTCTCCTTTTAGCCTGACTTTCTCTCAACTTGTCTTCTTTTTTCCACCTCTTTCTGAGCAAAAAAAAAAGAACTCCTCAGATGTCTTCGCCACTTCATGACTCTTCTTGAAACCCCCGAAGATGCTCTCGTATTCCTGCCTTCAATAAAGACGTTTATTATAAAACTCTTTCACCCACTGCTTTGCAAATCAAAAACATATTTCTGTAACAGATCTCACCGCACCAACATTCAAGGATTGCTTTTAATGTTGAGACGTAATGGGAAGTTGGATCATTTTGGAGATGACGTTTGCTCAACTGAGGCTGCACAGTGGAGCGGTGACTCAGACCATCATCTTCTAATAAGCAGATTTTAATGGTTTTTATCTCAGCGGGGGCTTTTCAGCTTGGAGACATGTTCTCTGTCCATGTGTAGGTTTTCCCTGAGCACTGTGCCTCCTCACACAGTCCAAAACACAAGTCAGATTAACTACCAGGTCTAAGTGACAGAAGTGAGACAGCCAAGTTTTATAAATGAATGTACAAATGTAAAATATGTGAGCTGCATGGTTTTGATTCTTGGACTTTTAAGTCAAAGCACTCCATGAGATGTCATATATCATTGTGAGGGGATTGGTTATCAGACTTATGGATAGTGTTTTTAAAAAACTGAAGAAGTCTTAGACAGTTTTTAAAGTCATTTTTTGATCCATTTTAAAAGAGTTCCCAGTTGCCTTTTTTATTTATGATTACACAGCTTTTATCCAACCTATGAATGTAATAGATAATCTCTATTAGATGAGAAAAAACCTGAGTCGTTTCCTAGTACATAGTTTTTGCAGAGCTTCAGTAGTTCATTAGAAATTTGCCTCTAAGTTGTTGGTGGGACTGTTGGTGAGAAGCTTCCCTGCCTCGTCTTCCCCTCACTGTTGCTGAGACCTTTCTGTTGTTCACTATCCTGTTAGCTTGCAGTCCCTCACACCCCCAGCCTAATAACACCGCTGCACCAATATTGATGAGCAATATGAGCGCTATCCAGCCGTACAGTTTTAAGCCAGATGACGTCCATGGATCTAGTCATCTACAAATGGATGCATCACAATGCAGGCCCACCAAGTGTATTTCTAAGTCACAAATACGCTTTTTTTCAAACCAGATTCTTTTGTCTGCTCCTGATTCACATCCATTTGAATAAAGAAATCCTCAAAAATGTCATTTTGAGCGGACTTTTTTCATCAACAGAAACATGCCAAAAAAAAAAAAAAAAAAACACATACTGAAACACCAAAAACACAATTTTCATTGGAGTGGGTCTTTAATCAAGGATTCCAACATGGATGATTTGGAAGCAGACATCACATGGATGAGAGCTAAAACCTATTTATTAGAGTAGGTGTACATTAGGACAAAAACATCCACTTTTGTTGTAAGATCATGCAAGAACTATATTCTTATACACACCTTTACTAGGTATTTTTAGTATTACAACAAATTTGTTTTAAAAAGTCTTATGTAATATTTATTACATGTTCATATTAATACTAAAATACCTCCCCAAAAATTCTGAAAAAATGAGGGCGTAAAGAGTGGGTGAGTAAAATAAAACTATCATACTGGGGCTATGAATAAATGAAATGCAGCAGGATGCAAGAACCTTGACAGTTAAGCAAAACAGAAAAAAAAAAAACACTGCGGGCCACTGAGAAAGGTAAGACACAGAAAAACAAGGCAGGAATTTTAATGCCAGAATTTATCAGACAGCAAAAAATCTAGGTGACTGAATTCTGAAAGAGCTCGTGGTCAAACTGCGGCCCGGTGAGGGTAGAAACAAGGACAAGGTAATTACAACCAACATGTAGAACAAAGGCAAACTGAACAGAAGCAAATAGCAAAGATCATTTTGAAATGTGAGGACAAAACTGAACTAAAACCAGGACAAATAGAATCAAATCAGAAAAATTGAGGTTCACAAGCCCAAAAACTAAAAACTACTCAATAACTAAAAACCCTATAAAAGGAACAATATTGACATCAAAAATTACTAGAAAGATTCTGAAAAAAAATCAACTGTCATATGTACAGTATAGCTGCAATGTAAAGCAAACTTACTACAGGTAAGTCCAAAATGTGAAAAAAAATTTAGTTACAGTACTTTGTAAAGCTTTTCAAAATAATATAACGTCAAAAGTAAAAAAGGTGGAAACAAATGTGAAGTTGGTCATGTGCACATCAAAATTCATCTGCATATTTGAAGAATATTTTTCACAGTCAGCAAAACTGAGCAGATCTTCGCAGTTACTCTCCAAGAAGATAAAAGCAGCTAAAACACTAGAGGCAGGGGGCTGGAGGAAGCCCACCACCATGAATCACAGCACGTCTGCCTTGTCTCCCATTGTGATAGCCAAATTAATTAATAATGACACCTCAACCATCCGCAGTCTTGTTTTTTCTTCTGTTTTCCTTTCTCAGTAGCTCTGCTGCTCGAGCTGGAGAGCTGCCAGATTCACGGCTGGCAGAGAAAATCAGACGAGCAGGCTGCTTTACAGGTCCTGCATAATTCTCTTTAATCACTGCAACTGTATGCGCTTGTTGTTGCTGCATCAACACTTTTTCCAATGCAGGCTCATCTAGCCGTGTGGGGAAGACTGGTCTCCACCAAGCCAACCCTCGAAGATGATGTGACTGAATGTTGCAATTTGGTCTGTTTGTTTGTTAGTAGGTTGTCTGCAAGATTTTTGCTAAAGCAAACCACAGGGTTTAGAAGAATTAGTTATTAAGCCAAGCAAGTCTGTGTTTCTTCTTTATACAAGCA
The DNA here is from genome assembly GCA_014656515.1 of Oryzias celebensis. NCBI lineage: Eukaryota > Metazoa > Chordata > Actinopteri > Beloniformes > Adrianichthyidae > Oryzias > Oryzias celebensis. Next base: position 53,329,311 of record BNCR01000001.1, on the reverse strand, counting down.
TTTATTTTTGGAGAAATAAGTCTAATGCGTACACACAGGGTATGCGATGCACATTTTAAAAACACACTGAACGCTGGTTCTTGAACATGCTTTTAGAATACTGTGTTCTTGCTCGATTGTTGCAACCCAATACTAGCACATTTACTCACAGTTGGAAGAGGCTTGGTGCAAAATGTTGAAGTGGTGCAAATCTCGCGAATCTTGCTCCAGGCTTTTTATCACAGCTCTATTCCGATATATGAAAGAATTTGTGTCACGTAACAGTGGCTGGGCACAAACTGCAATGAATAATTTCTCCTTTGTGATCAATTTTCAAACAGTTGGCACTCTCGTGAATTCAATAGGATGCTACCCAAACATCACTGCCAAATCAGAGTTCCTGATTGATCAGAGCACAACTGATTTAACCTTCAACAACGGCTCAAAGGCTGTGCGTTTTGCCTGAAAATTGACATAAAAACCTTGTGTAGCAACGCATGAACACAACAGTTTTGAACACAGAAGCCTGAAATTTACATTTACATAGACTTTTCATTGGAAGTCGTTGCCTGAACATACATTGTCCGGTGTGAAGGTAATGTTAGTCTCGTGCACCCATACAGGGGTAGACTTGTACAGGTGCTGCAGGTTGCAGAGGGGGAGGCTGCATCTTAAAGGGAGCGCAGGTGTGTCTTGCGGTTCCCTTGAGGTCAGTAGTCGTCAAAGTGGAACTTACCATTGTTTTGCATGTGGTAAGTGTATCGTAAAATATCTGTTGGGACAATGCAAGTTGTATGCACCTATGGACTTATGCCCTATGTCCTATGCTGTCCTTATGCCACACTCTACTCATTAGTAAGGTGTGAGTACAGCCCCCTTACTGACCATGCGCAAATGCAGCACACAGGGTGTGCTGATGATACGCAAGTGCCCATAAGGCACCTGTAGGACGTCCAAGCAAATCATGCTTTCATTGTATAATGTTTTCATTTATAACAGTTGGGTCTTGCGCTTATCATGTGAACAGCATTAGAGCTCAAGATGGGTTGGGGGAGGGGGTGAAAAATCCATAAAGCACGTTACGCTCAAGTGTAATGTTAAACTGTCAAACTAAGACCCTGTTCTCATTTTTTCATTATTTTGGCCAAACAGACATTTGTTAATTCCTAGGACAAAATTTACTGTTCGTGCTTCATATTTGCCCTGAGATTACCGTATATTTGTGCAACAAGAAATGCACGACTTTTCCTTTTCCTTTTTTTTTTTTTTGTGAAAGTAATTTTTTGCTTGGCTGGTTTTAAACAGCCTTTGCCCCACAGTGTCACTTAATGCCATTCAGGGCCTTTTTTTTTTTGCAAAAGGAGCTTTGGAGCACAAAGAAGAGCACAGGTGTGCAGAGAGACTTGCGTCAAATGCTTTCCTTAAACTTTTCTTTGGACTCTTCCTCAGGGAATTGCAAAGCAGTCTCAGGATGGATAGAAAGGTGGGGAAAAAACTGGTACGAATTGATTTAAAAAAACCAAATCAAGCCCTTTGCTCATTGCAGGAATGGTAGTAAGTATCATGACGGCTCATTTTCCCCCAAAGAAAGCAAATTTAAGGTTCTTTTGTGTGTTAAATTCTCCCCTAGGGAAGGTTACAATTACACCCAATGTCAGATGCAGCCAAACAATCTCGGCTGTTATTGTTTGTGGTTAGAGCGCAGCGGGTTACACAAACCTCTTAGCCAGCACTTAGCCCAGGTTTCTCTGTTGCTATGGAGGCGCGGACAGACAAACAGTGAAGATGCACAGAGCAGCTGAGGGAGAGCAACATGAGAGAAGTGGTCATGATGTTGTTTTTCCAATCCTCAGGGGAGGTTGAACATGCAAGGGTGCAGCTGACTCTCAGAACAGTCTGCTGCAGTGAAAATATTCCAGATAAAACGCAGGCTTGTTTGGGTTGCATCACAGGAGAATGGAGTCTAAATAAAGAGCATTCTGGGTAAAATGGGAGTTCTGTGGTTTGTTATTTCGATCAAAAGTGGAATGCAGACTCAGGCACTCCCATCTGTTTCCAAATTGTTTTTCCCACAACCCCAACTTTTTATAAATTGATAATTGGAATCACTTTATGACTGAGCTTGGTGTCCAGAAATAAGATGTGGCTCCACATACATTTCAAGTAACTGCTTGGGATTTGATCTCCTTTTCCCTTCTCTAAATGCAAATAGGTCACGGTACACTGTCAGGAATACGTAAGCTGGCTGCCGATAAGAGGTCTGCCGACGCATAACTCAGATAAACAATCATTGACCTTTTTTGCAAATTCACAAAACTATTTTAATCAAAATAATGTGTCAAAACAGATAAAAGTAAACAATAACTATCTGCTTTTTAATGTCACAATTGTAATCAAGTACAAAAGATGTCAAAACTGAAAATCTGACATAAAGCTGACTGTTAGCTTTATTCCAGAACACGTGTGTCTAATCTATAACTAAACATTTCCTCTTTCCTCCAGATCTCAAGGTTACATTTGTTACATAAAAACATTTGAAGAACAAGATGTCCTCAGCAGCAATAAGACCTTCCAGATTGGTTTTGTTTTTCCCGTCTGTCTCTGTTGGTCTTGTTTACACCTGGGTTCAAAACGTGTCCGTGGGGATTCAAAAAGGGCAAACAAACGACTTCTTTTCCCAGCCGCCTCACTCTGCATATTAACTTGGCTTTCAGGGAACTGCTTAAGGAATTCATCTGAACAAAAACATAATGCCTTTTGTTAAATAGGCGCCTTGTTATATTATATCATAAAGAACTATTTCATGTAAATTAACTGAAATTAATTTTTTGTAAGGAATTCAAGTGGAAATCCTAAAACAAAAAAGTGCTTTCTAGATGACATAAATGAGCTAAAGCTGCAAACAGTGTAAAATGATCCTTCCTGTCTGTCATCGTCTTGGTCCCTGTTCTGCAAAAGTCTTAGGCCCCATTTGCCTCTACACATGGCTTTGCTGTACCTTTCTGACTAATGCTGAACTCTGCGTTGACACGCTGCTCTGTTTTTCCCCTGCAGCTCTCTCTTGTGCCTTACTGACCTGTTCAGTGAAAATGGCGGCTACAGTGAAAGCGATAGACCACAGCAACAATTAGGATTTTTGCTTTTCAGGAGCTGACTAACATGTGCATCCATTTTCACAATAATGTATAAAACTATATTTCTAGATCTCCTTGGTAACCAGCCTTTCAATGTGAATTTATCTCTGCATGGCCCTGCAATGTCCAGGGTGTTCTCCGCCTTTGCTCTAATGTGGCAAGAATTGAATCAAAGATTCAACCAAAATTAAAACAATTTAAAGATAGACTTGTAGGTCAAGTGACGGACATCAATCTCAAAGGCATAAGTAAAAGAAAGAAATCTAAGGACTAACAGGGGCTAATTGTAAATATTAAAGCAGAATTTAAACTCGAAACATGGAGATAAAGGACTGAAATCAAATACAAAGTTACATATTATGCAGCATATACCTTAACATCATGGTTAGTTCCCAAATCGAAGGTCTAAATTCAATTATATAAATTGAAATATAATTGAAGTATATTTCTGAGGTTATAAATGTACAAACATCAACAAACCCCTGTTTAAACTGTTTATAACAAGAACATGACAACCCATCAAGTAGTCATAAAAATAATAATTATTCATACAACAATAAAATGCTGCATGACAAGCTTTTGGTAATCATTTAATGAGTTGGACATTTTTAATTAAAGATTTATGGCAAAACACGCTGTGATTTATTTAGACGAAACAAACCCCCGAGGCTGACAATTACAGGTATCCTGTCAAGTATTTCACATTCCACTCGCTTCACATCGTAAAACTACATTTTCTTAATTGTTTTTTCTGTTTATATTTCCTGGAAATAGTGTTAGACACTTACAGATAACATTATATCCCATATTAAAATGACATATAGCACTCTATGCAGTATGAAAGAGTCGGGATATTGCAGAAGCAGCAAGATAACGGAATACTGAAGGAGCGCAGCGTTGCCGTATTAAATACTTCAGTGTCGCTCTTAGATGTTATTGTGACACCGGCTCTTCACGAAAACATAATTACTACCAATCCCTCAGGTAAGGAAAAGATGAAACAAGATGATGAGGAAGTGAGGAAGAATGTGGCATGAACTAATGAATCATTCATGTTTGAAGCAGACAATTCATTTGTCCTTCAGGTAGCAGATTCCTTGCACAACTCAAACAGCTACACAGCAAGCAGAATATATTGCATTTTTAAAAAGCATTTCATGTTTAACCAATTTTGAATTAAAATATTGATTTTATTTGGCTTTTATGTAACAGTTTCTACAATATCTTAAGGGCTCTAGGACATATTTGTGAGCAACTGTAGCACTACAGCTGATTTCTGGTTGGGTTTTTTGAAGAAAAAAAAATGATAATATGATATCAACTCAAGATTCCCATGACCCTGAAAGCACATCTATCAATTCATCAAATCCATATGCTGATATAAGTAATTAATGTACATATTTTTGGCAGAAAACTGCTTTGAGGCAGTTTTTAATATAAGAATTAATAGTTCTACTAACTATAAACTGGTTTGGAATGTTCAGCCTTTGGGTCCCTTTAGAAACGTGAATATAAATTATATCAAATCAATTAGATATTTCGGTAGCCAGTCCAAGAGGCAGAGCAGGAAGTTTGTCATTTACAGTTTCAGGGGAAATTTGAGAAAAATAGAGCTATTGACAGCCCATCTATCATTGACCCATATTGTTTGATTCCATCACTACTATTGAGCTTCAGGCTGATTTTACAGTAAGCACACATTTTTGTACTCACTGCAATTATCACTACTGCTGTATACATTTCTGTAATGATGCAGAAAAGACAAATGAAGAAAACTTGATCATTATTGGTTATTTGGAGAAGTTTCCAGGTAATGAACGAGTCACTTTCGCCAAGTGGAAGCCTTCTAGAAAGATCCTCTTTGCTTAAACTTTTGACTTAACAACCTGAATCTCGATTACTGGAAGATAATGTATGGATGGACAGCAGTGTCATGATATTTAAAGGAGTGTTGGTAAATGAAGGTTTTTCAAGTAAAACAGTTAAGAACCTAGTTTGGTCTGAATCGGTCCTTGCCTTTGGTCAGTATTCAGACTGCTGTGAAACAGACATTTCTGTTTCCAACCAAAGCTTGTAAACAAATCCATGTGACTAAAGATCTCTTCAATCATTGGCCAAGAATTACAAAAGGGGGTAAAAACAACAAGAAAAAGAATAATGGAAGACTTTTTGCAATCCTTGTCGGGATTATCCTGGGTTATGTGGCAAACGTGGTGCAGCGGTGGGGCAGCCAACCTATGATCAGAAGATTGCAAATTCAATTCCTGCTTTGCCCAGCATTGAGTTAAAGTGTCCTTGGGAAAGACACTGAGCCCCAAATTGCTTCTGCTGGTTTTAGGTTGGTGCCAGTGTTTGGCAGTGGAGCCGCTATCAGTGTGTGAATGGGACTGTGACTGTAAAGTGCTTTGGGACTTCAAAGAAGGTAGAAAAGCACTATACCAGTATCCACAATTTACCATTTACGCAATTTACCATTTAAAAGGTACGCTGATAAGTGTTTATGACATAGATTGTTGGTAAAACAGTGTGAGAAGCAATGCATATCATGTTAAAAGTTGTTTTAATAAGACTGCATCCTTCCGACCACATTTCAATGCGTTGCTGTGTCTCATCGTTGTTCCACTACTCTGTTTACATCACATAAAGTCTGGCTATGGTGACCATTTTGGTCCAGTTGTTCTATTTCAGGGACGGAGCCTATTTAAACTGAGGAAACTCAGAGCAATTTAAATTATGTGATTTGCATGCAACTGCACTCCTGGGGGCAAAATACCATTCGCGTCACCAGCAGGTGTCACATTCTGCAGCGACTGGGGCGATTCTGCTCTGATGGCTGTGTGACCACTGCACTGCAAGCGATTACAAATCACTTGGAAGTACAAACCAGCCCCAAGTCACATGCACACGTAGAGCGGTTGATCCTTACAGGTGCTGGGGGGTTTTGGGTTGTCTGCATCAGTGGAGTGTGGTAGAAAGGTCTTAACAGGAACGGAGTTGTGTCTTACAGTTCCCTTGAAGCTCGCACAGCCACCTTAAGCGACATCATGAAAATGGAACATATTGTTGTGTGAGTGGTAAAGTTAAGGATAATGAAAGTTACACACTTACAGATAAAGTGTCCTTGCCCTACACTCTTGCCTAGGTAAGACGCAAATACTGACTCCTTATTGACTGCGCGCAAATACTGCAAACAAGGGGTGTGCAGGTGATGTGTAAGTGCCAATAGGACGGTCATAGGATTCCCATACAAAATACGCTGTTATTTCCTAATTTTGAACAGTCAGGCTGCATGCAAGGAGCACAAACTAACTTATGACTTGAACAGAACTAAAAGATTCCTTGTGCAGTTCGCAGGTTTTAAGGGGGTTGGGAAAAAAAAAAAATCTGTGCAACGTGCCTGTATCTCACCTTCTTCACTCTTACGTGTTACATAAGTTTCACTTCAACTTACAGCTCCCAGCATTCCTGTAGGAAAAACTTGCATGAACATTTTTGGTCTGGCTCATCAGGCGGTCTGCAACTTCGACATTTGCACAGGCGACATGTGTGTCCTGTGGAGGTTTGCCCATTTTTTGCCTGCAGACAGCCCATATCCACCTACAAGGACAGCTGTGACTAAGGCATTACCTGAAAAAACAAGCTGACATGCCAGCATATTGACTTAACTTACACATTTTCTATCCATGCACCACTGAAAGAAACAATGTCCCTTTCTGTTTGAACTCAGTGATCATCTTTTACAGGCCGCCGCCACCAACGAATTTGAAGCCGATTCCCCAATTGCTTGAACACGGCTTTTTTAACCTCAAATGTGCCATGAATGCTCCTCTGTTGATGTGCCGAGAAAAGGTAAGAGCGCGAGACCCAGAGTTATTTCAAGGTTGTGAGTGACACACTAGGGCGAGCTGCTCCTGTTCAGAACACTGTTGCATATGAATGACACCCCTCGACTCACCGAGTAGGAACAGAATGAGATAGAGCTCCACCACTTTCCATTTCTATCCAACACAAGCACTCATATGGAGCCGCTCTGAACTGGAGGACAGGGTGCTTTGGCAGAAAATATGATTCATTATGGCTGCTGCTGCCGTCCTGTCAAGCTGCATTACTGAACAGAGGATATGTTGCAACACAGTCTGATGCACTATTGTGGAGAGGAAAGAGGGCCTTTTTTCCCATCTTAAAGTTTCACATCGTAATAAATCATTCGTCATACTAGTTTTATAAACTGATGCACATAAAGTCAGGTGAACAACAATGTAACAAATGACACTATTGTGTGATTAATTTGTCAAAAACTGCAGCAAAAGACAGAAAGGCCAGAACAAAAGCTGATGACACGCTCAACTAAATGATCTGTAAAACCAGGAGCAGACTGCAAGATAAATGCTTTTATTGAAAGGGAATTACATATATTGTCACAATTGGGACCATAAAGAGAAAGGCTATAAGGTCACTTCTAAAAACTCTGGAGTTTTTTTATATCAAACTGTAATAGAAAACATTTAGAACTGATATCACATGCATGATATCGCAATCCTCGCAGATCAAAGGTCCTTTAAGCCTTAACATCTCTGGCGAGTCACATTTGGCTGATGGTGGTTATTTCAAATGTAAACACCAGATCATGACTCTTATCAAGCTCCACTCATGAGCGTTTCAGTTGCCATTCAACGCATCATACTGCTCAATCCCCAACCAAGGGTGTATTCAGCTGCCATTTAAGGCATCATATTTCTCAAAAGCCCTAATAATGGGTGAAATCAGCTGCCAAGTACCACATGCTTATGGATCAACCCCATGTTGCTCCTGGTGGTTTTTGGTCGGCACCAGTGTTCGGCAGTGGAATCACCATCACTGTGTGAATGTGTGCGCGCATGGGGGAATGGGACTGTGACTGTAAAGTACTTTGAGCCTTCTAAGAAGGTAGTAAAGCACTGTATACGTTTTTGGAATTGACCATATATGCACGCTTACATAGACTTTTCTTTGAAAATGGTTGCTTAAAAGCGCTTTGCCGAGGGCGGTGTGAAAGTAGCCTCATGCATAGAAATGCTGCGAGAAGAGCCACATTTGAACCGGACACAGAGTTTACATGGAAAATATAAAAGTTCTTGACAAGACATTTACAAAAATGCTTTATTACTGCAGAGTTTAAAAAACTGCTTTTCAACAACCCAGAAGAATCTGACAATTTGAACTTTTAGCAGTACTCATCATTACTGTTTTCTCCTCTTCCCTGCAATTTGCTTGAATCAAAATTCTGCCGAAATCAAACTTGTATATTCAGCTGTAACATAACCTTCAAAATAAAAACAACTTCATTTTTTCAATTCAAAATTGAGAAATGAGTTTCCTTTGGTCAAATAGCTTTGTATGCAACAGCTGCACAGGAATGGAACTCTGCTCCTCAAACAATCAGATTTGCCATCACAATGTTTGATTCAAAAACATCTTTTGAATTGGCTCATGATGCATCAGACATGCCACAGCACATCTGACCTTCTTCAACCGAGCCATGCCACCATAAAAGACCACAGGTTTTATGCGTTGTGATTGTGTGGGTTTTTTAGGGTGTATTCAGACTGGACACATTTGTTTCACTTGAAGTGAATCAGAGTTTCTTTACCTTGATAATCCAGAACAAATTTTCAATCTGAGACTCTCAGTCTGAGACTTTTCACTCAGACACATCTTTCAAGGAGGTCTTGGTTCGTTTCCAATCGGACTGAGCTCCGGCTCACTCTGAGTTTCCTCAGTCTGAATTTGCTCCATGCTCATGCTTCATAGCTGATGTCTTCTCAGTAACCGCCTTGCAGTATGCCTCCACTGTACCACAGTAGCAGAAAAAAACGGTTTGCAAGCTTTGGTTTGAAACAGAAATGTCTGGTAGACGGCAGCCTGAATACAGTCAAAGCTCAGGACTCGATCCAGACCAACAGACTTTTTCCAGTATGAATACACTCTTACATAGTCAATTACTATTGCTACTGTTTTTACGTTTACAATCTATTTTATCAATTATTACTGTTCTGTTGTATTCACATTACGTTTTTACTCATTATTTTATTATTCCTATTTCTCATTTATATTTCCATTGTATTTGTACCCTATTATAATGTTGATATAAACTCAAATTCACATGTATATTTAAATTGTATTTCTGTTATTGATTTAGAATCGTTTTTTAGGGAGACAAATTTGCCACCAGGGACTACAGAAAGAAATTGCCTTTTTGGCTAACTAGTACATTTGCCGAGAGTCTATTTAATCTGCAGTGCCCCTGTCCAATAAACTAATTAATAAATAAACAAGAAATTGAAGGGTCAAAACCAACAGTATTAGACAAAAAATGACTATTTCAAATTGTTGCAGCTCCATAAACGAACCAAACACAATCTGGGATTTTTAGCCTTGTTTTCACTAAACAACAATAGTGTACTATAATTTAATACTTTTCTGACTTTGAACATTTCAGCTTCTTACATTTCCATTTTTAGATGATCTTAACTACCTTTCAGATCTTCTTTGCAAAACATTCATTCAAAATAAGCATAACTAATATTTTAAAAAATAACTTTTATGGGTTAAAACACTTGAATGAAAGCAGCAGAACTCAAACTCTTTTGAGGAATCCAATATTTATAAAATCTATCAATTATGAATGCAGAGAGCAGGGGTTCCCATGTTGTATGAACAAATAAATATCCAGTACAACAAACAGATTTGTTGTGTTCGGGAGTTCACAGCATGTAACAACACCTTATCATTTATTTACATCCTTTTAAAACAAAAAATTACCTTAATCTTGTTTTTTCTACATTTATAAGTTACATCTTCCTTTGTGAATCATACAAAATACATTTTTTTAAATATTATAAATTGAAGGCTTCAGACTGCAAAGGCAGCTCGCTTGATTTTCTTTGCACACTGCCCCTGGTCTTCATCTGCCTCTGCTCATCATTATCATCACACTGCTACATGCAGGGGCCATGTGAATTTAAAAATACAAACATGAGTGATGCATGCAAACAGGGACGACTTCAGCTCAAGGATTCTGGTCTGTACCCAATCCAGCTAAAATACAGCAGCAGGTTGAAACCTATGGTCTTACCTTCCCACCCCAGCTTGATATCCAGGCCCTCCAAGGAGTTGGCAGAGTCCCCTTCCTCCAGAGAGAGCCTTCCAAACAGGCTGCCAGCCATACCTCACCACAGGCACACACTCACACACCCAGAGCTGGATCAGGAGTAGCGTGAGAAACCTCCACTACCTTTCTGTCACTGATTCTCTCCCCCTTTTCTGCCGAAGGAACTGGCGGCTTTCTCCTCCGTTCCCACCTGCTCCTGACGTGAATGTGTAAAAAGCTACGCCTGGCTGAGCGACTCCTCTTCTGCATGAATGAAAGGAGACGAGAGAAGACTCGGAGCATGAGAGAGGCAGTGGGGGAGACAGGAGGAAAGAGGGAGGGAGGTATGATGCCTTCTCGAGAAGGAAGAACAGGAGGCGGGAGCAATTCTCCCCAAGTTCTCCCTGCGGGGGTCAACCGAGGCAAGCAGAGGGTGGGTTTGTGGGAGGCGAGGCGTGGTTAAGCAAGTTAAAAGACAGTGTAATTACTCAGTCTACTCTCCATTACCAATGGGCAGCTTTCTAACACTGGAGGACAAAAGAGCAACACTCACCATGCATTCTTGTGTCAAAAAAGGAGGAAACCATCTGAATGGCATTTTTCTTACATTTATATCAACTTAAGTTGACTTTTTCATGCTAAAACGGCAGTTGAGTGTTATCCTCAGCAAGCTATAATTGTTGCCCATCAATCTGGAACGGTCACGAGGTTATGTCCCACTGTTTGGAATCAATTATTTGGCAAGGAAAGCAAACAGATTTAAGAGAGCTTCTAAACATCCCAGAAGTAAAGTGCAACAGGAAGATCAGCTCAATCTAAGGTGGTGCTGACAGAAATTGCGTGAACGTCCACAACTTTTCAGACTTTGAAAAGATATGACAATCAGAGATTTGACAGAGCGGTCAGAAAAGAAAGAAACATGGATGAGTTTAGAATTGTGTTCTCTAGAAAAATGTTTGAAATAATTGCACGCAGTCACAGGATCTGTAGACTTGTCTGAGTCCATCACAAACTTATCTTAAACCAAATTATTCAAATAAGAGTCAAATATAGACTGTGAAAACTGACAGACAAATGCAACCTGAAAAAGATCTGCACAGCAGCAAATGTCAATTAGGAAGATTGAAGGACAGTACAGCATCATCAAATAATAGAACGATGAGGAGACAAAGTGTTATCATGAGCAAACACCTGGCAACTCGGAGGTCAAGAGCGAGCAAAAAGAAACTATGACATCCAAATAAAAAAATAAACCACAACTCAAGTTTTCAGTTCTATGATCAAAAATGAGGAGTTAGAACATTTTTTTGGCAAAACAAACACTTTTTTAAATTAAGTTGGGAAAAAAAGTCATTATGTTTTTTTACATGAAGCTTTAAAGGGGAAAAGGATGCAGGTCTTGAATGCCATAAGAAGAAACAGTTAAGCTCATTCACAGTCCAGACATCAGTCTGGTTAAAACGCTGCAGCAGGACAGACCCTAAACAGAGATGTTGACACCTTATCAATATTTTACCAACAACCAGAAATCCTGATTTTCAAAAAGAAAAAAACAGTATAAACTCTTAAAATAAAATAGGTATTCATTTTAATCCACTTTTCTTCAAAAACAAAACATCAAACTAAAAGAACAATAAATGTAAGACAAAATAATTGGTCTATTGAATTAAATTAGAAATCCAAATGAAAAAGCAATTAGCAGAATACTGGGAACAATACAAGTGATAAAATGAACTTTTACAAAAGAAGGGAGGTGCTGAATGTGCTAAAAGAACAGAAAAGGTTTCATTTTATATTTAGTGTCAACATGGAGTGTGGACAACCAATAAAACAAAAACGAAAATAATTTCCATTTTTTTTCCATTCATTTTGTGGCATTTCTAAGCCAGACGATGCTCCAGCATGGTAGAAGTTTCTACTGTAAACAGAGGGTGATATTTTTTTGTGGCAAGAGCTCTAATAAACTTAAGAAAAATATGTTCAGGACCTAAGACATTTCCTCCCGCTTCAGCCGTCTGCTTGAAGCACAAATCAGGGCTGACCAAAAGCAGCTGGAGGTCGGCTTTATCACTACTGACTGCAGGAAGTCATTATCAAACTGTAAAATATTTCAAGGCTGTGAGAGATAAATCTTTATCCAGTGTGAAGAAATATGAAGAGAATCATTTCTTTAAATCTGGTCATGAATTTTTTATGCTTTATGTTTTTCTCTTTATTAATCCGGACAGAGAAAAACTCAAAAAGCTGAATTCTTGCACTAATTTGGGCACAAATCAGCACTTTGACAAATATGTCATATAATAATAGTTTTACACTGATATCCGTCCATATCATCGATTTAAAGACCCACTCCAATCATCTTTTGTGCGATTTTAAGTCTTTTATCTATGATTGTCATTTTTTGCCAATAATTTAAAAAAAAAGGGTTTCAGGACATAGTTTCTGGAGAGCTTCAAGAGTTCATTAGAAATTTTCCTCTGAGTTGTAAGCAGGACTGCATAAGGCAACCCCACCCCCCCTTTTTGTCACCCATAACTGAGAGCTCTCTGTTTACAGTCCCTCACACCCCCAACCTAACATTCCCAGTGCAACAAAAATGACGAGCAATTTTGGAGCTATCCAGCCGTACAGTTTTGGGGTAGACGCCAGGTCGGACAAGCAAAACAAAGACGTACATGGATCTTGTGGTCTTCAAGTGGATGTGTCAGAATGGGGCGGAGCAAGGAGCTTGTTGTCCGCCCATTGTATTTTCTACATCACAAATAAACTCTTTTTTAAACTGCTCCTGATTCACAACAATTTGAAAAAAGAAACACTAAGAAATGTAATTTTAGGCTTAATTTTCTTTAAAAATGTCCTCAATCTGCAGAAGAATTTAACATTTTTAAAAATTTCATTAGAGTGGAGTGGATCTAAAAGACAGCCTTAAAGAACATAATGTTGCGTCTTATGAGTCAAACATTTGCAGGATACCTGAGTATTCTCTTACGTTGCTGATCTGACACGCGCAAAATAAGACTGAGAATCTTGTTTCGAGCATGACAGAGTTTTGCTGTCGTATACTTTATCTTCCCAGATGTGACTGATCCAGACTGTAAGGCTAGAGTTTTAGTGGTCCATTAGTCAGCTCATTAAGTCACATTAGGAGTCAGGAGATGAGAAGCAGAGCATGTACTGGATGCAAGGATAACTAAAGTTCATTCAAAGCCTCAGCCTCTCACTCTCACGTGTAGATCCTCGCATCCAAACGAGACACTCACCGGAGTCGGAGCTGGATGTCGCCACAGGCATTCTGAAGATGAACTCCTCAAAGTGTCCTCTGCTAAACTTGTAAAGTAAGCTGAAATGAAAAGAAGCACAAACTAAGTCTAGAATTGACACAATCAAACTGTAAGCTCCAGTCCAGTAGGGGTTTCTATTTTTGTGATAAATGGCAGAGTAAAGAGGAGTCTTTTCCGGCTTTCTCCACTCATGAAGCTTGCAGAGAATTCCCCATTTTTTCCCTAGCCCCCACATACGGCAACCAACTATCTTCATACTATAAATAGAGCAGTCAGTTGCTCTGGAAACATCCGGTTATAGGCGTAGTGTCCATTGGGATTGCAGCTAGCAACAGTTGGGAAGACGGATGAGTGGGCAGGCCAGCTAACATTAGCTTAGTGAGGATCTGAGTTAACTCTAATTGATCCATTTAACATCAGGCAGCAAGCAAATGAAGAAAGCTGCATGGACGCGCTCTCAGGGTCATGGGAAATTTGTGCAGCACTCGGAGAAAAAAGGGAAGGTATGGCAAAAGAAACAGTCGATGAGACTGGTGGTTGAAACCAACTGAAGACAGATGTGAGGCGTGGGAGCTGCAAGGAAACCTGAGGCAGAAGTCAGAGTAAGTTAGTTAGAATAAGGGAAATAAGAGAATAAGAGTAAGAGTTGGAATAACAGAGAGATAGAGGCTGAAGAACAATGGGGGGGGGTGCCCTACCCAAGAAGGCTGATTCCTAGTTGCCATGGCAATGGCTTTCCTCGGCAGAACCAATGATCTGATGGTCCAAACAAGGCAAAGTCACCACAGGGTCACAGTGCATCAACATGCGTGGCAACAGTCCTCTTTGCTTCAACATCCAAGAAATCAAATCCAACAGTCCAGGACGACACTGCAGCTCCGTTATAAACAATTACTTCACAATAAACGCTTTCTGTCTGCCTTCCAAAGTAATTGATTTTAGAAGCTGAAGGAATTCATTTTGTGTCAGCCTACAAATGAAATCATATTAATATTTTATTACTACAGCAAAAGTTTCTCTAAACTGCTCTCCGGGTAACAATTTTTGTGAAAGCAGATCATTCTCACAGCTCTTTACGAAATGAGCTCAAATATGAACATGTCCTTGAAGCGGTGGTGTCCGTTTTCATTTATCTGATTCTCTACACTGAAAGGATCTGCTGTGTTTGCACAATGAAGCATAACTGCAGTTTGGTGACTGCACAGTTTATCAACACATCTCAAATTACAGATATTCCACCTATTAATCATAAAAATGTACCCTGACAGTTTATTTTTCCTTCATTTTTGCGCATGTTTCATCATCCAAGCATTGATCCTACTTAAAGTGAGCACTGCAATCTGTGGTCATTTTCTAGACTGTAATCATGTTTTTCCTTTATAAAAAAAAAGGATGCTAAACAGATTTCCTTTGAATGCAAAAAATGACACTATTCTTTTAAGACAGATTTGGAAAGAAGACTCACCAGGAAGAACTTGGAGAACATCATAACTCTGCCAACAGGAGGTTCATTATCAGATCTTACATTAGCAGTTTGCTTCCCACAAACCCACATGAAGACTTCCTGGTGCTTTAGCTACCTGGACTTCAACTTGAACTTCACTTTTCCATAAAGTAAGAGGTGCAAAGCCTCATTTGTAATTGGATTCAGTACGAACACTGCATACAGGCTGTATAACTGGCTGCTTTCCTCCTCCAACAGCTCCAGTCAGAAGCTCAACGGCCCAGAACATTGTACTGACCCTTTCAGAAGGACTGAATTCATACTTCTTGGTGGTTATAACTGAAGTATGATTGACAAGCAGGCAGTGTTCACTGGAATTAATCTACATCCCATCCGGTATTACACCAAGATCTGAGACAAAGCAACCTTAATAATGTTCCTCACAAGGTCCCCTAGTACTCTGAGGTGTTCAAAGAATATGTTCTGTTTCATTCCATGAGCGAAAAAGTATGTTAACGTGATCTGACAGAAGGAACTGGTCTAGAGTTGGTCTGGTTCCACACACCTGATGAGAACTTATTCTCAAACTCCTTTTTGTCATCATTTTTCTGAATTCACCTCTGGAAGAACAACAAAAAAGCTCAGCATCTTTGACCATGAGCTGTCTGTGCTTCCTGACAACTAAATACTGCTTTGCAAAAGGCTCAGGTTTTAGTTCAGAGATTTTTAAAGCCTAAAAAGTTGCACAAAGGGTTAAATCTGATTATTGTTATAATCAGCTCTGACCCAAAGTATTTCTTGAAGACAAAGAGGAAAACTGTCCTGCAGCCTGCGTAGTGAAAAAAAAACATGGTGTCAGATGGATGGTGTATTTTTACAATTTAGAATTTAAAATCTACTTTTTGATTTAAAATACATGTTTGAAAAATAAGGAGGTTCATTATCTGTAAAAATTCAACCCCTTTTGTATTTAAGACTCTCCCACCTCCTGACAAGAATGAGGTCTTTAATGACCCGTATAGGTTAAGACAGTAAAAATCCAGCATGGATCTTTTCTTTGAAAAAACTGCCTCTCCCCTTCACTGCAGCTCCCATCAGTTGTAGCGTTTCAACACACTGCTGAGATTTGCTGTACATGGAAATCTGCTGAGCCACCAAAGTTTTGCGGCTTGAGAAGCAGAACATTGTGCCCTTATATACCTCCACTCCCAACAGATGTATTGTTCAAGTACGAGGGCCTCATTTATAGTCCTAAATGCACAAAAAAAGCGTAAACCAAGTAGAGATGTGCAAAACTTAACCCAAATGTTGGATTTATGAAGAAAAAAGTCAAGAACAAAACACATTGATATTTATGACACAAGAACGTTGTCTTGTATCCACACGTTTTAAGAGTTCACAATGCCTGCACAGTAAATCAAAACTCTATCATTGCGATTTCAACCAGTGAGATACATGTATCACAAAAGACGACATAAACTGCTATAGTGTTTACTTTAACACCCAGTGCTCCTCTGAAGAAGGCAAAAAAGTCTGTTTTTTGTAGCACAGCACTATTCCCTACTTCCTCTAATATGCATCTGTCACAAACTGAAGAAGCTCACCCTAGTAGCTACTTGCTGTCTGCGGTCTAGCAGTGAGGAAGAGCCCTTAACATGATGGAAACTCCACCAAATAACGTTTGCACATGTACAAAAGCTCACAAGGAAGTATCTCTGCATACCTGCTAGCAGCTCACCAGTAGAGAGACTTTTCACTATAACAGGAAACATGGTAACATATCAGTGTACATGTTTAAAAGCTTCCAAAGGAAGTATGCTGGTTTTCCTGGTCAAAAACTTGCCATAGTAAAACATTCACAGGTTTTCAAAAAAGCCCAAGTACACACTAACTACAGTGTTCTTGTCCACATTAGTTTTGGCCAATAATAAAGGTAGATAGTTGTTCTTTGGTGCGTTTCCTCTTTCCAACACACAAGTTGCTACCTGTCTCCTATTAAGATAACAAGTAGATAATTTAAATTGACTCTTCTTTAAATAAAACTGTTGCAGTGAAATTAAGAAGATTCATTGGTTGGGTTTTTGTTTTGTTTTTTTTGTTTTGCTATTTGCTGTTGTATTGCAAGTTATATCACAATATTGATCACCAACATCGCAAATTTTGCTCATATTGTGCAGCCAAGTTCTACTGTTCAATTTATGCATCCATTCATCTTCCAAACCCCAAAATCCCTACTGGGGCCATGAGGTTGCTGGGGCCTATCCTAACTACTACTGGGCGAAGGCGGGGTACATCCTAGGTAGGTCCCCAGTCTGTTGCAGGGCCGTGCAGTCACACACAGCTCACTTTGGGATATATGTGAGGGTGGGGACATGAACAAGAGGAACATGAAAACTCCACATAAAAAGGTCCCAGCTGGGATTTGAACCAGGGCCTCCTTGTGGTGTATCGAGAGTGCTAACCACTACACCATTATGCAGCCTCATTTTATGCAGTTTAATAAATGGGGTTCCAGAGTACAAGGTACAAATACTTTTCAAACAACTTCTGTCTAAAGATACTTTTGGTCTTTTGCGTGGAAAAAAAAACTCTTCTTTCACTTTCTGTCCAGTTAATCCTTTTCTAAATATCCATATCCTTCAGTGTTTCAATACAATGGATTCTTCAACAAATCATTTACTGTTTCATATTAATATCTAAGCCCTCTCTCGTTCATCTCCTTACTTGTGTTAAGTGTTGCACAAAGTGTCAGACCACAACATTTCTAACTGTTTTGTTGCCAGCGTTGGGAATTTTTGTGGCCTGATGTTTTCAGATTTTACGCCTCTCATTTTAAGCTTTTTAAATACATCCAAATTCAGTCAAAGTTTGATTGATCAACAGCTCCAAACTCAAAATAAAGTGAAATGGGTGTGAGAAGGTGTCGGATTATCTTGTAAGCTGTTACACATTGTAGTGTGGGGTTGCGTTTCTGCTGTAAAACTGTTGCAATACTCTGGAATGCTTTAATCCTCCTGAAAAAGAGCTCTTTATCCAGTTATTTTCTTTGTTAGACTTTTAGCCAGAAAAATTAGCTTCTTACTAAATGGCAAATTAAACTCATTGAAACTAAATTCTTTGAAAATAAACACTTTTGCTTCTGTGATGGAGGAACAAGACAGAGCTAATGAGATTGTTTGTGTGAAGTTTCACAATCTCCACAGTGTTTTTTACTCTAACTCAGTTCCTGCAGCAGGAAAAATCCTGACATAAAAGTTGTGGATCAGACTGCACAGCGATTCAGTATCTCATCTATCTAAACCGGCTCTTCTCGCCGAGTTAACATCCATGCCCTTCATTGTAAAGCAGGAAGCGAGCAGATGCTATGACCTTCCATTTCCAGATCCATCTGTGTCGGCTCCTTCCATATGCAAACAGACATGGCATTATATTTTGAGCTCCTTCTCAAACAGATCCTTGTTTGGTCATTTATTCCCACACATATCAAGATTGATAGAATTGCATACAATTTGACTGTATGATAACCTATTAGATCAGACATTTTTCTCTGTCAAACAAGATACACATATATCTATTTCCTTTTATAGCAAACAAGTCAGTGCACATTAAGGCTACATGCTGCACATTTCTGTCCTGGAGCAGCGAAACAAGCAGTGGCTCAGGTGTTTGTTTGGAGAGTCGCAAAACGCCACGAGCAACTCTCCCACCGAGGCTTCATTAAAAGCTGCCAACGTGCTCACGCATGCACGCACGGACCGGCAACACAACAAGCCTTAATCCACACATGCGTGCTGGCGTCAGGCCTAAAAATAACCCAGCGCTCCCACAGGCTCCACTCTTCTCATTACTTTACAAGGGAAAACTGTCGTATCCAAGACAACCATGAGGAGCTCGCTGCCTCTTTTTTCCCCGGCGCTTTGCCATGGCAACAAGGGAAAATGCGTAAAATAATAATAAGATGGAGCTAAAATTGGGTCTATTGAAAGGTCTGAGCCACACTTTAATCTAACAGTTGCTTTCAAACCTCAGGAAATATTTTAATTGGAATCTTTTTTTGCAGCTTCTGGACTGGGGGGTATTGATTAATCTTGATTATATTTACTTTTTTCTTACTTCTCATTTAAAAATGCATTAAACTGAGTTAGTAACTTGACTGAACCAAGGTCACAGTTTTTTCTGAAGTTTAAATTTGCACAATTTTTATTCATAAGGTAATCATACTTTTTTCAAACCACTGAGCTTCAAAAAATAATGGATATTAGAGAGGCCTGTTTTCACTCCATGTCACCTTGGAAGAAATATATTCCCTAAAGTTTATTATTGTTACTCTTTTTCAAACTGTTTCCTCTATTACTGCTAAAAATATCATGTTTTTTTTTAATGAAACAAATGTGAAAGTAAAAAAAAAAAACATCAGAAAATTAAAATTATTTAATGTAAAAAAAATCCTATTTTTGTCATTTAGAATGTGACACAAGGCTGTAATATGATTTGAGCTGCCTGCTTTTTGGGATTATCTACATGTGAATAAAATAATGTCATGCATGCATCACCTAGGTAAAAAGGTTGAAGGAAATGTGATCTGAGCCACTAAGAGAGTTTATAATCATAAACCTGCCTGGATTCATGCAAACATATCTGCTCTTCTGTTCACAACCAGAATCTAAAGGTCAGTAAATATGCTGGGAAAATATAATTACAGCTATCATCGTGTTAGCCGGTCCTTTAATTCAGTCTCTAAACAAAATCTGCATTTCAATGCAGAAATCCCTTGAAGACAGTCTAAATGCATTTCTAAACCATAAAAAGCAAAGTTTTTGGCTTTTTGGTGTAAATTACTTTGACTCTACAAGTCTTTATTCTATTCTTTTTAATAGTCTCCAAAATACCAAGGATCCTATATCCAAAACCTAAAACCAATTTTTTTTTTGTTATTAAAGTCTGATTTAGTGATTACATGAACAAATCAATAAAAGTCAATAAATCTGTATATTTTTAAGGTAAAGACCCACTCCGATCATCTTTTGATTTATTGCAAAAGCATTCCCAGTGGTCTTTTAAGTACGATTATGTCGTTTTTAGCCAATATCAAAAAATCCGGTCGTAAGACATTCTTTCTGCATAGCAGTAGTAGGTCATTAGAAATCCCATCATCCATCTGTTTACACTCTCCCCCGCTAGCTTACAACCTCCTACACCCCCAACCTAGCATTATCAGTGGAACAAAAATAGCGAACAATATTGGAGCTATCCAGCTGTTACAGTTTCAAATGAGGTCTGGGAAAACAGACATACATGGATCCAGTCGTATAAGAGTGGATTCATCAGAATGGAGCAGAGCAGGGAACGTGTGGTCTGCCGATTATAGCTTTTACGTCACACGTACAATCTTTCTCATACTGCATTTATTCGTCTGCATCAGATTCTCAACGATTTTAATAAAGTAATACTCAGAAATGCAGTTTAAAGCTTCATTTTGTTAACATATGTCCCCCATCATCAGAAAAAGAACATGTTAAAAACACCAAAAACAACATTTTCATTGGAGTGAGTCTTTAAAAACCAACAGAAAATAGAATTAAAAATGTGCCTCAAATTTGGAATTAATGAACTTACATTGTTTTTCCTAAATAGTCAGTCTAGTCCTCAAAATGATTCAAGTATTTAAATATTTGAGAAAATTTGCTCATGTTTTAAATACAAACTGGCCTTTCAGGTTTGGTTTTACTGTTTACAAGACTTTTTTGTTTCAGTAATCTTTAGTTAGAACTAAAGAGTTCAGGACCCGATTCTGCTTTTAATTGTGATCACACCTGCTTTGAGTTTCCAGCCATCTCCACTGCTTTCTGCAAGTTAATTACTCTCAGTTATTCAAGCCACTGGTTTCAGTTACCTATTGTCAGACCCTCCTGAGTTTCCCTGTCATGGGACAGCTCAGTCTAGTTTGAATTTTGCCCCGCTTAAGTTTCATTTCTGTTTCAGTTTATTCATCACATTTTTACAGTTTCTGTCACAAACCCCTGGTTCTCCTGAATGCTCTTAACAGCCATTACCGAGCAGAACACTTTCACAAACTAGTTGATGCAGAGGAAACACCTGGACAAGAAAAGAAATCTCTCGCCATCTCAGTTGTAAGACCCCTAAAATCTCAAGCTCCACACCAGCACAAACTGACCGTAACAACACATGCGCTGCAGCTCGGATATTTTCCAGGAAAAAG
The DNA here is from genome assembly GCA_014656515.1 of Oryzias celebensis. Taxonomy (NCBI): domain Eukaryota; kingdom Metazoa; phylum Chordata; class Actinopteri; order Beloniformes; family Adrianichthyidae; genus Oryzias; species Oryzias celebensis. Next base: position 53,308,124 of record BNCR01000001.1, on the reverse strand, counting down.
AGGAAAATCAGGGCAGCTGCAGCTCAGAAGGTCAGCGAAGTGATTCTTGGAACTTGCCGTTAGCTTGTCAAACACTGAAATAACACATTTCTCAAAAGCGTTTATCATTGTGAGAACAAAGAAAAAAACAGCACAAAATAAAAAGAAACACCTGAAAACGTTGTTAAATTGTCTTGTATTACCAGTTGAGTTTTGTGTTTTGTGCAGAAGCACCTTTTAAACATAAAAAGAGCACAAGTGGTTTCTTAATGAGAGCGTTAGCACATTTATTGGAAAAAGAAAGTCTGAATTTTGTCAGTTTATGCCTCAAATGTGAAGGTTATATTTATAACAACTCAACTGATGTGGGGAAATTATCAGCACAGAAACCGTGAAATGTCTTTTTTTTAAAAGAATTGCTGATGGAACATTATTATTTAAATATAGGTATGGATTTTTTTATTTTCTTTTTTTCTTGAAAAAGAAGTACTTTTAACACATCTACACCACTTCTTTCATATTCACAGCTGAGCAAAAAAAAGAATTAATGGAAAACATTTAAAAATCTTCAACTTAAAAAAAATGTGCAAAAAAAGCCCCTTAAAAAATAAATCTCTAACTGAAAGCTGTTTATAATTAAAATCCTAGTGTGGGCGTTATGAATAATGTATTGTAAGTTTATGATTCTAAAGCGATTATCTCAGAGGACTCTTTCAAAATAACAATATTGTATGACTTTTCAGTTCATTAGTGTAGGCGAGATTCCACCATTGCTCCGCTGCCAAAGAGATGAAGTCTGGGCTAAACAACACTATGAGGAAATGTCACAGTCCAGAGTTAACAAATATTTGACAGCCATAATGAAGAGCAGCTGCAAGGGCTGCAGGGATTAGGACCGTCACCTCACAGCAAGTAGATAACAGGTCAGTTCAATGGACAATCGCCATGGCAACAAAACAGGATTCAAACTAAAGTGTGAATTTGCTAAGCTTGTCAATATCATTAAAAACCCACGTCATTGAAAAATCATGTTTTTGTGGCATTTTTGTCATAAAGGAGGACAGATATTAAGAAAACTGAGCTAAAATCGACATTTCTGAGTATGTCTTTATTCAGATTGTTTTGAATCAGCAGCATTTGAACTCCTGCTCCTCTGCAGAAACTATGTTCTAGATAGCAAAAGCATCATTATAAGTAAAAGACCTCTGGGAATGCCTTTACAATAAATCAAAGATGATCGGAGTGTTTCTCTAAAGTGCTTTTTAGTGATAAAAAAATGACAACCAGTTAAAATTAGGTATGAGTTGTCCTGTCTACAAACTGAGTCCAATTTAGACTAACAACAAACACAGAAATGTTTCAAAGTTCATCAGCTAAAACGTGTTTTACTCTGAAGATGAAATCAATACATATAAATGGAATCCATTTGATTCAAGAACAGTTCCAGTCATGTTAATTAAATCTAAAGACAGCTCTGACTCATGTGTAGCACCTAAAATACAGATAAGAAACTTTCTCAATATTTTAAAGAGCCTACGTGTTACCAGGAGAATCAAACAACTGGACCAGTTCCATTCTTACTCTACCAGTAAAGAAACATTTCTATATTCTTAAGCTTGTGGGGGGGAAAAACTCTTTACTATTAAAAATATTCTAAAATCTAGTTTATTTTATTCTAGTTTATTTACCAGTGTTTTTATTGTATTTTTATTTAAGTTTTGCTATTTTTCTTTGGCGTGTCAAAAATATTTAGATCAAAATTGACATAACATGTAAAAATATTTGAATAAGTTACCAATCTAGTCGGTAATTGAAATGTTTTAATAGACTATCCATACATGGAATACTCAAGTTTTTCTCTCTATGTCTGAGCCCATCACGCTGAATCATGGTCTGAGCATGCGCAAAAGGACGAACAGGTGCATTCATCCAGCCTTTGTTATGACTTGTTTTTATTTGGCACTGAGTTTATCTCTACCACATTATGAATAGCCCAGCGATGTTTACATGTCACGATTATTTAACAGCTGTCAAATATATAAAGATACTATTTAAAATTAATTCCACTAAAAAAATGAAGCGGGGCCAACAATATCTACGGGGAGAAAAATGGTCCAAAAAGGTGCAATCCAGTTAATTAGCTTATAATCTAATGGAGGACACCTGAAGATGAGTAGGTATTGAACACCTCTTCGCTCTCGCGTTGCTCTAAATGCACCATAGGACTCTCCTACTGGAGTCAAGGCGGCGCTCTGTGAGTAAACGAGACTGAACGCTGCTCACCTGCGCGGTCACCTTTCCCTGGATGTCTCCCCGGCTCCCCGAGGTGCAGCAGCGGGGTCTGTCTGTCCTCTGCAGTCACTTCCACAGCACAGGCTGCTATCTACCTACAACCACGCGCGCCCCGTCACCAGTAGCTCCATCCAGCAGCTGGCTGCGCAGACGCCGAGTCCGTTTCCCAGGTGATGACAGCACCCTTTTGTTTCTATCAAATGCGTCTCTGGTTCCTGCTTAAGCTAAAGCCCGCCCGCCCGCGTGCCTGCCTGCCTGCCTGCGTCGAGATCTGAACCCCTTCAGGAACCTGCTCGACCTCAACTTGCAGGAACACCCTTTTACTTGGGGATATGGCGACATCTAGTGGCAGCTCACGTAACTGCAGCAAACAAATCACCAACTTTTAAATCCACTCAAATCTTTATTGTAAAGAGATTATTTTACATACAAGAAGTTATTTACAAATTTGGAGAACGAACACGTACATACATTTACTGACAGCAGTAGACAAACAGGATGATAGAGAAAGAAATTTGCATGCACATTAAATAATCAAATCTAGAGGACTTGTCCAGTAGTGCAGGATGTCTCTCTCTTGAGGGTTGAGCTCATTTACCACGGTTCAACGTAGTCAGACCTGCAGATATGTAAAGCAAATTTAAGAAACTTGTAAATGAAAATGTAAGATTGTTTTTTGTAGATGTGAGGAGATTAAAAACAAAGGCCTCAGTGTCAAAAAGGAAACTAAAGTGCAGCTTTGTTCCTAACAATTAACAAATTCCATATCTAAAAATTGTATTTTTGATAATGTTCTGCAACTCAAATTTGTGTTTTTATGTATTCCTTTGTATAGATAAGGTTAAGTTTTACGTTTCAGTGGCAAATGCCAGAAATCCTCTTACCGTGGCTCACCATCTTGACTTGAATCCGCCCCAAACAGCAGCCAAGCCGCCGCCTGCTCAGGGGAAGATCTCTTTCCATACCTGTGGAAAATCAAGCATATGGTAACTGCAATCAAACTATTGTGCAAAGCTCCCTTTGTGCTCATCAGATGAGGACTGTGACGCTCCCAACCAATTGCTCTGAATTTCAATCAGGAGCAAAATCATTTCTCAGGACTCATCAAGCTGTCAACAAAGTAGGTTAACTGCAAACACCCTGCCAAGGCTTTGTCCGTGTGCTGGCAATCTTTGCAGCACAATCACAAATCAGAGGGACAACTATCTCAGAGATAAAGTAGGTTTTCTCTACTTTAGCAAATGCTCCACTTTCCTTTTTCAGAGAAAGTCTGCTCCAGTTTGTTGGGTGGGTTTCCAGCGTAAAGCACAAAGACTTTTGAGAAGGTCTGGCCCATTTAATAATAGATTAGGAATGTTAAGACAATGGAAAATTTAGAGAACCTGCCACAGCCAGAATGTTCCCCTGTCCGTCTGCCTTTTGTGCTCTGCAGAAACCAGACATTAAAAAAGACACTCTGGTATAAATGCAGCAGAAATCTGACTGAAAACTTTGAAAGGTTCAGCTTAAATTAAAAAGTAAAATAACGGCCCTTCAAAAAAAACCACCAATTCTTTTACAATATTTTTTTTTTACCTTTTTATCCTTATTTGAGGATAATGTAAAAATTAAAAAAATATATTTTTGTAGTGTTTCTTAAAAAAAATGCATGTAAATATTAAAATGTGGGAGTAAAACAAAAGTTCTTAGACCTGGGAAATCAAAGGGAACAAATAACTTGTTTTTCTGCCCCTTTTACATTCTTTGAAGAAAGCAAAAAAAAAAAAAAAAAAAAAGTATTTCAACATATGGCACATTGGTATGCTTGTGGTTTACACTAAAGCATTCAGTTTGTCTAATTTGTAAATTTGGGTCCCTGGAATTGAGCAACAAAGTTCATTGATTATATTTCTGTAGCTGCTCTTTTATAACCAGTTTTTTTAAAGTGATTTGAGTTCTTTAACTGGCTGTTTTTGATTGTTCTGTATCTTGACTCCTTGAATTGAAACACATCTTTGTTTTTGTTCTGAATTTTGGCAATTTTGAGAAAATCTTTTTGAGAAAAAAACCTTTTGAACTATTTGTCTTTTATAAACTCTTTGAGTGACAGACAATTCCGATGCATTGATCCATAAATACTTTGATCAACTGAATCTTTAAATGTTAATATTCTTAATTTACTTAATAATGGATTGAATGGATCCCTGTCAGAAACGAGTCTTATTGCCTTGTAGAATTAAAAACTGAACATAATCCACGTATTGGGTTAGAGTCAAAATTGATCTCTACAATATGAGGATTAAGTATGTTTTACATGTCTTCTCTCAAATTTCAATGCAATAGAAACTGAATACGTTGAGCTTGGTGGCTCACCTCTGCCTGGTGATGAGGTTGACATAGTGCCTGACAGCCGCTTGGTATTTGGCCCAGTCCTCCGGCGACGCGTTGCTCCCCGGGCTCTCCGGTTTGGGGGGGTAGGCGTCCGCAAAACCGCTTAGACACACCAGAAGGCAAAGGAGGAGCGCGGCGAACATCGCCCACGAGCTCAGGATTTTGGCCATCTGAGGAGACAGTTTTCAACAAGGAGAATTTTCTTCAAGTTCAAGTAAAACTTGTGGCGCAACTGAACTCACAGTTCGACTTGTCTCCGGATGCTGTCACCTCGGTGCTGCCCCTGTCTTGTTCCTCTCCGCTCAGATCCCGGGATTTTATAGAGTGGCACGGACACCTGATGCGCGTGCGTGTTTAATTTACATTAGAAAAAAAAAGGAAACCAGGTGGACGCGCTCGGATCGTAACCGTTTGAATTCTTTTTTGTTTGTTTTAACCTCAGGGATTTTTTTCCTGCAGGTTTAATATCTCTGAACTTTATTGGGGTGGAATTGTATCTAAACGAGCCTTGTGTCTGCCTTCCATACTGTAATGGGGTTTGTCCATCATTTATAGTCATTTTTCTGGATTTCAGCACCACGGAGAGCGCCTCGCCTCTGGATCAAAGCTGTCATGCAGGTTCCGAGATGCTTTGCACGGAGAAGCTACAGACTCACAAAATAATTAGAAAATAACAGAAAAAGTACTATTCTAATGAAAATCTCATAGGTGACGTTATCTCTGCTGCTATGTGGATACTCCTTAATCTATCACTATCTGGATATTTTCTCTTCCTGAATAAAATAAATAAGTCATGATGAATTCTGATGACAAAGATTGGGCTACTCTCATTCAAAGTTAAACATAATAAATAAATAAAAAAATCCCTCCAGTGTAAATTTAATTTAAAATCGTTCTTTTTTCAAATTTCTTTTACATTTTTAAACATTATTTCTGTCCACATAGAAATTGAAGTCTGAATACTCAAATCATAATTATTGGGGAGAAAAAGTCTGTTAGGCCTAAACTGGTTTACTTTAAGGATTTAGTTTCCTTTCTGTCAAGACTAAAATTTCTAATGTCATTGTTTTCTATTTATTTTATACATTCTCTTGTCATCTATTACATCATTTTCTATCAAACAATAAATACAATTATTTTATTTTGATATAATGGAAAATATTATACATTGTCATAAATCATCAAGCATTATCTATAAAATATTGTGTATTTATCTTTTTACTGTAGTAAAATATATATATTTGTGTGTGTGTATGTATAATCTATAGCTATATCCGCTGTCCATTTAATACCAAACGTATAATTTTGAAAAGTTATTCTTGTTTTTTGCCAAATTGCATTCCCAAAAAAGAAAAATCATAAATAAATAATCCTTTAAAAGCTCATTACTACTCTTGATATTTCATAAATCTTTAAAAGTAACATGAAATGTTACAGTTGCCTGACCAACAAAACATTTTTTTTTATTTCAAAAAAACAAGAACAAGATTCTGACAGTAAAAAATAATTCAAAGCTAGCTGTCAAACTACAACATAGGTGTCTACATTTAGGATTTCCAAAATAATCTCACAAAAAATATGAGAAACTGTTTTTGAATCTCTTTTATTCTGCAGGAAAAAAAACTTTTCCACAATTGTTTTAATCATAAAAATGCATTGACACTCATTTGACATGCACTCCTACAAGGACATTGTGTGCTCAGATATCTTATGAGTTTGAAATGCTCAGACTGACTTAAATGGAATTGGTGACATTTATGAGAGCTGCTCGAGCTTCTGTTTGTCTTGGCTCTTCACGGTCGGCTGTTCACTTCATGCCGCCAAAAAAAACAACAGCTCCTATCCAACAAGTGCAATCTGTTTTTGTGCGCATGAGTGTGCACGCTGGACTTTTGTGTAAACAGGAGACCGTATCTGAGTTGAAGGCACTTTCAAAACTGTCTTTTTATATTTTCTTTGCTCTTAAACTAACATTTTTCCATAATTTATCAATTTACTCCTTAATTAAACTCTTAAAAAGTTTTAAACTGGTATCTTGATATAGACTGGATATTGTTAATCAACTTATTGACAAGATTTTTGGGAAAAAAGTTCTTTTTTTCCCAATCATTTGTCATCTAATTAAGTATTCATGTTGACTTCCTGTTTTTTATTTAGCTGTTTTTGTGCCCATGGCTTATTCATTTATTAGTCAAACACGTATTTCAATGCTAAGTGTTTTGCGTAGTTCTTTTAAAATGTGTTTACCTTTTAACTTTGCATCGACTTAAATCTACCGTTTCAAAAGACATCTTGAGAGACATTGTTAATAAATGTTAAGATTTTATTATTTTACCCAAAGTTTTAAACCATTTTTTGTCAAAATTGATGGTGTTAGAAGATCCAAATGCTGGTAACCTGCAAAATCTAACAACTGACACCAAAAATGTTCAAGTAAATAACAAAATGCGATTGGATTGGGCACAAACCAACAAGAGAACACAGCATATACAACGAACATTTAAATGATAGCATTTACAACGAACATTTAAATGATTCTTAAATCAATTCAGATGTAGGAGAAAAAAAATCAGATTGGTAAACATTCAGACAAAAAATAAATAAAACGGACTCACTGGTATTTATAATTTACTTAAAGGATCAAATAGGTGTTTGTCCTGTCTGCATTTTGGATTTAAAAAAAAAACTTTTCACTCATTCTGTTTTATCCACAACATTCATGCATTGTTTATGCGTTTTAAATTTTCCTAAAACAAGTAATATGTGAATTATTTATGAGCTACTGATGCCTTTGGGCCAAGTTCTTTTTTTATTCACAATAGCTTTAGAGTCCTACTCAGCGTGCATCATCTCTATTAATAGTTATCATTTAAAACCTTATGATTTGCAATTTATAATGAGCTTTGATATGATTTTTTTCCCCCAAGCTGTTCAGTGTCAATAGCAGATTAGTCCTAATTTGATCCTAAAACACTGAACCACAGAGGGATTGAGTCCAGAAAACCCTGAAGAATGAAGGCTCTCGTTCATCCAGGTGACGTCGTCTTGAAGTTGAGTCATGACATAAGTCTAATTTCTTCACCACACATCCATTCATCAGACGCCATGACTCAACTTTAATGTACCTGACGGTGTGCTGAAAGAACAGCCGATCACTTTGATACTGCTCCAAACAGAGCCTCCAAATACATTAGAGGTCTTCTCCAATATTTTCCTCAGATTCTGGAAGGGGAAAAAAGCATTTTACATTTTTTATTGTTTCTTTTAAAGATCGAATCCAATGGAAATCATGTTTTTTGTGTTTTTTAAATGTTCTTGTGGAATTTTTTTCATGATGGAGGACATTGAGAAAGAGAATTAAGAATCACATTGTATTTCTGTATTCAAATCATTGTGAATTAGGAACAGACAAAATAAGCAGTTGGAAAAAGCCTGTAACAGTGATGTAGGTGCTACAGTCGGTGAGCCACAAGATCCCTGCTCTGCTTTCCTTAACTGCAGACATGCATCCACTTGCATGTCTGGAACTCTTTGTTTTTCTCATCCCAGCTGGCATCTGGCTCAAAACTGCACCAGTAATGTTAGATTGGGACTGTGAAGAGCTTTGAGCTAGCTGGAGAGAGTGTAAACAAAGGGAGCATGAGAAGTCGGGGTGGGCTTACTCTGCAGGAACAGTCCCACCCACAATTTAGAAGTGAATTTCTGATGAACTACTGCTCTGGGGAAATTATGTCCTAGAAAACAATACAGATTTTTGATTTTTGCCTTTAAACGGTATAATTATAATTAAAAGCCCACTGGGAACGCTTTGAAAATAGATCAAAAGATGATAGGAGTGGGACTTTAAGACAAAACATCTTGTAAAAGGAACAATGAGAAATTTGAGAAACGAGCGTACCCTCTGCCCAGATCATCACGCTACCTCCACCAGCTTACCTAAAGCCATAATCTCTTTAAATAATGGGTGCTCACATATGAAGTGCAGGAGCTTCCAGCAGAGCTGGGTCAGTGTAGATCCCCTAACCACACAGCCTCACCTTCATCTTGGATTCATAAGTCTGGTCTCCTTGTCCACTTTTGACAGAACTCTCCACGGCAGGTGCAGTTTCTGGCACTGATGCCTATTTGTTTTTTCTGCTTTTCTCTCATCAATTCAAGGACAAAATGTTCACTTGCGATCTAATGAATCCCATCTGCTGTCATTGAAATGATTAGGAGAAAAGTCTGAGATTTACATTTGACTTGTGTGGATTCATAGAGGTTTGCCTTTTTAATGAGGATTTTCAGGAAACTACACTAACCTTAAATGTTGCAATGGAAAAGGCAAAAACAAAGTATATTTATCCAAGTTTGCATGTTTTTATGTGGAAAGCAAAGAATTTTTTAAGAAAGGGATGGAAGTCTGTAAAAACTGTAAACATCCTTTCTTTGAAAGTAAATTCTTGGTATTTGAATGAAATAAATCCTATACAAGAGCAGTGGAATTACTTAGTTTTGCTTTCAAATTATGGGGAAACAAATGGCAATTTTAAAGATGTTTTAGGATTAAATGTATGAATCAAAGAAAGACTCATGGTGGCGTCAGACGTTTAAGTTCCCAGGAGAGGATGATGAATGCCTTACATGGGTTTTTTATTGAGTCATAAAAAAAGTGGTTTTGTCTTTGTCTTACACAAAGCCCTTGTCAAAAACACAGCTCACTTTAGACATAAATCTCTGATGACGGTGTCTGCGGAGGTCAGGCGTTAAGAAAAAACAAACTACCTGGTCATAATTGTGCAATAAAAACTGTTGCTATTCTGCATTTATCGGTCTTTCCATTTCTGAGCAATTATTTGTGTCATAATTTGAGCTTTTAGAGACTTTACATCAAATAATCTTCAAACGGTTTATTATTCCAGGTAGCAGACATCTGTCATGTTGCTTGTGACTGTTATCAACGATCATCATGAACCTTCAGGTAATTCTACTACTGAGTCAACCTCTGCATTCCCTCCTCTGCCCATAAAAGTCAATGGTAAGAGACAACAATATGGACAAGACAAACTCATTATCTTGCTCCAGTGTTTATGGGTAAACAGTGGAAACACAAGCGTGCACAGATAAGAGGGAGCGCATACACTTTAAGTTGTCACAGGCTAATAAACCTCAGCTAATGCACACCTGAAGAGCAGTTAGGTTTGAGCTACCAGACAGTTAGACCAGTGGGAGGCTACTGGTTTTGGAAACTTTTTCATCTACTTAACTTTAACAAACTTTTCTACACTTTGCATAACATTTATAAAGATGGCTTCAGCACAAATGTACTTACTCCTACCAGTATTCCAGGAATAACTCTTTTTTTTTTTCTGTTAAAATCACCTCTCAGTTCCCATTTTACATTAGAGGGGTTCAAAAAGAAAATTTACACACATGCACAGAAGTCCATCCGAGTGCAATCTCCTGCTAGAATGTCTGACTGCTTCCTGCCATCGCAGGCAGATGGGGGGGAAATGATTCTGCACTTTTATTTAGCCTTATCGTCAAAGTGGGGAGCTGCTAATGTGGGCAGAGTGCTTTTGATGCAGCCAGGCCTGTTTGCACGGCTAAAAGACGAAACAGGGGTTGGTGCCCACCGCCATTATGCAAAAATCAAAATGGCTTCAGTGACAAAACATGTTCAAAATAACCAAGAGTTTGAAGATTTATGTAACATATTTGTTCAATTTCTCTGGTTCAGGCAGAAGTTAAAAGCTAAGTTATTGCTTTTCTGCTAGACAGAATGACAATGTCGTCTTTAAAAGTTATTTATGATAATGTCATGAACTGAACTGCCTTTTAATGTGTGAAGAAGAATTTATCCCTGTAAAGCAAACTATATCAAAGAATTGACAGAAAATTCAAGGTTTTTTTTTTTCGAGTTTTTTTTAACCATTTGACAAAATCCACAAAATAAATGTTGTGCTGTCTTTTTAAGCGATATAGATGGAATTAACTACAATATGGTGATTTGAAAAATGTTTGCTTCTAACAATGATAGTTTAAGATACAAAAATATTGACATTCAGGAAAAGAAACATCTTATTTACCCACTGTCTCAAATTTGATCCCCACGATTTTAACAGGTGAGAAGTATACAAAGAAAATATTATCAGCTAAGTTTGTATTCTTTCCAAAAGAAAGTAGCCATTTAAAAAAGTTAAAAACAAAAGACGAGTTATTCTGATAAGTTTTGAAAATTAGCTAAATTTTTCCTGCCAAATGTTTTTGAGATTTCATGGAAGCAGCCATCTTAAAATGATTAGGAAAACCGCTTCTACTGCCCCTAGTGGAATGATGATGAACTACAGGGCAGAAAACATGGACCCAGTTATATTCAATGAGTTTATAAAAAAGTTTGGATCATGCTGATGGGATATGGATTTCAGAAATGTGTGAATCAAATGTGATACAAATGATTATGGTTAACTGATATTGATGGTAAAACTTTAGGGATGGGACCTTCCTTGTGGCTGACCTCAAGAGTGGCACACGTCTTAGGGGAGATGTTTGATTCATTTCTGCTTCCAAATGCTCTTCGAGTGCTGAAGGTTTCATGACTGATGCATTAAATGTGAACCTTCAACTTTGTCCAAGGATGACCAAGCCCCTCCAGGACCCTAATAGGCGAACTCTTCTCAGCTTAACCATCTTCTCAGGATCATTAAGATGAAATTCACACCAGAATACATTTCAACCCCACTGAAGGAGGAGTCAAGACTTGACCAGAAACTGCCCCATCAATCACTGCCCTTTTGCTGTAATGTAGATGTTATGTCCCTCAACAGAAAAATATCCCCAAAGCAGTTAGTTCCACTTCCAGGTTTTTACAATGACCACCTCTCCTCCTCTAGACATAGTATTTTGAGTTCTTCATCACAAGTTAGCGTTTTTTTGTGACTTAGGTTTTATCTGCTTTAAAGATCTACTGCGATGAAAATCATGTTTTTTTTACTTTCATTTTTTTTAATGATGAAGAACATATATCACAAAAAACTCAAAATTGCATTTCAATTAAAATAGTTGTAAATCAGGAGCAGATGAAAACTGCCGTCTGAAGAAGATTATATTTGTTAAGTAGAAAATACTCATAAACTCCATGCTCTGCTCCGCTCTGGTGCATCTACTTAAGAATGATTAGATTCATGTATTGTTTTATCCCTCGTTTGAGCTTGCATTTGGGTCAAAATTGTACATCTGAAAATAGCTCCAATATTGTTCACCATTTTTGTTACACCGATAATGTTAAGTTGGAGGTGTGAGGGGCTGTAGTCGGAGAGCATGTAAACAGAGACCTCTCAGCAACGGAGAGGCGAAGGGGCGGTGGGGTTACTCTGGTCATTGGTCTCGCTCACAACTTAAGGGGCAAATTTCTATTGAACTACTGCTGCTCTGCAGAAACTATGTCCTAGGAATGAAAATGTTTTTGTTTAGTTTATCTAGGCTAAAAACGGCATAAAAACACTACTGGGAATGCTTTAAAAATAGAGCAAAAGATGATCAGAGTGGAATGATAAGATAATTGAAAAATATGTTCTAGTAGCTCTTCTAATCTACCTTTCACCAAGTCTTTTGAAGCTTTTTTTTTTTTAAACATGTCTTTTGTTTTGATCCAAAAAAAATTTGAATCTGGTTGTTTCATGTGGAAATAGTAACTTCATAGTAACTAACTGAGGTTATTACATAATACTTCTTCAGAATTTTTGCCGATTTATTGAAAATCAAACACTAAAATGCAGTTTAACTTACAATGTTGCATGTTTTTCTGTATTATCTTTGTTTTTGCTTATTTTATTGTCCAAATAGACCATAAAAGTAACTATATTTTTACTCTGCAAATGAAAAAACTGAACATTTGACTGAGCTCGATTTAAAAAGAAAATGTTCTTTTAGTTTACAAAAGCGTTACTCCCTCAGATCCACTCAGCCAAACTTGGCTGTGGGTGACTCTGGCTGTGACACATGGCGGTGTGAGATCACAGCAGATGTGACTCAGTGGATCCACGCTTCACAGCAGATTGAAAACAGATGATGGTTCCCAAAACCTGATCAGATTTCAAAACTCTCTGTCTGGATTTTCTTAAATTAAACAAGAAAAATTCAAGAGGTCTACAAGAGGAACAAACCACAAACAGATGGTTTTCATAGTAAATACAGCAAATTGGCCATATGAAAGCAGTTGGTCGTTAACCGAAAAAGGGAAAAAAAACGGTAAGTAAAGACACCTGTGCATTCACTCTTTCCAACAAATTGCTTTCTTTGATGAAATGAAACTTGAAGCAAATGGTCCAGTCTCCACAGACAACCTGCTTCAGGGATTGTTTTCTTGTTTTTGGCCAAGAGCAAACAAAGCTCCTGTTTAGAAATCAATCACTGTAATTCCAAAGCTTAGAGGTAAGGGAGCGTGGTCATATATCAGGCGCACCTTTGAACACGGAGGGCTCTGTGAAATTGGAGAAGCCTGGAGTGTCTGGTGTGGTTGTAACTGATGTTTAAGTGATATTCCAGGAAAGGCTCAGGAAAACCCAAAATGGAAGACATGACATGAACCCAAAAAGAAAGATCATGAATGTTCAGCTTCATACAAATGTTTATTTTCATGTAAAGGTCAAACATTAAACAATTAGGGGTTGGGTTGCCATCATGAAAAAATGAGTTGGCCACATACTTTGATACGATATACACTCACTGGCTACTTTGTTACCTACAAATGACATGACTGTTTGTCAATGAAAATTTCTAATCAAACACAGCAACTCAATGCATTCAGACATGTAAACGTGATCAAGACGATCTTCTGCAGTTCAACCCGAGCATCAGAATGGGAAAGGAAGGTGACTGAAGTGACTTTGAACATAGCATGGTTGTTGGTGCCAGACAGGAGTTGGTGCTTGTTGGAGTATTTCAGAAACTGCTGATCTACTGGGATTTTCACCCACAACCATCTCTAGGGTTTACAGAGAATGGCCCAAAAAAGAGAAAATATCCAGTGAATGGTAGTTCAGTGTGTAAAAATGCCTTGTTGGTGCCAGAGGTCAGAGGAAAATGTCTAGATTGGTTCCAGCTGACAGAAAGGCAACAGTAACTCAAATGACCACTGGTTACAACCGAGGTCTGCAGAAGAACATCTCTGAACGCACAACACGTCCAACCCTTAGGAAGATGGGCTACAGAAGCAGAAGACAGACTGGATACCTGTACCTAGTTTTTGCCTTTAGTTCAACCAGTCAGGTGAGTGACCTATCCATGACCTGGAGGTGCAGGGATACAACCATCTCATTCACCAAGTTAAACACGACAGCTGAGCTGGGGAGCCAAGGCAAATGGCACATTCTTATGTGCAGCTTTTTCTATGTTGCTTTAAGGCAAAAAGAGCTTTATAGTCACAGTCGCACACAGTCCGCTGCTGAACACTAACCTATAACTACCAGGAGCAATGTGGGGTTCAGTGTCTTGCCCAAGCAGACTTTGACACTTGGGTGGTCAAGGTGGGAACTAAACCTGCTATCCTCCAATCTGGTGTTTGACCGCTCTAACCTCTGCACTATAGCCGCCCTATTTGAATAAAGCCGAACCAGCCCATCACCTCTCACCATGAGCAACTCCAGAGTGGGACAGAGTCCAACCCCTGAGAGTTCAACTGCGCATGAGAAGAGCCTAACTATCTAGCCGGTACCACCGAGCCTCCGGTACTGCTTCCAATGGTTAGATTCCATCATTTGAATTCCATTTTAGGAATCTGGACTTCCTTGTAATGTTTACACACGTGGACAAAATTGTTGGTACCCCTCAGTTAAAGAAGGAAAAACCCACAATTCTCACTGAAATCACTTGAAACTTACAAAAGTAACAATAAATAAAAATTTATTGAAAATTAAATAATCAAAATCAGCCATCACTTTTGAATTGCTGATTAACATAATTATTTAAAAAAAAACAAACTAATGAAACAGCACTGGACAAAAATGATGGTACCTCTATAAAAGATTGAAAACTATTTGACCAGACTGACATGATTAACTCAGGTGTGTCCTTTAATTGACATCACAGGTGTTACCAAACTCAAAGTGGACTTCATGGGAGATGACCAAGGAGGACACCACTGCTGAAAAACAATCATAAAAAAGCGAGACTGGAATTTGCAAAAATGCATGTTGACAAGCCCCAAAGCTTCTGGGAGAATGTCCTTTGGACAGATGAGACCAAACTGGAGCTTTTTGGTAAGGCACATCAACTCTATGTTCATAGACTCAAAAACCAAGCATACGAAGAAAAGAACACTGTCCCTACGGTGAAACATGGAGGAGGCTCAGTCATGTTTTGGGGCTGCTTTGCTGCATCTGGCACAGGGTGTCTTGAATGTGTGCAAAGTACAATGAAATCTGTAGACTATCAAGGCATTCTGGAGAGAAATGTGCTGCCTTGTGTCAGAAAGCTTGGTCTCAGTCACAGGTCATGGGTCTTCCAACAGGACAACCATCCAAAACACACAGCCAAAAACACCCAAGAATGGCTGAGAGAAAAGCGTTGGACTATTCTAAAGTGGTCTTCCATGAGCCCAGATCTGAATCCCATTGAACATCTGTGGAAGGAGCTGAAACATGCCATTTGGAGAAGACACCCATCAAACCTGAGACAACTGGAGCAGTTTGCTCATGAGGAGTGGGCCAAAATACCTGTTGACAGCTGCAGAACGCTCATTGACAAATACAGAAATCGCTTCATTGCAGTGATTGCCTCAAAAGGTTGTGCAACAAAATATTAAGTTATGGGTACCATCATTTTTGTCCAGGCCTGTTTCATGAGTTTTTTTTTTTTTTAATAATTATGTTAATCAGCAATTCAAAAGTGATGGCTGATTGTGACTATTTAATTTTCAATACATTTTTATTTATTGTTACTTTTGTAAGTTTCAAGTGATTTCAGTGAGAATTGTGGGTTTTTCCTTCTTTAACTGAGGGGTACCAACAATTTTGTCCGCTTGTGTAACTACACATCCGCTCTGTCCAGTCCTCAAATACAGTCAACGATCAAGACTGATGAAGCTACTTGAATGAGTGGTGCAATGTTTCAAAGAAGATTTTTAATCTAGAAATACCTTTTTAGTTATTTTATGAAATTTGCCAGAAAAAGCTGTTCTGTGTACCGATGCATACCTGTATTTGTCTTACCACACACACTCATAAAATTCAGATGAAACGCACCAATTTCAGCACATCAGATCATCAACCGTTCTGCCTAATCAAATGTCCATTTCCCATCTCCAAATTGAAATAGTGGTAAATGAACATACAATCTCAGAAAGCTCTTCATCAACACACTCCTGTCCAGGCAGCTGGCTGTCTGCATTTCCCCATTAGAAACAGATGAATGGTGTTTATCAGCACGCAGGAGCTGTGTGCATCACTCAGCTCCACCTTGTCCTGCTGTAATAAAGCAGACTACCTCCCTGAGTAATTACTCTCATCTGTCTTTAGACGTGACTTGGTAACTGTTTTAGGCGGTGCAGTCAGACAAATAAAAGCAAACACCTTTGTTCTTCTTCTCAGTAGTAGTACTACATTCTTTAAAGTCCTACTCCGATCATCTTCTGATCTATTGCAAATGCCTTCCTACTTTAATTATGATTATCTTTTTAGCCAAAATCAATATATCTCATTTTTTGGGACAGTTTCTGCAGAGCGGCAGGATTCATTAGACATTCAACTCTTAGTTGTGGGGCTGTTGGTGCGGAGTAAGCCTGTATTCATCATGTCTATATTTAGATGCTCTTACGTTAGCGCTCAAAAACATATAGTAGATTTTATGGTGTATTTTAACTTTTAAAAACAAAAATAATGCAGAAAAACTAGCAAAATTGTTGGGTTACGCTGCATTTTAAACCACCAACTTAGCATTTGAATTTCAGTCATTTAGCAAGATTCTGACTCCCAGGTTTTTATAGAAAAATCTCAGCTTGTTACTGGAAATGTTATGTTTTAGAAAAACAGATTTGTCTTTTCTTTTTATCTAAAACATGAAACAAGGTAAAAAAAACTGGAAAAAAATGGATCTATTTAGGGTTTTAAGAGACAATTTGTTCCATGATGGTAAAGTCTCCCTCCAATCATCTTTTGATCTATTTTAAAAAATGTTCCCAGTTTTATTTCAATTATGATTATCCTGGTTTTAGGCCAAATCAAAAAAACCTGTTTCGCTTTCTAGGGCAGTTTCTGCAGTGCGGCAGTTTATTAGAAATGCGCCTGAATTGTGGGCGGGACTGTTGGGGTGGAGTAAGCTTGCACTAATTTCCCATCATGCCTTTGTTTACAAACAAAGTTACAACAAAGCCCCTCACACTCCAAACCAGATGTTAATGGTGCAACAAAAATGGTGAACAAAATTGGTTTAGTCTGTAAGTAGAAGCATCTGAATGGAGTGGAGCAGGAAACTTGTGACCTGCTGATTGTAGTACTTACATGCTCCAGGATTTGTCAAATGGCATTTTTTTGTTTGCTCCTGATTCACAACAATTTGGATAAAGAAATACTCAGAACTGTAATTTTAATCTTACATTTCTTAATATATGTCCTTCATCGTGAGAAACTGCAGCAGGAACATTTAAAAACAGAGTTTTCTTTGGAGTAGGTTTGTAAGTAAAACGTGTTGAGATGTGATGCTTGAGGGAATCAATGTACCTGAATCACCACAGCTCCTTCAACCAAAGTATTTTCTTTTTATTTTCACACAGTTTCAGCCTTTATGAAAGCTGTTCTGAACAAAAACGTTCAAACAAGAATTCACTTTTCATTACAAATGTGAAGTATCAATGAAAACAGCAACACTCATGTTGACATAAAGTAAACATCTAAACAAAGGTAAATCTCTGATTTATGCTGAGGAACATTTGTGTTAGTCAGAAGTCATCTGGTTCAGCTCTTTTTTTTCCAGCAACGTGTCGACCATCTTGGGTAAAAAAACCTCCAGAAAGTGAAAAAAGTCCTGGAAAGCTCCTGTTTTGTCGCTGCTGGGCTGCAGCCGGAGCACTGCTTTGGTGCTCTCCGTGCCCCCCACCATCTGAGGCTGAACTTTGAACTCCAGCGGCTCCTTGAGTTCAGCTTTTTTCTCCTTGATGTGGGCCGTGACCTTGGACTCCAGCTCTGCACAGCTGCCCTCAGCCCCTGAGTCTGTGCCCTTCAGGATCTCCCGCTTCACTTTTCTCCTGCCGGCCCACACTGAATACTTCAGCGTACAGATCCATGGAGGGAAATCCTGCTTTCCCCTTTTCATCAGCCGTGCTTTTTTGCCTTGAGGTGAAACTGAAGTGTCACTGCCTGAAGAGAGCGATCTTTTTGCCCCAACCACAACCTCATCCTGAGGACTTTGTTCCATCTGAGGTGGAACCCCATAAGAACCGTCATTCATTGAGGAATTTGTGGAAGCTGATGGGCCTTCTGCTGACTCCTCTCCTGATGCAGCATCAAACACTGTGAGGTGACATTGGAGAACAGTTTTGAACACCTGTTCCACAGCAGAGAGAACATTCTGGAACCACAGGCGCCGAAAATCGTCTCCCGCCATGTGCAGCTCACTGCGCATCGCCTCGGGGAGCGACGTCGACTTAAAAGGGATGCTGATGCTCAGCTGCTCTGCTTTGTTAAGCGAGACTTCACCATGTGGGGTAAACAAGCGCACCAGCCCCCACGACTTCCCCTTGGTGGACTTGTGCTGGTACTGCAGGCTGCGGCAGTACTTCTCCGCCTCCTGGCAATTCCTCTGGAAGTTGAGGTGGGAGCGCTCGTTCAGGTTTCCAGCTACATTGTGCGACAGCTCAAAAGGATCCAGGAGAGTCATGGAACCCAATTTAGGGTGTTGACGACTGCTCTTGGACGGGTTTTCCTCCTCCTCTTTGTTTTCACCAAGGAAATCTATGACAGGAAGTGGGCGCCCCTCCCTTAAGGAAACAACGCTGCTGGCAAAATCAAACTTTGCATAGAAGGAGAAGAAACCAGCAAGCAGGGAGGCTGCAGGAGGAAGACAAGACAATTGAATTTAAGCTCATTTAAAGTCACATTTAGATCCCAAAAAGCAGCAGTCCCCAACCAGTTTAATGTCAGAAAACTTTCTAACAAAGGAGAAGAAACCAGCAAGCAGGGAGGCTGCAGGAGGAAGACAAGACAATTGAATTTAAGCTCATTTAAAGTCACATTTAGATCCCAAAAAGCAGCAGTCCCCAACCAGTTTAATGTCAGAAAACTTTCTAACAAAGTGGCCAGTACAAAGCCGAAGTGTGAGCCCGATTTTCTGTGTTTTATTTAGCGTTCAGTTTCCCTTAACTTTTGAGGGTAAAGTTTATCTTCATCTTTTGTAAAATATCTGCAGCTGCTAAAACTCTTTTTTTAAACTAGAGTTCATGTAAAAACCATTACAATTAGATAAAGATTTCCCTTTAACTCTGAACTGTCTAAAAAAGAAAATTAGACACCAACTTCAGCATCGTCTAACATGTAAAATATGATGGATAATTAAAAAAAAAATTTAAACATCCCTAACACTGGTATTTTCAAAATATCAAAGTAAATCGGAATAACTTTATTACCAGTATCCTCATAACATCAGACAGCCAGGTTTTGAATATTCTGCTTATTTATAATTATGGTCTGGGGAAACAACCATCACAATTAATCCATATTCAGATTAAAGACTCCTGGTCTGTTAAATGCAGCTTTCTTTCATTTTGAAGTTGAAGGCTCTTCTTTTGTTTCCTCTTTGGCTCTTTTCTATAAAAAAGTAATTTTCCAAATACACTTTGTTTAGCTGAGAGGTTTCAATTTAGCTCAGTGCAGTCGTTTTGTAATTACGCTCACACCAAACATGATTCCAGGGGCAGAGACGGCCAGCTTCAATGTACAGATGAGATCTAAGGTTCTGCTGCGCAATTTCAGTGTCAGGTGCAGCACGTCGGTCCAGCAGAAGCAATTTGAGTGACGTGGTAGCGCCTCAAGAATTAAAAATTCTGAAATTTGGCACGGTTGCTGCATCACATCAACCAATCAGGGGCTCGGCTTTGGGCTTGTCACATGTTCAGTGACTCAATCAACAGGTGGAGTACAAATCCAATATGGAGGATTGATCTGAGCGGTCTCGTTCTGAACTTCCATCCATTTCCTTAACCTGCTGTACCCCTTTTGGGCCGATGGGGTCACTAGAGCCCGTGTCGGCTACTATTTGGCGAAGGCAAGGTCCTCCCTTGACCAGCCGCCAGCATGTCCCAGGGCCAATGAGGGTGGAGCAATTGTGCCTGCTGGCAATGGGGAAACCGGAGCTACTCAGGCCTTCTGAACTTTAGGATCTGTTTCTTACGTGTATGGAGTTAATAATAAAAAGATCCTCAAATTGTACTCTTATTTCTATTCTTCCCCTCTCAGTCTAATGCGGACAGAAAGTCTTCAAACTGGGTAACGTTCAGAGACACAAAAACAGATGCAGCAGGAGTGAAGCTCAGTGTGCTGGGAGAGCATCTGAGTAATTACATGAACCCAGACATGGAGAAACCAGTAAATCTGATCTCTAATTATCCTCTGTGTCTTCCATGCATTGTAAGTGTGATATACACCGCTCCATGTAGGGACCAGGCTAAAAACATCTGACAGTATCTCCTCCCATATGCGTGTGGAGCGACAAGCATATGAGCACACTTTTGAACAGACATTGAGCAGTGAATTCCGCCGCGTGTTGAAAGAGAGGCGGAGCAACGTGAATTTCACGCACCAATTCCGTTCGGTGTGAACGCAGCTTCAGACAGTAGTGGATGGATTTTCGACACGTGACAGCGCAACTTCCAAAAACTGAAAACGCACTTCGAGCTGCACAATGCATAAGTAGTGCTTTTTATAAATAAAGTTTGATTTGAAAAAATGTAGGTCATGTGCTTTTTCTCTGTGGCCCAGTACCAACTGTCCCATGGATCTGTACCGGCCTGTGGCCTGGGAGCTGGGGGCCACTGCCATGACATAAATTTCTGTCTGACTAAATTCTCCTTTTAAAATCACTTACAGAGGTCCTCTGTGTTCTTGCTGGGGAGCACAGCAATAGGTTGACTGGGAAAGGTGCAGTTCCAACCCTCAATCACACACTCTTCTTCCTCACCTGCACAGAGAAAAACAAATACGATGAAGCTAAAAAAATGTAAAAATAGATAAGAATGATATTTTTTGTGGCACCTAGACAAACAAAAACTATAAAAGAAGAAAATGTATTCAAACATCAAAGCAACTTGTGCTTTTTGGAAGTTTGATGTGGCTTTAAAGCATCACTTAGACTTTTATTCTCAGTCTATCGACTAGCTTCCTGTTCACAGCTGCATTCAGTAGCAGCTGCAGGTTATCAGGAAAACTCTTTTATGAAGAAAAACACATCAGTGGAAGACAGGACTCACAGGCCATGTCTTTGAGCTGCTCCACTGTGGGAAGAACAGGAGGGTCACAATTCTGCAGGTAAAAAATGACCAGCAGAGTCAGAGCGTAGTTGTTGAGGAGGGGGCCGGCACCGCTGGGGTTACCTGTAGGTGGAAACAGAAAACTGTGATCCAAAAATGTCAGTCTATCTGCTGTTTTGTTTCCTGTTTAGTCTAATTTTGTGTTCCGATATAAAATAAAGTTTAATAGAGTTAATGTTTTTACTATCATTGCATGTTTAGCATTTCAGTCAATGTCAAAAACATTCACTTCAAAATAAAAGCCTGGTAGTGTTTTGAGAAGGACAGTGCAGAGCTCCACTGACACCTGCTGGCCAAAGAATAAAATAGCAGCCAATACATGGCGAAAGCTATTTTCCACGCAGTTCTACTCACAAAACAAGTAAAAAACAAGTAAAAAAACAAAGAACAGTTTTAGAATAAGAGCATGTTACCAGCCAGTTTCTTCTGCCTGGCCCAGAATCGAATGGTGTACACTAAAGGCCTCAGGCGCTCCTCCATCCCTGAGCACAGCTGGAGGAAGCGTGTGTTCCTCACTCCCAGCCTGCTCGGACAGTAATTAACACTCTCATCCTTCTTATATGGGATAACCTTAAAAAACAAAAATGCCCCGATTGCCCCCTCCCTCCAACCTGTTGTTGATGGTGATGTCGCCCTGAAGGTTCAGCTTGTGGTGCTGGAACTTGATTACAGGAAGGCGCGCTGTGCTGACCACATGCACCTTGTGCACGTTGGGGACGCAGCGTTTCAGGATGGTGGCCACGAGGTCAAGCACCTCGGCTGGGGAAGCTGTGGTCAGATCGATATCTGACAAGATGGAGTCCTCTGAGTGACCGTCGTCAGACACTCCCTCACCAACCTGGAACTGAAACAGAACCAAAGTAAAAAAAAAATAATTTCTGCTAAGGCAGAATATGAAGTGTCATCATCAACCTAAAGCGCTTAAACACAATTTGAAATTGAACAAAGTGCTGTACATTAAAGGCTAAACATATAAAAATGAAAAAATTAATGACTAAAAACAAAAAAAGAACACATTGAGAGTAAAAAGATAAAATACAATCAAACCTGAACGTAAAATAATGGAGCAAAATTTCCTATATGGCCAAAAGCTTTGCTATAAAAATGACTCTTAGGTCAAGTTTTGAAATTGGACAGTGGAGAAGCAGTAAGGCCTTTGCCACATGCACACAAACGTGTGCTGCTGTTAAGAGGAGAACAACCCATGTAGAGGCACAGGACAATCAGGAAACTTCTTGAAACAGCTATTTTTCAAAAATAAAAATATTTAAATGCACTGTTCCACGTCATTACACACAAAAGAATTTCACAATATTTGATTGATTCTAAAGAACTGAAAATGGTCCTTTGTTGAATTTGCTGCATTATGAGGTCATATTTACTGAAATCAAAAGCTATTTCAATCAAAAACATCTTAATAGGTCGTTACATTTGAACATAGGACCCTTATAGCTTCACAATTCTTGCATCCATTGAAGTTGTGAGTTTTTGAAGAGTTTCTCCTTGAATTTCTGTGCAGGATGTCAGAATAACCTCCCAGAGCTGCTTGGATGCGAATAGACTCCCATCCTCATAGAAATTTTGCTTGAGGATGCTCCAAAGGTTCTCAATAGGGTTGATGTCAGATGAGGATGGGGGCCACATGATCAGTTTATCTCCTTTTATACCTATAGCAGCCAGAGGTGTTCCTGCAGTATGATATGGTGCATTGTCATGCATGAATATGATTTTGTTACACAAAATACAGTTCTTCTTTTTGTACCACAGAAGAAAGTGGACAGTCAGTAACTCAACATACTTTTCAGAGGTCATTTTCACGCTATCAGAGACTCTAAAGGGGCAGACCAGTTCTCTCCCATGATTTTGGCCCAAACCATGACTCTGCCACCTCCTTGCTGATGTGTCAGCCTTGTTGGGACATGGTGTCCATCCACCAACCCCGCACTACTCCATTCATCTGGATCATCCAGGGTTACACGACGCTCATCAGTAAACAAGGTACCCAGACTTCCATCTCCATGAGTTTGATAAATATATATATATATATATATATACTTCGTTAAATGTTATATAAGTGTTTGCTATGACTTGTCGATCGCAGCATGCTATAGAAATAAATGTGCATGAACCTTTTCCCTCAACAGGTTCACCAAGCTGTCCATGACTTTGATATTTCCTAAGATCCACTTGCGTGCCCTGTACAGGTTTGCTAATTTTTCACCCGCAGACAACCCATATCCATTCATAAGAGCCGTTGGAACTTGAGGCAACAAAAGACAAACCTGTTCTGTGGTGGACTTGGCTCGAGCTTGGAACATCTTGGTGTTCTCCAGGTCCAGGAAAAGGTCTAAATCACAGGAGTGGATTCCAAATGTGTTGACAGACGAGCCAAAAGGCAGAATCTGACTGTCTGCAAAGAAAAGTAGACCCAGAAGGATAAAAATATTTGCTTTGACCCTGTAATACATCAGTAAACTAGATGGGCCCCAGTGTGGGTGGGCACTGTGACGATGTGGCTGAGATGCTCCTATTATGAAAAGGGGTCCAATAAACTATTTCCTCACAACAGAGTTAAGCCATGAGTTTTTAACTGTTAAACAGTTTGAACTTTGAGCTGAACAATTTATAAATACAGTTTAATTTGATTTAAAATACCTGGAAAAAATTCAACAAAAACCTCCTGCAGGAGTTGAACCAGCAACTCGCGTGCCTTCTTTTCATTCTCTCCCAGCTGCAGCCGCTCCATGACGTAGAGCATCTGAGCATCAACCTGAGGCAAAACAAGCAGCTTTCAGTTTTTCCCTCAAAAACAGATTTTTGTCAGGTTTAGGTTTGTTTAAAAGTGTGAGTTCTTACGGACGGAAGCTGACACAGCTCAGGTTTGAGACGCTCAAACATTTGTTCGAGGTTCTGAGCATCATTCTTCTTCTTTGGAATCAACTTGAACTCCCTCCTCTCTCGGGGTTTAACCCTGAGCTTCAGGCCTTTCATCAGATGCTCCACACAGCTCAGAGCAGCGTGTGCGCTCTCAGTCTCAGCAAACTGCACTATGGCAAAAACTCCCTGCAAAAACAGTTAAACAGAATTTATTCAGTCTCCTCAACCATCCAAACCCTCACTTGCTTAGACGTTTAGACCTTTTCTTTATCCATGATGACATCAGCGATCGCCCCAAACTGCTGGAAGTGCTCCGTCAGGTCCGACTGAGAGACCTCAGGCTTGATGCCGCTGACGAACACGCTGTGCTCCTCGTGGGTTTTCCTGGTGGCTCGAACAGAACTCAGAGTCTGATGTTTCCGCCCCTTTACGTGCTGATCCACACTCGGCACTGTAGGTCAGACAGATGCAGTGTTTTTAGAAATAAATTGGGGTTGTGCAACTTTTCCTTTCACATAATTCGATACACATCTCCATACATGGTCCACAAATCTGTACAGAAAAGTTTCAACTAACTATGTGGCGGTACGATTCAGGCTGATTCTTTCATCTAAATATAAACAATCTAGTCATTTAATATTTATTTGGTGCTTAAAACCAGAGAAACTTTTTTGAAGCAACAAAAACAAAAGGTTTGTGTATTTTTACATTAAAATATGCAGTACATAAGTCCACACATGTCCATGAACGGACAGTAGGAGTGAGAAGAATACATTTCATATTTTGTTTAAGCCCCTTTATAACATCCCTTAAAAAAAAAGGGGGAGACGATCATAGATGGCCTTTACTGCCTGCCGTCACACTCAACACTAACCACACATCACATTTGCCTCAAGTTTCTTTTTCACAAATATTTTTCTAAAAGTTTATTTGTAACCTTTTAGATGTTTTTTGTCAGGCGCTTTTACCACGACAAAAGAAAAACATGTCTGCTTTAAAGCAAGCAAGTTTAAATCTCATTTCCTTTCAAGATTTTCACCTCTGAAGTAAAAACTAATAACTTTTTGAAGATTTCTGCCACCTCTTTATTTTCTTTAACTTTAAGCATTCATAATAAACTTGGCTGTTCTCCTAAATCTTTACATTTTAACAATCCTGACTTAATAAATAATGTATTTGGATGCTCCCTAGATTGCAACTTTATTCGAATGATGCAACTGCCTTTGATATTACAGCTTAAAACATAAAATCTGGCATTTTGGATCTTATAGACCGTTTTGTTTTTTTGTGGTTAAATAAAAGTGTTATTAATTAATTCAGGTATTGTTTGCAGTGCTGGGGGTAGGGGTATTATAGGGGTAAGTATTTAATCACCCATCCAAATGGCTGAATGTGGTTTAACCAGCCGGTTTCATGAACAGAGGGGTTCAAAAGGAACAACTTAGGAGCACAAGTGAGGTACAAATGTTTATGAAAGAGTGAGCTGCTCTCGGGAAATTCGAGTCTGACTCTTTGGAAGTTGTCGAAAGAATAGTGCTCGGCTGTTGATCCCATTGAATCAAGTGTGATTTTTGATGGAGGGCTGATCATGGTGTGGGGTTGATTTCAGAACATGTGCATACTCCCTTAATTCCATTGAAATTAACTATAAATGCTGCTGAATATCTAGAGATTTTTAATCAATTCCAGTATGAAAATTATTGTTTAATGTGTTTGTTCTGTAGGAGACCAGGAGGGAAACTTTATTCAAGTTATCTACAGTGCATTTACGAAAACAAAACAAAAAAAAAAAAACTGTTTAACACATTTAAAGTGATTGAAAGGAAGGGTTGTAAAGAATGTGCTAAAATAAACATACTTCTACATAATAATAATTAGGAATTCAACTGTTAACTTCTTCTGTTTTGTTACAAGAAAAATATCATGTTAGCTAGTCACCACGTAACCCCGGTTTAGCTTCGTTAACTCACTATTAGGTAGGTTGACGTTGCACAGAACACAATGAAAGCCTCTCGGCGTGGTCTTAATATCGCCGTCCGACGACATGACGATGTTGAAATAAAAAAAGAACAAAAACCAAGTTTTAAAACCGTAAACAAAGTTTGGAAACGCCTTCGTGCCTGCACGCGTCTCTCAAATCTCCCTCCAACGTTGGCTTACGTTGGGTCCGTCTCTCTAATGTGTCCGGGTGGTTTAAGATTTTCTTTTATACGTTCCTCTTGTGCAAACGTGGAAAAAAAACAAATACAAATAAATAAAATAAAGACAAAAAGAAAACAAAAATGTTTTCCATTGGCACATTAAATTATATCCCTTTCACAACAAAAATCCCCAAAATGAAGTTTAAAGATTTACTTAAAGATACTCATTTTACACGTTTTATTGGCTTGGTTGTCATCTGCCAACAACAAAACTTACGCTTACTTTAATCAATTCTGATTTTTTATTCTTAAAAGGTGCTACATTTCCCAATAGACTTGCTCATAATATTTATAGTTATGGGAATCTAACAAATACAACACACTTGATATTATTTTGAGAAATTCAAACTCATAAGTCATAATCAGTTCTTTTAAACTATAAAAAAAAAAGGAAAGCACACCAGCATTTCCAATCAAGTACAAAAATTTATTAAACCCCTCTCCATGCTCAACAATATTTTTTTCTCCCCTCAGGCTTAAAAAGAAGCATAGAAAAACAAAAAATAAAAGAATTAAAAACAAGTCCCTGCTTAACAGGCCAAAAAAGCAGTGCTTTGTTTTCAGTCACCAAAGTAAATTCTACAATACTTTGCAATTACAAAAACAGGTACACAAGTGTGAGAAAAATGATAACTGTTAAGAACAAATGCAGTTATTTCTTAGCTGCTCTTCCTCGCCGGGTTTTTGGCTGAGATTCATTTTCTTTAAGACCGTTGTTGTTAGTGGAAGCCACCGTCACATCAGGACCCTGAACTCCTCGTCTGCTTCTCTTTGCAGGCACAGTTTGGACAACTACCCCTGAGAGCTCTTCCTCTTCTGCTGTGTTGGCAACTTTGAACACACTTTTGTTTTCATCATGAGTATCAAGTTTTGTTTTTCTACCGCGTACGGCCTTTACAGGAACTGCTTTTGGAATATCACAGATTTCCACATTCGCTTTCCACTTGACAGACCGCATGGGCTTTTTGCTTTCTTCTACAGCAGGGCTTGTTTGGTCACTGCTCACCTCTTCAGGTCTTTGTTTTGCTGCCACTTGCCTGCCTCTCTTTGCTTTTGGTTCAGCCATCATTGGAGCCGACTCTGGTAAAGAGAGAGCATGTTCTTCAGCTGTCTCGACTGCTGGAGCTGCTCCTCGACGAGTTCTCTTAGCTGGGGCGGCTTTTTGAACTTCATTTTTGGCCGCTCTCTTTGCTCTGCTGGGTTTGCTGACATTTTCATCTGTTTCCTGATGTTCAGGTTGAAGCACTTGGTTCTCAGCAGTAACTGCGTCCTCCATGACCAGTTTCCCTCTTCTGCCTCTCACAGGCTTCTCTGTGGAGACACTGAGCATCTCTTGTAGCTCGGCTGCAGGAGCCACATTTTCAGCGTCTTGTTTGGCTTTCCGCCCTCCTCTCCTTGGTTTTGAAGGCTCTGCAGCAGGTTTGTCTTGGTCTGGGGCAACGGTTTTCTCAGACTTGTTTGATTTCTCTTCCATCACAGCTGGCTGGGAATCGGTAATGTTTTGAGAAACTTTGTCGACTTCTTCATTCTCATGTTTGGCGTTTCTTCCTCTCTTAGCCCTGACTGGAGCCACGTTTTGGGCTGCTTTTGCTCTGCTGGGTTTGCAGACTTTTTCATTCGTTTGCTGATGGTTAGGCTCAAGCTCTTGGTTCTCAGCGGTAACGGCATCCTCTCTGACCGGTTTCCCTTTTCTGCCTCTCACAGGTTTCTCTGTGGCGTCACTGATCACCTCTTGCAGCTCAGTAGAAGCTGCAGGTGCCACACTTTCAGCTTCTTGTTTTGCTTTTCGCCCTCCTCTCCTTGGTTTAGTTGTCAGAGCTTCAACAACAGCAGGTTCTTCCAGGTCTGAGGCAACAATTTTCTCAGACTCGTCAGTCATCTCCTCCACTGAAGCCTGCTGGGATTCAGTTACATCTAGTGAAACTTTGTTGACTTCTTCATCCTCGTGTTTGACGTTTCTTCCTCTTTTAGCTCTGGCTGGAGCCTCATTTTGGACTGCTTTTATTCTCTTTGTTCTGCTGACCTTTTCAGCAGTTTTCAGATGTTCAGACTTCAGCTCAAGCTCTTGGTTCTCAGCAGGAATGACATCCTCTGTGAGCGGTTTTCCTCTTCTTCCTCGCACAGGTTTATTTGTAGAGTCGCCGACAACCTCTTGTAGCTCATTAGAAGCTACAGGAGCCACACTTTCAGCGTCTTGTTTGGCTTTCCGCCCTCCTCTCCTTGGCTTTGAAGGCTCTGCAGCAACAAGAGCAGGTTCTTCCAGGTCTGGGGCAACAATTTTCTCAGACTTACTGGTCATCTCTTCCACTGAAGCCAGCTGGGAACCAGTTAAATCTAGTGAAGCATTGTTGATTTCCTCATCCTCATGTTTGGTGTTTCTTCCTCTCTTAGCTCTGACTGGAGCCTCATTTTGGACGGCTATTGTTCTGCTAACTCCTTCTTCCGTTTCCTGATGTTCAGGTTCAAGCTCTTGGTTCTTGGTAACGGCATCTTCCATGACCAGTTTCCCTCTCCTTCCTCTTACAGTCTTCTCTGTGGAGACACTGAGCATCTCTTGTAGCTCAGTAGAAGCTGCAGGAGCCACACTTTCAGGGTCTTGTTTTACTTTCCGCCCTCCTCTTCTTGGTTTTGAAGGCTCTGCTTCAACAAGAGCAGGTTCTTCTTGTTCTGAGGCAACAATTTCTTCAGACTTGTTCGTCATCTCTTCCACTACAGCTTGCTGAGAATCAGTTATATTTTGTGGAACTTTGTTGACCTCTTCATCCTCACATTTGGGGTTTCTTCCTCTCTTAGCTCTGACTGGAGCCTCATTTTGGACTGCTTTTGCCCTCTTTGTTCTGCTGGGTTTGCTGGTCATTTCTGACGTTTCCTGATGCTCAAGCTCTTTGTTCTCAACAATCATGAAGTCCTCAGTGACTTCCATTCCTTTCTGTCCCCATGTTGCATTTCTTTCCAGTTCCCGTTTGTTGGCAGCTTTGGAAACCTGAGGAGTGTTCACTTCCTCTGAGGTCTTTGCATTTCTACCCCTTGTGGATCTGACAGCAGATGATGCTGTGGCCTCAGTTTTCTTCCCTCTTCTTCCTTTTGCTGGAAGGATGGGAGCTGGTTCTTCGGGAGGTTCAAACATCTCATTTTTGTTTTCAACTTCTTCAGACTCCACTGCTTTTGCATGTCTGCCTTGATTAGACTTTTTGGTTTTCTCAGAAGAATCCACTTCAGGGACTTTGTCAGCATTGATCTCGTCTATGTTGTCTGCTTCGGGCTGTTGTGGAACATCAGCATCTACAAGCGGGAGAGAATCAGCGGCCTCCGAAGGCTTATTGTTACTGCTTTCATTAAGCATCTGTGAGCGGTTCTTGTCTTCGACTCCAACAGGTTCTAAAAGAAGAAAAATCCAGTCAATTTAATGTTTAAGATACAACCCAGAACCCTTTCTGTGCTGTGAACCTCAGCGTTCCTGGGAGCTGAAAAAGTTCAAACGTATCAGAAATTTGCATTTTTTTTTTAAAGGCAACAGCTCAGAAAAAAGTGCAAATTTAAAGAAAACCATGAATTTTCAGCAAACAGATCCCTGAGGAAAGAAAAAGCACAATAACACAGGTTGGCAGTTTCAGGACATTTTTCTTCTCACTGACAGACTTAATCCTATCTCCCTTTAAGTGATGGACAGGAAGAAAAATGTCCTGCTTAAAGCAAAATGTAAACCAGGATGAAAACTAGAACGAACATTTAGAGTTGAAAACTACAATGTACTTTGCCCTCAGGGATTTTGACAGTCAGCATACTAAAGCCAGCAGTGAGGGCAGCACCTGTCAGTTCAGTGTGAACAAAGAAGTGACAGTCATTCATAATGATTCACTTTATAGATTCAATTAGAAGACATCCAATATACCTGTTGTAGTTAGAGCAGCATACTCCACGGACCCTTTATCCTGCTAAAAACAAAAGATAATGGACTTAAAGAATAGAAACAACAACCAAGAAATGTTTGACCATCAGGATGTTTTGTTTGTCACCTTGTCTGTCGGTAGATTAGTCTGCGGCTCCTCCATGAGCTCCTGAAGTCCCTCAAAGTCTTCCACCGGAGGATTTCCCCTCAGCCTCGGTGATTTCATCAGCCTCTTGATTCCGAAGTTCTCCTCCACGGCTTCTCCCTTCTCTTTGGGAGTGCGCATGAGCCTCTTCACACCAACCAGATCTTGGACTGGAGAACTCGTCTTCCCGAGTGTTTTCTTGGCGGCGGAGCACCGTGCGCTCAGAGTTGGGGTATTTTTGGCCTTGTCGTTAGCAGGCGTCTTAAGAAGTTCTTCAACTCCATCCAAAGTTGCATCAAGCATCTCTTTGACTTTAGGGGTCTTGATGAGATTCCCTCCAAGATCTTCAACAGGTTCAGCTTTTTGCTTTGGAGTCTTAAAGATTCTTTTGACTCCAGTCAGACACTCCTGTTGCTCCGGTTTCTGTTTTGGGGTTTTCAGGAGTTTTCCTCTGAGGTCCTCTAGAGGCTCTGCTTTGTGTTTCGGGGTCTTCATGATCCTCTTCACTCCGGTCAGACACTCCTGTTGTACTGCTTTCTGCTTAGGAGTTTTCAGAATCTTGCCTCTGAGATCTTCGAGAGGTTCTGCTTTGTGCTTTGGGGTCTTCATTATCCTCTTCACTCCGGTCAGACACTCTTGTTGCTCCAGTTTCTGTTTGGGGGTTTTCAGAATCTTGCCTTGGAGGTCTTCAAGAGGCTCGCTTTTCTGTTTCGGAGTCTTCATGATTCTCTTGACTCCAGTGAGACCTTCTAGTTTTGGAGCTTTCTGTTTGGGTGTCATAACAGCTGCCGTCTTTACATCTGTGCTCTGATTTCTGGACTTCACACAGTGACTGGACACAGTGAGGTCGCCGCTAACAAAACTGGACTCTTCTCCATCCAGGAGACGCTGAACAGCCTCGCTGTTGTACTGTCTGCTCTTGAGAGTCGACGCAACACTGAGAGGAGACACGATCATCTCACCTGAGAGAGAGAACCCCCTTTTAGTTTTTGTAGACAAAAAATGATTCATTCTACAGTCAGGCAATAAGCTACCGGACTCCTCAGGTGTGCTCAACACAGATTCCATCACAGATGCACTCAGGCTGCTTCCAGGTGTCTTCATAATCTCTGTGTCATCGGTCAGAGATCGCTTTTTCTTCTCAGCACCGGGGGTTTTGAACATTTCAGAAATTCCTGAAAAACAGAGCACGCCATTAGAAAAATTCCTGAAAGCTTGTCTGGATGAGCTAAAAGGAGAAATTACCGGTCAAATCCTCATCCATTTTCATGTTTTTCTTGATGAGGACATTGTTAATGATCACTCTGGGCACAGCTCCAACAGCAACAGCTTTTTTGTGAGCTCTGCCCACAACTATAGTAGCCGGGGAATCTGCATGTCCAGTGCTCACGTGGCCCTTTGGTACTCTAGCAGGGGTCTTCAAAAATAGAAAAATAAAATACAGTTAGTTTTAACAAATGTGTTTAATATTTATGATTTCAAAGTGTCAGAGAAAATAAATCACAAAGTAATATTTATTTTGTAATAAATTAAACACAAACTCAAAAACTGGTTAACCTGTGGTTTGCACTTCACAGCTTTCTTCTTGATCTTTTGGGGAATCTGTTTCTTAGAAGGAACATTAACTTGAGATTTAGTTTTCCCAAATTTTACAATTCCTGCCCAAGAAGTCAGTGCTGTAGAAAAAAACAGAACAAGTGATTTTCAACTGTGATCAAACTAAACTTTTGTTGGATGCTACATATCTGTAAATGTAAGAAACAAACCTTTCATTGAGATCCGTGAAGCCCCGCTTCGTCTCTGCAGCATCTTTGCAGCACTTCTGGCAGCACGTGGAGTTTTCCGTGCACTGCTCTTCATGCTTTTCCTCTTTATGGGGATTTTGGGAGTGACTGAAGGTTCCTGATCAGGCTCAGCTTCTGCAATTGGAGATGGGGTGCTGATGCGTGATACTGAGAACCGTCCTTGCACCCTTGGGGTCTGAGCTACTGAATTCAAGGGGGTTTTAGGTGATGTATCACTCAAACGTTTGGCTTTGGGAGAAGCAGACCCAGATTTTGGTGACATCTGAGCAGGAGAAGGTGTTTTGGGAGTGGCAGATCTGGATTTTGGTGACTTCTGAGCATGAGAAGATGTTTTAGGAGTAGCAGACCCGGATTTTGGTGACATCTGAGCAGAGGAAGGTGTTTTGGAAATGGCAGAACCAGATTTTGGTGACTTCCGAGCAGGGGAAGGTGTTTTGGGAGAAGCAGACCTGGATTTTGGTGACTTCCGAGCAGGAGAAGGTGTTTTGGGAGTAGCAGACCCGGATTTTGGTGACATCTGAGCAGAGGATGGTTTTTTGGAAATGGCAGAACCAGATTTTGGTGACTTCTGAGCAGGGGAAGGTGTTTTGGGAGTAGCAGACCCGGATTTTGGTGACATCTGAGCAGAGGATGGTTTTTTGGAAATGGCAGAACCAGATTTTGGTGACTTCTGAGCAGGGGAAGGTGTTTTGGGAGTAGCAGACCCGGATTTTGGTGACATCTGAGCAGAGGATGGTTTTTTGGAAATGGCAGAACCAGATTTTGGTGACTTCTGAGCAGGGGAAGGTGTTTTGGGAGTAGCAGACCCAGATTTTGGTGACTTCCGAGCAGGGGAAGGTGTTTTGGGAGAAGCAGACCCAGATTTTGGTGACTTTCGCGCAGGAGATCCTGCTTTAGGGGAGGAACTCTTTCTAGCTTTTAGTTTCTTGGGAGATGGGGTCCTTGCTTTAGCAGGACTTTGTTCCTTGGTTTAAGAAAAATTAAAATTAAAAGAGGAAAATTACATAACATGACAAACAAGTCAAAGTTGTTTGACCTACCTTTATCAAACCAATGACAGAAGCTCTTCTAAGAAGGGTGGATTTGGGTTTAAACACTATCAGACTTCTTCTTGGAGTAGCTCCCTTACGTAAGGGGGAGTTGGGAGGCAGCCGTTTGTCGAATAACTCTGGGCTCAGTTGGCCTCCAAAGGAGACACGTTTTTTCTTCGGTGGAGTGGGCTGGTCTTTTCTGAGCTCACCACTTTTGCGCTTTTTGGGTGCCTCTTTTACTGAGAAAGAAAAAGAAACTTGAATATTAAAAATTGACACTATTGAGAGTGATATTCTACATTTTAAACATTGAACTTAAGCATAAAGGCAAAATGCTGAAACCTGTGTCTGTCGTCCTCAGGTTGCCTGGCGATGCTCTTCCAGGAGACTTTGCTTTGGGAGACTTCATGTCCCGATGGTCTTGGTGCTTATCTGCTTCAGCTCTGGTTGATGTCACCTCCTTACTTCTCTGTCCTGTAGGTGACTTAAGTGTTTGATCTGCTATTTGCTCAATGATCTCCAGAGCTGTGAACTTTTGGGGTGTCACACTGCTTCTTCTCTTTGGGGAAGGCCCTTCAGATCTGGCGTTGGGTTCCTCCATTGTCTGCTCAATTGTGTCACCAACAGGACCCTGGAAGTTCTTTGCCTGTTTCTTAGCAGTCTGCGGGGTACTGCTGCCTTTAGGCTGATCATTTTTGGGGATGGGAGTTGCCGGTTTATTTGTACTCTTTCTGACTGAAGCGGGTTTTGGGGTGCAGAACTTGGAGGTGGGTGTCTGAGCCTGACTGGCAGATGGTTTGCAGGGAGTCTTGATTTCCAGGGATTTCTTGATCATGTGATACAGATCGCTGAACGGAGAGTTGTTCTTGCTTTGCACCTGACTCGCTTCCGTGGACTCCATCTCCAGTGTCTTTTCCAGAGATTGCTGGATGTTGTTGTGCTGAGCTCCATCTTTAAGATGAGTACCTATTAAAAGAGAATGATGATTTAAAAAAAAAAAAAAACTTTCATGTAAAGTCCTGCTGTAGAAACAGATCCAGCATCAGTCTCACCTGCCGTCACTTCAGATGTTCTCTTCTCTCCGGTCCCGACACAGGCTGCTGCAGCCACTTGCTGGTCTTGACGAACCTGGACAGAAAATGTTTCTGTTAATAAAGTTGTAGAAATTCAAAATAGATTTACTTTCATTTAACACAAGGATGATAACAAAAACAATAAAATAAGAAAAAAGTAAATTACTTTGAGAGTCTCTGTTTTCCCTCCGGTTGAAGACCTCTTCTTTGGAGTAGGCGCAGGTGGATATTCAAACCTGAAAAATCACACAAGTAAAAAAAGAAAATCGTTAAATCAAAACACATTTTGCATTTGGAGAAAAAAGCCCATATATCAAAGATACAATAAAGGTTCAAGTGGATTAAAAAAGAAAGCTTTTAAGTTGTTCATTGAATCCAAACTAATCTGTGAAGAGAAAGTTTTCGCAAGTGTCTGCGATATAATTTTTCTGCTTTTATTTGTTACTTTTTGCATTTTTAACACAGTCCTTAAAAAACTTTAAGTCAATCCAAGTAGCTTTCAGAAAAAAAATCAAAATAAATTAGTTCTTATTTGGATACCCAGATAAAAAAAGGTTCTAATCATAGAGTCAGACAATAATTCCAAGAGCAATTTCCTCACACCAGATAAGCAGATGATAGGTGTGTAAATGCCTATTTTTTATTGCCAAAACAACACCTGCCATTAAAGGCAACAATCTAATGTTAATTTTTATCTACACTGTTTTTATTGACTTTTGTACATAACATTTACACGTTTCTGCCAAACACAAGCACTTTCTTATCATGGTATATCAGAGATTTTCAGTCTTGCTTGGGCTTTGAGGTGTGAATCCATAGTTTGAACTGGGATGGAATATTTTTTGTTCATTCTGACCTGAAAGAACGGTCAACAATAGTTATGGTATCTCCATGTTTCAAGCGTTCAGATTGAGTCAGAACTTCTCCATTAACCCGTGTTGGATTGGCTTTGCTCAGATTGGTCAGAATAACCTGAAGGAAAAAGGCAAACATTAGAGTAGCATTGACTTGAATCAATTTACACTTTATCAATTTGTATGATAAAATACCAAAAAACTGGCCAATAAGGACTTTAAAAATTAATCTTCTTGGTGTACCTCTTTATTTTCATTTAAGTCAATTCTGCAATGTTCCTTGGAGACTTGTGGAATCTGGATACGGATATCAGAATCCGGTTTTCTGCAAAATCCATGAAAAATAACAAATTATTAAATATTCTACACAAAAGAATTGAAGCATTTCTAACCCAAAATATCAAAAACATAAAACAAAAACTTGTAAAGTGAATCACACACGTGACAAAGACACATTGGAACTATGAACTTCACCAGAAGTAATAGTCTTGGTAGAAAGGCTCAACATACTAGCTACATGAATTTACCGTACCTGTATTAAAACACAGGAAGCTTTAACTACATTCTTGACTAGGAATAAAAACGATTTATTTCTCAGCTCTTACCTTCCAAACAAACATGATGCAGTGAGAGGAAATTCAACCCCGTCCACGCCACTCTTCTTAATCACGACAATTTTTCCGTGTAACGGCATTTTCTACGTCACCTGGAAACATTTCAGCAGCTGGACGTCACATTGCAGAACCATTATGAAACAAGTGGTCATTTTTCTCTCTTGAGAAACATATAAAGGCAATACGGTGGAGGTAAAGGGCCTTCTTAGATATACGTTTATACATTTATACACAAAAGTGGTTAGTAAGAGGGAAAAAATAAATAAACGGAAAAATGCCAACAAGTCGCCATGATTTTTAAAACTATCTATCAATACCATTAAAGTCAACGCAAAAGACTATAAAAATTTGCGAAAACTTCGGTATCTTAAACATTACTGCTTTACGTCGTTGTGCCGACATCACTTCAGTTGTATTAATGTTTAAAAAAAAAGAAAGAAAGAAAGCGTTAGCTGAAATTACATGTCAAAGCATACCTGTGAATTCGCTCAGAAATACAGCAGTTTCTGGAAATCCATATAAAAACAATCCGTTGTTTTGCGAGAAAAATAAAATTACATTATCCTGTCAGACTAAAAGCATAAACACCGTAACGTCGACGTTCTAACGTAAGCTATGGCGAGCTAGTCTCCCTTCCTGTGCCTCACGTCTTACTTTTAGATGTCGGCGTATTGCTCCGCCATACATGTGTTTATTACTTTCACAATACCAACATGTTTTTAAAAGCTAAAAAATATATTGTTTGTGTTTTATTTTATTTTGTTTGAATGTTGTTAAAAGTTTTATTAGTCTATATAAATTAACTTTGATTCGAATTTGTGGAGAACGGACTACTTTGTTTACCAATTTGGCGGAGCAATCTCACTACGATTTTAAAATGTGATTTGAAAATGTTTAAAATTCCGCGCGAAGGGTTTTGATTGGTTCAACGTCACTACATGGTTTAAAAGGCGGAGACTGGCGTCTTTAGACCAAATACGAAGGGGGTGTTTAAAACGAGCTAGACACACTTGATAATTCAAGTATCTCAATTTAGAAAATATTTTGATTTCCATTTGTTTAATTTTTTATCCTCATTTGGTTGACTGGCCGTTGACAGTTTATCTTTGACTTCTTGTAAGTCAATCACGTTTGATCTTGGCTCACCAATTCCTACTTTTGCATTATTGTTGCAGCATAACATTTGAACAAACATCAATTCTCAAAATATGTTAACGTAAATTAAAAAAAATAGTCTAATTCAAATTTTTTCTATTTTGTTCTAAAGTAAATAAATACAACTCAATTCTGGTGGTTTATTCTTTGATAAATGACATTTCAAACAGCTTTTAAAAAAAGATTAAACGAAACATATTGACAAGAAAACAATTATAAAGCAAATTCAAAGAATTATTTATTTACACATATTAACTATGTCTATAAAGCTTAGCCTACGTTAAAAATATAAACATAATGTCCTAAATATATAAAACAAAAAAGTCAAGGGCATGGTAAAAAAAAAAAAAGTAAAGGTTGCTTTTTAAAATTTTATTTATTTTAACAGCCATGCTTATTTTCATTGTACTTTTAAATTTAAAAATTGGTTTTGGGATCTTAAGGTAAATTTTGAACAAATAAAGGAGATAGAAATAATAGGAAATAGTCTTTGTTAAATATATTAACAAATTAGGTGTTACAGATGCCTGTTTATCCTATGTTTTGATTCCTGTAAACCTCTGTTGATTGTGTTACATATGGGTTATTCTTGCCTGATGGCTTGAAATAAGCCGTTAATCAAACCAAATATTCTGTCATTTGTAATATTTATTGAAGAAAATAAGAAAGTGGGAGAAAAAAATCAATTAAAATTGAAAATTGAATTTGGAATGAAAAAAAAAGCATTTATTTTATTGTTAGGCCATATCGCCCAGCCCTAATTTGCTTTAAATAAAAATACATCATCGTGAACTACATTTTTTTTTATTCCTCACGATGCCCCAATTCAGAAAAAGTTACTGTCTAATACAAATGCAAAAAATTGCCTTTAATTTAACCTCAAATTCATTTTTAAGTGTGAATTGTTTGAAATCTTTCAAATTTGCTCTTTTGTGGAACCTTTTTCTGAGCAAATGTTCAACTATTAACATAAAGAGAATTTAACAGAAGTAAAACGGTTTACTTTTTGATCTCTTTACTGGTTCAAAATCATTTTTAAAAAGCTTAAAAGTAAAGTCTACAACCAAGAAGTCAAGAAAGTTAGACTTGACAAATGAAGCACAACTTCTTTTTAGAAGACTTGCACTTTATCGATTATTTTAAATGTTTTTTCTCCAATTAGTTGCCCAAAATAAAAGATCAAACATGACAGGAATAATAAAAAAAAAGATTTTTTCTGCAGAGACTAGTGAATCAAATTACAAATTTTCCTCAAAATTGTAAAAGTGAATAGAATTAGATTACCTCGCATTGTTGTTTTTGTCTTTCCAGCAGATTATATTTCACGGCCGGCAATAGAGCTCCAAAATTAAGGAACATTCTGGGTTACAAGATTATGCCCTAATCTAGTTTTAATGAAGATTCTGATTAAAGCAAATCATCTCTGTGAAGCATTTCTCCAGCGGGTGATCATTTCATGATCACCAGTTTCTAATTTTTACCATCACCAGGAGCTTCTCTTAAGTGTGGCAGCCAGAAGAAAACACAGAAAGGACACATTTAATTATTAAATGTTGGTTTTATTATTTTTTTATTTGATTTTTTTCTCTTTTTTTTAAAGTTCCTTGATAATCTTGACAAAATTGCAACATATTCCATACTTCTCAAACTGATGGTGTGTCTCTTGCTTTTCCAGATTAGCTGTGGAGGGAAACGTTGTGCGTCGTTCTGGACAAGTAAATCCTAAAGGATGAAAGCAGCTTTTTTATTACCGTACAAAAAAAAAAAAAAAAAAAAGAAAGAAAAAAAAAGTAGGAGACGACTACGGCGGGCTGAGTCTCTCTGCACGAGTCCTGGTCTGGCAGACCTTAACAATGCTGGGTGATTGTTTAAGTGTGCTGGAGGGGGGATTCAAGGGGCTCAGTAGCAGAAATGTGTCCACATGTGCATTTGTGATCAGAGGTTTGGGGAAAAAGGTGTGTGTGGGAGGGGGTTGCATCACAGATATACAAATAACAGGCTGAGCACACAAAAATGATTCCTTCCTGAGACATCGGTGCGTTTACAGTAAAGATGGTCCAGATGAATTCATGGTGAAGGCGTTTTTGGTGAAACAGTGAGGGTTGCTAGATCCAGCAAAAGAATTTCATTAGTTACTACCACAGGTTTCCAGGGATGAAAAGGGGTTTGTGAGGATTTGCATCCTATTTGGGGACCTTCACTTACTGGCTTGAACAGCGACAGAGCAGAGAGACGGCTACAACCCATCGACTGATCCGGTACTGTAAACCGCTCCTCGCATCTTCTCGTCAAAGCTCGATGACATCTATCTTCACCAATTTTCTTTATGCTACACGGGTGGGGAAACAAAAAAGCTATGCCCCAACGGGAGTGCTACTCTGTCATCTACTGTACATAAAATACTTTTTTTTTTAATTGACAAGGAGGAAAAAGTTTACATCGTTGGCAGAAAAAAAGCCACATTCTGAACAGCCAGTGATCTGTGAAATGTCTGTCCACTACTCTCTGTAGGACGCAAAACATGAAAGAACTTCCTTCAGTACAATGTGCTCAAAATGTATTTTCATAAATCACAAATCTATAAACAAAACACATAAAAGGCATTTAAAAAAATCAGGTGAAGCCTAAAACTCTTCATAGTTTTAAAGAAATGAATACAGCTTATATACACAAACTTAAAGGCCACTTAAAATACACCTTAATAATGAATCTTCATTAATTTGATTTACTTGAAAGGACCTGTGACCATATAATACAACCACGTTCATACAATCAGTTCACTTTTTTTTTCATTCTCTTGAAAGAAAACAACAAGAAAAAAAGGGGGAAAATTGCAAACAGAACCAATCTGGAATAGTAGGTGATACTCACTGGTTTTCTGTGCACATTTTTATGTGTCTGTGTGATTTTATGTGCAGACTCGAGAGGAAATTTCTTTCTTTTTTTTGTTAATTAGGACAATATACAAACTGAAACATCTCTCTTATTACACTCGAGAGGTAAGAAAAGAATCAAATGGTGAAGGAATACAACAACTTCTAATCTCAGCTCAGTAAGCATGTCCAACCTGAAATTCTGTTCTGGACATGCCCATCACAATAGTTCTATATTTATATATTTATATATCTTCTGTACGAAATCTGTTTTTTTTTTTTATTGGAAAAAAAATAAAAAGACCCAAAGTCTTTGAGGAGTGAGGTCTTTTGAAAAAAGTCACTAAGCTGTAGTCTTCCCCAGAGTACAACTAAAGAGAAACAAAAATAAAAGTGTCTGGTGTTCGTCAAGTCAGTCTGTGTTCCAAGTCCTTGTTCTGTAATTTGTCCCGTTGTGCCGCTCAGCTCCCTGGATCCTTCAGAACCCGCCCACGTCCGTTTTTCATCAGTTTTTCTCAGAGAGGTGTAGAGGAGAGTGGAGGGGGAGTCATCAGCAGTGTTAACGGTGAGGCCTCCTGCTGGCCCGGCCTGGCCCCGCCTCAAACCTAGTTAGAGCCCCGCAGCGCGCCGAGACAGATCGGGAGATGGGGACTTGTTCATTCAAGTCCCCACCCCCCCTTCAGAGTGCCGACGTGTGAGACGGAGACCAACACGAAGAGGAGGAACGAAAATCTAACAGTGAGCCGCGACTACGGCGACTGTGTGGCTGGGCTGCTTTGGGCGGAGCTGGGGGACAGACTGGGACTGCAGCTGCCAGGGGGGGCGCCGCTGGGTCGGCCGCCCACAGCCCCGCTTTCCAGGCCCTCCGAGTTCTCAAGCATCTCCTGGATGAGAGGCGGCATAGAGCCGGGGATCTCCATCTTCAGGGTGATGACGCGCTCGGCTCCTGCACACAGACAGTCAGAAGAAAACGTGTAAACAAAGACATTCTGGTATTTACTGTTAGAGGTTGGGTTTAAAGACCCACTCTGATGAAAATCATACTTTTAGTGTTTTGAACATAAACTTATGGCGTTTTTCTGATGGAGGACAGACAAAACTTAAAATTGCGTTTCTGCTATTTCTTTATTCAAATCGATCTGTTTCAGGAGCAGACAAAAAAATGCAGTTTCAAAAAGCGTGTAGATGTGACGTAAAAGCTACAGTTGGAAAACTGCTCCGCTCCATTCCAGCAGACTTGTAGATGACTAGATCCATGTACGTCTTTGTATTCCTTGACTGAGCTGCATCTGGCTCTAAACAGTAATGTCAGGTTGGGGTTCTTTGGGGCTGTGAGGTAGCAGGATAGCGCGTAAACGGAGAGCTCTCGGCAACGCAGAGGAAAAAGGGGGAAGGGTTGTTCCATGGGAAGAAACCGCCCACAGGTTTGGGGATTTTGGCTAAAAACAGCTGTATTTTGTCCACTATAAGCCAAATTTAAACGCCTCAATTAAAAAACAACATTAATAAGAGCATATCTTTCAAGTCTTATGTATTAATTAATTCTAGTTCTGCTCTGTCAGGTTTTTTGCAAGTTGCAAACAAGGTTGAATGCTATTGTAAGTACAATAACGTGGCTAACATGTAGCATGTTTCAAACACGTTATGGGGTTCCTAAAATGCAGTTAAAGTCTGACTGACTGACAGACTAACTCTTCATGTGTCATTTAGTTTGGTTCGCCTTATATATGACAAAAGTTCAAATATACACAATTCAAGATGCAATTTATAATCTGGTGGGTGCTATCATGCCAAAACACAGTAATCATAATTAAGAGAACTCCAGACATGCCTTTAACAAAGCTAAAAGATTATTGAAGTGGATCTTGAATCAGAAAACAAACCTTTAGCACTGATGCTTCTCAGGTCGGTGATCTTCATCAGCATCTTGGGGAACATGTGTGGTTTATGAGGCCTTCTCTTCCTCACGTAAATCTTCAGCGCCTCCAGAAGTGGCTCCTGCAGGACGTCCACTTTGTCTGCCTCTTCCAAGTCCTGCCGATCTGCGCAAAGAAGACAAAAATGACTTGGAACCTCTTCAGGGACTTTGAGCGAGCAGGAAACAGGAGGTTTAGCTTTAGTACCTCCGCACAGCAGGCAGATGGCGCTCAGCAGCCCCGTCTCTGCATCATCCATCTCCAGAGGAAGGAGCTGGTTGGCGAAAGCAAAAACCAGGTCTGTGAGGGGGCCGAAGCCGGCGTTGTGCATCTGGGTCCGGTTTAACGTGAGCCCGTCGGAGAAGGTCATGGTGTCCTGTTCCGGTGTGTAGCGTGTGCATATTCGCAGAATCTGAGAAACACACATGTGTTTTGACACCGCGGCGTGCTTAAATAAAGAATGCTTTAGAACTTTTCTGAGTTTGTACCAGAATGTCCAGACAGGCGGCTTTGAGCAGAGTGATCTGGTCAGCGATGGTGAGCGTGGTGAAGCCGGGCAGCTGCTTTGCAAACTCCACCGTCTTTATGATGCACTTGGTGGAGAGCTCGCTGAACTTGTCCCACAGGTCAATGTCCAAGGACACGCGGCGTTCTGAACTGTTAGACTGCAAAACCAAAGATTTTCACAAATCAGTTCATTCTTGAAAGTAGCAAAAAAAAAAAAAGAGGAGGGAACCTCCTGGTGGCCCGGTTTGTGCTACTGACCGTAGTGTATTTGCCCAGCTGGCAGAGAGAAGGGAACGTTTCCTGGTGGGCCTTGCGAACCCTGTCGATCATCTGCTCTGTGTCGGGACTCAGCACGTAGCTCTCTGTGCACTCCTGCTTCTTCTCATCCTTTTTCTTCTTGTTCCTGTCATTCCTCACCGCTGCAGAAAGAAGAAAGCACATGCTCTTGACACGCCGTACATTTCAGCAGATGTACATAATTATGGGTCACGTTTCTGTTTAAACATAAATGCTTTAATATGACTCAACGCTCATATATCGAGATCTACAGAAACGTTTTTAAGGTAAAACAGAGAGGAAAACGGCAGCTTCATCTTAATGTCACGAGACAGCTCCATCCAGGAAGTGTTGTTGTGAGGAACAGCGCGGAGGGGGAAGAAAAGAAAAATCTCGACATGAACCTCTGTTTCCCTCTGGGTGATTTGGCTGAAACCAGTGTGCTCGCTCCAAATGACAAAAAAGCGCCAGGCGGGGGTGTTTAGCATTGAGATCTCATTACAAGCTCGATCCATTTCTCGCATGCCCATCCACGCCGGCTGCGACGCGCCCGTGTGTGTTTGTGTTGAGGCTGGGGGGTGGACTGGGGCGAGACGGGGGTGCCAGTTGATAAATAGAGGTGGGGAGCGGAGCTATCCATAAGGCTGACAAGTTGCCACAGCTTTCATTAGGGGTCCTGGCTAATCTAATAACATAATATGACAAATATCCCGCCTCTAATGGTTTTAAGAGGGCTCTGCAGCTGCAAAAAATAAAAAAGAAAGCCTGGCAGCTCCTTCTCTCTGCTAATACAACTCTCGCCGTCGTTTCCATAGTTTGTTTCATCATTGCCTTACCCCCTCCTTTTATATCATCCACCTTTCCTAATATCATCGAAGGTCAGGGTCGGCTTAATACCATCCTTGACTGTTGAGGGTGATAGTGCTCAGGCTTGGAGGGGGGGCTCCATGTCTTTGACAGAGAGGCCTGGACCGAGGCCAGCCAAAGTGGGGGGGGGCACCAAAGCGAGGATGCCCATTCATCAGCCTGCAGACAGGCCTCCCTTCTTGGGAGAACATTGATGGAAGGATAAAGGCGAAGGGGGGTGGCAGCCTCATCCTGCATTATGTTACAGATAAGGGACCTAAAGGAGCGTCTTTATTGACAAAAACAGAAGATGGACATGCCTGCGAACATGGCTAACGCAGCTCAGCCAAGGAACACCCTGTTTCACAAGAGCCGCCTTTGGAGGCCGGTTACGTAAAACTCCAGTAAGCTGCTCAGCAGATCTGGGCCAGCGCCGCTTGTGGAGCTGATTGGGATTCAGTTTGTGATGGCAGGAGGGGAGGGGGATGGAGAGGCGGGGTGGCGAAGGCTGCAACGGAGTCCATGTGCAATTAATTCACAAATAAAAGTGGGGCATCCCTGGTGCCCAGACATTACCGGCGCTGACAAATTGGCAGCACAATCATAAGCCGCACAACACAGTTTAATGAAGCCATTAAAGAACTATTAGGCATGACTGCCGATCTGTCATGCTGAATTGCCACATGCAATAACTTGGGGTGGGGGGTAGGGGGGGACGACACGAGAAAGAAATATGGTTACGATTTTTTTTTATTTTTGTTTAAACTATTTTGTTTTTTGATTTTCAATGAAGCTTACAGGATTTTTTTTTCCTCGCAGTTTTTGTAAATGCAAACGAGGGGAGGACAGAAAATTGTGGCGGCGTTTGTTGTCACCGTGGCTTTCGGCGCTACACTGTTTGTGTGGAAGACAGAGGGAGGTGGGCAGACCGGGATAATTCGTGTGTGGAAAATTAAAGCGTTGGCAGCTCGTCCATCATACAGATTAAATTCAACGGAAAGATAAAAATGTCAATGTTAACCCCCCCACCCTTTTTCTTTTTTTCTCCTGCAAAGCCTTTATCGGCAGTTCCTCATTCCTCCTACTCCAGATTTCATTCTCACTTCCACCAGCTCCAATACGCTTCCCTCTCGCAGCCTTCATCCTGGGCCGGGACTTTGCCGCCTTTGCCTGGCGCTGTCCTCGCTTTGCAGCACTCTCCATCACCCTCTGCTTCATCTCATTTAACTTTTATTACTTTTTCTACGCCTGCACAGCACCTTCCTCAAAGGAACATGTGAAAACTTTGTGAGTTTGTCAAAATAAAGGAGGGGGAGACAGAAGAGAGGCTTCTTTGAACTTCAACAAACACAGTGAGGAAGATGTGCGTCTGTGTCGCACCTTCATCCATAATGCATAAAAAAAGATAAAAATATATATTTTAAACAGGGGAATATAAACCTTTCTTTGCTGAAATGACACAGAAACATCGTCTGCTAGAGATTATTTGTCCATTAACTGCTGGGATTGCAAGCAAAAATTGGCCTTTACCTTGATGCTTTGATGTTAAGATGCCTGAAGACCCGACGCTTAAAGTAGAGAGCTAAGATAAAAGGGGAGACAGTTTTGCATCTAATGATCCCTTAAAGACACAACAGTCCCACAGATGGGAGGAACTGTACTTCGCCAAGATCAAAATGTGCATAAATGAGACGTTACTTCCTGAAGCA
The DNA here is from genome assembly GCA_014656515.1 of Oryzias celebensis. Lineage (NCBI taxonomy): Eukaryota > Metazoa > Chordata > Actinopteri > Beloniformes > Adrianichthyidae > Oryzias > Oryzias celebensis. The sequence goes on along the minus strand of BNCR01000001.1, from coordinate 53,263,217 downwards.
ATCTACATCCACATGAAAACCTGAGGACATCCTCTGTCTGATCTGAAGTTTGATACTTCAGAGAGTCTAGTGAAGCCCAAAGACTCGGCACTTTGATTTTAAAATAACTGTTGAAAAAGAGGAAAATGATGCCAAATCAACCAGGAACGTATTGATTGTTTTTTGTTGTTCTTAAGATAAATGTAGGGTTAAAGATAATTGTGACATGTCGCTATCAGGTTTTTGTCCTGGGCGTGGCCACAAAACAAAATTATTAAAAATGAAAGATGATCAGTTATTGGACTATTTGGGGGAAAAAGTCAAAGGTTTTCTGGGTAAAAACACCCAGTGAAGCAAAGCACAGCTAAACTACAGAAAGCTAAAAAAATGATTGGATTCCTCAAAGCGCAGAGGTCCTGCTTAAAGCAAGGAAAACCCTAAAATTGCTGAGATATGAGGGCGTTCAAATGCTGTTTCATCTGAAAACTCAACAGGACATTGAGTTACAGTGTGCTCAGGAAAGACCAAAGCAAAAACTTTGTCAAACACGGGGGTGGTAGGGTAATGCGTTTTACAGTGGACAAATGAGAAGGATGATGGGACGTTTAGTGAAGAAATGAAGGACAAAAAAAAAAACAAAGAAAATGGTTTACTTCTGGCTCCAACCAAAGAAAGTCTATTCGGTCATCATTATTTTGTAAAAACAGATGCCGCCATCCTGGGACCAGAAATAGTTAGTACGCAGTGATTGGTCCAAGCCGATCTGAGTCATTGTTTCCATGGCAACAACTCTCATCAATCAGGAGTGAGAATGTTGGAAGTTCACACCCCTACAACTGACAGCAGGCAAGGGAGAATCTGTCGAACATTTTTAACGTTTGACGTGAGACCACAGGCTTTTACTAAAGCATCTGATTGGTCAGTTTATAACTTGAAAAACTTGCATTACAGAGTAAATGTCATGAAAATAAAGAGGATTATCAAGAACATATTAAAAAAGTGGCAGAACAAGAATGCTGTATTTTGACAAAAAGAATGGCTGAGTAATAACAGATGTTTTGTTTTTCTCTATAGAAGTCTATGGGATTTTGGCTTCTTGGAGCTAGTTGATACTTTCTGTTTGAAGTACCAAAGGGCAGGGCTCAGTCAGTCCAGTTCTCATATACAGTCAATGATTCCATCACACCCTCCTCCACACCCACTAAAGTTAAAGTTAGACCAATCACTATAACCGGAAGAAAGTTTCGCTCAGGTGCTGAAAGATGTGCTTTATCCACACTGCAAAAACACATAGCAATAACTCAAAATTTCATTAAAATAAAAATATAAGTCGGGGATTTTTGGGGTAAGAACCAAAAATGACAAAGAATCCTTATTTCAAGAAAAAAGTCCAAGTCACTAAAACAAATTTAATTGAAAAATATTATTTTGTGGTTGAAAAACTTTCTTGATGAGATCATTGTTCTCGCAAGACAGGAAATAAGATATTTGTTGCTGATTCAATGGTCTTTTTACTTTCTTAAGATTCAGTTTTAGCAGCGATTTACAGATTTTTTTTTTATGCCATCACCTTTAACTCAGGGCATCAGAAGCTACCTGCTTACCCCAAACACTGCCAGGTTTCTGCTGAACTGACATAAGCCCTTTCTTAGTTACTTTCTGCATGCTCACAACAATCCGGTGTAGCAGCTGTACTTGGCATTGCCACCTGGCAGCAAGCCTGGTCCTGTTGCCTGGAGCTGTCTGCCAGCAGACATAAGGTCACCCGGACGTCCCTCTGTGCTAGCAGGGGGTCCGGCCTTCTTGATGTGTGGGTGCATGCTCTCTGAATGTGTCCCAGCTCCTTTCTTGTTTTTTTTTTTTTTTTTTTTGGATCTTAATTCACTCCACTCCATGTTGTCACCTTGAACCCGCATAACGCTGAAGTGAGCAGGTGAATATGCATAATCGAGCGCTCTGATGGGTGCGTGCCTTGTGGTGTCAGAGAGTCCCTGCAGGCTGCAGATGGTTCATGTCTCCGCCGTCTCCGGCACCAACCCAGACCAGTTTGGCGGGCCAAAGTCACTACTGTGACAAGTCGAGCAATTTGCATACTGTGCACAAAATGTTTAGGCGCAGAAAGGGCTTAAATATAAAACAGAAGGGGGAATTTATCTGGAAATTATAGCAAAAACAAGTAATTCTTTAAAAAAAAAAAAAAAGTTTTGTAGTTTGACAACTAGGTGGCACTCCAACTCCACCTTTTTTGCCTCACTTGTGCCATTTGCCACCAAGTGCAATTGGGTGTAAAAGAACTGGCTGCTGTGTTGCTTCTAACTATGATTAATGGCACCGTTCAAAGGTAAGGAGCTCGGAGGATAACTTCTTTTACTGTAAGCCACAGCGCTGTGAAGGGGGAGGGGCAATCAGCAGACATGACGTGTTTATAAGCAGGTGGGAAGAAAGGATGCTATAAATGCAGCGCATTTACACTCGCCCCTGCTGCGCACGTGGCTGCAGGCGCCGGCGGGTCATGTGATCAGGTGAGGCACAAACTCTGCTGGCCTTTGAGCTCCCCGTGATCACACCTCCACCAATTACTTTATCAAGTCTGACTGCCCGTGTGTGTGTTCACACAGCCCCCGGGGTGCAATGATGGGAGCAGACGCCTGCTCTTTCACTCTCGGCAGGTGAGAACATATTCATCACAGAGGCCTGCCAAGTCTGGAGACACGCCGACTGTTGCTGCCTGTCTCCATCGCTTCTACCATCAATGTTTATCCTCAAGATTAAACAACTAAGCACAGACAAAATCTCACCAGGCTAATGCTGAAGCTAATCATTCTAAATAAAATATGATTTGCAGGAAGGGTGAACGCTGATGGAGGAGCTGGGGTTTTATTTTGACCTTGGCTGAAAAGCTTTCACAGGAATGAAGAGGAATCCATCTCCGACATAATGGCAGCTTCATGATTTCATAGGAAAATATGACAGACAAGAGGACACCAAGTACAGCCTTGAAGAAATGACAAATTAGGCATGAATATTCACACCTGAATCAAAGCCAGAGCTCGATACTTGAAAACCAAGCTAAGGTGGAGGTTTGTTTCTTTTACTGTAGAAGATAAGAGACTGAAAGCTGTTAATTAGCTTCGGTTACATAAATGCTTTTTATTTTAAAGAAAATCTGTTAAAAACGAGGGTGGAGATCTGAATCTGGAGTCATACCAAATGTACATCAGGAAAGCAACATTTTTTATTTTTAAAAAAATTCTTTTTTAAGTTTTGAAAATTGCGACCATCGAACTGTCTAAATGTCTAACTTAAAAAGTAACAGATCCAAACCTCAAGGTGGATCCTCTATTTTTTCAAAGAACCGTAATGACAGCAATTAAAAGAGCAAATCATCTGATTAAGGGCTTCAAAATATAACTAAAAAAATAAGATTTGGCTGCATTTCTTAAAAGAAAAATCATAAAAATAATCTCCAAAAGACAAGAGGTTCGGTCTAGAGCCTCCAAATGCTCAAGCCTTCAACGATCCCCCCAAAAAATTATATGAGCTCTTTAAACTGTAGAAAGTTTCAACTAACAAGGCTTTAGAATTTACAAATTACTTATTTCTCTTTAATTTTTTATCATTCTTTACTCACAGTAAATGTAATGTGTGTTTGAAAAAATTTAACTCCTTTTGATTTGTTAAGATTTGTTTTCATTTGCCGTAATGTGTGATTAGAAAACCTAAAATAAACTTTTCTTTTTCAATAAATATTATGCAAACTGGATAACAAATCATTTTATTACTATGACAGCTTGATGAACACAGAATCCATATCAACATTTAGCTAACAAACCAAATGGGATGAGATAAATGTAGATCCTTAACGGTTAAATTAGGACCAAAAAGGATGATTTTTAAAGCATTTTTAAAAGAAATAACTTTTTTCATTATTGTTTTAAAAAGTCCTTTGAAATTTATTAAATATGTATCAACGTCGAACTATGGGAATAACTAAGAAATTCTGAAAACTGAACGTTTATATCACATCATATTCTAGCAATGAAAAAAACCAAAAAGTTGTTTTCCCAGATTCAATTCAAAATATCAGGAACTTTACAGAACATCTTTGCTCTGTCACATTTTTTCAACAAATACATTTATTTATTTAAGCTACTTCATAATAATAAATTGTGAGGAACAAAAGGGTTGTAGTTAAAAAAGAAGAAAATATAAAAAAAGATAATCTGGGAAGCGTCAGAGACTATTCCTAACAGCAGTCAAAAAATTAACATTTCATTCTAATATTTTTTTAATAGATTTTAGCTGCAACTTAAACCTTGAAAAACACAAAAATGGAACCAAATTAGTTAAAAACTGCAATAAGAACAAACCCTGAACTGGGGCCCATCCTGGTTATTGTGAGTAAAAATACCAACAACATGAGATCCTGTGTAAGTGGGAGCAACTAGGAACTTTACTCACATTCCTTCGACATGCCGACTTCCAGGCACTTCTGTAACCGACAGTACTGGCAGCGGTTGCGGGTGACTTTGTTGATAATGCAGTTCTTCTCCCGGTGACAAGTGTACACCATGTTTTTCTGGATGCTTCTCCGAAAGAAGCCCTGCATGACAGAAAAATGCAGCGGTGAGGCCAAATAAACAACAGCACGGCCTTCTTGGCGCATCAAGTTATACATTTTTTAACATATGATGTTGCCCCACCTTTAATCCAGGAGAAACAACGGTATACATTTTTCAAAATAAAAAGGTAGATATAAGGAAGAAGTGAAAATACCACACAGATGCAGATAAAAGCACTAAACTATCAAGCAGTTAAGTCTATCAAGGCTTTAATCTGAGACATATGGTGCATTCCATTTAGCAGGGAAGCCGGAAATGGTGGTGGCTTCTTACCCGAGCCGACAGCATTCCAGTACATTGCAGAAAATCAGTGGAGCTTGCTCTTTTGCCGGAATTGCTACTGTACTGTGAACAGTCGTAGGCTCATAATCTTGCCCATCAGCTTGTCACGTTCACATAAAATGGACAAGTATAAAAAAATGCTTTTGAGATGTAAAAAAGCCTCAAAGGGTTTTAGGTCAAAAGCCACGTGGTTGGCTCACAACTGTGACCTAGTTCAGAAAGCTTCAAACAAGTAATTGTAGATCCAGGCCAGCAGACAGAAGCACGCAGAAAGAGTTTTGCATCACAGGGTTGTGTAAGGCAAAATGTCTCTGTCCTCTTAAATCCAAAAGTTTCCCCTGATCCTATGAGATTACGAGCAAAAAGAAGTTCATGTACCAGAGGAGTTTTGTCTACAAATGTCACACCAAACATGATTCAAAAGCTTCTTCTATTTTTCTCGTTTGGGCCATTGTAAATACCATGTAACAATCGACAACAATAACAAATCAGCTGAAAATCATTACATGTTGTTATTTTTAATACCACACAAACAAAAAGAAGAAAGTATTTGCGGTAATCCCAGTGGTTCTGTTGATTAAACATGTGTGTCAAAAAGATTTTAAAAAAGGGGTCTATGCAAATCGGGAACAACTGGGTAAGCAGCCAGCGAGCGGAGATGTGGATGGGAGCAGCACAGGTCAGGACTGATGTAACGGAGTGGGTAATGTTTTGATGAGCAGCGGCGTCGGGAGATAAGCGAGGGAGGGGGAGGGGGGCAAGCTTCAAGGGAGCCTCATCCTATGCTGAAGGATTAGCTTTGCTAGCCGACAGATGGCCCGTGGACGTAAGCCCTACAGTTTGTCCTTCGGAGATCACCAGCCTCCTCTCACATCTTCTGTCCTCCACCACAAAGTGGAAGTGACTCCAGTTTCAGATGAACTACAAAAGGGAAGCATGTTCAGCTTGCCATGTTTTTCTGAGTTTTGATGGCTTCCAATTCTGCCATTATGTCTGAATTCACTCACTAACCCCTAAAAGACTATATAGTGCGGGACTATCCAGCGCCCTGGATTTTTAAAGAATTCTGACACATGCTCACTACAGTGGTTCCTTGTTTATAGCAAAATACAGCACTGCTGAATAAAAAAAAAAAGCCAAATATGACATCAAACATTTACTGAAAAAAATTCATATGTATAAAAAATGTACAGACTAAAAGACGATGTATGAATCCACATGTTCTGATGATGAAAAGTTGGATGATTTATACAAAAACATCTTTGAATAATAAAAAAAAATTGTGGTCTATATTCACCAATTCTGAGAAATCATTTTGCTATCGTCTGTGACTTCTCCAGTGTTATGCTATGCTCACACTGAGCATGTGACACGTTTCACATCGAACAAGCAGGGAAGGGCTTCTTTTTCTTTCTTTCACTACTGTTTACTAGCACATGCCTGCCACCTACAGCTGCAAGAGGCTTGGTGCAAAATGTTCAAGTGATGCAAATATCGTGAATCTTGCTCCAGGTTTTTTCTTTTACAGCTAGATGCATGACTGCACGCGTTTACACAAACTTTTGATTGGAAGTGGTCGTATGAACGCGCGACGCCAAGGGCGGTGTGAACGTGGCTTTAAAGGGTTGAACTTCTTAGTTTTGGTCTGACTCATTTCTTCCTCATATCTGTGTGTCGATCATATGTGGTAGAATCAAAGGGGGTTCTAACATTCTGGTGAAAACAAGGTGGATTGTCATTTTGCTGTTATTTGTGTCTGCTGATGCCAGTGTGGGGGTGGGATTAGTCTGTGGTCTTTGTGCGAGTGTGTATCATCTCTTTTGATCCAGTGTCCTAACCCAGACCTCAGGGTTATAAGGGGATTGACCCACTCCCTCCTGACACCACGCAGGCGCAGGTGCCCCCTCACAGCATCTCTTGATTGGGTGTTGCCGCTGGTTTGCGAGCCACTCAATTCTCCCCCCTCCCACCTCTTTTCTCTGTGGACTCGGTGCTTCCTGCGGCTTTTAAGCCTCTTTTTGTATCAGCACTTAATCCAACGGGCGACAAGAGCCCTCAGCGGGTCTGTCAGCCACCCTGCAGTGTTTGGAGTAGATGAGAGTTGCCAGAACGGAGAGGGGGGGGTTTACAACACAATTGTGTTTACTCGTTCTGTGGGCTCTTCATCAGTGTTCTTTACCGATGAGCTCTGAGCCTCGTGTGTTCATCAGCTACTTTACGAGCGTGTGGGGAAATGCAGAAATGCAATGATGGGAGCAAAGTGGGGGGTTGTGGGGTTATTGAGTTCACGTGGAAGCGCAGGAATCTCTTCCTCTGTGACTTTCGAGCTGTTCCCAGATTAAGAATGCCTTCCCAGCCTCCGCTGTGATCCTGCACGCGATTATTGCTGCGCCTCCGACACGTTTCCGAACCGCAAACACTGCAAACCACACCCCACTGAAGACGTGCGTCTGATATGAAAGTCATCGGGAAAATCAAAGAGGGAACGATCCAGCAGGAAGTTCGAACAAGTAGGGGGGGTGGGGGTGGGGGGTGATATGCAATGAACACAAGGAAGATGTATAGTTTTCTCCGCATTCCCATGCCTCCAAGTCAAAAACATAAGCATGAGGGGGTGGGCATGCATATTTAATGTTTAAGTGTTAATATCTGCAGGGGATTCCTGGTAAGTATGTGCAGGCGGTAGAACTTTAACAACAAATAAAGGAGCAGTCTCCATGCAGCAGAGCTCAGCACGCACCCCCTGGTTCCTCAGATCGCTGCAGCCCCCAGGAAATGCTTTTGTAGTTTGGCACGCTGCAGCACAGCTCAAGCAGCTAACCCCCATCTTACCCCAGTCTCCGATGAGGCGCCATATACATTCACACGCCTGTAGTCTTGAATTATTAACCAGGCTATGCTAAGTCATCTCCTCTGAAGTCAGAGATACGGCAAAGACAGCCTCCATTTTTTAAATTAACACTGCAGATATCAAAGGGGCGGCTGGATTCCAGCAGCTGATCTGGGTAGCTGAACCCATTTTTATGAACTGACAAATTATAACATCAGCTGGTTAACCAGTTCACACATCAGGATGACTCAATTCAGAAATCTGCTGTACCCACAGGAAGCTATACATTTATGCAAACGACAGATATTAATAAATTTGAGAATTTGATACTGCAATACTTTCACTGTATTACAATAAAATGCTATGGGCATGCTGGTTTTTTACTTTCAGTTTTATCAGAAATGGTTTTGCCTCAACTTGTTTGCAGACATTTTTGAAAGGCTATAAACTTCATTTCATATTTTTTTACATTTATTTTAGATTAATAACCTGACTGTCAAAAAAAAAAAAACTGATGAAAGTCAAGCTGACCTTTCCTAACTACATTAACTGTTTAAAAGTTTAAACCGTAAAAGTTTTATGACTTAGTGTTAGACTAAATAACCTTTTGATCTTTTTTAAAAGCGTTCCCAGTGGTCTTCTAATTATGATCATGCTGTTTTTAGCCAAAATCAAAAACCTGTGTCGTTTTTTAATTTCTGCAGAGCAGCTGTAGTTTGATAGAAATTAGGCTCAGAGTTGTGGGCGGACTGTTAGAACAAAGCAACCCTGTCCCCTTTCCCCTCCTCTTTACTGAGAGCTCTCAGTTTATGCGTTGGCCAACTATCTTACTCCCCTAAAAAGCTCTCGTCATGCTTGTTGTTATATGGCAGGAATTACATTCTACCACACACTTTAAGACCCCCGTATCAGCAGAAATAACGTAATGTTTACAACTTGGGGAAAACAGCGAGTACAGCGAAGCGAGTACAGCTAAAAATAGGTTTTATTTTGAAAAATACCCCAATTTCACAATAAAGTGCAACGGTTCAGCTCTGACATCCAGAAAAAATTTGAAGCCAACGAAATGGATACAGAGTGCCGCAGAGGCCCAAACCGGATGCAGTGAGAGTGCCTCTCGCACTTTTCATGTTACATTAAAAACTCAGCCGTCCGCACTGCAACCAGACCGCATGCGGTGTAAGCCCAGGTTGAGCCAGATGCCAGCTCAGATGAGGAAAACAAAGACGTACATGGGTCTAGTCATCAAGGGCGTGGCAGAGAGCTTGTGGCCGACCCAGTGTATTTTCTACATCACAAATACAATCTTTTCCAAACTGAATTTTTTTCTTCTGATCCACATCGATTTGAAGTTTTTTTTGAATATGTCCTCCATCATCAGAAAAATGCCAGAAGAACATTTAAAATGTTTAATTTCCACAACTGAGATATAAAGGCTTTGACCTTTTATTTGCTTTTAAAAAGGGGAGATAAGAGGTTAAAAGAACCCGTTACTAAAAGGAATCAAGAAAAATGAAAAAGATTTAAACACAAAAAAATGAAATATTTGTATTTTTACGGAGTAGAACTCCTGCTTCATGTGCCAGTAAAGTTGTACAGGACATGACTTATCAGAGATAGAGAAAGAACGACATTTTCACCCTACAGGAGTTCATGTTTTATTAAACAAACATGTATCTTCTAATACATAATGTTCCTCAATAAACCAACACAGTAACAGTTTCACCCCATCCTTTAAGAAGTTTAGGTATGTTGCTGAATAGAAAACATCACACTGAAGCTTTACAGTTGCTTATTATGGCGGCAATAATTCCCTAATTAGGAAGCGTTTGGTAGAAAGCAGGTGGCATCCCTTCGGACTTACGTTGACTGGTATGTAAAACATTAGCATGTAACCTTCCTTAAAGTTTAGAAAAAAACTCCTCAAGGTCAAAGAAAATATTGATACAAACTAAAATGACAAAACTCTGCTGCGATTCTCCATCCCAAACATTTGCATTGAGATAAAATTACGTGCAGCTGCAGAGAAAATGCATTTGCTGAACCCATTTCAACTTGAAAGGGTTGCACACCTATGATCTTTTTACAGTATTGGAGGAACAATTGTGCAGTTGGGTGTAACTACAGGGCTGCACCGTGGCGCAGTGCTTGGCGCCCTCCCCTCACAGCAAGAAGGCCCCCGGTTCAAGTCCCAGCTGGGGGACTTGAGAGAGTGTCACCAATGGGGGAGCCTTCTGTGTGGAGTTAGCATGTTCTCCCCGTGCATGGATGGGTTTTCTCCAGGAACGTCCGGCTTCCCCCCACTGTCCAAAAACATGCTTCATAGGTTCATTGGTCACTCTAAAATTGTCCCTTCGTGTGAATGTGAGTGTGTATCACTGTGTGATTGTGACTCTGCGACACACTGGCAATCTGTCCAGGGTGTACCCTGCCACTAGTGGCTGGGTTAAGCTCCGGCATCCCCGTGACCCCGAAAGGAACAAAGCGGGTTTAGAAAATGCATGGATGGTGTAGCTGCAGTAAGGTAGAAATGGAACAGGACCCGGCCCTGATGTACTGTTGAGTTTTTATATGTTCCATTTGGGAATTGGGGTAAGTTTCATGGATCACTAGGAGGGTTGGTGTTTAAAGAACTACGGGTGTGTGATATGTGCGCACTCCCTTCCAGGCCTCCCGCTGGTGTCATTGAATTCAGTTGCAGCCCCTGAACCCCATTCACATCATCCATTGTACCACACAGAGATGCCCATGTTATCTGGACTCTTTAAAATAAAGCATTATCATCTGCAAAATAAATTGGGTTTTTTTGCAATTAGAGGACCTGGTGATATCTCTTAATTATAAATTCATGCACATCCCCCTTCTCTTCCTCTGCATCCTCCTCTAAGCAACCACATCTCACTTTAACAGCAGCAGAATAAGAAGTTTGTTGGAGTGTGTTAGCACCAACAGGAGAACATGCACCCACACACAGCAGTCATCAACTGATAACACAACAGATGGGGGTTGTGAAACCTCTGTGAAACACCTGTGCAACAGGGCGCCATTCTTCTTAGGTGAATTAGAAAAGCGAACAACCTTCAGAAAGCAGAAAACCTTCACGGACTTCCAAAACTAGGCATGTCAAGAGACCCGTCTGTCATATGAGATTATCTTGTTTTACAAGGAATGTGAACACGAGTGTTGAAAGAGGCTAGAAAGAGCCGTCCACTTCACATCGATGGTTATGCAACAAAACATGTGATAAGATGCGTTCCTGATACCCCCTCCAAAATAAAACAACAACAACAAAAAACTCTTCTGACTTTTTCCACAATTCAGACTCCCTCATCACAAAGATGCAAATCTATACTCTCGTTGTGTATCACTTTCCGTTGCATGCAAATCATCTGACAGCTACAAGATCGATGAAGATCATGCTTGCGTGGCAGATTCGGAGGCAGGCTGGGAGGCTCACCTTGCAGCCTTCACAGGCGCTGACACCATAGTGGTACCCCGAGGACTTGTCCTGGCACACAAAGCAGGGCTTGTAGACGCGGGGCGGTGGGGGCGGCGAGGGCGGGCTTGGCACTATCTCCTCTGAGCTGGTACTCTGGGTCTCTATTGCTGAAGAAAAGAAAAGAAACCAAAAAATTAGTCCATGGGTACAGATGGATTAAAAAATGTTATATTAAAAAGCATTATGCAAAAAAATCTGTGGCACTTTTCCAAGAGAGGAAGCTGTAGTTGCAGGTCAACTTCCTCTTTAGGGGCCATCAGGTTGAACAAAAGAAAGCAAGTCAATCACTTATTTTAAAAAACTCAAAATAGTCCATCCATTGAGGCACCGAAACTAAGATTAAATTAGTAAAAAAAAAACAATGTTTTTTTTTTCATAACCAAAAAACCCCACTTGCTTCCTGTTTAATTTACCCAAAACCTTCTTTTTTAAAATATATTTCATCAACGTCACTCCAGTAAACAAGAGGTCAGATAGGCTCCCTCCAGAACAGGTTACATAGGGGAAAAAACAACATATGGGAAAGGATTATGAGGACCTAATCTGTCCTCGTGTAATATGTCTTGGACTTTGACCTCAATATCATGTCTGTTATAAAACACAGCTCTTTAATCAATTAGAAAAACAAATATTCACAGTCCTAACCATGAGCCCTTGACTGATGAAATCAGTAATCCTTTATGGTTTATGCGGAATCTGTTCAAATAAATTAATTCCTGCTAATTTTAGGAGGATTTTATTTAGTTCATTTTACTTGCATCCTGTTGAAACTAAACTAAATTTATATTGTTTAGGAAACTACCATATAAATACTGACAAAAACTGAAAATCATTACTTTCTTGTCCTAATGTTTGAGATAAAAGCCGCATTTTGACTTAAAGTCCCAGTTTAAAGGATAGTTTTTCCACACTTTAAGGTGCACTTAAAAGCCTTAATTAAAAATAATAAAATAAAATAATAGTGCACCTCATAATCTGAAGTGACCTTTGTGGATTAATTCTGGATATACCAAGCCTACTGATGTCGAAGCAATTTTGAGAGCTTCATTGAGCTCTGTGAAAATATCAGTATGCTTTTATGAGTTGCTAACACAGCTAACGGGTATCAGTTTCAGACTATGCTTTCTTTTTTTCCGTGTTACCAACAAAGTTGAGAGTTAGGGTAGTCACAGTAATGTTTGTTCTAGCAATAGCTGTTTTTAATATGTTTCAAATGGTCTTGGGGGTTACAAGTTTTGTAAATATGCTAATGAGGTTAACGCTTCTAAAGTGGCTAACATTTACCAGAGTCAAACAGTTGTTTGTACGTGTTACTAACAAGGTTGGGAGTTAGTGTAGTTACTGTTTTAAGGGTATTAGTCTGTTTTTTTTACATTACGCAAAGAACGCTGGGAGTTACAGGTGTAGTAAATGTCCTAAGGTGGCTAAAGCGGCTAACGTGACCAACCCATAGTGGTGTTGGATTGTATTCTTATTACATGTTACTAAAAAGGTTAGAAGATAGCTTAGTCACAGTAACATTTGTTTTAGCGGGATACGTCTGTTTTTTTACATGGTGTAAACTAGGTTGAGAGTTGCAGGGTATTGTAAATACGCTAAGTTTGGCTAACGGTTCTAATGCAGCTAGCGCTTCTAACGCGGCTAGCGTATAGCATGTTCCGAACAAAATCTAGAGTTACTGTGATTGAATTTAATAGAGTCTGACAAAATGACAAACTTATATCTGACTCTCACTTAATGCACCTTATTGTTTGGGGGACCCTATATATGACATAATTATTAAAATAAAATTTTAATTTAATCCCAAAAATGGGGAAAACACTGTATTTGGAAAGAAATAAAAGATGAATAATTACAGGATTGACACCAAAAAAAAATCAATTCTAGCATCACCTGCAAGGACACAAGGAATTTTAGCTCATATTACATTTTAATCACAAAAAAAGCTTAAATTCTTGTCATAAAAATGCTAAATCAAGCGAGCATTTTTACCATGTTGATATGTTTTACCAATATGTTTACCAATATTTTTACGCAGCATGTTTTTTTTTGTTGACAAAAAAAGTTCTTTGAAACTGAGAAGTCAGTTGACAGAAATTATTTAATTTATTGTGATAAAGCTTTTCTTTTTACTTTTATTTCTGTGATAATATTTCTCCTTTTTACAGTTATTCCAGTTACAGAACTTCACTTTGATGTTTTGTGCTTTCTTTGTTTTATTAACTTGAGAATATAACTTTTCCTAAAAAAAATAATTAAGTAAAAATCTATTACAATAGATTCTCATGTCCAAATAACACATGAGAGATGGCAAAGAAAGTCAGAATCGGATCTAAGACCCAAACGAAAGTGTGAAATTTCTGGTATTCTTCTCTTATTCAAACTGAGACAGAGTAGGCACTGGAGTGTGAAAGCACAGAAAGAAAGCTGCTTGATCTGTGGCTGGTGTGTCCACCTGGATAAATACCGTTTGCTGCTCTTGCACCTGGAGAAAATCATGACTCAACCCCATGTCTCAGTTCCATAGTTGAAACTAGAGAGTGGGACTTTTGCATGAAAAATCAACACCTGATACGATCAAACTCCTGCCAAACGAGTTCACTCCACGCTGATATGAGCTCTCAGAGGGTAAATCTACAGCTTTTACTTCAAGCTGAAAAGATTCCTGCACTGGCAGGTTTCTGAACAACAAATATAGGTTGCTCAGTTGCAGGAAAACTGACAACTCAATGTTTTGACGCTCCAAATTTAAAGACCATTTTTACAATAACCCATACCAATATGTATTCTACTTCCAAATTCGACATTAATAGCAGATGAAATTACTAAACTTTACAAAAGAAGGGAACAATTGTAAGAGACGCACCAAATATAAGGGAACCTAAAATACTGTCCAAATATTGCAAAAAAGTCTTTGGTGGGAGTGAGATAAAATAAAGCCAAACACTTGTGTAACAGCATGACAAATACAAGAGAGACTCCTGCAGCGGATAAAAGGAAACCTAGCAGCCCTCTGTTATGGCGGATGTATTTGATAATTCGACAAAATTTGCAAAGGATAGTATCAAAGCAAACAGAATTACAAAGTGGAGTACATGACTTTAGATGACAAACCACTGAATGTCGTGGAAGACATTGGCTTTGGGAGGCTTGTGGAGTACACTGAACCCCGTTACCGAAAATGAGGCATTTCTTGGAAGTGGGCTTACCTGAGATGTGAACGTTGATTTTATTTGAAAAACATGACCAAAATTATTCTAGACTATTTAGGCAAAATAGTGTGCCCTCGCTTATCAAGGGAGTTTTGTTCTAAAAATAACTGTAAAATCCGCAAAATAGGATGATATGTTTTAAAGCAGTAAATCCCCTCACTACAGAGATGAACACATTTACATTTGTATCTTTTTTTTTAAACCTTAGTAGAAAAATAAGTCTAGCTTTATAGAATGAAAAGAAAAGTCTGATTGCAATCAGAGATTTATGTAAATGTGGCAAACGGAATGCATTGAAGAATTCACAAAAACCCACAAAGCACAGTTTAAGGGGAAAAGAAAAGGAAACTTGCAAAATTGTACTGAAAAAATCTGCGAAAAACTGATATCGCAAAAGGTGAACCATGATATGGCGAGGGAACACTATTTAAAAAAAATAACTCCACATTTGATATTCCGTAACTATTTGGTCTTCAGTCAAGTGTTTTCATTTTTATTTGGCTTCAGTCACAAATTTTCATCCCTAACAATTATTATAACACACAAAAAGAAAAATGTTGGTCTTTTAATGTTTAATCAGTACCTCTTTGACAGCACAGTGCTCAGTCCACTTCACTACATCAGTCCAGCAACTGATGTATGCCTAATCCATTTTAAACAACAGCCTCTGGATGTTTTGCCCTGTCCTACTTGAGCTCAAGTGAAGCCACGTTAATGCTAATACGACAAATGCAACTTTAATGAAATGACCTCAAATTAAACGCAAACTAATCTGCATCTCACAATAACTTGGGAGCACAAAGCAACTCCTAAAATGTCATGGATGAACATGTCTGCTGTTCTGAACTGCAATGTCAGGTCAATGGCAGAGAAATTACAGAATGCTGGCAAGAGGATGAAGAGCTGTCTGCACCTCCACACTGGTGTGTAAACAAGATAAATATATTTATAACAGCGAGCTGGACTGGTTTAGCCGTAGGAACACTCTCCGTGTGACGCAGGGCAAAGCAGTCCATTTAGACAAGTTCAATTCAAACGCACACCCAAGAAATGTAAACCATTCCTTTTAACTGGAATTGGCACAAGCTTTACCACCTTTTTACTGTGATCAAGTACAAGTCTCTGCCTGTTGGTCTCCTTTTACATGCAGCAGATGGAGCAGATGAAGATTACATTCAAAGTAACCTAAACAAACCCACCAGAGGAGCACGCCGATTCAACAATTTCTGGGAAAACTGAGAAACGCAATGAGTTTGACATCAACACAACCAGCTGTCATGGAGGAACTCCGCATGTCTGAGGCCTTTTTGTGCCACGTTTACAACAAAAAATGGATGTGAAACTCTGGATTTAGTTAAAATCAGTGACACAATCACTAAAATTTGTGATTACAACAGCAATTCAAAAGTAGCACTGAATATATGTAATTATCAAGGAGCTCTCTCCAGTTTTGATTAGTAAAAAAAAATAAAGGTTTTTAAAAAATTCATGATGTGCAACCAAATACACAGATTAATCGTGTTTAGCAAGAAAAACAGGAAGTAGTTTTGTTCAAAAGAGGTAAGGAAACCCTCACAGTAAACGTGAGAAAAAGGGCACAAAGAGAAACGTTGCTGCTTATTTCTTTTGTACTGGTGTCATTATGAGCCATTGTGGCCCATGTCAGTGGGGCGATGCAGTCACTACACTCACGTCAAGCAAATTAAGCTTAAACAGAGCAGCCCTTACATAACAAGACATATTTTCTCATTAGCAAGCAACCATTCAGGCCTCTGAACTCTTCAGCCTCTCTTGACGTGGACAGATTCCTTTTCTGTGTTATTTGGTGAGTTTTTTTTTGTCCACATTACTGCTGCACACATAAGGATCCAAAATATGGCATTTGTTGTTGAAATCTTAAGAAGTTGTTCACTTTTACGTGCCCATTTAGGAAAATCCATCGGCTGAACACAAATGCAGAACGTACACTCCATTAATGAGAGCACCCATGAAAATCTAGGACACAAGGACAAGAGTCTGTGAGGGGGCTGGTGACCTGTAATTAAATACAATGGCTGGCTTCTGGAGCCCTGTCAAGCTGAGGCATGAAGCACAACAATGGCAGGCCTGTGGACAGAGAGGAACCCAAGCAGAGAGACTCAGCAGATCGGACAGAACTTCCTACCCCTCCAGACACACCCAAAATCCAATCGACACACACCATCATACAAACATGCCTCTTGTTCAGTTAACAACAAGTACATTTTGGAACAAACGCTTGGATTGAAGATTCTAAAAGCCTTCACAGTCACCAAAGTAACTAATGCTTAAGATACATAAACTCCTATTGGAAAAAGAAATTATTGGGCTTTATTTGAGGATGCAAAGACTGTATGAAAAACTGAAAACCAAAAACGATGAACTGCTGATGGGAAATCCACTGCAGTTTGAACTGGGACGTGTAGCACAAACGATTAATCTGACTTGAAGCTGAATTAAAGTGAGCAGTCTGGTATGAGGTCCGACTGGTCCCAGCTGCATGAGAGGAAAAAAAACAAAAGTCATGACAGAACATCAAGCAAAACCGGAAAACCGGGGCAGACACTTTCAAAGGTCGGCTGAAGTCAAGAACCGTCTGACAATCGATTCTGAAAGTGTTTTTTAGAATGCTTGTTAACCTAATCCGTTGGTTTTTAAATTATATTAGCATTTGAAAAACAGCAATAACCACAAAGGCATATTAAGTACTACCTGACCATAATTTAAAGACCTACTTATCTCATAAAACCAATAGTAAACAACAGGTGCATCAAAGATCTGGTGTGTTTGTGAGTATAATGTAGTGCAGCGTTCTTTAACTCAGAGCCCAAGGACGACTGATTTAATTAAGTTCAAGTGTGAGTGGTCTGTAATGCAGCTCTTCAAATTCACTTTGCATACATCATGAGCCCCAAGTGCACTTAGACTGAAGGCCGCCCAGTGTAGCCACATCCTCCATAAGCAATTACAGCAGGACTGACTTAAATGAACAAACGCGCACGAGACCCAAATGAAATTTATTCCGATGATGAACTACCCTGAGGTTCAATGCAGACATCAGATAGCCTGGCTAACATCATCACTTGGTCTCACTTCAAAAGCAATGAGACCAAGAAGCAACACAATAGCACAACAAGCCCACTGGCTATTATCAAGCCTCCAGACGCGCCGCACTCTCGACCCAGTCCAGCTGAGCCGTTCCTGAGGTTCAGCTCTGGGTTAGTCCTCTGAGATTTGATTACCTTCTTCCCCACTGGTTACTGTGCCTGGCTGTGAAGCATATTAATGAGATTTCACCATCATTAGAGGAAAGCTAACTACATTAACAGGCTGGACTGTGGTCAAAAGAACTGGAGAAAAAGAAGGCAGACGGGACGAGAGGGGTAAAGGCCTTGCTCTTTGTCAAACCCTACTAATCTATTGACCACTGTGCTCACTGGGTTCCATTATAACTGGAGGCACACACATGCTCACCATGTGGTACACGCAAAGAGTGACAAGAGATTCTCTTGTCGTTCCTCACAGTGAACATGCAGAGGAGACATAAGGGAGGAAAAGACCACCATGCAACAGGCGGCTCGCTTTGAAGTCTGCCTAAAACACTCCAGTGGGATGCTGATGCAGGAGACCAAAGATTTAAAGACTCACTCAAAGGAAAATGGTGTTTTTGTTGTTCTTGACATGTTCTTGTAGAATTTACTGATGATGGAGAACATGTATTAAAAAAAATAAGCTCAAATAGCCTTTCTGAGTATTTCTTTATTCATATCATCGTGAATCAGGAGCAGACGAAAAAGATTCATGATGTAAATATTAGTCCAGCATTGTGTTGCTGAGTTGGAGACTGTCTAAAGCCGTTAGCCACGTTAGCATGGAGGATCTGGCATGATTCGTGGGCGTGGACAAAAAAAAGGGGAAAAAATGACTCTGGTCCTGTCTCTTTTCTCCATATTTGGAACATCCGAGTTAGGCGGAGTTAACGCCAGCCACTACGGCTGTGCCCGTGAGCTGACAATTTAGGCTTCAAATAGAGGACTGTGGAAGTTAACTGGTGAAGTCAGAGAGGACTTGCCTAGTTCTATACATGTCTATGGTTTGAACACATGGATGAAGGGAAGTGGGGGAGGGCTTGTTTCACGCCAACAGTCCCGCCCACAGCTCAGTGAAGATATTCTAGAAAAACTACTGCTGCTCTGCAGAAATTATGTCCTTGAAAATAATACAAGCTTTTGCAAATTTGGGTAAAAATTGCCAACATTTTTAAAGTAAATCAAAGCATGATCAGAGTGGGTCTATTATTGTCTATATTATTGTCCCAAAAGAAACATAAACATCAGCCACAAATGTCCAGACGTTCCCAGCTTTTCGTGAAGGAATGGGGACAAGGAAAAACAACATGCTTGTGAATGAGGACTGCTTTGTCAGCACTTGTCAATTACTGAAAAGGGAAATGGGAGTATTTCCTTGCTTACAGGAAAATCCTGCCATTCTCTGACAAAAACACATAACAGATTTCTGCAAAAATTGGGCTGCATTTGCTGCCTCGTAGAATCTAAAAATATAAAAAATATAAACCGCGACATGCAGGATCACAGAGTCGCTTGAACGCACCAACCGCCAGCTGTATGGAGAGCACCAGCGGGGTGTGTTTGTGTTCAAACACTGAGTGTGAACAGTTATTAAACGGTAGAGCAGGAGGAAGCTGACGGCAGGGCGGGCAGGCGTAAGTGAAAACACACACAAGAAGGAGGAGAGCCACCGGAGGTTAACTTTAGGCAGAAGAGTCGACGGCAAGCCTCACGCCTGCTGCATTCAATGTAACCCAATCCAGCCCTCCCTATATTTCCTCCATCTCCCTCTTAATTTCTGGCTGTCACTCTGGCATCTTTCTAATCCTCCTACTGTTGCTTTTCTTCTATTTGTAAAAAACTTGAAGACTTTATCCAGCATGTTCTTGTGGCATTTTTGGGATGAGGAGAACACGTTCTAGGGGAAAAAAAAAGGTCTTTGAATTTGGCTAAAGATGACATAATTTATTTTTTTTTAAACCACACAATAGCTGAAAAGATGATCAGAGTGGGTCTTTAAAAAACAACTCGGTCTAATATACCAGAATATTTTGACTCCCGTCACCAACTAATGTTCTGACAAAAGTAAGAGAACATCCAGTCAGTCTTAGATGTTAGCTTACAATCACTCTTTTCTGTCTGTGACGTATTATTTTAGTTTCTGTAAGGAACATCATGTTTTGGTATGTGTTTTTCTTCTTCGTCATAGAAAAATAGGGGCTACACACTGGCAGCCATGAGTAGTCATGCAAGTTTGGTCTGACAGCAAATCGATGACTTTCTCAAACTGCTCAAAAACAAAGGTTTTCTCGGATCAGCACAGATATGGAAGTGTTTATGTGAGCTACAAGAAGACTTTTATTACTTTCTGTCCAACTCCAAAAAGGCTTTATAAAGATAAAACAAAACAAAATTCACAAATCCTGAAATCATGTTTCTTTGTTTTTTTTTTTTTTTAATCAGAGGTATGTTCCACTGCAGCCTTTTAGTCACTGGTTCCACTTTTATGAGGCCGGATTAGGGGGATTACCGAGGATTCCCCTGCTTGATTTGCTCCACTTAAGCTGCTGGATGTCAATACCAGAGACCAAAATCTCATTGTAGCTACACAGGGGGAAAAACCTGAAGAATCCTTTGGAGGACGCAAGAATAAGAAGCTCTGGAGTAAAAAAATAAAGGTCTTCAAGTTTATCAGAGACATCACTGTGTCTTAGATGTGCTGTCCCTCAAGAGTCTTAGTAATCTTATTAAAAACAATCAAATTTAGAGTTGACTTAAATTTGACATGTTTTCATTTGACTCCCATTTCAGATATTCCTGTTTTTCTAAGCTTTGTTGACATTGAATTGTTTGCAGATGGTGCAGAATTTAAGGTGACAGTCCAAGTTGGAAATTTGAAGGCATTACCAACATCCAAATTTTGATGGATGGAGCTCCAAATTGAGCCCAGATTGCCCCCCTCCTGGGTGTTACGACAAGAAAAACACACACATACATGAGTGATAAATTGGGGCCTGAACAGAAGCCAAAGGACACGGCGGTGCGGGGCAGGAAACTGCTCGTCAGTCCAACCTGAACACCACAAAATACCAATGAGTTTTTTGTAGAAAAAACACACAAACACGTCTTTACATAAGGCTGATCTGGTGATTGCTGCCATGAATGTATGCAAATATGAGGAAACCCTATTTCCTGTTAGATTGTTACTAAGGAACAACACCAACACAAGTGCGTGGGCTTGTGTAACACTGGTTTAGTGCACGCTCTGTAGCTTTTGTGCGTTTTGTGAACCATCGCGTAAACCAGGCCTGGTTTTTATCAGCACAGTGGCCCCCATCGTGCTCATGATTCCCCCTCAAAGGGGGCCCAAGACAACCTCTGCCTTTACCCTGTCAGGCCTCTGAAACAACAACACACCAGGTTTTGCTATCACTGCAAGCTGGCAAATGTAAACAGAACCGAGAACACATGTGGACAAACTGGGGTGGGGGTGGGGATGGGGGGCATGCAGACGGAAAAGGTGAGCGAAGACCTTCCCGTAGTGGCAGCCATTTGTTTCTGCCGCAGAAATCCAGACTCAGGTGAATTAATTATGAGCCTCCTGACAATGAGCAGAACGGCTACAACATTTTCAGCATCCTGCATGCGCTACATTATTTACAGGGACTATCGACAAGAACATCCACGAGAAGCAAGTGAAACTGGGCAGCAGCGTTCCCCTGCGTCCATGCTGAACTTGCTGCAACTCTGCCTACTGACTGACAGCGGGACGATGTGATTTGGCACATGCCACAGGCTGATGGTGGATATGTGGCATTAGTTGATGGTGTGGGACATGACGGAGGGCACGACAGGGTAAAAGTCAGCCCTCGTCAGTAGCAAGAAGCCTGGATGAGTCCAATCATAATAGCACGTTGAGACTTTCTGTGATAATCTTAAATGCATGATATGCATTTGAGAAAATGTAAGTGAGCAGAGCTTAACTGGGAATTCTAAGGAAAGAATAGTGTGCAGCTAGGATTAGATTTTTCAGTAATTAATCCACAAATTTCATAAAGTTTAAAATCCTCTGAACAAAAAGTTATTTATATAAATGGATCGACTAAGCCTTGAACTGAGAATCCCAGCTGGCAAAGAGCCTTTGAAAAATAAAGTTCTGGTGTGGAAAGATCATGTGTGCCACATTTTTTAAATACATAAAAAGCACAAAAACCAGACGGGTTGGCATTTTTTCCTTTCAATTTCAAGAGGAAATCTCGCTTCAGTCCATTTGTTGACTATAGAATCAAATAAAACATCACTCACAGCTTTCATGGCTGGGATATCTTATGACACATAATTCAAGATCGAGGACGTTGCTGGAGGAAAGCACAAGTAAAAGCGCAGACTCAGACAAACTCCTCCTCACTAATGCCTTTTGCTCCAACTGTGCAAATGACTTCATGAAACATTAAGCCTCACTTTTTGCAGAGTTTTCGCAGCGCCTCGTTGTGCCCAAGTGAGTGACTGCGCGTGTGCTTCCCCACCTCAACGATAACAAATCTGCACTCAGGCATCCCGGAGCCAGAAGGGTGCCAAAGAAAACCCGGGCCACCCAAACCACAGCCTCACTGTGTGGCCTGTCGGGCTGATTCTTCATTAGACCTGCTTTTGATGAAGCCTAAATTTACATAGCAAAAAACCCAGCTGTAGTAAAGGTCTGAAAAAATGACCGACAATATGAAAGAACTGATGGTAGAAAAATGAAAATCATCTCAGGGGGGTGAGATGTGAGCACGGAAAGCATCAAACATCATGGTTGAGATTTACAGAGAGCTCCGAGAACACATTTCTGCTTTGAGCATGCACTGGAGGAGAAAAAAAACAGAGAAAACATTAAAACAAGAGTCTGTCTCCCTTCTGAGATTACACCTATACACGTTAACCAAGACCCCATTCTTCTCCGATGGGCTGCATGCCACACACAGTGTGGTCATGAATGTTTATGCTGGAGTGTTTGCTCCCCACTCACTAACACAGAGGTTATCTTCCCATTGACACTTGCTAATCCAATGTGACTGGCAGCATTCAATGCTCTCTGTAGTTAAGCGCATATTCAACACTGGATAAAGTGGGGTCATAAATATGAAGAGGGTAGGCTATTTGCATTAGAGGGCTGTAGTGGACACGGAAAGAGACGGAGGAGGGGAAGGTAAAATAAGGGAGAACAAGGGATCAAGAGAAAAGGAAGAAAGAGAAGAGGCTCAGAGGACCTGAGGAGAAAAGAGAGGATCACCCGGGACAGGCTTTGTCATGTTAAACCACCTCTCTCAACGCATGTACTCCCTTTCTCCTCCTCACCTCCCCCCTCTCTGTGGATAACACAATAGTCAATCATGGGGGGAATAGATTACAAGGGTTTGATCTTCTCAACTTCAGAGGAGGAGCATGACAGTGGAAGTGGGGGTGAGGTCGCGTTTGCAGCATGTGCGTGACTTGGGTCGATGTTCAGCGATGCTAAATAATGCGCCCTTTCTCTGCGCCGTTTTTCTCCTAACCCTGAAACCTTGCAACCCCTCATACTTGTCTAGATGAGTTAAAGCAATTGGATAAATTGCGTGTAATTTATCTTCAAGCCTCTGCAGGTCAATGTGCATTCCACGGCAGAACTCAAGACAGACAAAAGTTACCATCATAAATTAGCCCAGTCCCAGTGTCAGGTTGAGAGCTGAAAGGGGTATTATATAGCATCTAAGAGGTAATATTTGCAAAGGCGTGGACGAGGGTGGGGTAGGTGTGTCTTTAAAGAATTCGGTGGTAGGAACAGCTTCGCCTAATTTATTGATCTCATGTAAAGATAAGGAGATCGACAAACGTGTTCAGTCTAGCATGAACAGAATTTGGTAAGATCGGACACAATCGCTTCATTTCTTGGCTTTTGCCAGGATTTCGTTCAAGCTAGGAAGCCACAACAGCTGGTTTTGTTGCTGTTCAGGCAAATAAATGCATAAATCTAAAAGATTTAGCAATCTATAGCCAACTCATGGGCAGTTTAAAGAGGACATGCGTTGCTTTTGTTTACATCAACATTATGGCTAAGTTACTTTAGCCTAGCTGAACTGCTATAACTGATAAAAACTGCTAAAGATGTTCCAAATGTAATGCAATTTATCCCTTTAACACAGAAGGTTTAACTATTGACATTCTTTCGACTACCGTAACTCTTCAACCGATGTTTATGAAAGTAGCGTATTTCCAGCGTTCTGCTAATATACAACTCTTTACAGTAGTGGAGTGTTTACACAATCATCAATGAAAGGATTCTGTTGTGTTTAGAGTTCGGTGTTTAATGGTAATGTGAACTAACCCTAGTTTCTTTTAAATCTTAATAATGTTCAATGCCAATATGGTGGTGACAGCCTGAATCACATGGATACACTCTACAGTCTTTTTGTTTTTGTAGAACTTACACAATGTTCTCTTTGTTTTTCTTTTTGTGTCTTTAGCTGTTCGGTCTGGTTGATTTCAGATTGCCCTTAACAAACCATGGTTTAGTTGCAATCAAATTTAGTTATTCCTGCTTGTCGGTGCCAGACTTCAGACTCCATTCATCGAAAGAACGCTGGTCCAAACAGCTGTGGTGAGAATGCACATTAAGATTACCTGATCCGGGGCAAAGTTGAAGCTGTCAACTCAGATTGTCTGCACAAAGCCAGGTGTGTAAGTCCACTGAGAATGACAATTGAGCCTATAAATACTTAGCATCAAATTTAGCAAAGGCAGACTTCTCTCCTGTTATGCACCCTAATGATGAGCGATGACATGCATTTGATTTAGACGTCTGATGCAGACCGTCAGGGGGCTACTTAGAGGAAAATCTGGACAGAGCGAGTTGTAAACGGGTGGGCGGAAAAAGGCAAACTCATTCGTCTTCGGTGTCAGGGTTAATACAAAAAATTTTTAAGTCAAAATGTAGGTCCTTGTCAATAAGGATATAAAGTGTGCAGACAAATGGATGATGAGAGCAGCTGGAGTCATCAGGGGGAGTGCAGAGGGATGTTACTAGAATTTAATGAAGGACATGTTTAGCTTTCCCTGGTATGAGTTGTGCATTTGCCCTGTGTGTGACTGTGTGTGTGACTCTGCAGACACTAATTTCCTGCATAGATCCCTGACCTTTCACTGTAGCCTGGGGGAGCCATTGGATCACAACACACATACACAAAACACACACCATTTCCTGTGATATGGCTGCCCACCAGTCAGCAGACTGGACTCTAAGACAGAGTTGATCTTTTTCCTAAACAAAAGGATGTTTCAATTAAGAAACAGAAAGCCACAATTGAAAATAAATAAAACAATTTATCCGTTTATGGTAAGAATAGTGTGGGAAAGAAGCCATTAAATTAAAATAGAAACTGTGCAGTTACACAAAATTTCAGAATCACTTAAAAAAAGTCGAAATACTACTGTTTAAAGTCTATATTTTAATACTGCGCAATAAATACAAGAAAATGATCGTCATTGCAATACCAGCCTGTGTCATACATAGATTGCAAAAGACAGCGCAAACTGTGATATACTGTGATATAAACTGTGTTTACACACATGCTAAAACAATATGGGAGCTTGACCAATCGGATAGACCCCTTTCAAGTTACTGACCAATCGGAAAGACCTCTTTAAGTTATTGACCAATCTGATGGAGCTTTTTCATGATAGATGCCCACCTTCTATGATGACTTGGGTTATTTGAAGTATTATTTAAGCTATGTTGACATTTATTTAAGTAACACAGTTGCATTAAAATGGAAATTATGTATTTGTTCTTTGCTGTTCTGCTACCTGATCATGTATTGCAAATTCATATCGTCATTGGAATACTAATCACTAATATCACAAGTTTTCTTCATTTTCTGCAGCCCTGGTATAATATAACCTTTTGGCACTAACCTATTAGTCATTCATGCATACATTACCCACAATTCCCTCAAAAAGATGCAATTTTCAACATTTTTACAAAAAAAAAAAAAAAAAAAAAAAAAAAGACAAGACATTTCAAGTAAAGTTTATATATCTGCATTTATGGTTAATCTACAGCAGGAACACACCAGGTGAGATATACTGCTTTTCTAAAAAAACTGAGTGGAAGTAACCAGAGCTGGTCTTTCAGGTACACTCCCCCTTCCACCCCCCACCCCGTTTCCTCAGGGGTCCAGTTAACCCCAAGCTAGCTGGCCTTTACCACCTGCCTCTCTTGGGCTTACGCCTGGGCTTCATTATGACCCCAGGGGTGACTGGGTTCCTTTTTTTTTTTTAAACCCCGTTTCACTATAATAGAAAAGCACATAGTTAACTCTGTCCATTAAGCTAAGTGAGGCCTATTCATTATTAAACCCTTCACAATGTATAATTCAAGGGATATGGGGGACTGTCATGAATGCTGGTGAGGAAAGGTAACTTTTAAGGGAACTTTAGAATATGTCCTTAGTGAAAAGAGTAAAATGTTCAAATAAAACCAGAACACATATTTTAGAAATTGGAGATCAGAGAAATTAAACATTTTTTTTTCTTGCATTTAAAGTTTTCCAAAATAGAAATGCTGATATATAAAGAAGGTTCTACGTCAATAGTAGGTAATCAATATGGAGCAGGAAGTCTTGGAGTCCTTGGAGACAAGTGTTTAAAATCCTCTGGGATCTGGAGAAGACGGATGTGACCCAATTAAAATATGGAAGCTTAAAATGTCTTGCAACATTTGCCAGTACCACAAATGAAAGGATGGGAATGAAGCCATCCATCCAGCTGCTGATCAGCACAGACTGCTGAACCTCCAACATATTCCTAACAGCCAGGAGGAAAAAAAAAAAAGATTTCTTGGCGTTTTATTTTTTCATCCGAGCAATAAAATCGACACTGAAAAGTCTAGAAATCTGCCAAGCAGCAGCACCTGTCACTGTCACATCACTTTTTCAGGTGTACGTTGAGATCCTGACAGTTTTCCTTAAAGAAGGTGCAGCGCAGATAAAGATGTCACTTATTTTTACCATTTAAAGGAGAGTTTTCTAATTTTGATCAACTATTCCTCTTCAGTGTTATGCATCCCTTTTATTTAAGCCTCTACTGCAGAAAGAGATGTCGTAAAATAGTAGGGTGTAAGGGTTATTATATGAATCCATTCCTTTTCCTATAATCCAGGGGTGTCAGAATCCAGTCCTCAAGGGCCGGCCTCCTGCTGATTTTCCAGAAATCCTGCTCAATTTGCTGGCGATTACCTGGATCAGGTGTGTTTAGCCAATCAGGAGCTTCAATGGCCAGTTGGTTGGAAAACATGTAGGACAACGGCCCTGGAGGCCTGGAGTTTGACACCTCTGCTATAATCCAACTAGGATTATAGGATTTGAAGCATAGCAGGTTTATTTTACTATATTGTAAAAACTGCCATCACAGTGGACAACACAGCAAAAAGTGATCAAGCCATCATTACAGTCCAATGTGTGGAAACACTTCGAATTTTAGACAGATGTGACCATACAGCGTGTTCCAAATGTTCCGTTTGGATTATTTTTTTGTGGAAAAACAACAGTGGGCTCAGCTAAAATGTGAATGAACTTGTCATTAATTCTCGTTTGAACACATATTTAATTTACACTTCATTGTCATGCAAGAAATAAAAGGAATCCGGAAAACTTCAGGTATTTATCTCTAAGTCACACTGGTTGAATATTTAACTAAAGATGTCCTGGATAGATTTTAGGCCAGTGAATCAGATCGTTCAAAATGAACCAATATCAACTAATTGTAGTGTCAACAAATTATGATATGAATCGGATTGTTGTTAAAATGAATTGTTACGCCCCTAAAAAAATTATTTTTACGACTAATGATCCCTCTATAATGAAAAACAAAACCGACAGACGTGAATAACTGAGCGAGCCATTGCTACAAATCAAAGACATAAAGATGAAAAGACGTGGCAACAAACAAGTCTCTAGTCTGAATGCTTGTCAGAAACCTCAGTGAGGAGAAAGTTAGCCAAGAGCTGAAAGTGAGAGAAAAGCCTCCTAACCTCAGCCCTCTTGCCGTGTAGGCGTGCCTCCTTGGGGAGCCACCGATGTTAATACAGTTATTAAGCCTCTCCACTGAAGCTTGCTCCACCTCTCCAACCCCCAGCATCAAGGAATTCTCCCTGCCTGCCAGGCAGCGGGCAAGCTGCATCTTCCACAATAAGATCAAACAGTCCCTGGTAGGCCAGCTCAGGGAAAGCGGCTGATGGAACTCCTCACTGAGCAGTGCGGGCAGGTGAGGTTGGTTATGTCAAGCCCATGGAGAATCCCTGCAGGCTTTACGGAAGGAGGGGGGCTTAGACTTCAACAGCTCCTGATTCTCTTCCTCTCTCTTTAAAGTCAGCTGACCAAAATTCCCATGCTGCCCTTCTCAGTTCTCAGGGATTACAGACATGAAAGCAGGCAGATGTGATGGAGCAGAATTCTTCTGGAGCAAGTTTCAGGATGTATGTTGCTTCTGAGGTTCATTAGAGGTGATCGGCGTGAGGAAGCAAAGTCTGGGTGGCAAGGACAGAGAACAGGGATACCGGTCATGAGAATGGGGTGGGTCAGCAGAGGAACCCTCCTCATCTTTGTCTAATACAGCCAGGGAATTGTACTTTTTCATTGGGAAGTCTGATCAGGTTTAATTTTGTCCCCAATCCAATTCATTGAATTTTGAAAATTTGCAGCTACGGAGTCATGATCCAATACTTTTGTAAAACACAAAAAAATGAACACATTTAATAAACAGATTCAGTCTTCCCTATTTTCTTTTTATTCACAGTTTTATCATTTAATACTTAAACCAGGGGTGTCAAACTCAAGTCCTCAAGGGCCGGCCTCCTGATGGTTTTCCTTTAGCTAGGTTAGCTTTAGGATCTTCAGAAGTATCAAGCGTTTTTGATCAGATGCGATTCCTTTAAAAATTCTTTCAAATTATAAACAATGACCTTCGTTCAAAAACATTTTTGAAGCAAGTTCATGATGATGAGTAGCTCATATTAATTGACCATTTCTTTGTTTTTGAAACATTGATTTTCACTTTTTCCTAGAGCTTGCACTTTTGTAGACAGTCCCTTGGCAGTGTGTCTCAGTTCTTTTCACATTCAAATAAAAAGAAAATGATGTTTTTTCATTTGAAATGCCTTTATAAGTCATCTGGGTTAAGACAAACCAATAGCAACAACATTAACCTTGAGTGCACTCAAAATGTGTGTGGGCAATGCAGGAATGTGCATCTTGGCTGAAAGTGTTACGTGTGGCCAACATACATTTCCATCAGTTTTTGTGCTTGGTCACACAAAAATACACGTAAATTACTTAAGCCTAAAATAAATATACAATCCCTGAGCAGGAAACAACATCCGATTTAGATCAAATTTGAAATTACATAACCAAAACCCTTGCTTGTGTGTTTGATCTCCACAACTGAGCTGACTCAATTATCAGAGAAAGTCACAAGGCCATCTTGTGAGGTTTATCCCAAAGCGACTGAGCTCCGAAAATCACACACAAGGTTGTTGTTTCATGACAAATTAAGAATAAACGACGACAACAGACACTCAAAAGTAGTGCTGTGACATGTTAAATAAGACAGAGATTCTGTGGCAAACTCAATTTACCACCAGCCGCCTGTTAGCAGCCGCTGGATGACGGCCAAGACACCATCAGTAACACGAGAACACGGATAATATCAGGCATTGAGCTGATGCTCACTGCTCGCTTTTTCTCCTGGCTGTTTCCCTTCACATATTTCCTCATTCTTTCCCTTCCCGTTCCCGCTCAGCTGCTTTTTGTTCAAAAACGGAGAAAAGGGCAAAAATCTGGAGGCCAAAAATGACATTAAACTCTCTGAAAGGCTCCACAGAGATTACTGTTTGAAAATGCCACCCCCCTCCCCTGCAGTTCTTCAGATCCGTCTCTCTCTCTCATTTTCTTTCAGCTGAGAGGTGCTGACAGTCCAGACACCATAATCCAACTCCATTGTGGAACGGCCACGGCGGCAGCATCGCTGTGCGAAGGTTTCCCACGTCTGGCAGGAGGGCAGAGCGGAGTGTCACCGCAGAAGCTAAAGGAAACGCTAGAACCACTCGACAACGCCGGGGGAGCACACTTTCCCATCAGTCGGCTCTACAAAGAGCTTGTGCACCTCTGATTTTATCTACTGTGATCACAGGGAGGCTTTCCATCAACCGCCGCGCTGCGAGAAAACGCTGGAACTAATCCAGAGGGTTGAAAGCGGACAACACCGGTCAAAGCAAAAACGCACAACAATGCTTCCATAAAAGAGAAGTTAAAAGAAAATGCTAATAAAGCTGGTTTCAGAAAAGTTTCATTTAAAATAATTAAAGTCCCACTCATCTTTAGATATATTGTTAAAAATGAATTTCTCAGTAGCCTTCAAATTACGATTATGCCATTTTTAGACAAAAAACCGGTGTTGTTTTCTAGGACAGAATTGCTGCAGAGTGGCAGTAGTTTCACCTCTAGAGGTGTGGACAGGACAGTTGGTCCAGACAAAGCCCGCCCTCACTCTGCCACGTTACCATACAGCCCTTCACACGTCTAACATAAGATTACTGGTACAACAGAAATGGTGAACAATATTGGACCTCTTCAGCCATACAGTTTTGTTCCAGACGCCACCCAATACACAATACCCAAATATGCAATTTTTAAAACATTTTTTGTTGACTCCTGATTCACAACGGTTTAAAGATCCACTACAATGAAAATTGTCTTTTGTGTTTTTAACATGTTCTCCTAACATTTTTCTCATACTAAAAGACCTATATAAACAAATTTGCTATTCACCTGCATTTTTGAATATTTTTCAGTTGTAACCGCATCGGATCAGAAAACCGGATGCTTGAAAAAGCTCGTGCTTCTGACACAGCCACTGAAATGGGTGCGTCAAAGTCTCCTCCTCCCCCTGTGTGCACCCTGGCCTGCTCATGCTTAGTTGTGCTAGAAGGGATGAGCGTTCATCATTCCTGCTGTAGCGAATTGCAATTCTGGCACAAAAAACTGAATCGATCAAATAATGGTCGCCATTATTTTTGCACCGCTAATGCTAGCATGGGGCTATAACATCACACGTGAGCGCAAAACAGAGCTCTCAGTGACGGGAAGGGGGAGGAAGCCGGATTGAAGTCCCGCCCACAAACCAGAATTATATTTATTAACAAGCTGCTGTTGCTGGGCATGAAATGTGTTTTTAAAAAAACGACAAAGGCAACAATCATAATTAAGACTACTGGGAATGATTTTACAAAAGATAAAAAAGAAATGTTCAGAAATGCAATTAGAAGCTTAATTTTCTTTAAATTTGTCCACCATTATCAGAAAAATGCCAGAAAAACATGTTAAAAACAATTTTCAGCAGAGTGAGTCTTTAAGGCAAAATGTTTTTCTTGTTCAAAAGCTTAATTGAAAAAGCCCTGTCTTTCTATTCTTCTTTTCCTGGTCTTTTTAGTCCAATACAAAAAAAAAAAAAAAAACGATTTTTGCACACTGCTGTTAAAAATCTCATGGAATAAAAGAATGTACCCTCTGCACTCTAAACATTTCAACTGAAAAACCCTTGTCCCAGACTGAAGAGACATCCGGACTGATAGAGCTTCTGAATAAGATTACTAAGAAGGAGGAACATTTTTCTGTCAGTTTTTTTTTTAGAAGGCCAATGCCACAGTGAGGCTTTTATCTGAGGGAGAATATCAGACACAAGTGGAAGCAACCTCATCTGACCGAAGCACAATTCAATTATTCTCAATTTGAAAGGATCGAATGCGACTCTGACAAATGGCAAGCGACAATCCATCTTTGTGCCAAAGTATTTCACCAACAATGGCTCCCAACAGGTCCCAACAAAGGTTGTAAAATAATATCTCTATTTGAAAATAAGGGGTTGCTTGATATCAGAAGGCGTCCCTTTTAGAGCACAGAGCTTCCATTCATGGGAAACAGGATCCCGTCATTTGGGTTTTTCTGCTCATTCTTTTTCCTAAGCCTGTTCGGAGCTGTTCAGCTACAGGGCATCTCTCAGCCAACACAATGCATAAAGAATCGCACCAACAGGGTCCCGAGTCAACAAGCTCCCCGGTAACCCGAGCATGTCAGCCTCCTTCAGCTGAACATGCTGTCCCATCTATCACCATCCACCACTACACTCTGCCTTCTCACCTCCAACTCACTACTGGCAGTCCATTCCATCCCGGTCCCAGGTGGGTCTTTAGGAGTCAAATGTCAGAGGCCTGGCTGCAGCCAGACACGTAATGAATATGAAATGATTCTGTGGGAAAGGGAGCAGAGCCATGTGCATCAAGTCCAGACAACACCAGAGCGCAATACGAGAAACTCATTCATACATACAAGACAGTTTCTTCTATTCGTCAGATCTCTTTTGAACATTCAGACAAAAAAAAAAAAGAAGTCCAATTATAAACTCTGCTAAGCTCATCTGACACACTGAAACGCTCCTATATCTGAAGAGATCGCCTTCCTGCTTCACAAATATGGCTCTCGCCAAGGGGCCTTTTTGCTGCTGTGTGCAAATTATAAATATGACCAAGTCTGAGTGAATCAGACTTCTTTTCAGAACTTGTTTCATGCATTAAACAAAAAGTTGAGCCGAGCGCTCTCTCTGGCTCCTCCATTAACAAAGCTGACTGAGACGACAGCAACACGCGGCTATTTTTTGCCCCG
Source organism: Oryzias celebensis (assembly GCA_014656515.1). Classification (NCBI taxonomy): domain Eukaryota; kingdom Metazoa; phylum Chordata; class Actinopteri; order Beloniformes; family Adrianichthyidae; genus Oryzias; species Oryzias celebensis. Next base: position 53,230,975 of record BNCR01000001.1, on the reverse strand, counting down.
GCAGAAACTGACGGGCTCTTGTATTTTTAGCATCCAAACCTCTACCCTATTTCCTCGGCTGTCCCACTCTCAAAATAGAAGGGCATTCCACTGCAGCGTACACGCTAACAGCTTGAGATGTGCACAGTTGTCACAGACGCCCACAGGGCGGCCGGATGAGCGCGCTTGGTGTAAGAGACAGTTTTAGAGATCTGGTCTTGAGGGTTTTCTGCAACGAAGGATGGCATCGCTCTATATATAGCGGCAGCTGATGGAGTTGAGGACAAAAAAAATAAAAAAAATCTTGCAAAATATGAGGAAAAATTAGAGCAAGCTGGCATTAAAGATTAATCACGACACTGGCCGCTCGGCTCTGACTCGCCATGCAGAGAATGCCAACGCAGAGCTGGAAAACTGAGAGAAAAGAGACACTTTGGAGAATGAAAACGCCTTGCAGATGAATTCAGGGGTGATGAATGCCCGCGGCTCAATACTCAGACGAATCTATGTGTTCCATTATAGGGGGGTAAAACCTGAATATGGGCCCTCAGAGACGGGGAAGGGGAGAGTGTTCTGGTGAACTAACCATGCAGAGCCCATTGCGAACGAGCCATCTGTAGAAATAAGTAAAGAAGTGATTACAACAGGCCCAGCTCAATTTCTGACAGTTGATGCTTGACTGGGCCTGTAGAGAGGAATTGATTTAAATGAAGAGGCTATGAATATTTTATAGGGCAGGGCCCCCCTGCGCACTCCACCTGCCTTCTACCTGAACTGGTTTGATCTCGCCTCTTGTGCATCTGAGTTCAGTGCAGGGGAAGAATGCAATTATCGATAGTGAGATTAGGACCCCATTGTCACAGCGTCCGCAATCAGCGGCTTTCTTTAAGCCCTTATCAATCAAGCACTCTTGTCTGCCCCACGCCGCTCATCAACAGTGAGCTCTGCAATGAACACCAACCCTTGTTTGGGGATTTAGCATCAAACCAAAGCGCAGAGTCCGATCCGACAGTGAACTCATTCTACAAACAAACCCAGGCCTGTGACCCAGCTCCACAGTGTGTTTAAGAGTGGGACAATACTGGCAAAACGAGATATAATCCCGTTACCCATCGACTAGCATTGTCAGCACGAGTCGAAAAGCCTGTTGATCTGCAGACATTCAAGGTGAGGAAACAGACCTGTTCGTTACAAAGCACGACGCACGGAAACAAGGCAAAACACGCCCCCGCCTTTTTGCTCGTAGGGTGAAACTCCCGCTCTGAGGGCATCTCAATTTAGTAAATGATGACTTGCATGAAAGTTAGAGTGCGTTGGGGGGGTGAGTAGCTTTCAAGGTTGGTGGCAAGGTGCCGTTTTTGGAGCGAGTGACGGCAGGTTGTGAAATGCTGCCCTGCAGCCTTTTCCCAGGAGAGCAGTAGCAGCGATGCTGAACTCACTTCACCCCCCCACACTGCCAACGCCATCATTGCAAACATACCTTAGTGACAAAACATGTTATTGATGTTCAGCTGAAGGTGAAGGCGAGCATTTTCACTTCGGACAAACTCCAGTCTCTTTTCGCCCACAAAAACCTGTGTTTTCCTTACTAAATCACTGTCGCCAGTGAAAGGCTTCAGACCTCAATCATACCCTCAACCCTCCAAAAAACTCAGCACTTGAGAGCATTTTACTTCAAGTTTAAGCCAATTCATACATTAAAAACACATTTTTTTAAATGAAGTTCCTTATCTTTTAGCAAACCAGATAGATTTGACCTATTATGAATATGCTGGTTTTAGCTAGAAACAAGGTACTTGTGAAAATGTGTTTCGCATAAACTGTCAAACATTCACCAAAATGAAGGTAAAAACCCAGAGCAAAACCTTTGCAAGTTGAATAAACTTAGTCTGTATTAAAAGTGAGACAGTATACTCGAAGTTCTCATTAGGCTTATGTTAGCTTCAAATGTTCCAGTTAAGTCTGAATAAATACTCAGCATACTTCCTACGCTAAAAGTACATTCTCTATACTAGACTTGCTATGCTTATAATTAAGCAGACTTAATGTAGTAAACTTAATGAGTACTACTATTTTGCTAAGGGAAGATTTATATTTTTTAAAGAAATACCCCATTGACATATTTTTTGTATCCACCAACAAAAAACTTGAAGTCCAACTTCTATCATCTTTTGATCTATTTTCAAGGCGTTCCCAGTAGTCTTTTAATTACGCTGTTTTTGGCCAATATTTTAAAAAATATTTTAGGTCTAATTTCTTGGCCGAAGTTGATTAGAAATTTGCCTCTGAATTGTGGGAATGACTGTTGGCATAGAGAAACCCCGCCCCACTTCCCCATCCCAATACTGAGAGCCCTTTGTTTACATGCTCTCCTGCTAGCTTACAGCCCCTCACACTTCCAACCCAACATTACCGGTGTAACAAAACTGGCGAGGAAAACAAGTTTAAACCCGTCTACAAGTGGAAGCATCGGAATGGGGCAGAGCAAAAAGCTTGAGGCCTGCCCTGCTTATTTTTTATGACACAAATACGCCATTTTTAAAGTGGCATTTTTTTCCATCTGCTCTTGATTCACAACAATTTGAATAAAAAAATACTCAGAAATGGAACTTTAAGCCTACTTTTCTCAATATATATCCTCCATCATCAGAGAGATGCATATTAAAAATACCAAAAGCATTCTCATTTGTAATAGCTCATGCAAAACTGTCATTCTGAAAATCCAGAAAGATCCTCGACTGTTTTCTTCCCTCATTTCTGTACATCCAGACAATCCAAAGGATTAGCACCATGTCTGTTCCCTGATCCTACAGCTTCTGGACTGATGGCTTTGCAAGTGCGTCTTTTATTTATCCAACAAAACACATCAAATATCGGTCTTTCAAACCAAGCTTCTCAGTCGACATGACTGAGAAGGAATCCTGTTCCTACAGGCCATTGCACCAAGAAACAATAAAGCACCATCTGTTTTTTGTGGGCCTCATCTCTGAAGCAAAAGGACTTCCGCACTAAAATACCACATGAGCCAGATTAGGCTGCCAGCTACTCGACTCTCTGACACACAACAGCTCTGTTGCTCGTTTTGTCCTCAGAAGACAAACCAGTAAAAAGTTCGTCTAGCTCTCGTTATTACTCACTGATCATTGTTTTGTGCCGTGAAAGAAAAAAAAACACACCTGATGCATTCCCTCTCAGTCTCTGTGCTTCATACCCCTATTATTTTTCTTTAGTGTGACAGTCATGTGAACAAGGTCATGCACATTCTTTCATGCATGAGCCCCTAACTCTGCAGAGGGTTCTGACGGGCACTCTGCTGGAAAAAGAAGGAGAAAAAAAGCACATTATATCTGTGAAGCTCTGGACTTTGTACCACAGGAGCTCGGAACCAGCACTCTGCATAGAAACTAATTACAGGCAGCGTGTTCACACCGAACAAATAAGGTTCTTTTTTCAGGACTGCGTCTGCAGAGAGAAGTCGAGAAAGAAGCACCTCTGCAGAACGCCAGAGATGAAGCATTCATCTGGATTAACACTCTGCTACTTTAATGGGCCCAGAAGGCCATTTTAGGCCAGATTCGCTTCAGTGAAGATTTCACTGGTTGCACTTTTGATAGACGGGCCCTTGTGCAGAATTTGGGATGTTAAAAACTGTTGATAAGCTGAGTAAGCCAGATTTTTTGGAGCTTTTCTTGAGCTCAACTGGTTTGGATTTAGAAAACGAGACAGGATAATACAAACAGATGGATGTTTGTTCAACCAACATCCCCGGGATGTGCATTAAATTTTTTATTACTTTCAAGCACACACCTCCCAACACACACACACACACGCACACACACACAATTCCTCCTTTGAGCAAAACAATGTGGAGTCCAGGGATCAGAGGTCTTTTCCTAGGCCAAACCCCCACAGTCTCCCACAGACGAGATCACATGGTTTGAATCAATGCTGCCACAAGAGCTGTGGACCGGTTCGATAAGGTGTCTGCTCTGAAAAAAAAATCATTTTCTTAACATGTTTTGGTGGCTGCCAAACTTTAGAAATCCTGGTCTAAATTTCTCTTTGTTGCATGTTCCTATAGACGAAGGAAATTGGCCCTTTAGAGCCTTTGGAGATTCCTGCCTTTTACGCTTCTCCAGCTATGAAAGACAACAGAAGTGTCTGTTGCATAAAGGCCTCCATGTGGTGCAGCTCATTTGAGGGAAAGAATGGAGCTCTGAGATGCTCGGCAATAAAACCCAGTCAAAATAAACCCCTGCATAAATGTATCCCAACAAACAAGACCCCTAACATTTCAAAGCAATAAAGTTGCTGCAGGTTTTCCAGAGGAAACCGATAAGTCTGAAAGGGAAGTTTGAGCTGATTAAAGCTGGCGTTTCTTCCAAACATTGTTCGTATTAAGTGCATATTTCAGGAACGCCAGAGCCTCAGATTAAAGGGGGCTTGGATCAGAGCGCAGCAGCCTGGCTGAGGTTTTCTCAGGAGGAAAACACAGACCTGCGCGTTGTTCACAGACACAAGAAAGTGGGTCAAGTATATATATCGCAGCAGAGAAGCGTGCTGATGGGACATCATATCGTAAGCAAGCTGTGAGACTTGGAATGCGCACATTTACGCACAACCTACAGTGATTGGAGCCGTTCCAGTGCTGGTTCCTGATGGACGCGCTGTAGGGATGAGGCGCCCCGGGCACCAGTCCTTTCTCTGGGATCAAGCATCCTCTGCTCTGGTTGTAGTAATCCATCATTAAGAAGGGGTTCGGGCTGGGGTTCAGTCCCACAACGTCCACACTCTCGTACATCATACGCGGCAGGGAGGCGGCGAGGAAACGTTACCAGGAAAGCCGAGTGCGGACGCGCGCACCGCCGAGCCTCGGCGGCTCGCCACCAGCGGAGGTAGAAAGAGAGGGCCGGACGGGAGGGAGAGGGAACTGCATCAAAAATGATGGGAAAGTGGTAAATCCGACCCCAGTGGGGGCATTGGGGCATTTGGCATCTTCGTATTGATCGGAAACCGAAGCGACGACCGTCTGGAGGAGCTTAATCCGCCGCGCTCCGCTTCAGATCGAGAAGAACAGCCCGCATTGTGTCCGTCCGAGCAGCAGAAACGCACGGAGCCCCGCAACTTCCCCGCTCAAACGCACAACATGCGAGGCTCTATCCGGAGGACCGAATCCTGTAAAACTCGTTCTGACTCAAACGGAACCCCTAAAAAATATCTCTGGAAATTCCGCCGAGTTGTCCTTTAAGGTCGCGCTGTCCCGTTAGCGCGCGCGCACACCGCGCCTGCGCTCCCCGGTTCTGACTGGTGCTGCGGGCCACCGGCGGCTCTCAGGCGTCAGAAGCCGCTCTCCATCCGGGTCGGGGGCGATGCGTGCGTCGGTGAGGGGCAGAGAGGGCTGGATCCTTACCGCAGCAAAGCGCGCCGCTGCCGTGTTCTGCAGAAATGTGACAAGGCGCAGCAGCTGAGGGCTTAGACTCCGCCTCCGACGGGCTCCGTTTCTGCTCCCCCCTCTCCGAGCGCCTTTCATGCGACGCCCCTCCCACTTTTAACCCTTTCAGGGACGTCACCACGGATCCCCTCTCTGAACAGAAACACAGTTGAGAACTTGATGAAGTTATATAAGCTTATTAATTAGTCTTTGGGATCTCCACCCACAGAGTGCTCGCTCCATCCTCCTTTTCCTGGAAGTTTCTTCAACTTTTTTTTTTCTTTTTCAACAAATCCAGGCTCCTCCTTCCATCCAAATTGACCCCCCATGCTCCTCATCAGTTCCTACCCTCCGATGTTTTCCTCTCCCCCAACCTCCATCTCCCTAATTTGCCTAATGCTATGCTGCTGAACTTTTCCTGAACCCAGGGAAGAAGGCAGCCTCACCTCCTGGTGACCCACAGCCTGACTTGGATTTGTCTCTGTGGCTTGCTCTCATCCCACATTATTCAAGGTTTCCCACCTTGTACACCCGAAGTAACACCATTACACATTTCCTCAAGTGATACCCAGAGAGGCGCCGCTGCACAAAACCACTCAAAGAAACACAGAAAAAGTGGAAAAGTCACCCCGTCACAGTGACTGACACTTTTCTTACGGCTTCTTTACAGCTGGAGTGACGTCTGTGCGCTTGTTTCGTCTCCGAGATGCATCGGATTCCTCCAGAAATGATTAACCGCTCCAACTCTGCAACATTCTTATCATTCAGACATGCAGCCGTGTCATGCACGGGGATCCACTCCTGGCCAATAAAATTGCAACATCCCTTGGAAAAGTGTGTGGTTTATCTTTTCAAAGCCAAGTGATGCACGGAAGCAACCTGTTGGTAATAGTCAAAACAAAGAAAAGACGCCCTAAACTGTAACACTTGTCACCAAAACTCACAGCTGTCGACACTGAGTTTTCTTATTTGACTGTTTATATTGTTTTCTTGCATCAGTGCACTACTGGTATTTTGACAGTATGTTGAGGTCCCACTCCAATCATCTTGTGATCTTTTGTGAAAGAAAAGGTCTTTTAATTGCAGTTTTTAGGCAAAAACCCCCCCAAAAAACTGTCGTTTTCTAGGACAGTTTCTGCACCGTGGCAGCAGTTCATCAGAAATTCACCTCTGAGTTGTGGGTGGGACTGTTGGGCAGGAAGTGAGCCTCTGCTTATTTCCCATGATCCCACAGTTTACACGGCCTCCAGCCTGGATATAGCACCTCACAACTGCAACCTAACATTAGTGGTGCAACAACAAATAATATTGGAGCTATCCATCTGCACACTTTTAAGCCAGATGCCAGCTCAAACAAAGAAAACGTTAATGGATTTATTTCTCTGCAAGTGGATGCATCAGAATGGAGCGGTGCAGGGAGATTTTGGCCCACCCAGTGCAGTTTTTACCTCACAACTGGAAAGTGTTTTTCAAGTGGCATCTGCTCCTGATTTACCACACTTTGAGTAAAGAAATAATCAGAATGCAATTTTTGTCTTACATTTTTATATATTTGTCTTAAAAAAATATGCTAAAAGAGCATGTTAAAAATGCCTAAAGCACATTTTTATTGCAGTGGGTCTTTAAGGGATACATTTAAAAAGAACCTTGTTTGCTTCTGGCATAGTTTTGTTAATCTTGTTAGCCAAAAATCTGACCTTTAAGATAATCAATGTGGATTTCGTGCTCCATCTGCAGCACAACTTTAAAGACCTGCTCTGATAAAAATTGGGTTTTTGGTAATAGGGGTGTGGACTTCCAACAAGCTCACTCCTGATGGCCAATAGTGGTAGAATTGTTGACTCAGACCAATCACTGCTTCCTGACAATTTCTGTCTCCACCGTGGCGGCCATCGTATCTCGAAAAAATGTCGACTGTATTGACTGAATTTGGTTGAAGCCGGAAGAAAACCATTTTCAGTGGATGGCGTCACATTCCAGCTCTCATACACAGTCAATGCAACAGACGCTGTTCTGGAGCAGAAATGATGTCACCATGACCTCTGTCATCTGATGTGTCCTACCAGCCAATAGGCTCAAAGCCCCACCCCCACGTCATTAGAGGAAAATTCTGAATTGAAACTGTAAACTGAGGACTGAAAAACTGTCCAAAAACAAAAATTGAAACTTTAAAACAGCAGCTTTTACAAATAAACTTTTTTCCCCTTTGTTAATAGTTTATAGTTTTCTATTCAAGATTCAAGCATTTCGTCCAATTTTTTTCCTTTTTTTTTTTTTCCAAGTCAACAATTTGGTTTTCCATTCACTTTTAACTGACCCTGATTTGACCCCATGCAGAGGAGGAGCAAGTACCAAAAAGTAAACTTGAATAACTTAATCCAAAAGAATTGTTACTTAGCTGTTAAATGTAAAAATAAAGTCAACACGAAACCAACATTTATCTCATGTGTCCTTATAAAAACAAAAGGTTACTTAGGTGACAGAAAACACTGGAATCGTTTTCACAGAGCTAGGCTTTAATCTGGACCCGACCGACTTGGCATAACAACATCTCACCTCCCTGCTGGCTCTACACCTGAGCCAGCGGCCACAGCTGGTTCTGACCACTGCAGTTTTGGGGAAGAATTATCAGCATGTAGACTGGCAGGGGGGCCTTTGCCTGCTCCGCCCCCGCGGACTGTGACACTTAATGCAGGCCTCGGTGTATTTACCCTCCCTGATAAGAGCCAATCCACGGGCCATGGCAACCCGCAGGCTGCATTGATAGCCCCACATTCCTTGACGGGATTAACCCTTTGAGTAATGGCTGTCAAAAATGCAAATTTTCCAGGCGCTGCCTTCTTTTCAAAGGGGAGGACATTCAACCTTGTGTGATACCTTCTGATTGCATGAGACAGTCAAAGAGATAACAGACTGTTGACTATTACTTAATGGACAAGTAACAGATTAAACCAATCTGCAGCCAAGTTTATCTAATTTCCTAATGGTGTAGCCAAGTAAAAATCTCCTATGGCACCTAGTTGTTTGAAGTATAAAAAAAATGTTTATACGAGTAGGAATGTGTTACATTACGCCCTATCTCTGATGAAACCAATCAGAGAAAGGACCACAGAGCCACCTCTGATTGACTGAGGTTCAGATATTTCTGTTGTGTGTAGCCTCCATTTGCAAATGTTACTGTCAGAGGCGAGCTGCGTTCATGGATGTAGCCTTAAAAAAATAGCCTGATTAAAAGTTCACCTCTGAGTTGTGGGTGGGACAGTAAGCACAGAGCAAGCCCTTTCCACTTTCCACTACCCGTTGCTGTGAACTCTCTGTTTACATGTTCTCCCACTAGCTTACAGCCCCTCACACCCTCTAGCTAACATTACTGGTGCAACTTTCTTTATATTTGTCCTTCATTATCAGAAAAATGCCAAAAGAACATGTTAAAATGCCAAAACCACGGTTTTTATCAGGGTGGGTCTTCAAGTATTGTCAGGCCTCATCCGTAGTAAAATGATAAAGATTTGGTCCCACGGAACACATTTTTACTTCTGTTGCACAGTGGCGTGCACTCACAGCGATGGCGCTTTGATTAAAATCTATTCCCTCTGAATGGTCCAGAAGCTGCTAGTGCACCTGCAGCACGAGCAATTTATAGTGGTTAAATTTTTTTAGCACGCTGTTGTAGGAGACAGATTGTTCAACATAAATGGTGGATATTGTAGGATCTCAAACGTAGGTGGAACAGCGCTCAACACCAGTTGGGTTTCGGGGGTGGTTCTGCTCATTCTGCGGGGAAGACGTACTGTTTTATAACTGCGGGACAACTGTTAGCTTCAATCGATGTGAGGACAATAGGAGAACTTTCATTATGTAATTATAGTCTTTTCAACTGAGCGTAAATAAAAGGGAGGGGCTACTTATTGTTACAGAAAAATAAGAGGATATACAGTTTACCAGAACTCCATAAATGGTCAATGGATTAAAACAGATTCAGAATAAACCTATTTTTTCTTCAAAATAATATTCTTTTTGACAGAAACTGGTTAAAATGAGAAAGTAGTCAGAATAAATAACATAAGAATCAGTGCATTGTGCAGTAATATTACATTTGGTGACATTTGTGTTTTTGTATGTACAAAGAGAGGGCGTTAAAACTAAAGACAGCAGAGAATATAGCGGCTAAGAAAGCAAATTGAGGGTCTGGAAAAGGAATATGATAATCAATCCTGTATTTGCCTTAGTTTTAAATGACATGAAATAATTTGTAACTGTTTTAATGTGAATTTCAATGCATAGAGTGAAAGAAGAAGATGGGGAAATTAAAAGGACAGATTCAGACTTAAAAAAATGATGACACTGAATAATACTTTTTTTTGCTGATCACTTAGTAAAGTATTTTCAAGTATTGGAGTGCTGGAGGGTATAATCCTAACATCTCCTCTAGTTTATTCATGCCCAAAAAGTGATATGACCAGTTTTCCAGCTAAGGTACAGTGAAAAACCAATGATATACTGCACTGTGTTTATTGTGAGGACTGTGGGAAGACGATAGCTGGCAATAGTGCATTTGTGACTGGTTCTAAACCATTTGGAGTTGAAATGCTGAAGAAGCATCTATCTATAAAAGACATTTCATGGTGCGATAAACGCCCTGCTCAAGTGTCCCCTCTCGATTTCAGCGTCAGTCAGCAGCAAATGGACAGCAATTTAAGACCAAAAAGTGACCCTGCAACATTGTGCTGTTAAATGCAATCCAGTTCAAGATGTGGGTGCATTGAGCTTTATGCTGATGCACCCAAGAAGATAAAACTTTGTGCATGGGTGCAATAAGTTAGCCTAGAGAACTAATTTAAATAAAAAAGATTAAATATTTTTCAAATATGGTCCCAGAATGGAGTTAAATAAATTTAAGCATTTTATGTCAACGAGAATACCCAAAAGTCACCATTCCATGTTTATTGATTAGTGGCATAAACTAAGCACTGTTTTAAAATATTTTTGCTAACAGATGTGAGCAAAAACAACAACAAAAAAGACTGGAATGTTTAGTTTTTAATTCAGATTTTCAAAATAAAATAGTGTTATTATTCTGAAATCATTTTTCACTGGTAAATTAAAAGCATAGTTGTTTTCATTGAAGGAGGTACATTTAGATACTCTGTGCTTCGTTTAATACACAAGAGGCTTCAGTAGTTTCTTTTGAAATGACAAAGATTGATAGGGCTGCATTTTTATGGACACAATGGGAGTGACAGGTGTTTTGCATTCCTACTGTTGACCGTGTTGTCTCAGTTTTTGCCACAAGCTGCCTAAAGCTGTGTACAAACATTAATAAGGTTTATGTACAACCAAATCACCCCAAAAAATGAACATTATATATGAATTAAAAAAATAATAAATAAAAAAAAAAAGAAATGAACTTTCTTTTGGTTTAACCCTTTTATACCAGAGCTGTTGCTGGCAACAAGAAATGGCACAGGCAACCATAACTCTTTGACCGTTTCTGGAATGCAATTCCAATGGATTCCGAAGCTGGTTTTATCCGCATGAGCATCAGTTGGTTTACGCAAACTGTATAACCACATTACACATTTGATGTACAGTGTTGGAAATCAGCACAAGCCACTTTTCTCCGTGTCAGTATAAGTTGGTTTACACTAATTGCGTAAACATATTTCATATTTGATGTATGGAGTTGCATATTCAATTCTATTGAATTCCATTCTACTGTAAAGTGTTGCATATCAGCATAAAGCTGCTTTTTAGCCTCCAAATCAGTTGGACTTGTATTAATTGCGTAAACTGTTGAAGGGCTATGGTAATTTGAGGAATGCTAACACTGAAACTCAAGCTCTGATATTAAAGCATTAAAGAGTTGCTTGATTTCACACCAAAGTTAGTGTTAAAGTGCACACAGACGTCGCCTCGTACTGTAAAGTTATCCACATTAACATTTGACATTGTACCATTTTGCCACCAGCTGAATTTTTTTGTCAATAGACGTAATGTGTAAAGTAATAGGTCAACCAGGAACAGCCCAATACTGCCAACCTCAATGCGCTTTTGCAACCACCTATCATTTGAGCATAGTTTGGTCAATATGTCAATAGAAAACTAGCACACAGTCAGCAGCCAGTTAAACGCAGCAGAGAGCAAAGGGCATAATAACCTTGTTTGAAAATGTCTTTGAATTCACACGGAAAGATTCATTTAGAAGAACCACTTGGCCTAAATTTGCTGCACTCAGTGCACAGAGTGTGTCAGTGCGACAAATACATCACAACCTGGGAAAGTAAGAGCTGTCAGTGGTCTCTACTGTATCCTCACGACAGAGCAAACATTGCTTGGAAAGAGTGGAGCTGGAGCCACAAGAGGTTCAGACCCCATTTACACACCCGTCCAGGTGGCTGAACATGCTTCGGCATCAACAAGTGCCACACTCCTGAGAACATGGAAAAGTACTTTGGAGTGGCAAAGTCAGAGAGAAAGAGATTGAGCTTCAATCCCTTAAGCTGTAGCTGAAAGTCAGGTCTCAGATGCAGACCGAAGGCTTTCAAGGACATAAAGCCCAAGAAAAATGATTAGCAGAAAGGTATTCTGACTGACAAGAAAGTGTTGTTACGCAACAAAAACTAATCGGAGGAATACTGGAAAACATGAAGCAAAGCTTCAAATGAGTGCAGAAGTGGGGAGGGAAAGGGGGCAGAGTCAAAGGAGGATTTTAGGAAGGAATTCAAAGAGTTTTATGGGCAAGGGTGGAAAAGAGATTGCTTGCTGGACCTTGATGGTGTCAAACTATTTTTACTGCCCCCACTCTCCGTCTCGCTCAGTCCAATCAGGGCTGTTAGAAGTAGTAAAAAAAAGTGCTTCCCTGGCCATTCCTTTCCAAAGGAGATGAGCTGACAGGTTTGAACAAACAATGGGGTTGTTTTGTCATTTGGATTATTGGGGATGATAAAAGGAGGAGGGGGAGCATTGCTTTTTTTTTGCAAAAGTGGAATCAACTGTGCTGGAGCAGACTGGTTTAGCTAAACAGTGAGAATTTAAGTTCTGGAGAAAATCCTCCAACATCTGCAATCAGCTGTCCTTTGACCCTTGTGTTCCTGCACTCTAGAGACATATTTTTTCCCCACAGGGCTCTATGTCAACTTCCTGCGCAGTGTGCTCTTTATTGGAGTGGACAGCGAAATCAAAACACAATCAAACGATCTTAAAGTCAGGCGAAAAAAGTGCTAAGCTCTGGCTGCCTGGAGACACTTAAAAGAGAAGAAAAAGGGATCAGACCTGCTGTATCACTAGGACAACACTTTGTTTGGGTAAAAGCCATACCCTGACAAGATAAGGCCAGACATGTTCGAGTTAGAGTGGCCAGGGCCTAATTTTAGAGTTCCTGTCTGCCTTAGTGGCTATACAGGCATTCACTGCTACACCTCCCCCCAAGCACTCCTGCACATGTACCAGCAGATGGCTAATGCCCAGACGATAAAAGAAGCTGGGACAAGCCTCAGCAAAGCTTTCCATCTTTCTTAAATCTTCCCAGCAACCTAATAAAGCAGCACAGCGGGGGGATAAAGGAAGAGATGTCAGGCAGGAAGCACCGAAATGTGTCCTGATCTGAAAAGCAACAAACCTTGAGATGACGATTATGCTGCCCTGTCAGGCGGTGGGACAAAACATGTACACGTCAGCCGCATTATCTGACGACGGCAACGATCAACGCCATAATCCCTCTCCTGCGCCAGCCCCCCTTCCAACCCACTTGCTACAAGCTGCCGACTTCCTTGTACCGTGATCACATTTCCCTTGAGTGCGTGCCTGTGAGTGCCTATTTGCTTTCAAACCTACCTGAAAATCCACAGCCTGTGTGTAACCCCTCTATTCCTTTGACTGTCTTTAGAGTTTCTGGGCTTATTTGCACAGCTGGATTTGGACAGCCCATACAGACAGCACCAGCCAAACCCAACAACTGTGTTCCCCGACAGCCAGCCAAAGTGTAATGAGGGCCCGACCTTCCATGTCTGAACAAGCTCTAGTTATCGATGCACACAGCACTACATCCAACTCCCTTCTGTCAATCTAACGGATAAACAACAAACCTGGACCTCAAGTTAAACCATGGTATGGATCACCACATTGGTTTTCTCTCTCCTCTGCGTTTGCCTGTGTGGCTGCATGGATCTCAGTGAAAGCACCCTCTGATCATTATCCCTTTAATGTCCTTGCGACAGCAGATACCAGCCTCTATGGGACGGGTCTATATCTGCCCATAAAGCCTTTTATTGTTTGGCCAAGCTTTATGGTGGCCGTAACCTGGTTTTCTCATTTTTTATGGGGGCCTTCAGTATATCATTAAAGTGAGGGAACAAAGCTGCCCACCATTGGTGTTTACTAAAGTATGGCCAACCTATAAATCCATCGAGGCCAGCGGCATTCTGGAAATACCTCAGCAGAAAGAGAAGAAAAAGACAGAGGAGGAGGGAGGAGAGGCAGCTTATTGTAAAGCCTGAAACAGTCCTTCCTCTTCAGCCTTCAGTTAGAGCCCATCTCCTCAATGATTATTGGGCCTACATGTTCTTTTGCAATGAGTCCATCACTCAGCAAATCAAGAGAAAATTGCAATGGATGTTACCCTGGAGGAAGAGTATACCAATATCTATCATGCAGGACTTAAAATAGCCCCCATTAGCTGTCAGATACAGGGAGGCACTTAGTACATACAGATGGACACAAAGCAAATTCAAGTGGGAAAAAAAGGGACATAAAAGTGGCAGCTTTGAGAAAAACTGTTCTGTGGGAACATCTACCTGGGAGCAACTCTGAAACTCTATGTACCTTAAAGACGCACTCCAATAAAAACATATTTTTGGTGTTTTAAGCATCTTCTTGTAGACTTTTGCTTATGATGGAGCACATATGTTAGGAAAATTAGAATCCAAATTGTATTTTTGTGCTTTTGTCTTTCTTTCAAATAACTATGAATCAGGAGCAGCTGTAAAAACTTGTAGCAGTGACGTAGGTGCTAAAATCATCAGACTCTGATGCATCCACTTGTATATGACTAGATCTGTGCTCGTTTTTGTTTTCCTCACCTGAGCTGGCTTCTGGCTTATAACTGTATAGCTGGATACTTTCGATATTGATCGCCATTTTTATAGCACCGCTAATCTTAGCTAGGTGGTTGCGGGGTAGCGCCAACACATCTCATCTACAACTCAGAGGCAAATTTCTAGTGAACTACTGCCAGTTTGCAAAACCCATGTCCCAGAAAACTGCAGGTTATTTACATTTGTCTAAGAACAGCATAATCATAATTGAACAACAACGTTTTTAAAATAGATCAAAAGATCTCCAGAGTTGACATTCTCTTACTACTGTTGGGCGCTTCAACCGTTGACGCAATTAACGTAATTTTAGCAAATTCTGAAGCGGACAAAAGCAGCCTTACGCTGATACATAACACATCACAGTAGTAAAGTGCTTAAGTAATCAACGTAAAGCAGCTGATCCATCTTTGTGCCGATGTCCATACAGTCTTTAAGTGTTGCACATTGGTACAAAGCAAACATAAAAACCAGCTTTTCTCCATGTTACAATCAGCTGATTCAGCGTAAACGGTTAAATATTTACGATATCAAAGAGCGTGTGTTGATAGAAATAAAAATAACAAGTTATGTTTCTACCGTACGTTAAAGGACAACTATCACTGCTGTAATTGCTGAGCAAGTCCACCGGGAAGGTAATTAAAATAACATATCTTAAAATTTAAATTTCAAGCTGATTTTAGATATTTTAATTATTAAAAACTGGTCAGACGGACATTAAGAGATGCTTGAATGTGTCTGTTGAGGTCGTCTTTTAACTTTCGCAGCGAATCTCTCTGAAGCTTATTATGTAATACATTTTAATAAAAGATGAGGAGGAAAAAATCCTCCACTGAGACAGTTCAAGCAAAACCTTTTCACAAAAGCAAAGATTTTCCCTAATATTAAAAGGACATTTCTTCATTATCTTGTTGTATTTTTTGCCTTTTGCACATGTCATGGCTTCTTATTAACAGGAATGCCCCTAAACCAAGACATTAATTAATGACCTAGAAGATAAAACAGTTAGAAGCCATCGTGGAGGCATTGCACAGGGAGAGTGATGAATGAGATGAACTCCTGCTGGGGAGAACAGAGGGACACAATGAGAGGGAGAAGTAAAACTACGTCTTTATCTCAAAAATATTTGAAGCTTTTGATTTTGCCTTTTGGGATGATTTAAGGCATTTCATCTTCTTTCAGTGCCATTGCTCTCTTTGCTATCTGAAGAGCTACGTGGAGCCAAATGCAGTTTTCTTTTCAGAGGTGTGATGCTTAAAGCGGTCTGAAAGAAACGTGTGTGTGTGTGAGGGGGTGTAAGCGGTATGCTTTAAGTGGATTGTGGATTGTCTTCAGTCTTGTGCCCAACCCAAAACATAACACTTTCACAAGTGACCTCCACTTAAGTGGTGCCCCTAACACCGGCGTCAGGCAGGGCACAGCAGTTGTTGTGCTTGTTGCACAAAGACTGAATGTGTGGTGTGCATGTGTGTGTGTGTGGAGTGGGGGTATCTGTAATACAGCTCTAATCCTGCTTTGTTCTGCTGTAAAACCGACTGCTCTCCTCTCAGCACGTCCACCTGCTTTAGACCGACTTCCATGTTTAAGCTCCTGAAGGTTTGTATCCTCAAAGTAACGTGAAGTTTTCAAAAGTGCAGAGTTGGTTTAGATGTTAATGAAACATGTGAAATCTCTTGCTTAGCCAGCAGGTTTTAGGCGGGGGGGACAACAAAAGCCCTTCGGAGAGCAACAGACTGCGACGGCTTGGAGTATGACAAATGCCTCTGCTTTTGCCACCACTGTGGCCCCTGCTGCTCTGCATTTTACACAGAGGTAGAGAGGGGGTCCTGCACTAGTCTAACATGGAGAAGGAAGTAGGGTTATTGGAATGGATGCCTGTGGCATGCAAATGTAGAACAGCATCTTTACCTCTAAGGTTACAATGTGTTTTTAGACTGTTTGGTCTGGATTAAAGTTTGTTTCCATGAACAATCCATTTCATTTGGGCAGGTGTAGGAATCATACTTAGGCTCGGATCAAACAACAGAACTCTAGTCCATTTGCAGATGAATATCTTATGCTACATATACAACGGGCACGTGTCGCGCTTTCAAGTTTGTGCGGAACGCGGGTTCTTGATCGTCCTTTTAGCATTTCGTGTTCACACTGAACTGTCCAATACAAGCGCACCTACCTACAGCTGTAAGAGGCTTGTGTGAAACGCAGAAGTCGTGCAAATCTTGCAAATCTCGCTCCAGGATTTTTCTTTCAAAGCTCTATGTCGAAATATGAAAGATTTGGTGTTATATATTCTTTCTGAGCACAAACCACAAATATTAATGTCTCCTCCATGATAACATTTTTCAGTTTTTCAAAAATACACAAACTTGTGTAGCAATGAGTGAACGTGAGAGCTTTGAACATGGAAGCCCAAAACGTACATATACCCAGCCTTTAATTGGAATATGCATTGCCGAGCCCTGTGGGAACATAGCATTAAGCCTTACGTGTAGATGCTACCGTACTGTTAAAAGGTTACCGTACGACAGTATAATCCATATGTCATATATGCGCGCAAATTACATTATCCTTCCCAATATTTTATGACACTCTTAACACTTGCACCACAATGGTACATTCAATTTTCATGGAAGTTCTTTGAGGTACAGAATGGAACTACAACACTCCTGCAGCCACTCCTCTCTATGACCCTGTTCAGGCCCGGATCAACCAAAAACCCACAGCACTGATACGGGACAAAGCCTCCCATGCAATGTTGAGTCCAAATACATTATCTAAGAGCAGAAGTGATGTAAAGACAACCCGTAAAAAAGCCTATAACCAAAAACGCATTAGTGACAGTCACGTTTAGATAGAAAAATGTCTGCTTGGGAAACTTAAATTAGCATGAAATATCTTTTTCTTCATTTATTTCCCCTCTGGTCAGTGTTTGTTTCAGCTTATCCACCCACATACGACTAGGTGTGTTAACAGTGGGATTGTAACATATAAAAGTGCAGTGTGAAAGAACTTTCCACACAATAAAATGTGGTATAAAAATTCTTCCTTTAAGAGCCTTTATAGTTCACTACAGAGCTCAACTCCAAGTCTAGAGTATGTGTGTAAATATATATTACTGAATACGAAGAAGATATTTCAAACAAAATCCAGTCCTAGGGGTCAAGACAGGAAATCAGAGAACTGAGGGTAACGTAAACCAAACATTTAGTACAAACGGTGCAAAAGCATGAGGTGTTTTTTTCCTGTGATCAAGGTTTAGGCACAGGTGGAACAAAATGCTCTAAGCAAACCAATCTCAGCCAAAAAACATAAGAATGTGTTGTAAAATAGATTTGGAACTTAGAAGTTGTGCTAATATCCTCTCAAACTTTGATAAAACAAAAAGGAGGATTTCCTAAAGAAAAAGCAGACAGAGATTTTAAAAAATGGAGTGGCTTTAGACTAATGGCTAGACGTCACAATAGTTCTCCAAGCCATCTGTGTTGTGAACCCTTCGATGGGGGGGTGTCCCAAAAGTAAGTAAATAGGCCGAGACAAAACGTGAAAGCCACAGAGGAGCACACCATTATGAGGATACATCTTGCTTTTCTCTGCACGGTACCAGAAGAGGAGGAGGGCTGATACATGAAAAAGAGGCCTGATAATATTTAACCAACAGAGCTCCATCATTAATCTGGACCATCACCCCCCCCACACATCATCAGTTCTTTTGCTCTGCTTCAGGCCCATTGTCATTTTGACTAGGGCTTCTTTTCAGTCTTTATTCAATATTTTCAAGCCATTGTTCCACCTTACAAGCACCCCCTGAACTACATTACTTTTCCCACTCAGTGCAGAAAGTAAAGGGGGCGAGAGCCGAAAGAGACACAATATGTTATAGTGTCAGGGGCAACAAAAACAGCAGCCAGCCGTGTCAAAAGTCTGGGGTTTGCATGCAAACTCCAGGCAGAGAGCATGGCTCAGATTCCTCCCTCGTACACGCACACAGGCAGTTTTTCTCCTCGCGCCCACACAGAAACATGCGCACACGCAGTGACCTGGCGGCTCTGTTGGGCTCTTTGAATGAAAAAGAGAAGTCATTTATCCGACTCATCTTTGTTGCACCTCGCAGCATCTTTTAAAAACACTCTTTATTCCTCGCTAAGGCTAAAGCTGCACCTCACTGACAACATGATGGAGAGCACCATTCTGCCTCCTTTTCTTCCAACTCCCTTTCTCCCTCCCTCCTTCCTCCATCTCTGGAGCTTCTTCTGTCTTTTCTTCCTGGCAGCTAACAACTCTTGCAAAAAATAAAAACAGAGGATAGGCTTGAGTGGGGATCTCAGACAGCAGAGGTGTGTACCGACATAGGCACTTGTCTGCAGGTTTATATAAGATAATTTAGCAATGTATCAATACTTGCATATTTATTTTGGAGGGTAGGAGCAGCAAACATAAACACCAACCAGTTCTGGACATCTTCCATTTTTGTTCATAAAAATTGTTTTTTTCTAAATGAGCCTTAGCTTTAGTTTTTTATTTTTATTTTTGCTTTATCAGCTCATCCAACATCTGCTTTACACTAAATTCACACTGCCATGAGCAAAGCTCGTTCAAACGAACACTTAAAAAGAAAAGTTTATGTAAACACTCAAATATGTGTGTTTCGGGCTTCCGAATTCTTGCGATTACTGATCACTACGCAAGTTTCTATAAGCATTTTCGACTTTATGCACAAAGCGTTTAGCCATTCAACGCGTGTTACAAGTTAAACCAGTTGTACTTTGAACCATCGGGGACTCTGATTTGGAAGTGATTTATAGGTATCTTTTGTAATTCACAGAAGTTCCAACTGTTCGTGCCCAGGTGGAATGTATCAGAATAGAGCTGTGAAAGAAAAAGCCTGGAGCAAGATTTGCACCACGTCAACGTGGCCAACAATACTGGAGCTATCCAGCCGTACAGTTATGAGCCAGATGCCATCTCAGACAAGGAAAAGAAAGATGTACGATAGATCTAATTTTTTGTAAGTGGATGCATCAGAATGGAGCAGAGCGGAGAGCTTGGAGCCCGCCAAGTGTACGCCACAAATTCGATTTTTATCTTTTTTTCATCTGCTCCTGAACGATTTGAATAAAGAAATATTCGAAAATAAAAAAAAGATTATCGTAATTCTTTAAATATGCCCTCATTCATGAGAAAAATGCAACAAGAACATGAAAACACCAAAAAAAAGAAGAGTTTTATCAGAGTGGGTCTTTAAGGACCAGAAACCTGCATCAAAGCAAAAGAAGAATTGTGCTATCGCATTCATGCCTCTGGTGAGTACATTTAAGTCAGCATCTCATCTGTCTAGACAGTCGAGACGTCTGCTCGCTTGTCCGTGTGTTTGGACAGTGAAATAGTTTCTATGCAACCAAGCAGACATCAACATTAACACCTTGAACCAACTTGGAAAACAGCCCTCCTCTTTCCATCTCCCTTCTTCTCAATCTGTTCTGCAAAATTCCTTACAACCAGAACCATGTCCTTCTTTTTCTTCCAATATAAAATGATGCAGAATTAAGAAAGCTTCCAAAAACAACATGGAGCTCTGTCAGTCTTATTTAGCCTGTTTTTGAATACATCAACCCCAATTAACAACAATAATTCATCCTCCAGACTATGTTGCAGCCTGTGTGTAAGGCCCCAGATGTGATGCTTGAGTGATGCAGCCGCTTCTGCATTACCACCATTAGAAGCACTTTGGTGGAGAAGTGGGACAGGGGGTTTAATGGCTCCGAGTTGCAAGAGTCTGGACCTAAGCCTCCTGTGAGAGCTGGCTCTAATCCAAGCAAACATCTGTAATGGGAGGTGCCAATGCAACGGCCCCTCCTCCCAAATCCCAGCATTCCTCTCCCTTCAACAGCTACACTCCTACTGAATTGTCCAACAAAAAGGGAGTGGGCAGGTCTTCTAATAATTGGACACACAGATAGGAAATACATGCCATAACAAACAGTTTCTGGTTTTTTTTGTTGCTGCAGTGTGGTGATTAAGAAGCAAAAGTTGCCAAGTGGATTGGGTCAACAGCTAAGTCGCTGTCTGATACGAGTATGAAGTTCTAATGGGTGATCTTCACAGTTTCACTGCTCACGACAGAGGCATGCTTATACCTTAATGCATGTAATGGTTTAAAAACCCAAATCTGCTTTGACAAAATCTGAAAAAAAGCATGAACATTTAAGATAATTACCATCGACAACCAAGGTTTTCAAAAAATGTATATTTAGATTTGAGAGATTTTCTAGTCCAAGTAAGAAACTGGGTGTGCATAATTCATAAAGGGCAGAAGTGACAGTTAACAGGAGTGTGTCAGGGGGACAGAAATATTTTATCTATCCATCCATCCATCCACTTTCTCCACCTCACTCTGCTGTCGGGGGTTCAGATAAAGGATAATGGATCTGTTGACATTCACCCGTTCCTATAAAAAAAAAAATCTTCATAAAGCAGCACGCAAAGTGATGCAAAGTGATGCGGCTCATCGGAGCACTAAAGAATGTAACGTGCCTCGTGAATTAATTCTGTATGGAAATGTTGTTATTTAGTGTTTTATCAAAGTGCAGCTCAAAGTAATGGGGATTTATAAGTGACTATTCATCCCTTTATCACTTGAATTCACAGTAGAAACTGAGGCAGTCAGTTTAGCAGTAAAAAAAACAAACAAAAAACTTATTTCTATTTGGATTAACAACATTTTCTGTAAATAAAACCTACAGTCCACACACATGGGATAAATCAGCTGCAGAATGAAGGTGTGTTAAAACAATGTTGATGTTTTCCACGCGCGAGTTGTTTCTGCTCAGTTTTCCAGAGTTTGCAAAGAAGAGCGTGCTTCACTTTGGCTTCATGTGCAGGTATAATAGATATGCTCTTGCTTTGCACTAGTCTATTTTTGAATGATGCCAAAAGTGCTCACGGCTGCTCGTTTATTTGTGTTTACCTTGATGTAACTGTACAAAAAGTTTTCTTCTATTTATTTATTTATTCATATACATTCTGCACGCGGGAGCTCTTCATTCCAACTTTCTAATTTTAGGATGATGGCTTATAAATGTTCTCATCATGACTGAATCTGATCATATTTCTTCAGTCTGCAGAATGAACAGCGTTTGATCATGTTTGGAAATTCAATATAATTCAACTTATTCCAAATTAATATTATATTGTTATTTTCAGGGGTCTAAACCATACATTTGATTGGCTTTTTATTTATATCAAACAAAAATTCCGGGGAAAATAATGGTGGAAGTCTTAGCTTAAGGCTTGATTGCTTTCTGTATGGGGGGTTGAGCCATACAGGTGCTGTATGTCCTTGGGATGTCTGGGCCTGTGAAAGTTCGTAGAGGGCAAAGATCCACTCTAATCATATTTTTGATCAATTGCAAAAGTGTTCCCAGTTGTGTTTTATTTATTATAAAGCAGTTTTTTTTGCCAAAATCAAAACCATTGTGTTATTTTCTTGGACATAGTTTCTGGGTTGTGCGTGGTACCATCGGCCCTTCCCTACCCTGTTGCTGAGGGCTAAGGAGAAGGAGTTATACAATATGCTGTTTTTGAACAGGAAAAAAGGTCAGAGAGAAAATCTTTCCTTCATTTGTATTGCTTGAAATGTTTTAATTTGTACAGTGTTCACTTACATATCCCAGAAATGTCATTTGTGTGCATAAAACACATCAACAGTAAGATAAGCAGACTTTAATGTCTGCAGTGTTACTCCAAGAAAACAAAGATGCTGATATACAGACATAAGAAACAGATTGGCTGCTGTGTGTTGACTCACACCTTAAAAAGTAGTTCCAGTCACTTAGCTTCAATGCCCTATATCACTGCGCAGGCTTCTTTAAAACAAACTTTTTACTTCATCTTCAGGGCAAAAACAAGTGGTAAGATATGAACTTTCTCTCTGAACTGATGCTTTATTGAACTTATCGTGATGATCAGCACATATATTGGTTTCCTCAGCATTCTTGTGTTACTGTGACCACAGGCCGCACCATGTATGAAGTAGTCCGCTTTTTGTGAAAAAAATAAGAATAAAATACAAAAAATTGATTGAGTATTTATTTCTTTTCTAAGTGACCATGGTATAAGTGGAATAATGCCCGAATCTCACTAACTTCACCCCTACTTATCCTTGTGTGTCGCTACGAACTCTCGCCCACATATTTGAACTTTTTGCAGGCCTGTCCAAAGTGCGTCCCATTCAAATTTTCACTGGACCACGGGCTCCTTTCATAAAATAATATTATGGGACTTCCAGTACTTTCTGAAAACTGTGTGTATGATTTTTTATTGCAGTCGGCTAAAATTACATTTTCAAATTCACCATGAAGAATCACTACCAGACGAGACATGCTTTTTACAATAAGCCAACTGTGAATAAATGCTGCAAAAAAAATTTACAAATCAGCAGTGATTTTGGTAAAAACGAATTTAGATGTTTGGTTTTTTTTTTTTTTAATGGGAAGAAGTGAAAAGTATGCCATGGCAAAATAATGTTCATTAAATGGTTCATTTAAATGTAATGTTATTAAAATAGTTAAAAGAATGTCGGGCGGAATTACTGGCCCAAACACATTTCCACCTCACTAAATCTGGCCCTCTTTGCAAAATGCTCTACAGGTTCACCAAGATGTCTACAACTTATATTTAGTGCAGCCCACCTGGATGCCCTGTACGGATTTCCCCATTTTATTCCCCACTGACAGCCCATATCCACCCATAAGGACAATTGTTACTAAGACTACTAAGCTTTCTCTGAAATTAGTCCTTCTGTTCAAACATGCAACATTTTAATAATTCCAATTAAATTCTAATACATTTTCTACTTTTCTATACTTGAACTACGTCAAAATGGCACTATTGCAGTCTTTTACATTGCAGCTAACTACCTTGCAGAATGCAAATTCCAATGCATTCCTGTGACTCCACTTTCACTCTCAAGTACATCCCCTTAAAAGCCCTGCAGGCACAGTGCTGAGGTAGCTGCCAGACTACACCTCAGACTTTACCTGTCAGCTGCATCCAGTTATTCAGAGTTCTCCAGGCAGAGCTCAAAGTGATGATTATAATTTATGTCAGAGAGACTTCAGCTGAGTAACAACGGCCAGAAATGCAGCGACTCCTGAGACTGCCCGTCACAGCCACAGTTGACCTTCTGTGAGGTGTTACCAACCCAGAGTGGCGTGTGTGCGGTTTGTAGACAACAGCTATTCGACTTTAAGGAAATTAGTGCAAAAGGTTTGCATTCGTAGTACCCCGTGCATGTACTGCCCCACTGTATGTGCAAGCAAATCCCACCATCAGCAGCATGCAGGTGCACGATCATTCCAGCAAAGAGATAACAATGGGACCATGCCATCTCTATTGCTGCCTCTGTGTGCCAAAAAGCCACTCATCTGGCAAAAGAGCTGACTGGGACACATCATTCTGTGGCTTTTTCTTTTTTTTTTTGTCTAAAGGAAAACTCCACTGCATGGCAGTGACAATCAAGCTTAACTGCACAAATCCTTTTTTATGGTTGGTTTATAAATGTGCCTTTCATATTGTCTTAATTAGATTTTTATCATTTACTTCAAGCCTTCTAGATAAATAAAACCGTGTTTAAAAGAGCAGCACAAATAGTACAAAAAAAAGACTATTAGAATCAAATTAGAGACATTTCAGCAGACACCTATTCAATTGTAGAGATAGAGCTGCTCTCAGGCCAGTCAACAGTTAACAAAACACAGTCCTGTGAAGGCGTGATGAAAATTCAACAGAAGGGGAGTCAAAAAACATCAAGACAAAGTATAGAAACAATAAAGTTAATCAACAGGGTAAAATCTGGTCTTGACAAAAGACAGTGGAAGATTTTGACATTGCAAAATCAATTCTTTTGATGGTGCATGTGAATAACAAGAAGTCCTTTCTGTGAGCTGTCGGGATTTCTTAAGTATTGTGACAGAACAGACCACGATCAGAAAGGAAGGACTCAACCCCCACTGTTTAAAACCTCTACCCAGTCTTGCCCCATGTTACATAGTGTTTAGCACCTTGAAATTTGGGGAAGAAAAAACTGTAACATCAGCTCAGATTGTAATAAAGAAAGTTGAGTGAAGAGGGTGGCGGGTGGAGGGGAGTACATCCATGTATAAAACCAGCTTATTTTAAAAGCTGAAAAGATGTGGCTTAATAGCCGCACTTAAAATATTGGCTGAGTCATTTGGTAACTATGTCTGTCTAGATTTAGCATTCGACGCAATTAAAATGCGTGCGGACATGCAGCAACGCGCATCTTGGCCGCAAGTATTACGAGTGGCCAGCATGACTTTCCATCAGTTTTTGTGCTTGGTCACACTTAAAATATGTGTGAATAACATCAGGCAAAATATGAACCGTTAGAAGACTATCTGCTCAGATGAAAGGTGGATATTTTCAATAGCAAGTCAATTAATGGAGGATTATTCAAACTTGTATTTTATTTGTGAACAATCTAGGGGAGTAAAACAAATACAGTTAGACAGGACAGTTATAAAATAAATACTGTCCATTTTACACAAGTACTGCTCTTTTATTGTTGGTATCAATCTTTACCATGTTTACTTTTATCTGAATTGCAGAGAAAAACATATAGTAGAACAGAAAAATCTTTCCTTTAATTGAGGTGTGTTGGAGATGTGAAGCCTTCCTCAAAAACCCAAGTATTGTAGATTTTTCTGGGTAAAACGAACAATTGTGCCGTGTTTACCCTGCATCTGCAGGCATATCTGCTTGCTTCAACACATCATTTCCTCTCCTTTCTCTTATCTTGCTCCCTTGATTTAAACTGATCTGTCCGACGCTTCTCCTACTATTCTTTTCGTCATCACTCACACATATGAATGTTGCTCGGCATATCCGTAGTCTGAGGAGGAAATGTACAACTCTGCATAATCAACTTAACTGCTTTGCCGTCTGCCACTGAACTGAGCAGCTTTGAGGCTGACTGGTCACACGACTGTATTTCCTCAGCTTATGGTGAAGCTGTCAGATGCCCAGGCAGTCAGTGACAGATGAGCCAGCTGCTTCTCATCTGCTGCTCTCAGTGGTTCCGATGACTAACGAGACTCTCTCAGTTTGTATGTTTTATTGGTGTAAAACCTCTGTCTTCCAGGCTTCCATTGTACGCAAAATTATTCACACACTTTAAAAAACAGCTGTACATTTTTTTGCACCAATTTGGGACTTTAAGGAAGTGGATGAGTTTATAAAAGTTTAATTTAAAGGCAGTGATAATGACTCTAGAAGATACTGACTTCTAACTACTCTTTTGTTGAATATAAAGAAAGGGACATTAAACAAAATATGGCAAATATTGGCTTTCCCCTCATAATCAGGCCAATAATCAATCACAACTAATCCCAGCTGTCCCCCCATGTGTGCAGGAACCAGGCAAAAACGTGGATTCTGGAAGGAAAGAGGATCCCAGCTCATTATGAGACTTCACATTTTGTAAATGTGTTACGACATCCAACTCCAGTGACCGCTTGCCTCCTTCCTGCTATACTCTTCATCATCAAGATTACGGCGTCAGATTTTGAGCAACGGGACACCAGTGCTTATGTCAGACCCCAGCTGAGTTCAGTGACCTGGGTGGGATCATTATTCTGACACAAACATGAGTCATTTTTGTCTGAGTTGCAGTTTTTGAAAAGTTGCGTACATTTTGTAAAGTTGAGAAACCAACAGAATTTCAGAAAATTCAAAATCACGTTCAAAAGAAAAACAGGAGTTTTTATGAAGAACCAGTTTCTGAGGAAAGACTGAAATGATGCAAACAAAACAAAAAATAAAAAAGATCAGAGTTGAGTAAACACCGGCTAAACCACCCTACTAAGGTATAATTTGAGTAGTCTGGTGTTAACCTTTCTCTGTCTAAGACAAAGAAAAGCACGGGACTTTGTGTGTTTTAAATTGTTTTTCCTTAAAAAAAATCAGAAGAAGTAACACAAAAAAAGGCAAATCAGTGGGTACTGATGATTCAAGCCCGATGAAGTTACGGTTGAGTGCAAGACTCACTTTGTGTGCACAGTGACATCAACACGGCTTCAAAACAGTCTCTACTCTTCTTGGTTCAAGGAAAGGCAGGTGCCACCTCAGTGAAAAATACAGAGGTACACTGCCACATATTCTTTCTCCTGGATTTTTCCTTCTGCTTCCTCCTTTACATTGATGCTTCTCTGAACCAGATTTTTTTCTATGCTCTTTGTTTTCGGTCCCACTTCACTTCCCCCAGTCCCTGTCTCTCTCTTGGGGGAAGTCTCAGTGCCAGTCTGGAGTTTTATTTGAGTAATTTACATCCTCTCTGACAGCCTTCTGTGCCCCCCTACAACCCTCTGCTTTTACTACAAGCAGACCTCATAAAACAGTCATTCTCTGTGATGAGAAAGGGAGCAAAGGGGAGTGCGTCTGGCTGAGCTTCAATCCAGAGAAAGCTGATTGTAAAGAAAACAGGAACACATGGTCACTTGTTGTCCGTTGGGTGTTTTGTGTACATCTTTTCCGTCTGGGCAGTCCAGATTTGGGGCAGTTGATGGGTCTGTTTCTTGACCCAGCAAGCTTTAGTATATCCATGGATCAAGTGTTAATCCTCTAGTCATCATGTGCTTGCTGTGTACTTAACAAGTTCCCCCATAGGGTCAAGGGTCAAATAGTAATTCCATTAATATCTGGCACAGACTTCTAAAAGCTCATTTATGGAAGCACAAAGGTATTCCATCGACTTCAGTCAACACAGATGGAGTGAAGGATTTGGAACGCTCAGCCAACACAGAGCAGCTTTTGTGCAACTTCTAAACAACAATAACACGAAGCTCAACAAGACGTGTGGGTCAAATGTCAATTGGTTAAAACTAAAGCCTTAATGGGCAATTTTCATTCTTCTTCCATTCATTCAAAAAGCAGATCTTAGTCAGACAGACCTCACAACTGGGAGGAGTCTACATCTGACAATGAGTCTTTTAAGAGGCCACCCCCATGTGTCCAACACGTATGCTAGTGAAAATTTCTAGTGATTTCTTTTCAATAGTTTAAAGCACCAACAAAAAAACCTAGAAAATATGTAGGCGTCAGGTAATCGACATTCCCTTTAAATGTTTGACATGTCACAAAGTCGTTGATGAACAGAGGAGAATGAGACAAATCTTACCAGTAATCCTTATACTATCTGTCCGCGATCAAAACCCTAACCAAACGTGCAGCTATTGAATCCATACTGAAAGTTAAACTAGTTCAACTTTGACCAATCTGGATTTGGATTTGGTAGTGACAAATGGGCAGAGTTTTTTTAATTCACGGAAGACCCAACCGTTTGAAAATTGATTATTTAATAAGTCTCATATATTGGAATAGTGGGCTGGGCTCCCCTTAAAATCTGGCCGCTCCTCTCTATGACCCTCCACTGCCCGAGACAACCCAAAAACCCACAGCAGCAGTACGGGTCAACCTCTCACGAGGTGAGGATACTAATTAATAATTATATTATTTATTTTTACTGAAACCACAAAAGGACAGAGCAAAAACTTTTAATTTCCTACATTACCAAAAGAACTGTGGTAAAACCAATTATACTGTTTATTATTGGCAGTAAATGATCAATTATTTTCCGGTGTAGATCCTTGCCTACCGTAAATGCAACAGAGATGCATATTATGATACACATTTTTTAATCTGATAAAATACTAGATATTTACCATATTTTGAGTGGTTAAAAAAAGAGAGAAGAACTTTTAAATTAAGTTTCATCTAAAATGTCAAATGTTTGCTGTTCATCACTTTCCAATCCAACACAAAAGCTTCCAGAGAAAATCAGAGATGCGGTACAAAATAAATAAAACAGTGAAAATTCTTGCTTGCATGAAACTAAAGATGCTCTTCAAGGAAAACATTGCAAGTAAATGAATCATTCAGAGAGTTGCAACACAAACTGCTCTTCTTCAGAGCGACTGTGCTGTATTAACAAGCGACGTGCTGATCTGTTTTGTGTAAGGCAGTGCTGGTATGGGAGTCATGGTGACTAAAACTGGGAAAGAGCTCATAAGCACATACTCAAGTACTGGCTGAAAAACTCAGGACCTGTGAGAACACAGAGAACAATGACCCCCAGTGGCTGACCCCCGTGATGCTTTTGGAATAGACAGGAGAAAAGTGTGTTTGTGTCTCTGGAAGAAGACTGGGAAGGAGCTCATTAGGGGTGTTCGGTGGGTCAGCCTCTCACAGTTCACAGTAGAAGAATGGTAAACAAGTCCACTTGAGTGTCCACTCAATAGTATTAAGGAAACAGGCTCAGCATAACAGACACAACCCTTCAAATGGCAAAACTGTCCACACACTTGTGATCACTTTGACTTTTTCACACCGTCCTTGATTCTGCAGCGTTTGTTGGGTGTCGATAACCGTCGCAAAGGAATCCGTTTCACACATGGACTGCTTTCTGTTGATCTGGTGCCAGCAGAATGTGTTGGGAGTCGTGTGAATGACCTGCCTGGAGCTTTTCCTGGATTGTCTGTGCTGTCTAAAGACCCAGTGACATGTCACTTCCAACACAAGTGAGAGCTGAAGGACTTGATCTTAAGGTGAATGTCAGACAAACAAATGTATCTGCTATTTTTAGGGATTTTCAGCTGGTTTCTGCTAAAGTCTGTCACATTTTTAGATGAAAAAACTGACAAACTTTAAGTCTGTCTGAATGACCTTGTTGGTGTTATTAAAAAAGTATAATATGTGAATGATAGAGGGTCAGATCTTCACAGATTGAAGAAACCATGAGGGGTTTGCAGGTTTTTACATCGGCTGGGGAGGGACTGTTGACAGGAGAAGTATGTTGTAGCAGGCGAATCAAACGAAACGACCAATGACCCAGCAAAGACATAATTAGCAAGCATGAGAATGCATCGTGTGTCAGCTATGATTGCCATCTGCTTTAATTTAGGTCTTTGTGAAGAACACAAAGGCAAAAAGAGAAAGGCTGAAGGGCAAAAAAGAAGAAGGGATTAAACTACTTTTCTGTGAGCTTCTAAAGCAAACCAACTAAACCTTGGTTAGTCAAACTCTTTTCATGCCCTGCAAATAATTTTGTCAAACATATTTAGGATTGTTTTTTTAATTTCATAAAATCCCTAAAAAAATTCCAAACCTGGGATGTTATATTTCAAAAGAAAACTCTTGGATCTAAAGAAAATTATTAAAGGATAAGTTTAATATCAAATTGGTCAAATACCCAAGCCATTAACGTTTTAAAATCTATAACTTAGTTTTCTTTAAGCCATTTATACTGCACTTCGAACTTCCAAAAATACTCAAGTTTAAGTTTAAGCATGGCAAGGCAGAGTTATCATGCAACCAGTCCAAAAACAGACATTTTTAAATTTTAACATAGCTTGTAAAGACGCAAAATATGAAGAAAACTAAGATTTGTTAAAAAAAATGAGAACTGCCAAACATTTTACCTGCAGCTTCCAAAAAATTCCATATTTAGGGATTTAGAAAGTGATCAATCAGGGTCTACACCAACATCTCATTTATGTACATTTTATATTAGCTGTTGTTCAAATACAGAAAAGATAAGCTGAGTTCATTAAAGAAAATAACAAAAGAGAACCTGTTAGACGCCTTGCAGATACTGGAAACCGGCATCAATAAGAGACGGGACACAATAGGAAGATATAAGGTATAAGCACAAAGCTGCTTTTAACGACTTCAGATTCTGCGTAAATTGCGTAAATTGTTGAAGAAAATTGTTGTAGTATTTCAAAAAAACGTCAACACTGGAGCCAAAGATCTGGAGTTGAAGGGTTAAACAGGATAGCAACTTTCTTATGTCCTAAAAATAAAGTCTTTGCTTTATATTCTTAATGTTAAATAATTAAAACCAAAAAGCAACAAAATGACAAAAACATCTATACTGTACCAAAATCTCAACAAGTTTTACTTTAAGACCTACTCCAATCATCGTTTGATCTATCAAAGCGTTCCCAGTGGTCTATTAATTATAATTATGCTGGTTTTAGTAAATATTAAAAAAAACCTGTGTCGTATTCTGGAACAGTTTATTAGCTTATTAGAATTTCACTTCTGAGTTGTGGGCGGTATTGTTGGCGCTGTGTGACTCTTCCCTTCCCCATTGCAGAGAGTATGGAGCTTGTGGCTTCGCCCAGTGTAATTTCTACATCACAAAAATCTTTTTTTTTTGTTTTTTTTTTTTTTTACATACAACATGTTTTTGTTTGCTCCTGATTCATAACAATTTGAATAAGGAAATACACAGAAACTTTGAGCTTACTTGCTTGCTTTATGTCCTCCATCATCAGAAAAATGCCGCTAGAACACGCTAAAACACTTAAAACCCCATTTCATCAAAGTGGGTCTTTCTTTAAACAAAAACAATAGAGTTCAGCGAAAACCTCACCTACAAAATCTGTCAATAAAAGACAAAAATGTTGCACCTCGTAAAAGTTAATCAGTGATAATGCAAAGAATAAGTCTGCCCTCTGCCGTGGTTTTAACCACAACACCATCACAGCAGAGCCATGCTTCTTCCTACCAACGGAGTCTTGATGTGTTATTTTAATCAACTTGCCCTCCCGGCATTAATTATTCAGCCTGCTGCTGAAATATGGTGGCCTGTGGGTAAAGTAGGAGGGAGGCATCTTTTAGAAAAAAGGCTATAATGAAAGAAGAAAAGAGGAGATGAAGAGGCATTTCAGGGCTACACCTTCTGTCCTAGTTTTTGCGATCTCATTTTGCAAAATGATCAACAATGCACTAACCGGACTAAACAGAAGCTTCCAGATGCTGAGTGCTGCAGCAGGAGTGTTGCACGCTGAAGCCAGTCACAGGCTTCTTACAAGTTAAATTTAAGGTTTTTAAAGAGCTTTTTGAGACCATGCATATCAAATATTAAGACCGATTTCTCAGCCAGTTTCCCAGCCTAAATGTGGTGTTTTAATTAGCATTTTGGAGTTTTTAGCTAAAATCAAAAAGCATGTGTCATTTCTTAAGACATAGTTTCTGCCGAACAGCAGGAGCTCATTAGAAATTTGACCTTGAGTTGTGAGCGGGACCATTGGCGAGGAGGTTAGCCTCTGCTAATTTCCCATCCTCCCTACA
This sequence comes from Oryzias celebensis, assembly GCA_014656515.1. Lineage (NCBI taxonomy): Eukaryota > Metazoa > Chordata > Actinopteri > Beloniformes > Adrianichthyidae > Oryzias > Oryzias celebensis. The sequence goes on along the minus strand of BNCR01000001.1, from coordinate 53,199,325 downwards.
TTTACACTTTCTCCTGCTAGCCTATAGCACCTCACAACTCAAGCTGACAGAGTAGCAAAAAAAGCGAGCAAGATTAGTGTTCAATACCAGATAGCAACTCATACAAGGAAAATGAAGACGTTAACAGATCTATTTGTATGCAACCAGATGCATCAGAATTAAAACGGAGAAGGGAGACCTTGGTCCACCCAACGCAATTACTTTTTCAAGTGGCACATTATCATCTGCTCCAACACTATTTGAATAAAGAAAAATGTAGTTTTAATCTTAAATTATTTTTTTCAGATATCCTCCATCTTGAGAAAAATGCTGTAAAAACACATTAAAAACACCAAAAAGACCATTTTCATAGACTGGGGGTTTAGCAGCCTGGGCTTCAGACTCCATCTTTTATTTTTCTAAGTCCAAATGGACCCAATATCTGGTCCTGGCTGCTGCTACGCTTAACAGAAGCTGTGAGTCAGGGTTCTGGATGGCCCAGTTCCTGAATGTTAGGGGAGTCTTGGCTCCACCAATGGTTATGTTCCAAAATCTGGAGAGTCTCGTGGAGCTAGAAGCTATAATGAGGCCGTAACAAAGCAGGAACCGATCAATTTTAGAAGACATTATAAAACAAGCAATGCTGCATGAGTTTTCTTTAGTTTGTGTGCAACACAAGCCCCCCATGAGTGAATGTGAGAGCCTAAGTAGCTCTGAGGTCAGTTCTCACAGCAGAGACAGAAGGAGGGAACTGAGTGCCCCTGCTGACTCTCTCAGTGGGCTCTTACTGAGAGCTTGTTTGGGGGCTTTAAAACTTAATACACTTGAACCTTCAGGCGAAGGAGAAGAAGCAACGAGGAGGAAAGTGAGAGTCTGATTAGAGGGGGGCATGCAAAACAGGAGGTTTTAGAAGAAAAGACGGAAGAAAGGAGAAGGTGAGCAAAGACAATCAATATGAAGGGAACTCCTGAGGGGCGGAAAGGAAGGATGTAGCATGGGAAAAGAAAAATCTTTCCCCTCCAGTCCACATGCAAACATTGCACTGCACAAAATCAAACCAATTAAATAGTGTTAGTAACAAGTTCAACTACTTCTCCTCCTCTTTCTCTTTCCCCTTGAATAGAAGACCATACAACCATCAAAACGATAAAACAATCCTGTTAGTTTACAAGAACCAAACAGCTCCTCATTTAAGTGCACTGTTTGGTTTAACAGCATCACTTAAATGAATTGTTAAAACATTATGTGCTTGTTTAGGCAAGAAGCAGTTTTTCTTCATCGTTTGGGTTCTTAGGCAGCATTAACGGCAGCTTAGGATAGTTTTAGCAGTCAGAAATTTGTACTGCTACTTAAAGAAGCACATGTAATTGTTTAACGTAAATGGACCATGCAGGCAGTGCTTTGGTAAATCGCAATTTAAACATGTTTCTGTTTATTGTTTGATTGGACTGAAAATCTATAAATGCACGAAAATACAAAGGCTAATCCATGGTCCATCAAGTTATTTTTAAACAGCTGAGAATGAGGAAATATCAAAGTCATAGACCACTTGGTAATTCCGAAAACCAAAGCATGTGCATAAACAATTTTTGTTGACGGATAACTTGATTAGGTTAACTTGATCAGGTTGATCATAACTAGTGCTCATCTTTAACATTTGCCAAATAAAGCAAACAATCAGAAAAAGCAACGGTTAAAGCCAGTTTTAATGCTAACTCACATAATACTAAACTTCTTCATTTGCAACTTTTAGGTATGAAAACAGTGAGAGATTTGACTAAACTGAAGGCCAAACCTCAGCTTGAAAAATGTCAGAAAACTAATCAAATTTGACTACCTCCAAATGATCCAGTGTGTAGCATTGTTTTTGGGATGATAAAGAAACAAACACAGAAGGAAAAAGCAGCATTAGGAGGCCAAATGTGCTATTGGCTTTTTTAATTTCTGGTTAGACCTACTGTCCATAAGTGGAAAAAAAATTCAAGGAAAAAATGCCTTAAATAATATATAAGTAGCTCAGACAGCTGGAGGGAGGGCATCCCAGTAAGTGTGCCCATCGCTGTGTAAAGTCTAAATCAACTGCTGAGCCTGTCTGCTGAATCATGGCTGTCAGATTCCCGGGAGTGACTGAAAACACAGGGTCAATTTCCCACAAGGCGGGCCTGGATGATAATCTCTGATTTCTGTGTCCTTTTGCAGTCATGCCCAACGATTAATTGGATGCAGCTTTTTTCACAAGGCTGCATTAGAGGTACAAGCTGGCCCATTATATAGATACATATTTAAATATGTCTATTGCTTCTTTTTTTAAATTTAATCTACCGGCCAACTTCGCCAGTGTTTCAAAAATTCAATTTTGGCCCCTGTGTTTTTTTAGTAATTTGAAATCCGAAAAAAAAAGAGTAACGTGCACTTCAAATTGTGCAGAGGGAATGTTCCTTTCTAAAACTTGAAATAACATCAACTTTTTAATCACGTGAAGCAGTGCCATCAAGCACACTCAATCTCAGACTGAAATCAAAAATAATTCTGGAGCAAAAACAATAAAGTTAAGACCTTCACAACAGCAACAATCTAAACTATGAGAAAAAATTCAGAGAATTTGTTTTAGTTCCTAGCTTATTCACAGGATGTTGACAAAAATGTTTGTCAATTTTATGTTTGTTCTGTAAGACTTGAAAATATCAGAATGTATTTGTAGAATTCATGCTTTTTTAAATGGAACTGATCAAGCAGTTTAGTATTCTGTTTCATTTATGTTCTCTTTTGAAACTTGAAAGCTTTTGCTTTTATTTTCAGTTTAGTTTGTAATATGTATTATATGTATGTATTTTTTGTTTTCTGGGAGGACAAAACTGTTGCACCATGTTCCTTCAGTACATCTGTTATGTTTAAAGTATGACAGGAAATAATTATTTAAATCTAAACAACCTGCTGATGATTACACATTTCTCTAATGAGCCACAGAGCGTTCATATTTGACAGATATAGTTATGTGGTTTTAATTGTGATATATATCACTAACACTTGATATGAAAAAAACAATATTGTGATATAAAAAATTCACTATCGCCCAGCCCTGCCAATATGCAACACATTATTGACGTAAAGTGTAACATATGACCACAAGGCTGTTTTTCTATTCATTTCAGAATTCACTGGAATGTATCAATTGCATGAAAGGTTGAAATGTTATGGTGGTCAAAAGAAAGTCAACACAGAAGCTAAATCTCAGATGTTAGTGGGTCAAAGCCAACCAGGATTCACACCAAAGTTTATTTGAGCTTTTCCCTCTGTCAAAACAACATGGACTTAATGGATTACACTCAGAAGTCTTGGTTTGATTCCATTACCTGGGATCCACTCAAACCAAGGATCCTTTGTGGTTCGATTACATTTGATCCAAAAGTTATTTTATTGGTACTGCTTTGCTTTGTATTTGGGCATTTTTAACCCATAAGAACCCACTGTGACATCAATGTAACGCTACATTCACATCGAGCTAGGAAAGCAACCACCATCAATGGAAAGTCTACACACATACATATGCGCGTTTTGGGCTTCCATGTTCAAAACTCTTGTTTTCATGTGTTGCTTCACGGGTTTTTAAGTCAATTTTTGGGCTATGCGTTCAAAAAGCTCAACGATTGAGCATGCGTTGAAAGATAAACCAGTGTAACTTTGACCAATCAGAGACTCGGATTTGGTAGTGACGTTTAAGTGGTGTCTTTTTCAATAGAGGGAAGTGCCAACAGCTTGGAAATTGATCATTAAGGAGAAATTAAAAATTGCAGTTTGTGTCCGACTGAAATTATACGACACCAGGCCTTTCATATGTCAGAATGCAGATATGAGAGAAAAAGCCTGGAGCAAGATTTGCAGACCCAAGACTCATGTTCAGCACGTTCTTGAACGCAGCACCATGTTCAGCACAGGTCCTGTGTGTACGTAGCTTCACAAAAAGACATCTGAAACGTGTTCCATGATGCACTCAATCTGTGGTATGTTATTTTCATTTAGGGAAAAATGGGTCTGAGTTCTTCTGGGTTAAGCAAAACATACAGAACCCATTTGCAGTGAAGAGCTCGGTTCTGTGTTCAGTGATACAGAAGTTGACATAAATTGCGAGCACGTTTCTCATAACATCAGTTATGCAACACCAGTATGACGTAAAACTTTAACATTATGCTCCACAACACAGCGTCTGTTTAATTTAGGCTTAAAACTGGTTCTATTGCAGTTCATACAAAGCTGCCACATAAAATCTGATTTGAAAAGAAAGATTTTGCCTGCAGAAAATTGTTTCTCAGGTTGTCGGTGCAAAACTCAAGAACCAAATGAAAAACAGCCTTGATTCAAAGTGAAGGAAAACTGGGCTTAAGAAGGCATTTGGCTGAACCAGAGGACCAAACAGAAGCTGATTACAAGCAAAACATTCAAGGCTCCCTCGCCTATTAGCACCTCGTCACCACCCGCTGCTGATCAAACAGGTTACGTATATTCCACAGGCTTCCAAAAAATAAAGATTCTGAACTAGTTTCCCCTTTGGTGATGATTTAATGAACGCTTTCCAGGAAAAAGTTCCCTCCAGCTTTAAAAGGAAAATGGAGGAGAGGATCATTGTCTCCCCCTTTCCCTTCCCACCCCCACAGCTCTTTTTACTTTCCCTCTCGGATGAGTGATAAACACTGTCTGTTGGCCATAAATCCAGGGGGAGTCCTGACAGGCGTCCCAATAAAGTGCTCTATTTTCTCCCTGTTTGGTGGGTTTGTCAGAGGCCCAGAGGAAGTGAGATGACATTAGGAAGAGGCGGAGGAGGAAGAGGAGTTGGTGGTGGAGGCGGGGATGCAATTTCATCAATGCTGGGTGCGCACACACACAAAGATGGACCTATAAACAAACAGTTCTTCTTGGAAGAAGGAAATACTCTCAGAAACACAGGTATGTCTGAAATGAGTGATTCAGGAGCTGGAAGGCTAAGTCGCTCACATTGCCAGACACTTGGTTAAGAAGTAACGCTGTAAAAAAACACTTTTTTTCTGCTTTTTCCTCGGCAAAGGTAAACAAAGGCCCGTCAACATTCACAGACACTCTGACCATTGTGCAAAAAAAAAAAAAAAAGACAATCTCTCAGCAGCTGAGCATGCTCACATGATTGCAGATACTCTGGTCAAGATCAAAACCAAAACTAGAGAAAAAGTTTTCTGCAGCGCCTTCAATCTACTCTCCACCCACGTTATTCTCTCCCAAGTTCTGACACGCTTTCTTCATTTGTCTGACAAAATAAGACAAAAAAAAGGGCTCCGATTGGATTGCTTTAGTGGCAATAAGGGGATGAAAACCACACGACACTGCTGCACACCGGGGGAAACAAACTGCTGGCTTCTAATTAAATCAAAATCCTCCAGCGGCCTCGCCTGGTTTCAGACATCAGCAGCTGTGTGAGAGGATGACAAAATGCGGGTCTGCTTCATTAACCATCGCAGGAAATCAAGGATCAGACACCTGAACTGGTCTTAAAAAGGCTCGTCTGATGTGATTTTTAAATAAAGCGACTAAAAATGAATGACAGTTGTTCTTAGTCTAGTGTAAAAAAGTCAAAGCCACAAAAAAAGTGGTTCAAATAGAAAAAAAATGATTTTTGGATTTGCTTTATTAGCAAAATGAGAAATCAAGAATACAATATTTCATTAATCTTTATTGTTCTTTGGTGTTTCCCTGCAGCAGCAGAAAACCACTGCTGTGGCAGAATAAACTATTTTAATTTTGCTGACTTTTCTTGTGTTAAGTTTTGTAAAATCTTCCTGTATCCAAACAAAACAGAGGAATGAATAGACGGAGTTCGATCAAATGAGTGGAGTTGGATCAAGTGTCTGTCGCTCCGAACATTGTCACTGTTATTGGCGTTTCTGTGTATTGGCATCCCACAATCAGAATCTCTTCTGGTTTACAACCGTCAAGCCCTTTTGAATCTTTGACCAAATGCAAGATCTGCTATTTCATCTGGTCGCAATGGACAGAAACCTGTGTCACCTGTGCTGTTGGACATCCTGACTCACCTATTCAGGGCGTCAGCTCTCTTTCACTGCTGCCTTTGACTACCTATGTGTGCCCTCTGCCCCGTCTGCAGAGGAACTCTGTTCTTGGTTTCACTTCTCTTGTCTGAATGTTCTCGACTCGTGGCTCATTTCAAAACCATGAGACTTAGGGCCAAACCTGAGCCCTGGTTCTCCGCATCTCACCCTGCTATACATGGCTATGCCACTGAGTGGTGACTGCAGGGTCAGGGCTGGCCTATGCGACATGTGTGACCTGTCTATGTGAAATCATTGTGTTTATATGTAGATGTATTTTTGCTTGTACTTCAATTTATGCCGCTGGCGAAGATGCCCTGCAAAGTCTTTAGTGGCTGCTGCTGCCATTACTCTGATGCTGCGATTGTTATTGGGACTTCAGCATTAGCAGATGCTCTGCAGGAGGATGAGCTGCCATGTTTTTGTGGTTCTGTATGCTCCTTCCAAACACAGAAGTCCTCATCTTTAATTCTCCAATTTACCGAGCAAGAACCAGGAGAAGAGCTGGCAGAGAAATGCAAGAACCAATGTGTGCTCCTTACAGACAGATTACTTAACTGATTACACTTATCTTTAGACACGATGACTTAAAATTTCATCAAAATGTGTTTGAGCAAATTATGATTTTTTTATTCGTTTCTAGGCAGCTATATAGGGAAAAATGCAGCTCATGGGAGCAAATGTTCCCCAGTCTGCAATACCGCAGAAACTTCAGATAAATCTGCAAAGTTGAAGAAAATAAAGGAAATATAATACTAACATAAAAAAGAAAGTTACAGGATAACAGATGCTCTACTGCTCTACAAACAGCAATGACAGTATGTAGCCTTTGGATTTATTTTCTGCTTAATGCAGCTCCATAAAAAACAAGCTGCAGAGAAAAACAACTCCCCTCTGTCCAGACATTTAACTTTCAAAGCAAAGATGCTTGTAAAGATCTCAGCATTCAGGAGATGCTCTGTTCATGCACAATGATAGGGAGCGCTTATGAACAGTTCACTTTGGAAAGAGGCAAAAATGACCAAAACACAAACAAATTAACTGAATAGGAAAAAAATAAAAACAGGAAGAGCAGATCATAAAAGGTTGGAAGATTTAAATTGTGGTGCATTGGAAAGGAGCAGCTGATGGTTTAGTCCACAACTAAAAGTGAAGTGTAAAAGCAGATTTTTTTGTTGTTGTCACTAGTAAAATAAAAACAAAAACATGTTTAATGGATATTTCCTACCTGAAAACAATCAGATGCAGTAACTTACCACAAAGAAATTGAAGGATGTGAGCAAAAACACAATCCCTCCTGACAGAATCTTAACTTTTGGTTTCAAAAAACTTCTCATGCAATGATATTAATTATAGCCTTCAGTCATCTTTTTACATCAGAGCATTCAGTAAAATGCATTAAAAGGGAAACATTTAAGTGTAGATTGCCATCAGTTTTAACGATGGAATAGTGCAGTTAGAATGCAATCCACCCAAATTGTTCTTGATTACTGCCTGCTGTGTCACAGCTGTGTATTTACGAGATAAAATAAATTCTTTAACAACAGACCTAACGGTTTTGCTGGTTTGTTGTGCTTCCAAATCTTATCTGGGTAAAAGCTACAGTACAATTTTCAAACGGACAGCTATGACCAAGGTTTGTCCGAATAGCTGCTGGCCTTTAAAGACCCAGTCTAATTATCTTTTGAGTCATTTAAAAATCGTTACCAGTGGTCCTTTAATTGTGATTATGCTGTTTTTTTTAGCCAAAATATAATATCTTGGGTTGTTTTCTAGGATATAGTTTCTGTAAAGCGGCAGGAGTTCATTAGAAATTCACCTCATGGTTGTTGGCGAAGAGCAACCACGGTTCCCGTTGCTGAGAGCTCTCTATTTACACACACTCCTGCTAGCTTCCAGCCTCATATTTCCAACCTGATGCTATGATCACACTGTCAGGCGTTCAAGAACACACTAAACACGGGTTCTTGAATGGGTATTAAGCATACGGTGTCAAAACTGGACAGTCGCTAACCAATACTAGCTTCTGATTCAGAACAATTTGAATAAAGCAATAGCCAGAAATGCAATTTTGATCTCCATTTCCTATATTTATGTCTTACATCATCAGAAAAAGGCCACAAGAACATGCTGAAAACACCAAAAACAGGATTTTAAACAGATGAGGTATGTTTAAATTGTCTCAAAAATGTGATCTTACTATCATTTATTGATCAAACCAACTCATTTTTATCTTTAAAAACATTTTATAATTCACCAATTAATATGACTAACTTTAAAATGGAAATGGCCACATAAAGAAATTCAAAAAAATCCTTTTTTATTTGCACACTTATAGTACTTCCAGATATTTGTTAGAGCTCAGAATCTCACCTGCACTTCTTCCAACTTCTTTGCTCACAAATCTGAGCTTCCCTGCTCCCCTAATCTCTCAGAGCCTCCACCCTCCTCCTCCACCTTTATCTTGACTGATTTTCCTGCTCTGCAGGCCATCATCCTTCATGTATGCTACACTAAACTCAGCAGGACTCAAGCAGAGAAGTTAGCGTGTGTGCATTTATCCATTTTGCTGCAAATGACATCCTAAAAAATGAAGTAGGACACAGAGTAAAGAAAAAGAGCCTGAGAGGCAGGCTGCATAAACAAGAAAGCAAAAGAAATCGTGCTCCTCAAGCGAGGCCTTCCTGCTCTTAAGAGGCTTCCCACCTGGTAGCAATTTAGGCTGTGCCTGGTACAGCCGCCCTGGAAGGGAGGAGAATTTCTGCTGGGTTAGGTTTCATTTTTCAATCAAATAAATCATGACCTTACAGAAAATAATTTTTGTCTTTTAATAGCCTCCCCAGCGTTTGAAGTCCCTCAAGGGACAGCTCGCTTTGAAGTCTGTGGAGGGAGGAGCCACTTTCCCTCAGTGTGTGCATGTGCATGTGGGAAAGAAGGAGACTCATTCTATCGCCTTCTTGAAGTCCTTAAGGTAGCCGTGACAACAAACCTTCAATGAAGACACCAGAGTGCTAGAGATGCAATTTCATTTCCACAAAAGCAACATCTGGTCAAAGATGTCAGATCTGATGGCTTCATAAGCCTCCAGCGCAGATGGAGATCAGCTTTTTAACTCGCTGCAGATGAGCCTTGCGGACATAAATCACAAAAAATATCAGTAGAACAGTTCACAGAGATGATTCAAGTTGTTGATAGGTATAAAGTGAATCACAGTATTAACATATTCTCATCAGTGACAACACTGAAGCCACGAGCAGGAGAAGAGACACACTCCCAGCCTCAGTTTGGGGAGCCTTCTATCAAGAGTTTTTGATTTGAGTGAAGCAAACTTTTAAACTAAACATGTCAGAAAATAATATGGTTATTTTGGAGTAGGGAGAAACAGCTTGTTAAATTTAGTATAGATTTTCTTTTTACTTTCTTGATTGTCTCCATATCTGATAAACAATTCCTGCGTTACAGGAAGTGCTGCGTTAAGAGTGGAGATATAGAAAATAACATCCTAACAACAACTCGTCTAACCTCAGGTGACAGTTGTGGCACAGCTACAAGTGATGGTATAAACTTCTTAAGAAGTTAACATAACATATTAACATATTAAAGACCGTGGGAATTAAAAAAGCAAAACAAATGATAGAGTCAAAATACAATTCCAGAAACCAAAACGTAAAATTTTTTTTCAAAAATTTGAAAAACAAAAGTAATTTCCAGAAATCAATCAACAAACTTTTGCAGCATTTGTAGCCAGAAGTTTAAAGACTCACTCTGATGGTGTTTGAAGATGTTCTTGGAGTATTTTTCTAGTGATGAAGGACATATATTAAGAAAATTAAGCTTAAATTCGCATTATTATGATATTAAATTTTTTGTGAATCAAGAGCGGACAAAAAATACAATCAACGGTCTCCGTTGTGTTGACACCAAAAGATTAAAACGTTTATCAATCAATCGGAATTTTTTCATTGCCTCCATCATGTTTGTGTCTGGCATCAGTCCCTCCGCACCGCTAAGCAAATTTCATGCAGGAGTTCTATTTTCGGTCCATTAACGCGTAAATGTCGCAGCAAAAAACTGGAGAATCTGAAAAAAGTCTGGATTTGAAAATAAAAACTTCCATTGTATTTTCAAAATAAAATTTTTTAAAATGTTATTTTCTATTTAGGGTGATGTGCCCACGAAATAATGCACGTTTACAACGCTGGTGTCTATTTTTGTCATGGATGAAAAAGTTTAATTTTGAAAGAGCAAAAACACAACATCACCTATTACCCAAAACATGCATTTAACAAGGACTCTGCGAGGAAGAAGAGGACATGGGGTCTGATTACTTAAGTTTTGGATGAGCGAAGAGCGCGGGATGAACTTTTCAACACGGAGGTGGCCGGACAAACCACTCCTTCGGGAGCCAGGGGCAAGGGGAATTGAAAGAAATATCTTCTGTTGGAATTTAAAATAACATACTAACTAACAAATAACTTTCGATTGAAAAGGGTAACAAACTTCCAATCGGTGACATCCCATCATTCCTACCTTTTCCGGTCTCTTGTTTTGTTTAATTTCTCAACATTTAATTTTGATTTCTGGAAATTACTTTTGTTTCTGAAACATTTCCTTTTTATTTTGCTTCATTTTTTGGAATTAAGTTTTGGTTTCCAGAATTTTGTTTTGCTTTCTTATGTTTTGCTTTTAAGTTGTGGCAAAATCAGATTTTGTGATTTGTTGAAGAGATTTGCACTTCAGGGCCACCGTAGTATTATTAGTCCAGCATTTTTCTCACTGGGATCATATATAACCAAGTAAAAAGTGAAGGAAAGTGGTGTGACGACACAAAACTGCACATGTGCGAGCTTTACGGGGGAAATCCTCATCAGTTCCTGGCCTTGAACAATAATAGGATTGACAGACTGACAACTTCCTTCACTGTAACGACTCAAATCGTTTCCCAATTATTGCTCCCTCCTGAAACGAACAAAAAAAAACCCTTTTTTTCCAGGTAAAAATATCGGACTTTGAATGGGCTGAAAGCAGCGAGGTTTGTGCACACACCAATTTGAACCAAAGCCTTCCACTCATACTCTTTGTTTGCGGGCCAGTCTTCTGTTTGCAGAGCCAAACCCAAGGGGACAAAGAAAGTCAAACTCAAACACCGATCATTAAAAAAGTGTGGACATTTCCAGGATTTCATCAAATGTCAAAGCACACATTCGTGAGAACCTCTGCAACTTAAATACTAAAAAGGAGAGAAAAAAAGGGGCTTTTTGGTTCAAGTGGCTCATGCAGGTCTGTGCTCACTGCCTCATTATCAGCCCGATTCCAAAGTAACACTATCGCTGAGGGGGTTTGGAGTGGAAGGAGAAAGGGAAACCTCTGATTCCTGGGAAATAAGATACAGAAGAGAAAATATCAAGCAGTGATGTGAGAGTACAAGTCCTCTAAAGGCCCAAAGAGTGATGGGGAGCAGCCAGGAGGCTGGTCGAGAGGGAGAAATACAGAGAAAGTGGCCAACAGCTTACAGGAAATAGCCCTGTTTGAGGAGTAAATATTGAATCAGCGAAAACCCATCTCTAGCATTACCTGACGTTTCTGCCTTCTGTGTGTATAGTAAACACAAGCGCTTTAGCCACATTCTGGGACAGAGAAAGCGTCGGCGCAATCAGAAAAAACACAAACACTCAGATTGGGATGGCTTTCAGTCCACACGCACCTACCTGCAGGCTGTTTTAGTCAGTGGTCACTTGTGGCAAGTGCAAATCTGCCCCAGATTCTTGTTTGATTGTGGAGGAAAAGTCTGGGCTTGCAGTGATTTAAGACGCCTGCAGGGTGCTTTTCCTTCCCTCATTCACTTTGTCTCCAGTGCTGCTGCGCAGCTTCGTGTCCTGCTTTCAAAGACTCTGGGTGTGACCTCCGGTGAGTGCCACTGCTCAACCTATTCATTTATCAATCACCAGAACTTCCTTCCCCTGACATGTCCTGTCCTGAATATGTGAGAGCTGCCAAAAGCCTTTGTTACTTTGGGTTTGTCCCACCTGTAACGTCTCAAATCTGCATCAATGATCCACTCCGATCATCTTTTGAGCTATTTTAAAAGTGTTCCTAGTGGTCTTTTCATTATAAATATGCAGTTATTTGACCTGTGTAGTTTCTACAGAGCAGCAGTAGTTAACTAAAAACTCACCTCTGAGTTGTATGTGGGACCGTTGGTGAGGAGCAACCCCAGTCCCCCTTCCCCTCACTATTGCCGAGAGCTCGGAACAGGGATTTTGTGGCCAGTCCATATTATTTTCTGTCACAAATAAACTTTTCTTCAAACTACATTTTTTTTGTCTGCACCTGATACACAAAGGATTGAAATAAAAAAAAAAAAAAACTGTATTTTTTGTACGATAGCAACACGTTAGCCGCGTTAGCATCATACGTTAGCAACACGGAAAAAAACTATTCAGCTAAATCATATATTACCGACTACGCCAACTACCAACCTTGTTAGTAAAAAAAAAAGCAAACAGCCAACACTGCTGCACAATAGCCATGTAAGCGTATTTACAATTAACACCAGACCTCGTTTGCAACTTGTAAAACAGACTGACATGACATTTTGACCAAGCGTTGTGTAGCTCTCAAAATTGCTTTAGTCAGTAAGCAAAAGTAAAATTAATCTATATGTAAGATGTAAGGTGACTGTAATTTTTTGGAAACAATAGATGGCTTTATAGTGAAACTACAAAAACAATGGTAATCCAAAACACATTTTCTATCTTTTTTTAATGCCACAAGAACTAGTTAAAAACACTAAAAACACTATTTTAATTGGTGCGGGTCTTTAAAGCTTGCATTTTAATTTGTAATTTCAAATGTTTACAAGGTCATTCTTGTGAGATGGTTACTGGGTTTGGTCTAAAATGTGTACTACCCGATTTTCTAAAACCTAATTTTGGACTTTTGAAGTTTAAACCTATCCTAAACGACATAGTTAATGCTGGGACTCTGTTTATATAAAATACAGTCATGATGCATGTCCTTTTAATATTTATTTTAAGAATTTGCTAAACACACAAAGCATGGTGGACCCACAAAAAGCACATTATAGCGTCTTCTAGTTTCACATACATTTCCTATTTTACTGCCACAGAGCAATAAATAAATAAATAAATATGGGGTTTTCCCATCAACAGCATAAACAAAAAAATGTAAAACATTTGATGTAAAATTTATTTAAATGATGTAACTTAATGTGACATTTAGGCTGAAGCACGAAGGCTGTTGTGGCAACATCTGCGGGGCTGTAGCCATATGCAAGGCGAGTCAAGAGGGCACTAAATGTCATGTTTGTTCCCAAACAATTACACTAATAAATGATCAAACTCTGGAATTACACCGTGTTTGTGTTAGCAACTTAGATGAAAGATAAAAATTGTGCCACCATTTGTTTTGGGTAAAGTAAGAAAATCTGAATAAAGTAATAGTTTTTTCTTCAACTTAACAAAAGAATTTCTGCAAACTTTCCAAACAGTGTCTGATTTTTTAATGTAAATGTGCAGAAAGTTCTTTCTAACTGGAGGGAATTGGACTACTGTCACAACCACGAACTGTTTAAGTGTGAAGACACCATGGAGTGCAGGTTCACTGGTGACCCTGCGCATGTTTTATCACTACCACTTCATTTTTTGTTAAACAGCTCAGAATAATTGGGTTATGGTGGTGACAGCCATAAAAAATACAGGTGAAACACGGCTGCTCCTTTAAGTGCATCCGCAGAAATAGTTTTGACACTTGCATGATGGGAAAAAGACATCAGTTTGAGAATGATGGGGGTCAATGGATCAAGTAGTATCAGAAAAAAAATCTTGATCGCATTATTTAAAGTGGTTTTGAGATAGGAAGCTAAACAAGTGCAAGTTTATGGGGGAAATGTATGAGCTGCACGCAGCAAATTCATTAAAAAATACTTCTTTCAAAATGGCGGCTTTTCTTTTTTTTTGTTATTTCCATAGCAACCGCATCCTTTTTTGGTCGCCTGGGGGTGACGAACAGTTCCAAGTTCATTTTAGAAGAATCAACAAAAGTGCATTTCAAGATTTCCATGGCAACTGAGGGGTTTTTTGTTAATCACCCCCACATATTTCAAGACCCACTCCAATGAAAATTGTGTTTTTAACTTGTTCTTGTGGCAATTTTCTCACGATGAAGGACATATACATATAAACACAGGGTCTGAATTTCACTGCGGGATTGCGGGAATCGTGCATATTAAAATGCATTCCCGCAAACCAAGCTTCTGAAATGCTGAAATTCATTTTCACCAACCAAACAACACACACTAAGACAGGCACACATGCAACAAGCGGTCACTCGCACCCGTGTCAGTGTAGCATTTGGCTGACGATGCAGTGGGAACATGCATCAATTTAAAACAAAATCCAAAAATGTTAAAAATATGATCAAGTTCAGCTGGTTTAGAGTCCAGGTGACTGACTGACAGATCAACTCATGGGGGCTGCAGGGAGCTTTTTCACTACAGTGTTGTGCTGCTGTTCTAAAGAAAACAACAACTTATCTGGGATAGAAAACAAAACACTTCAATGACTGTGTGAAAACACCAAACATAGAGATTCTGCAAGGAATCAATAAAGAAGTTACTTAGTAAAAGGTTTCTTTAAAAAACTGTTTTTTATTTTATGTTTTAAATGAGTTGTGACTTCCTCTCTGCATTTAACATAATATAATTGTATAAAATCAAACCCCTGAGGTTTTTCTATGTGAAATAGTGTATTTGGCTGGTGAATCAGTCAGTTATCGACATGGTGACTGCAGAGATTTAAATAAGGTTCTCTGCAGCTTTAAGTGTATTACTTAATCAAGATGTTTGACTTTAGTAAAGTGTGTGGTTTCAAAGGAACAGACATTTGGTCCACGATGAAAGCAACTCGGCTAATTTAGAAAGAGGTTTAGAGTTTTAGAGTACTTATTTTTTAAAGTACTAAGTGAACATACTTGAATGTTACAAGTAAGTTTGCTTTGGTCCATGGTGCTTTCATTCCGAAGCACCATGTACGTCTTAGTTTTCCTCGTCTAAGGCAAGAATGGTCCCACCCACAACTCAGAGGGGAATTTCTATTGAACTACTGATGCTCTACAGAAACTGTATTCTTAAAAATAACAACAGTTTTTGGATTTTGACTAAAAACGACATAGTCATAATTAAAAGAACACTGGGAACGATTTGAAAATACATCAAAAGATGATCGGAGTGGGACTTTAGTTGTTCTTGACCAGATAGAAAGGAAGGACAGGGTGAAAAAAAACACAAACACAAGAAAAAAAAGACAACAAAACAGAAAAGAGGACTACAAAGTCAAAGCATCTGATTTTGACGTATTCATGCCACAAAAAAAGACTCCAGGGTTGCTCCACCATACCAACTGCACAATTAATCCAAATAAAAGTTTGGTCACCAAAATAAAAGCATTGTCAACAAAAAGCAAAATATGCCCAAAAATATTCTCTGAGCCAATTAAAAGCCGCCCTCCAGATGTTAGATAAATAATGATGAACCTTTTTTTTTTTTTTTTACTATAATGAAACACAGATGAAAGAAAAACTGATCTAATCGTTTTTCAGTAAAAGACTGTAATTCTAAAGGATTAACTGTATGAACCACCTCTGCACACCTCGTGTCATGTGACACATGCACGTCGCATACATTATGCAGGTGGAATTATTTATGTAAGGGAGGTTTGTTGATTTTAATATTGCATGTGGTACTCAGTGATTTCAGTCCCATCTGAGGCTTGTGTTTGTGTTTCTTTCTGCTCTGCGCCAGTAATAATTAAAGTCCTAAATATCTATTACAGATCCAAATCCAGGGTCAGCGAACATCTGCTAGTGAGATTGGAAAAAGTGTGCTTAAGCTTGATATATTTCTTAAGGAATATTGGAGATTAAAGGGGGAATGCGCAGAACATCCCACATGAAAAACAAAAACCTAAAAAATATATTTTTAAGTATCTAGTGTCTGACCCTGTAAAATGGGGACATTTGTGGGGAAGATGGTGAAAAAAGTGACACAAACAAGTGAGTCTACTTGGACCAAGACAACTCACAGTTAGGATCACGAAATGACTTTTCTGAAAATGGATTTGTGTGTGGAAACACCACAGAATAGAAAACTTTAGAGCCGAATAAATGAACAACATGAACAGTCTGCACATGAATAATGTCTGGGCAGCAGAACATGTTTTTAAAAAGGCCAATAAAAATTAAAATGTTTACTTCAGCTTATGTTTTGAAGGATACCCCTTTAAGATGTATTATTTTGTCCTTGCGGTTCATCAACAAGCAAGAAAATAGGATACTTATAAAAGATTAATGGTGAAATAGAAGAGAGCAGCCACACTATTGATTAAACCTTTCTTTATAAATATATTTTTATCATTTTTTTGTTCCCTTTTCTTTGGATCATTTCACTAGCTTCAGCTGAACCTAATAGAATTTATAGAAAAAAGTCCAAATAAAAAGCCTGATAGATAAACAGTAATATGAATTTCCACAAAATTCACCAACCAGCATGTTGAAAATGACAATATAATAAAGCTCTAGCCTTTGTGCTTTCTTGTGGGGTCCAGATGACCCCACCCTTACATGTCATCCCTCCCATGGCAAAGGTAGACAAAGGTGGACAGGATTTCATGTCTGACATGGACACCAGTAAAAAAATAAATAAATAAATCCTTCAAAAAATCCTTGTGGGTTCCAGAAGACCCCACTCCCAACATTAACGTGCCTTGGATAACACGAGGGCTAGACAACACTTGATAGTCATCAGTGGAGACTGCTGATTGTGTATGAGAACTGGATTTAGTAACTCCTCCACCATGGGGTTTCCAAACAGTAAGTAGTTGGCTCCAAGAAGCCATAAACTTCTATTCAACATGAGTCCATTGAACATTTACTTTTTTTGTCAAATTTCCATTTTAAAACAAACTTTCTTTAACATTTCCACATTTCCATGAAATTAAACTGAACAAAAATGAACATGTTAACAAAATAATACATTTTATATAAAAAAATGAATTTGAAAGCTGTCTACATCTTCAAAAAAATTGCAATAATTTGTTTTAACACTTTAACACCAGAGCTTCATCTCCAATGTTTACGTTCTTTTGACTGACATAACTCTTCAACAGTTTACACAAGCAACGCAATTCTGGCAGATTCTGAAGTGGACAAAAGTAGTTTTGGGCTGATGTACAACATTTTCTGTAAGTAATGTGCTGCTCATTGGTGCAAAGCTGAAATGAAAATCCGCTTTTCTGCACGTCACAATCAGCTGATAGGTTAACAGTCGAAAGATCTGTGGCAGGAATGGGCAACTCCAGGCATCGAGTGCTGCATTACTGCATGTTTTACAACATGCTGCACTCTGGCATGTTTTCATTGGCTGGACACACCTGAACGAGGTAACCAGCCATGAGTAGGGCTTGGATATCTGGAAATCATGCAGACACTGCGGCTCTCGAGGCCTGGAGTTGCCTATCCCTGAGCTATGGTATGCCAAAGAGTGCGTGTTATTTAGGTGTTGCCACCAACATTTCTGGTATTAAAGGGTTAAACAGAAAACCAGTTTGTGAATGTGATCAATTGATTTAACCTTTTGAAAGTAAAGATCCATTGGGCTTGATTAATGGAGTTTTCAAACCCAGCACTAGTAGAAACCTTTGAATGAAAAGCTGAAACATTAGGAACTCTTTGCAGCTCAGGTTGATGATGAACATCAGAGAAGAGACAGTGAGACTCCTTACAGAGATCTAATGATTAGCCTCAAGTAAAAAAGTAACCAGACCACAAAGAAACACAAGAAGGTACAACAATAAAACCCCATTTTTCACAAATCCACACAAGGGGACACAGAGGTCACACAAACATTACACACAGGCTGTCCACAAACCTCTGGAATGCTAATGATTAATTAAACACAACACAATTCACGTCGCATTAGCCAGCCTATGGTACACTCACCCTATAATGTGCTAATGTTGTCACAAGGGCATTGTCTTTCCACTCTGAGGACGTTATGTGCTAATGCTGGTGGACAGGCTTGAGGTTAAGTATGGCCAGAGGCCCCTTAGAGAGGTGCCTAGAGAGACCTGGTGGCCCCATAAGCTCCGGCCCAACAGAGCTTTCTTAGCTCCTTTGCGCAACACAGCTACCCATTGTGCCAGACTGAAAAAGCGCATTAGCTGCTGAGAAAAGGGCTTTCCCCAATGAAACCCCCCCCGTTGGACAACAAGTAAAGCTCTGCTTGATAATTCAATCACTGTGTGGGACAGAACTGCACATCTCCAGCCTTCCTAAGTCCTCTCCTTTTCCTCCTTCCTCATCCCCTCCATTAGGTAACTGCCCTATATCTTACAGATGTCGTCATTCCCGCCTCGTATCAAAGGACAATAAAGGACTGATGGCTGGAAGAGAGCTATTGACATTTGAATGTATGCAGCGGCATGAATTATGGCCTTATGCAATGGATGCTGTGGAAAAGGGCATGTGAAGATAGAGATGTATGCATGTGCGTATATGTCTGAGCGTGCAGGATGAGGAATAGAGAGAAGTGGCTAAGTGCAATCGCAGGTTAGGTGGGAGAAAAGGAAAGCGGTGGAAGAAAGAAAAAAAAAGATAAAAGGACAGGAGTCATCGCTTTACCCTTGTCTTGACTTCCTTGAGGGGCCTTTGAAGGGCCCAGAAATAAAACAGAATTGCGCTGGTGCATCAGAGAGATTTAGATTATGCCAGTGTTTACCCAACTGCGAGCCTGGCGGCTGCTGGCGACAGCTTGCTGGTTTTTACAGCCGTTAAAGCACTAGCAGCTCAGAAATATAACCATTTCTGAAGAGGAGGGTGTTCGCCTGGGAGTGTACATGGATGCATATGTGCAAGTATGCGACTGCATCTGAGTGTCCTTGGATTCTTGATAAGATTATGTGTGCGATTCCCACTGTAAGCATGTGGGCCCTCAAAGATGGGCCCATTCTTTGGATTAAGGGGAAGCCTGTATTTGCAAAAAAATAGCCATGAAACGAAAAAAAAAAAAAAAACTTTAAAGAAAGACAGAAGAAAGAGTACGTAGTAGTAAAAGAAAGGAGAAAATATTGGGATAAAAAGGAGCAAGGGGCCTGGGGGAGAGAACCTCCCTTACCAAGCCTATTGGGGATAAATCCTGAGGCGAGGATGGAGAATTGTGGGCAGTGATTTAGCCTAAGGTTCCCTCCAAGTCGGAAATTAATAGGTAGCAAATAAATAGGTGGAAGGGTAATAATAACTCTGTCAAGTCCCACGGTGGTGAAAGCACGGGTTGGAAGAGAAGGGAATAACAAATAGTGAAAGGCAGAGGACCAAGCATTGAGGAGACAAAGAGTCTCCAAGAAAGGCTGGAGAAATATGAGGCGGGTGGAGGAAGAAAACGTAAACGAGTCAGGAACGAACGCAGGCCAGCTATGCTTCTTTTACATCTGTACTTGCAACACTTTTTAATTCATATTTTGTTTTTCTTTCTGGCAACTTTTTTCCCCTTTTTGGCCTTTTTCTAAAACTATCTTCATTAATCCTTCTTCGGGTCTTTTGGCGTATCAACACTTCACAATAAAAGCACGGACAGCCTGCCGTCCCAACAAGCAGCAGCCAAACGGGCTCCCCATAAAAATGACAGAAGCTTATTTTCAACCAGTAAATTAGCAAATCTGATGACAGAAGCACAGCAACACTGTAAAGCTGTCTCTCACATCAGAAATGATGAAATATAAGACGAGTGTGAACAGAAATAACTCATTCACGTTGGGCTGATATGGATATGTGTCGGATCAGTTCATTTTGTTGAGTTTTGCTCATTTCTGTGTGGAGGAAAAGTGTTAAAAGTAAAATAATATAGACTTTGACAAAGTAAAATAGTACTAAAATGTTTTTCCTAGCAGCACCACACTATAGAGTTTAGTTGACCTAATTTTCATCTGGCTTTTCAAATTAAACTTGTACAAATTGTGTGTGACGTCAACCGGAGATCCACCTTCATTCTTCAATAGAATAAACAATAGATTTTATTTAGAGGGACAGATTTCGGTGCTTTAAGGGCTACATCTGGCCCATGTTGACTGAATTTGGATTGTTGTCTGTTTATCTTTTCACCTGATTAATTTTCTGCATCAGGGATGGAAAACTCCAGGCCTCAAGGATCACTGTCCTACTTGTTTTGAAAATGTTCATCCTGCATTCTTTGTCTGCATCTGGTCTGTGTCTAACAGCAATTGCTCAAAAACTTACTAATGACTTATTCTACGTTCACACCGGCCTCGGAAATGCGCCTTCAAGCAACAACTTTCAATCAAAAGTCTATGTAAATGCGTGTTAATGCACATTTTATTCTTCTATGCTCAACATTCGCACGTTCATGCATCACTACGCACATTTTTAAGTCAGTTCTCGGGCTCTATGTAGAAAATGTGCTGCAATTGAACGTGTGTCGAGAGTTATACCAGTTGAACTTTGAGCAATCAGGGACTAAGGGACTTTACAATTCACAGAAGTTCCACTGTCAGAAAATTGATCTTGGAGGAAAAATTAATAATTGCGGCCGGATTTATATGAGACCAAGTCATCGGAATAGAGCTGTGATTAAAAAAAAACATTTCGCACCAAGCCTCTTCCAACTGTGAGTACATGCGCTATTATCTGGTGGCGAGAGTCCAGTGTGAACACCGGGTTCTTGTACGGGCATCACATGCCCGGTGTGTATTGGAGACAAACTTCCCTTATGGGTGAATACGGGTGAAAAATGGACAAACCTGTACTAGGAACTCATGCATGAAATTTTAAAGGGCCTATTTAACAATTTTCTTAAGCCTTTCAGAGTAAACTTTATCCATATATTTATATAATGGTATATTACCTTTGCCACACTAAAGAACAGTACAGATTCTTCCTGGAAGGGGCTGTTCCCCACTTTGTGATGTCACAATGTGAGGACCCACTCGTTTTCGTAGATTCGGAGGGGCTGAGGTTCAGAGAGCAGGGCTTTAAAAGAATGCTCAGAGATACGTGAGTGAAACAAAATACCTCGCTGGGGGTGTTTTTTTGTGACGAATTAACATTATAATACACCTAAAGCTTAAAAAAGTTGATTTTGCATGATATAGGCATCACGATTTCAATTGTGAATTACGTAGAAATGTAGTTTTAATCCCTAACTCATTTATATATATCCTCCATCATGAGAGAAATACTACAAGAACATGTTAAAAAACACCAAAACACAATTTGTATTGGGGTGGGTCTTTAACATTCTAATTGAGCATCAGACATAAAACCATTTCTTTTCTATAAATTTATGAAAACCTGTCTTAACCCAGACCCATTCTCCTTAAAACAAAAATGATGTGTTGAGTATACAAAAGGCCAGGTGGACCACAGAATACATTTCTGATGCTTTTACTGTTGCACCAGTGTGTGCTTATGTAGATGAATTGGTAAACCTGCGGTAAAATAAAAAATAGCATAAACAACCATTATTTAAAAAATGAGGTTTTTACGATTTCTTACATGAAAACAAACTTGATTGAAAATACAGTCTGGTTATCAGTGCAAATTAATTTTCCCCGCCATGATGAAAGTGTTTCCATGATTTTTCTCTTCTTTACTTGTAGTAATCAACCATCTTCATCCATTACACAGTACAAAGGATCTCTGTGAAACACAGCCAGATGAATGTACCAGTGTTTGTCAGAACCGACTCCTCAGAAGATTTAAGAATAGAAAGGTCCTTGAGCTAATTCTTCAACCTCCAAGTTCTAAGCAGTTAAATAACGAGGCCATTAAGCTGCTGCTTCGCCGCTGCCATGCTCAACACATTTTACTCTCTGTGTTTAATAAGTCTGTGTCCATAGAGTGTATCGGCACTTCTCAAATGACTTTCCAATAATGAAGATCATCTCCCCAGAGGAGCTGCTCATTCACTCTTCTGAATGGGTTTAATGGCTGGCACCTGGTAACCCGATAGTAGAGGTGCTCACTCAACACAACACACAAACAAACACGGGACTGCTGCCAAAACAGCAGCATAACTGCTTCTCCCCACCACTATGCGACATAGTGTGCATGTTTTTGCCACCCATGAAGCACATTGCCACCCACAACCCCCTCTCCAAAAGGCTGAAGACCACCAAGCATGAGAGGAACCACCTGTCTGTCCAGAGAGCAGCGCACACTCTACCCGCTCAACATCCTGGTGTTTACTCGTGGTCAGAACATGCCACCGTAGGCGGCTTCATGGGTCAGATAGCACACATACACACACTGCCCTCATTAAGATCCCAAAACACCATATTTCATCAACTGCCCCAAACTCCATTCATATTTGTCATTCTTTTTTACCCCTCAATAGGTCAAAAGAGCTGGTGCTTATGCAGAAGCTGCCCTCCTGTAGCAAGCAATTACTCTGTCGAAACAAGAGCGCTCTGCGGGGAAAAGCCAATTAGTCAGTGGCGGCAGCAGGTAGCGTGTCTGCTTCATTCATTATGATCCCTCATAACACTCTGCTAATATATCAGCTGAGTGTTCGACCCGCTGACAGACAGCATTGGGCTTGATGACAACAATCATCAAAAGTTACGGTATTATTACCCAATCAGTCTTCTTTCAAGCGTGGAATTTAAGAGAAAATATTGGAAGTTGTGGGTACCGGGCTGTGCAGGAGGTCAATCCACAGTGATGATATTCATAGATGCCTTGAAATATTAATATTTTTCACTGACCTTCTTTGGTAAGTTTTTAACATGTTCTTGTGGCATTTTTCTAATGTTGAAGGACATATATTTAAACAATTAAGCTCAAAACTGCATTTCTGAGTATTTATTTATTCATTCAAATGGTTGTGATTCAAAAACAGATACAAAAATGCTGATAAAATAAGAGCTTATTTTGATGTAGAAGATACAATGCGTGGGTCCCTGCTCTGCCCCGCAACGAGGTGAGGAAAGAGACGTGGGGTTGCTCTGATGAACAACTGCCGTTCTGCAGAAGCTATGTCTTAGAAAATGACACCGATTTTTTTTGGCTAAAAACAGCATAATCAAAATTAAAAGTCCACTGGGAATGCTTTTAAAAAAGGTTAAAAGATGATCAGAGTCAGATTTAATAACAAAATGAGAAGAAAACAATAAACAGGAGGTGAAAGTTGAAGAATAATTGTTAATTCCTTGCTGTAGGGCTAAAATATTTAGACTCTCAAATGACTGGCAAGAAAGGAGGTATCCAAAAGAAATGAGGCTTAGGCAGCAAGTGAATTCCGATATAATAAGAAATGACGGTTTAAGCTTTCAGAATTCTTCACTCAACATTAACAATTTATGTCAAGGCTTCCCTCCTAAATTTCTAATTTTGTCATTTTTTTCATCTTCTAATGAAAGAGTAGTGTAAATTATGGAGAGATCTCAAATATCCCAGCCTTGAGTGAATTCTTTATGAAACCATTTGTAAAGAGCGAGTCAAATTTAAATGTTTTGACTAAATTATAGAAGAGATTTAGAGCTTCAAAAGAACAATCATTCGGATACTCAGAAAAGAATCTAAATGTTCTGTAACCTTAAAAACTTGACAGATTAAAACCCAAAGCTAACGGAATGAATGTGTTGTTGCACAAAATGTGAATATTCTGAAAAGGGTACAGAAGTTTCTCCAATGATTCCCAATTTCTGCAAAAGTTGTGTCAGTGTAGATCAGGATTAATAAAGTTATGGGGGGAAATGTTTGATTTTCAGTTGACGAACAGTCATTGAAGAAGCAAAAGGGGGAAGACACTAAAGATCATTGTTGTTGATCATTGTTGCTGGCTGTTCACAACAATCAGAATTAACTATTCAACAACTCCAAAGAAAATAAAAAGCGGAGTTGTATGAGATGTATCCAGGATGTGCGCTGCAGCCGATGTTTCACTGTGAAGTCACTCCTGAACCAGACTGAGA
Organism: Oryzias celebensis; assembly: GCA_014656515.1. Taxonomy (NCBI): domain Eukaryota; kingdom Metazoa; phylum Chordata; class Actinopteri; order Beloniformes; family Adrianichthyidae; genus Oryzias; species Oryzias celebensis. Next base: position 53,175,270 of record BNCR01000001.1, on the reverse strand, counting down.
AGGGTTCAAAAACAAAGAACCAAATTGTTGCCCAGATTTACCAAATTTCATTTTCCAACCAGATGTGGAACCTGATTGCACTGTGGAAATGAAACTCCTCATTTCTGCATCAAAGTATTTTGTGATAGATTGGCCAACAAGCGCATTTGACCTAAACGTCACAAGAAATCTTTGAAGAATTGAGGGAAATGTGAGACCGGAACCAACAATGTGGAGAAGCTGAAGGCTGCTGTCAGAGCTACAGATGACCGTCATGCCATCTTCTTAATTTGAAAGTTTTAGCACATACAAAATAATCAATCTACCGCATATTTTATGCTTTTTCTCTGTAGTTGAGTTGTACTCAAGGCCATTCTATGAAAACGTGAGTCCAATATTTCTCCTAGTTAGTCCAATTGACCCATCTAGGTTAATGTTTCTTCTGTTTTATTATTATTTATATTTTAGTTATTATTATTAAAATAACAACATAAATAGCAATAACGTTAATAATTTAAGAAACACACAAGGTCAAAGGAAACCATTTTAATTACTTTGATTTTTGTTCTCCACATCAGAATATTATTTCAGTTCATTGCTGCAAATTTTTCTTGAGAATCCAAACAGCATCTTTTTCCACAAATTAGGTTGAATTATTCCTTTGTATAAACTCATCATTTAAAAAAAAAAAAGAAAAACCCTTAAATTAATCAATTTTTGTTTTTAAAATTCACCTTTCTTGGGACACAATTGTCGACCCGTCTGTCCAGATGCATGTGACTAAGGCTCTGCATACCTAAGTGACAGGAAAACCCAACAGGCAACAAAAAACCCCAATAAATAAAGTCTGATGAATTAAATTTAAGATTACAAACACGAACAAGAAAACTATTCTGCTGAATGAGGTTATGAAAGCCAGCAATCACAAGAAGACCATGTGCATTAAGCCTACACTGGAGGCTCTATAATATTTGAAATCCATCAAGGACAGTACTTAGCTTTTTTTGCCTCCAATCTGACATTTTGTAAATCCCTCCCCATTGAAGAACCAAACAAAGCTCTGAGTGTTTGTGTATATCTGTGAGGAAAAAGGCAAAAGGAACAGAAAGAGAAATATTGTCTGGCAAAAAGGGGACAGGAAGGAGAAAACGAAAGAGTGACGGCATTTTGCTGCGGACAAAAGGAGGATGGAGCCCGGGATTTTTATGTCGGCATGTCTGGGAGCGTGTGTGCATTATACCCGCAGTTATCTGCATGTTAAGAGGAAGGGGAGTCAGGGAAAGTGAGACGGCGTGAAGGGCGAACATTGCGTTTACGTTGAGCACAAGTGTGAGTGTGCACTCGTGCATGTAAGGAATCAGTGGTGTCCCTGGCTCCCCGATGTTTACCAAAAGGAAATGTTTATCCAGGCAAAAGGGAAGAAATCTGGCCACTCCAAGTAGCAAACACACACAGACGCATGGAAATACACACCGCTTTGCGAAATCACCGGCTTTCGCTCAGTTTGAAGTGCTTGTCCATCAGTTGGTAGACCTTTGTCTGTTTGTTAGGAAATGCACCCACACATAGAACCTCTACCTTTTCAGTCATGTTCTGCCTTCAAAGAGGAGAAATTGTTCAAATGTTAGAAGAAATTCTCTTCAGATTATACCATTTCTGTCTCTCTACCAAATCTCTCTACCAAAAATTGGTGGCATTCAAATAAACCAAATTCAGTGTGAATGAAACAATCACAGGAACATCGTAAACTGCTTTAAGGAAGCAAACGCTCCAACTATTCTGCGTTTTTAAAAGAGGAATCTGACCAAAGTTTCAGTCGTTGTGAGCGACCGAGGGGTATTTCGAATTGGGGAAGTGGGAGTAACTGGGTTGGGTACCAACTGTTCTTCACTTCCTCTGCATACCGACTGCCAATGCAAACTCCAGCAGATAGAAAGTCAATACAGTGACCCCCTCTGAACTCGTGAGACTGCAGCTACAGTCTGTCGGGCCTGTTCACGCTCATGCACACATACAAACTGCGTCTGCGCCTCCATCTGCCCTCCTTCTTGGTTCACTGTACTCCTGATAGAATTCCTGTTTAGAAATTGAGACAATAAAACAAACTGAAATTCAGAATTCTTATTCAGCAGTGGTGCTACAATTTACATTTCTCACATTTTGTTTATTATTTTTTGTGTACTAAAGCAAGTATAAAACTACAGCAAGTATAAAATAGAGGAAAACTTTCACACAAAGTTCCTTTCACAAATCTACCAATTAGGGTTGACAAAAGGCATGAACTTCTACACAACTTGATGATGCTACTTAAAATACCCTAGTTTGTGATCATTTTACAACATTTTGCTGTTATCTATTGCGTTAAGGCTTAATGCAAGCAAGCTTTAACATTAAAGGTAATATTTGGACAAAAAGTACTTCCACTTTATAGGTCTTATAAAAGTGTCTCTGTGTGTGTGTGTGTCCTAAAATTTTATATGTAAATCAAGTTAATGTTTTCTTCGTTTTTTTTTCAATTTCAGCCACATAACTGAGGAAAACATAAATGTCAGAATTTTCTGATGAAAACATTCCCAGCAGACCTTAAATGTCAGTCAGTATTACAATAAAAGACACATTGAAGAACATTTTACAATCTGATGGTTTCACAATGTTCTTGTTGGCTTATGTCAGTTTGTTTTCTAAGATAGAGTTCTTGGCTTGGCCAGTGTTTGAGCTTAAATGGATTCAAGCGTGGACCAAAAAGCAACCTCGGTTCATCCAGAGAAGGAGCCCCATTGGCATTCTTTAGTGACTGTTCAAATGCAAATGGACCATCTAGAACTCCACAGGTCCAAAATGTCTTGTTGGAGTGAGGAAGAAGAGATGTTTCATAATTCTAGACGAAGCAGACAAGTAAAAAAGCAGCAGAACTGGTTGACTTTATTCTTACATTATTTTTGCTCATCAGAGTTGGGGTTTTTTGTGATACTGGCCCCAAATCAGCAGCTGTTGTATCTGTGAGACGTCTGGATCACTCCAGTCAGTGCAGTGTTATGTCAAAACCAAAAGGGGAAGGTTTTAAACTTTCCCCAACCATTTGAATAAAGTCTGTACAATATTCCAACAATAAAGGGCCCTAAAGGTTGTTCAAAATCATCTGGATTAACTTTCTTTATTCTTATAGCTTGTTTTGATTCATTGGATCAACAAAAATGCATCCACCAGGTACCAGGAAATTTGCTTGTTCAATAAATCTATACATCATGAAACATCAAACTAAGCAAATATATAAATAACTGCAATTGTGATTGTTCAAATTGTTGCAAATAATATAGTAATCTAGACATTTTCATAAAATCCAAATTGTCTCTACTGTATTCCAATAATGGTCTTAGGATTGTGAGTAATAAACAGCTTAAATTGAAGAAATGTAGGTTGTAATCCAAAATACTGAGAAATTAGGGTTGTGGGAAAAGAAAAGCTAACATTTTTATCAATAACTGCATTTGTTTAGGACAAAAATGAGCAGATTAAAGTTGTTGTTTTCATCAGACTTGTTCAGGACAGATGTATTCAAACTCTGCAGAGAAACATATGTAAGGCAGGTGTGTAAGACAGGACCTGGAGACAAGCACTGACACAATGCAGCGCTGCTGTTTGAGTAAACGCACCAGAGAGGTTAAATATCCACTGAATGTGTTGTAACAGCTGTTTGCACAAGAGCTCTTCTCCTTTTATGACACGAATTTTTAATTTTTGCCTTTGTCATACAGTCTGCGGTCGAAGATACAGGTTTCTTTTTTATAAGACTGGCTGACAAGAAGTCTCTGTGGCTGTTGCATGTTTTCTCGTTTCCCTCCGAATTCTGTGTCAATTTCAAACGTAAATGGTTTTCATATTAAGAAAATATAATAAACCACATCTGTGATTATTTCAATTACTAATACAACAATGAACCCATGTAAATAAATTAAACACTTGCCAACAATGTTCTTATGTTGTAATTAACAAAACAATTATTTAAAAAATATTTTTAAATTAAAAACAATATTTCTATTCAATTACAGTACTTTCCACACTAGGAGCACCAAATTTCACAGTCAGTAAATGGTCTACCTTTAAACTTTTGTCATTATATAAGGCACACTGAACTAATAGCCAAATTAAGCAAGACTAAAGAGTCACAGATAAGTCGGTCAGTCAGACTTTATTAACTGTGTTCACAGTAGGTAGAACTTGTTTGTTACACACGTTTGCGTATTAACAATACCTTCAACTCCAAACCTTCCTTGTAACATGTAAAAAACATACTGATGTCACTAAAACACACGTTAACTGTGACTACACTAACTCCCAACTTGTTAGTAACACATAAAAATGTATTTTTACATCTGAAATAAACATCGTAGCCACTTTAACATCGTTATAATAACACCCAACCTTATTCGCAACACGTAAAAAACTGACTTTCACCGCTAAAACAAGGTTTCCTTTGACATACCAACTCCCAATCTTGTTAGTAACACATAAAAAAAACACTGTCCAATATTAATATCCACGTTGGCCTATTTACAGTAACACCCAACCTTGTTTGCAACTCATAAAACAACAGACTGACATTTTAACAGTGCGCGGTGTAACTCTCAAAATCACATTGACATTGTAAGCACAACCAGAATTCATCTATACAAAAGGAGGAAGATTGCAGGCTCAGTTCACGCCCTGCCCACCCATGTGTCGAAGTGTCTTTGGGCAAGACACTGAATCCCACATTTCAGGTGGTTATTGGTGGGCGCCAGTGTTAGGCAGTGAACCAGCCAACAGTGTGGTGTATGATCTTAGGTACTGTAACTGTGGGCCTTCAAGAAAGGTAGTTTAGCACAGTTTAAGTTTACATCATTTACTCCATTTTAAGTGTCCGTGGTAGAAGATGTGGTACTTTTAATTTATTAACACCTGCCTGACAGCAGAGATAGGGAGATCAAAAACCTTCAACTGTTACTTGTTTTTATCAACTGTCATCTAATCCCTAAAAATTGAAAACAACACAACCAAGGAAATTAGGGTATATTTCCCAATAACCCAGGAGAGCAGTTAAAGTCCAAGAGCACTAGAGTCCCGATTGCAGAGAAAACTTTGCTTGAACCTTCAGAAACAGTTGTGAAGTGGAACGGAGCATGTCTGCACACACGCAGGGACATGCAGTACAACACCTGAGTTTTGATTAAACAGAGGCATTGTTTGAGGGCAATGTGTTGTGACCGTTGTCAGATACGACGACATCTCTGAACACTAGCCAAATGTGTGTTCCCCAAATAAACAATGCACTTTTTGAGCGTTCTGCCTCATTTCCTTGTGATCCCTGCTGATGTTTCCCTGTGTGTCTCTGCTCTGATGTGTGGGCTTGTAAATTAAGGACAGCGCTGGAGGCAACGCGTTTGTGTGGCCGTCTCTGTGTTTACAGACAACATGCGCTTTTCTAACAGGAATGATTTGAAAAGGACAAGATGATGATATTCAGACTCATGGGAATACACATATGTACACACTCACACGAGCTGTGCACTCGGAATCAAATTGGCGTGCCACTCAGGTAAATCCAGGACACATGGTAAAGGAAAGTATATCTTCTCTCCATATTTTGTCAATCAATAGCAGCTGGAAAGCAATCCAGCAAAGTGGAGGTAAATAAAGTTCACTTACTAGCTGGGGAGGGGGTGCTGTATCCGCTCAGGGGCAGTCCGGACAGAGCTGGAGGTGACAAGCTGCCCAGCATGTGGGGGAAAAAGTAGGAGTAGTTGGGCACAGGGAAGCTGTTTAGGTGGCCGCCCGGCACCGGGTTGCCCTTTCCAGCCATTATGGCTCAGTCCAGCTCCAGACAGAAACAGAATTTAAAGATCTTGTAGAATCCTGAAGAGACTTAATCCCCCATAGATGGGCAGATATTCCAAAAAAAAACTCCCAGGGAAAAAAAAAAAGCTAAAAATCTCCTTGAGGTTTTAAAAATGTTCTGAATCGAAAAAAAACAAACAAAAAAATCAGGTTGAGTCAGTGTGTGTGCTAAAGGCTTCAGTTACCAGGAACAAAAAGAAAGAGTAGAAGTATCAAAGGAGACGGCAGGGTCTTTTATCCCTCCTTTCTCTGCTATTGTCAAACAGTCTAAAAGGCTTTATTTACAAGAGGCGTTGAAGGGACAGGGAACTAGCACAGCCATTCCTTATCTTGAAGATGAAGGGGAAGAAAAAGGCAAGTTGAGTCACGAAGAGGTGACTGACTTGGTAGTGACAGGGGGTGCTAGTGTTTTGGATGTTTCCACTGGAGAGCAGATTCCCTCCTCTGTTGCAGAGTGATCCAGGGGAATGTACAGATCACATGATGCCAAGAGAGTTGGTCTCCTTCGATGGGCCTCCTCTTTGTGGTTGCAAAGCCTAAGAAGAAAGGGGAAAAAAAACAGAAAGAAAAGGAGATCATTTACTACTTCAGTGACAAGTTAAAGAGATCACTTCCCTTTAGTAGCCCACATAAGTGCTTGAGCAAAAGGCATTCTTTTCGTTTTCTTGCTAATTAATGATAATGTCTCATCTGAAATGTTACCAAAACACCCCATCCCCCTTAATTATCTAATGGAGTGTTAAAATTGCAAGGAGAGCAGTGGGTGTGTGATGTCTTCTAACAGCTCTGCATGCTCATTAACGGTGACACTCTACAAATACAGAGGGAGGCCAGCCAAAACATAAAATGAAGAGAGCAACACAAAGGAAAACTCTGCTAATTACAGCACTTGCAGCAGGCAGAGGGGTGAGACCCAAGTTGCCATTCCTGGAACCACCAGAGACTCCTGCTGCAGAGTTCTCTTACAAATTAAGGGTAAGACAGGAACAGAGAGACCTGTAATCACCGCAGAAAGTGCGACCCCACATCAGCATGCTGACAGCTATACACCAGAGAAAAGCAATTAACATAAAACACCACATTAACATCGCATAATATAGCATGAGGAACAGCATTTCTTCAAAAACAGCTTGTCATAACACAGGACAGCGTTTTCTTTTTTCCAGTACAAAATAATGACTTTTTTATGAGTAGTTGTAGTGCACAGAGGCACTAAAAGTCACACCCAGACCTCACTGAAGGAATGTGCTTTTCAGAATGTGGCACTCGGACATGAATGACAGAATGGATGAACCCACGTAGAGCAGACTGGGTCAAGTCATTCATGTTCTGTACCTGTTCCCACTTGTATGACGAATGTAGAGCACCTGAGTGCAGCAGAAGGAGCTGAGAGGTGCAATAATACTTTCAGTGCGTGAGTTTAGATTCAAGCAATGTGTCAAAATTAAAATTCTTTATTTTGAACATGAAGCGGGGGGTTGTTTTTATGCCACTTTCTTTCCTTCTCAGTCACTTCTGAGATTTTATGTCCGGTTCCAGAAGTATTGTAAATGATAGAATATCATCTTAAATGGGGGTGTGACAATTGATTTCAACAATTGGATTTAGATCATAATTTGTGGTTGCCAACACGATTCATAGTCGATATTGGTCAATTTTGAACGATCTGATTCAGTGACCTAAAAAGAATCAAGGGCACCTTTAGCCAAAAATCCAACCATTGTGACTCAGAGATAAATACCTGGGTACTGAACAGTGCAGCTGAAGTTTTACAGATTTCTTGGATGTCTTGCAAGACAATCAAGTGTAAATTAAATATGTGAACAAACAAACAAGAATTATTGAGAAATCCATTCATATTTTAGTGAAGTGGACTGTTGTTTTTCCTCAAAAATAATTAAGATGGAACATTATGAGAACACTCGACCACATGTCTACTGTATCTGAATACAAATGGCATTGATCAATACAAATAGGTACAGATTGACCTGGTTGGATTGTAGGAAAATAAATAAATTCATCGTGTAAGTCGATTAATCGTTTCACTCCTGATCTTTAAAAATCTATGATGTATTTGTGGAACAACATAAAGACAAGTACTAAAAAATAGAAGCTGGAGTGATTTATGGAAAAACATTTTTTCCAGCAATACTAATAATTCCAGAATGTGGAACTGCAACTCCCATGGACCCTCAGAAATTACAGGACTGACATGCAACTTCTTTCACCGCCATCCGTGAGCTGATTAAAGTGACAATTCTGAATGACATTTATCATATCTCTATGGGGAAATATCATTTAGCATGAGCAGTTTTCCTTCTGCTTTTCCAGAGGTTGACAGTGCAAAAACAAAAGAGGTAAATGAAGTCCACTGGAGGATGACATTTTTTCTCTTAGAGGTCCTGTCTTTGCCAACTTCAGCTGTGAATCCCCAAATAGGTGGGCTGTGTTTTGCTCTTGCTGAGTTGCATTATATATAATGCCTTTTACTGATGTCGCAGCAAATGCACAGGGTTAAGCAACTTCAGCTGGCTGCAGAGCTGCCAGCATTGTAAATACTGTAGACTCACAACTGAAGATTAGTAAGATCCAAAAACACACAGCTTTGTAATGCACAAGTTTTGATTTTAAATCTGAAAACCAAACATATCATTTGAACAGTTCCCTTAAATATAAGGCAAAACTTCTTTACACGTTTAAAGGGGCAAAAAAATTGCCAGTGGGATACAAAAAAACAGTTTTACCCAGAAATCTTTTTTTAAGAAAAAAATATTAATAATAATAAATCACTAAGACATGTTTTCTTAAATTTTTATTTTTCCTCTATAGAAAAACTTTCTTAAGATCAATTTTCTTGCAAGACGGATTTTCTTTTCTTGAAGCAAGGTACTTATTTTGGTGTCTTAAGATTCAGTTTTTGCAGTGTATATAAAATTATGAATTAAGCGTCTTCTGAAAACCCAATGCATATCTAAAAATCTATCTATGCCAACCCAAATTGTTAAATGGTAGGGCTGTAACGAGCATCCGAGTACTCGGATACTCATTATGTTTTAAGTTTTAAGTTTATAAACCAAAACAAATCCTGGTGTGCAGCGCTACTGTCGCCGGAAGTAAAACATCTTCAAAAGAAAGTGTCAGTAAAGCTTCATTTTCTTTTTCAAATCCACTGATGAAAATAGTTTTTCTGGTGTTCTTAACATGTTCTAATGGCAGTTTTCTAATGATGGAGAACATATATAAAGAAAATTTAACTTGATATTGCATTTTTGAGTATGCTTACGTTTTGTTTGAACACATTGTTGCGAGTCAGGACAAGATGAAAAAAAGTGGTTGTACTTCCTTCATAGAAAATATAGATCCATGTACATCTTCATTTTCCTCATCTGACCTGGCATCTGGCTCAAAATTATACAAATGTTTAGCTCCAATAATGCACTGCATTTTTGTTGCACTGCTAATGTTAGCTTGGGGTTGTAAGATGCTGTTAGCTAAAGCTAAAGTGAAAACAAAGGGATCATGGGAAATGAGTGGAGGCTTACTTCTGCATTTAAAATCCTGCTTACAATTCAGAGGCAAATTTTTAATGAACTGCTGCTCCGAAGAAACTATGTCCTGGAAAACAACACATTTTTGGATTTTGGCTAAAAGTGGCATAATCCTAATTTAAAAAAAAAAACCCACTGGTAACACTTTGAAAATATCTCAAAACATGAACGGAGAGGGTCTTTAATAAGCATCAAGTCACAGGCATGAACCACAATTTTAGCAGTAAAGAAACATTGGAAAACTGCATATAGTATATCAAAACCCAGAACTAACCAGCCCTTCACATTGTCCTCCATCAAAGTTTGTCCCATCACCGTTCTCAACACCAGCTGTGTGTTCTGATCTAACCTCAGAGTGCTACAAACCTCCAAAACGTCAAACAACAGTCACTCACACAGTGTGTAAACCCGGAGCTCTTAAATCTTAGAGGCAGGTGCCTCCCGTTGCACATTTGTTAATCATATGCAACGGCTGACACAGAGGGTTCATTGAGGAGTTGAGGACAAACAGGGAGTAACTGAATGCACAATGCCATGCAGTCAGGTGCTGCTCCCAATCATACTGACAAATGCATGTGAAAATGCAAACACTACAACAGGATCTGAGCTGTCGATATGCATGTATCATAGACACGTGGCATATTTACATTCAGCTACATTTGTAGTAAACATTGAGGGCATGGGTTGTAGATGAAAGCGTGATTCAGTAGTTTAGACATGCACTGAGACCCTGAGGCCTTGAATCATCTCATTAATGCAAATCTTTTTTTAAGATTTACAAGGGTTTCTTAGCTTCTGTCAAATTCTCCTCGACAAACTCGGAGATTCAGAAGCAAGGTGATGCATAGAGGGCAGCACCTCGGGGGATGCATGCGATCGCTTTCAGCAGACAGAGAAAATAAACAAACAATCTGGGTCACTTGGTTTTAACTCTCTTCGGCGTGCAACAGGCAGAAAGAAAGGTTAAGGGTTGTGGGACATGAAAGACTGTGATTGGTTGTGACAGCAAACACTGAATTAATAACCAGAGAAGGCAGTAAAAGGCAGCACGAGGTCAGGTTAGACGGGCGTACAACACGCAAAATACAGCCACGGGGGACGACCGATGCAACGCATGACATACAGAGACACTGGTGTGCGCTTAAATGCGCAGATGTGCACAAGTGAACCATAAAGGCGCACAAAAACAAAGTTTAAAGAGGTCAACGGCAGATAGCAAAACACTGCTGTCATTGTCAGCTGTGTGATTCTTCAAATCAAAGCGTAAAAGGACACAAATATATGCTAACAGGGCCTCAATTACTTCTTCTGAATTGTCCATATGGCTTGAGCTAGTGCCACGTATCTGTCAGAAGTAGCTGTTGACCATTGGCAGCTTAACATCAGAATGGTGCCAACGCTCTTGAACTTAAAGCCTAGAGGTAGTGATGGTTACTGTAACGTTATGTTTACATGGTGCAATCAAGCGACCACCTCCAATAAAAAGTCTACGTACGGGCTTCCGTGTACGTTTGTACGTCGCTATGCAGGTTTCTTTGTTAGTTTGCCAGCTTAACGAACAAAGCGCACAGCCATTGAATTCGTCCTTTTCAAAACACAGAAGTGCCAACTGTTTCAAAAGTGATCATGAAGGAGAAATAAATAATTCCAGTTTGTACCCAGCTAGAAATATAGGACAACAATCCAAATTGCTGCTTCCCATCTCTCCAGTTGTAGAGGCATTTGGAACTGTAGTGGTTTCCCATTTTTCTTATTGAAAGGAGGAGCTGTAGAGACTTGAGGCTGGATATCCCACCGCCAGCACGGTGTTCTGTGTCGCGCTTGTGATGTGGAGTAGAAATGCATTTCTTCATATTTCTTAACCAGCACAGAAATTGATGTATTTTATTAATCAATGTGAAACTTAAATGACTTTTTTGTTTTTGCATGACTTTTTTAAGTAATAAAACCCATGTTGTTATGACTTTTCTGAGCGTTGGCAGCTAATGCAGGTGACTGGTGACTTTTGATGACGTCATCATGTGGTGGTAATGTCTGAATTTGAAAACACTTTTTTGCATCTCTCCCCACTTGGATGGGTACATGTAGAAATAGGGAGAATATGTAGGGACAGGGAAGCAATTAAGATTCAGCCCAAGTCTATCATTTATGGGAATAGAGCTGTGAAAGGAAAAGCCTGGAACAAGAATCGAAATTTGCACAATTTCAACAGTTTCTTCTGACTGTGAGTGCATGTAGTATCGGGTAGTGACAGAACAGTGATCACTATATGCTAAAAGCGCATTTAGGACTGCAAAATTGAAATGAAAAAAAAAGTTAAATACCAAAGAATAATAACAGCATAAAAACCCATTTCTATCAGATACTATCAGGAAGCTCAACATTTGTCTTGAAACTCAGAGACAATAACTAAGAATATAGCTGTAAGTGCAAAAGTGCGTCTGCTGGTTTGTTGTACAGGAGCCGAGAGTGGATGTCATCCTTGAAACATTCTGAGTGGACTCTGACGCAAACCCGTATGGCAGCAGCAAACAAAATGGAAACTGCTCAAGCGCGATGCATTCAAATTTTTATGAGGACGGTAGCGTGGGTGGATACATACGTCAAAAGTGAGGGAGGATTTTGTGGGAGAAAAACTGAAAGCCTGTGTGCCTATGTTGATGCATACGCAATGGTGCACGCATGGAAGAGAGCTGTCCTATATGGACAAATGCAGTCACATGTAGAGCTTTTGTGAGTGTGTGCTCATTAATGTGTGCCTAAGTTACGCCCTGAATCACACATGCATGTCATCCCTTGGCCCTGAGGGACCGTCTTCCAGTACACTGCATTTACCGTACATTACTAGCTCATCGGCTTTGCATACAGTCTGAGCCACATGTTTTGTGAGGTGAACGAGGTTGACGCAAAAGGAGGCCCTTTGACAAGTCATGACAAATGTATATTTTTTAGAAGCTCATAGTATGTGCTTAAAAAAGATTTCTTAGATATGTGCAGCTTTAATGTGGTCTCATATATGCAACACGGTGCTGATGGTATCATAAAAATACCATAAAAATATAAAATACTGTTAAAGTGATCCAATACTGGTCATCAGACACAGCGGATAGAAAAATCAGACCCTCCAGGAACTTGCAGACATTACTTATGATTGTTGCAATACAAAAAAAGGCTTAAGTTGTGCCAAGTTGAATTATTTTTAATAATAATGTTTAAATTAAGGCTCTTGGAGATCATATAAATCTTAAAGCAGTTGCTTTTGTTCTTCAGTTTACTAAAGTGCAATTTTATAGGTATGGTTACCAAAACTTGTAGGTAAGTTGGTACCGGAACAGTATTAAAACACGGATTTTGGTACTTGATTTTGGTGCTTCGTTTCAGGCAAGTCAATCCCTTGTATTCTATTCTAAAATTCAGTTTTTCTGTACATTTCTAACCATTCCTTTTACCTTTGTAGCAATTGTGGGCGGGCTCATGCAAGAATAGGTGAGGCTGTAACCGTGGGTGGAGCTTCAGTCAAAATGCTTCTAAAATTAAAGGGTGGAAACAGTTTGATGGGTTGAACTATTTCAAAATAGGAGCAACTAGCCAAAGTTGCGACGATTGGGGGAAGTTGCAAAGCCAAGAAAAAATTGCAGGAATTGGTTGAATTTGAATCAATTGCTGCCGTAACAATATTGCAAACTCCTGAATGGTCTGGAAATTACACAACTGTTTGATTTTCTGCAAAACAGCCGTATCTGTCGAAGAAATCAAACCTCAAGCATGGAGAGACTCCTGCACAAGTTAAACGAAAAAATCAGCACTTAACCATAGTTTATTTGCTGCTAATATTTGGCACTAACTGTTACACATTTCCCATTACTTGAGGGTAAAGATATCCAATCAAGCTTTATGGCAACAATAACAGCTCCTAAAACACCTTTTTTTTATCTGTATGGATGCTTGCTACCTCAGTGTGAACGATGGCTGGTCAGTCATTCTGAAGTGGATTTAACAAAGAAATACAGACAGGTTTGGAGGCATCTGATTGCTTAAGTATTGCCAGTTTTTAGAGTGCTAAACATGGATGCACTAAACATTTATATTATGTGTTGATGGGATAAATAAATACCTGAGCTAAAAACAAGGTTCTTGTACTTCATATTTATTAGTTTTAGGGAGAATAGGGTTAATTTAATCTTTGTTGAGGATCTAATAATCACCATTTTGCCATTGATGGTCTTCTTATGCTAATTTTGTTTAAAGATTTCAAAAAGGTTTCAGACCCCTTCTGAACTGTCTTTGCTTTTGTTCTCTTTCTGAGTGGAGAACAGGATGAGGAAAATGTTTTTGTTGAGCATAACATCCCAACTGTGTTGACAGCTGACCTTTCACATATAAAATGTCATCACTTCCTCACTTTATCTACTTGGACGTTTGTGCGAGATTTTGTCAGAATTAATATATTAATTTTTGAGTTACGGCAAATTTATTTAGAGGTCACAGGGAGCTTGACCTGACTATCAAGATTTAATTGGTCGTGTTCAAGTGAACATCTGTCAAACAGCCTCCAAGCTAATAAGAAATTGTGGATATGATAGATTAGGAGGGGCATGCTGTATCCAACTAAATTTGCCTCTAGATAAGAGAAATAAAAACAGTGCAAAAGCTGCAAAAAGAAGTTTGCCAATTTTTTACAGATGACTTTAATGTCAAAGACATAATAGCTTTAAAAATGTTTCCTTCTTAAGAGATATGTTTACATTGGGCATGTGTTGTGCATTCTTGTACGAGCTTTTAGCCCATAATGTCTATACTGGACAAGCAGGGTGGGGCTTCTTCTTGTTCTTTATCTACTGTTAAAAAGCACATGTCCGCTTCCTCTAGCTGGGAGAGGTTCGGTGTGAAATGTAGAAGCGGTGCAAATCTCAAAAATCTTGCAAACTTTGCTCCAGTCTATCTATCACTGGTCTATTTCAATAAATGAAAGGCTTGGTGACATAATTCCAGCCAGGCACAAATCGCAAATATGAAATACTCTTCCGTGATCAAGTTTCTAACAGTTTGCAGTTCAGTGAATTAAAGATGACACAATCAAAACATCACTGCCAAATCCGAGAACCTGATTGGTCAAAGTTCAATCTGGTTTAACTTCAATGCACATTCAATGGCCATAAAGTAAAGTAAAGTAAAGTAGAACCTGAAAATGGTCGCAGAAACTTGTATAGCTACATATGAACGCGAGAGTTTTAAAACGTACATTTACCTGTGTTCACATAGACTTTCCATTGGAAGTGGTCGCTTGAATGCGCAACACCGCAGCTTTAGTTCCAGCATTGATGTTCTTTGAATTACTGTAACTCTTCAACCGTTTATGAGATAAACTGATTCTGAGAAAAGCGGCTTTGCCTTGATATGCAACAATATCAATGCAAAGCCGCTTTTCTGCGTGTCAACATCCGTTGGAATTGCGTTAACTGCTTAAATGGTGAAAGGGTTACAATAGTGTATGTGGTGTTCAAGTGGTGTATGTTACTTTGCACTTCAAAAATGGAATCTTAAAGTAAAATGACCCTTGTTTTGAGAACAATCGTCTTATTTTCTGTCTTGCAAGAAAAAATAATTGTATCAAGAAAGTGCTTTTAAAAGAAAAATAATCTTAGTTTGAGAAAACATGTTTTAGTGACTCTAGTGAATCTTTTGCTTATCCAAAGAAACTTGTCGATGGGGTAAGATTTTTCCTAATTTTAACAAGCCTGTTTTTGCAGTGTGCTGTCACCGGCGACGGCTCCGTTTTTAAAGGGTAAGAAAGGACAGCCAGACAGCTGGCGTGTGGTTCTTTGGTGTGTTTGCTTGTTGATAAGAAAGGCCTCTTGCTTTCTAGGCAACAGTATATTCCTTATAACATCAGAGTGCCTTTTGTTACTTTACTGATGGATGGTAAACCAACATAAGGAGTACCATTTGCCACTTATAGAATTATTAAAATTAACATGGGTACAAACCAGTGAGGAATCAGAAAGGTCAAGTAGATTTACCTTGCCAAATGTTAGTACTGGGCTAAACTACTAATAAATATATTCTGAATCTATTAATTTACAACATTTTGAAGGAAAATTTTGAGAAGGCCTTTCAAAATTGCCTGATTCAACTAGATTTCCACCTCAACACTTCTTCCTTGAGTGGATTCTGCAGCCGATCAACCTGCAGATGAGGCAGTGCGAGGTGGGAGACCCTTCTCCATATCAGTCAGCCTGGCTCAAGGAGGCTAAAGGGTGCTAAGTGCACATCCCGTGCGGTGAGAAGCCTCTGCCGTTGTGCCAGAAGCCCCTTTGGGGTGAATCCTCTTGTCAGTGATGCCGGCTTGGTGACATTTCTGCTCACTTTAGAAAGGTCAGCCTTTAATTATCTCAAATGCCAGCAAGCACTGCACCTGTGAAAAATATAAAGTCAGGGAGGAGCGGTGCATGTGTTGCTGTGAGAGTCTGCCTTCCTGGCATAAAATGAGGCCGTCAGCGCAGAACTGGACCATCTGCCCACCTGTATGCATGCTAGAAGACCCATGAGCACACAAAACTAGACAAACCTGCACACGCGCACGGCTGAATTATGCAAAAAAAAAAGTCTCCTAAACCCTTAAACCGGACACCAAATGACCTTTAAATGACAAGTACTGAAGAAAAAGCAACACCTTTGAGCAGCATCTGTGTTCAGTTAAGGTGCTGGTAGCATAAAGGAATACAGGGCACAGCTCCTCCTTAACACTGATCAGCCAAAATATGGAAAACTGCTAAAAGAGAGGGGATCAAGTATTCAAGAACACATTTAGGGGGACTGCTTGCTTTTTTTTTTTTAGTTCCAGAAAGAAAACAATTGGTGACACAACAAATGTTTGCTTTTTAGAGGGTCATTGTAGTCATTCAACTAAATCAATATTTGCAAGGGGCTATGCTAACAGAAAGCTCCCAAGCACACTACTGTAAGCTTAACACACACCAGGAACAATAAATGTGCAGTGAGGGTCCTCCTAGTGCTCAAAGGGGGTCACAGAGACAAAGGGCCATAGATCATTCGTGAAGACGTCGTGCAGCGAGCTCCGTGCATCTCGGCTTTCTTTTCCAGCATTTTTCACCTGCGCTGAGAAAACACAGAGGCCTGGTCTCTATTGTTTACACAGCTGGCTCTGTGGAAAGGATTGCTTAATATGAAATATGAAGAGAGCAGAGAGGTGAGACTGCTTTAGAGAAAAGTGGGAAGGGAGCCAAACGAGAGGGGTGTGGTGATGGCGGTAACGGGCTTTCAGAGAAATGGGCTAAAAGTGCTCTCAACTTGGGAGGGGGGGCTTTGCAGGAAGTGAATCGTTCAGATAAAGAACCAGATGAGGCAGAAAAAAAACACAGAGTGGCTAATATGTTGAATCTGAGAAAGGAGGCAGTGCAGAGGAGGACTAAAGAGGAGTAAACAGAAGAGAAAGCCTTGAGGTTTCAGTGGGGAGGCCGTCGAGCCTCCTGCGGTCTGGGGTCTGCACTGCGTGTTATTCTTTTCCACTAATCATAATCTGCTTTCTCTTATTCTTCGTTATACTTTTTTAGCCTCCTAGACCTATTCAAAAAATGTTTTGTGCTATTTAAAATGTATTATTCAAAATTTGAAGACCTTTTCTGATGAAATTGTGTCTTTTTGTGGTGTTTTTAACACTTTTACAATAGATTGAAAGATGATTGAAGTGGGCCTTTAATGCTACGTTTACACCAGGCTCAGAAATGAGCGTTTGAGTGACCACTTTTAATGAAAGGTCTATGTAAATGCACATATGTACATTTCAGGCTAATGCGTCATGCTTCACTATGCAATTTTTCAAGTCCATTTTCAGGCTCTACATAGGAACTGCGTGCCGATTGAGCATAAGTGAAAAAGTAAACCTGTTAAAATTTAAATATTAGGAACTCAGATTTGGTAATGACGTTCGGGTAGTGCCCTTTTCAAAACACATAAGTGCCAACTGTTTGAGAACCAATAATGAAGGAGAAATAATTATTGTAGTTTGCGTCTGGCCAGAAATATATGGCACCAAGTGTTTTATATATCAGAATAGAGCTGTGAAACAAAACCTGGGGCAAGATTTGCACTGCATCGACATTTAGCACCAAGCCTCTTCTATCTTGCTACTATCATGTAGCAACAGACCTGTTTGAACACCATATGTTAGAAGTGCATAAATAAACCCACGTTCGTCGTGTTCTTGAACGTGACACACATGGCCGGTGTGTAGGCAGCATTGGGACAAAAGTTGCACGGGTGCAATTCTCCAAAAAAAAAACAAGTTCCAATTTTCCCTCTAAGTTGTGTGTTTGCGCAATCGATCACTGCTCCTGTGCTCTCCACACAGAGCAAAGCTGCACAGGATCCAAACTATAAAAAAAAAAGATGTGTGGTTCTTTTAAAGTAGACTGGCTGTCAGAGTATGTGCAAACAGAAGAACAAGAGTGGAAACAGGACTGCTGTCTAAAACATGCTCCAAAGCTGCAGTAGCTAGAGATTTTTTGGAGGAAACGTTTGAAGCCAATGGAAGTTGGACTACCTCAAGCATCAAATTCAACAGAAAAGTCAATTGAATGTTTTTAGAATCGTAGGAACAAGACAGGAATAGGGATCAGTGCTGGAGAGAGCACAAGGGTGAGAAGAAGAAGAATGAGCTGATATACAAGAAAAAAACCTGACTCATCGACAATTTTCTACCACCATCACAATGAATGTATCAACGCTGTCAGTTCAACAAATCCACAATCACTTGACTAAGTCTGTAAGTAAATCTAAAAGCCTTTGAGTTTGAGTTTAATAAATGAGATAGAATGAGAGTGCAGAAGAAGACAATGCACATAATCGCAAATGCCTCCTGGCAAACCCTGGATGTGGACGAAAGTGCAGCCATAACAGAGCCCAAATATTACTCCTATAGGTCAAATACAGGGAGGAAAGTGATGTCAACTATATGCTGCATGCACAACCAGTGATATTGTGCAGGACTCCAAGCATGGACTGGACTTGCAGAGAATGGTGATGCTGGCTTTTAATGATGTCTCAGCAGTGATGGGAAAGCACAACAAAGTTGAAGCTTTAGCAGATAATACCACAGCTAGAATGACCTGTAAAGAGAAGTTGGGAATTCTTTCGAAAGTCATCACGTTAGTGAATATTCCACTTTCTGATGAAGATAAGCTGCAATCGGACGTCAGTTTTGAGTATTGGATCACAAGAAATTGGTACAACAGCAAAGCAGGATGAGGTAATTCTTCACCACCCGCATTCTACTGAGGTCAGTAGATATGAAAATGCTGAATCTAAGAAATATTTAAACAGGAGTCAATCTGCACATACTTGGATATGGTTATGGCAGCACACACAGCCACACCCATGACATAAAAGAGGTAAACTCAAATGCAATTCACAATTTCTATTTTCTAGTTTAAGTGGTATACAATTTCAGGCTCCATTCTGAAATTAAAGCATTTCTTTGAGTTAAAATGTATTCTGTGTTTTTGGTTTTTATTTGCAGCATACACTTTAATACTTTTGTTCAGTTTACTCAATATGGTTTGTTTAAAATTACCAGTTATTTTTAGTTGCAAATGCTGGGGATCATGCTGGTCAATTTATTACCGTACAGTTACCATATTCTTTGGCGAAAAAGTCAGTTTTTTTGCATAGTTTGGCTGGAACTGCGACTGATACTCAGGTATGAAATATGTGACTAAAAACATACACAAAAACATATGTGGCACACACCTACAGAGTGTGTCAGTATTTGGTACAGACATCAACACAGAAGGAGAATTGAGGCTCAGTCTCACGCCAGGCTTGGCGGAATTGTTCCAAAGCATCACAGAGGATGAAGAGTCCAACAGATTTAGTGATTTAAAGTGATACAAATGGTTAAGTTGACTGTTAGAATGTTCTTTGTACTTTTGTTTTGTGATATACATATATACATACACATACATATATATAAAGTATTTTTGAAGGACATAAAGTACCTTATTGTGCTTTTATTTTCAAACAACACCAGGGATGGTCATGCCAAGGTTGCACTCGATAATCAGCATGTTTTTGAGTGTTTGTGTATAAAACAAGGAGTGCAGTACTTCAGATCCGCCACTGGTACAAACACTTCAACAGCAAATAATAGCAGACAAAAATAGGCTTATTTTCATCAGAGCAACAGAAAATTTCTGAGAGGAAGATTGAGTTAAAACCTGGGCTACAGGGACAGAAAATTCTGTATTCTTCAAAGGTAAGTGGCAGAGAGTGTGCTAAACCAGGTGGACTTGCTCTGGACTGTGTTTGAGAGTGGGTCTGTTGCCTCAAACCTTGTTCCAGTTAGTGGGAGAGGCCCCGCATAAATGAATTCCATATTCCTGACACACACACACACACAGACACACACTGGTGCGCAGACATAACATCTCTGGTCAAACACTTAAGCTGTCATACCTCACATGCATAAACTCAAAGAAGATATGTGCACACCTTTACATCACTCTTGCTTCATAAGGAAAAAGAGAGGAGCCGCCTCAAGAGGATGTTTCACTTTTCCTGTGGCTTTCACACACCATCCACTGCACCAGGAGTTTGTGTGCATTCGTGCCTTTAAGGTTAGTTCACCTTTGTGTATCTATCCGGGATATCTGCTTAACAATGTTCTGTGAAACTCCTGAGCACATTTCAGCACAGAAGATCTGATGACACAAGGCCTAATGACGCACTAAAGCGCAGAGGCCCCTTCCTGTTTATACTGCCACTTTGGCGATGGAGGATCAAACACGAGCTCGCTCTCAGGCGCCGCGCTCTGTTTGAAGAAGGCGGTCTGTGGCACCTCCAGTCAACAATAACACCAGGGCTTCAAAACACACAAATCAATTACACCAACACCAATAGGACATTTTAAGTCAGATCTGAAGGTGAACACTGATGTGTTTACATGTGAACGATAAGTTTTCGGCACATTTTTTATGCAAAATATTTTCAGCATGCATTATTGTGTATTAGTGTGAATGTGTTTAAAAACCCACATTAATGACATGAGGGATTTTAACATGTTCTTGTGGCCTTTTTGGGATAATGGAGGACAAATATAAAGAAAATTAAGCTTAAAATTTCATATCTTAGTATTTCTTAATTCCAAACTGTTGTGAATCAGGAGCAGGTGAAAAAGGTGACGCTTAAAAAAGAGAGTATTGCTATGTAGAAAAAACGCTGGGCGGGCCACAAGCAGCTCCACCCCACATCCACTGATCGACGACTAGATCCATGAACGTCTTCGCTTTCTTCGTCTGAGCTGGCATCTGGATCAAAACTGAACACCTGGATCGCACTAACATTCCTTGGCAATTTTGCTGTAGCAGTAATGCAAATTTCGAACTACTGTCGCTCAGCAGAAACAATGTCCTAGAAAACTAAGAAGGTTTGGGGATTTTGGGTAAAACTGGCATAATCATAATTAACCACTTTATACCAACGCCTTAGATCCAATGTTTACATTACCATTACTTAATCGTTGGCACAATTAAGAGATTCCAGCGGATTCTGAAGAGAAGAAAAGCAGCCATCCGCAGATTTGCAGCACTTCACACTTGTGAAGTGTTTTCCTATTCAACGTAAATCAGCTGATTCTGACACGGAGGACAGCGTCTTTGCACCGTAAAGTTTGTAAAGTGTTAAATATGAGTGCAGAGCTTATTTTCTCCGATGATTAACAGTGGCAGTGTAAACGATTGAGGATTTACTGTATGTCAAAGAGTGCGTGTTATTCAGCCATCACCGACAACATCTCAGGTGTTAAAGGGTTAAAAGATCACAATGAACACTTTAAAAATATATCATAAGATGACTGGAGTGGAACTTAAAGCAGACCTGTCCATGCTACAGAAATGACTATGAAAGTTTGAATGCACCAGTGATGGAACTGATGTGGCCACCTTTTTGTAGTCAAGGGGAAACCGTGACATAAAGAAGTAAATGGTACTCAAATCTCAGTTCTTGGGGCTCTGGACTAATGTCAATCCCAAAACATGTCCATCAATCTACATGTGTACATACAGTTTTGTGAGGAAAAAAGGCAGAAAAACATGTTTTTACATGTTTAACTGTGGAGTATTTCATTAGGTTTAAAGAAAAAAACAAAAAAAAAAAACAGAAATCCTTTTGTTGCACCCAGTTAAACTGGTTTATGTTCTACGGTTATGGTGCTACACCACTTATACAATAGGTAGGAGGACTGCCTCCAGGTCAGGCAGTCACACACCACTGAATGGTCAAAAATGTCTCAAAAAGCTCACTTTTTTATCACGAGTTCTTCTTTAACCTTGTGCCATCATGTGGGGTCCAGATGATCCCACCCTTGCATTGACACGTTATCCCTCCCATGACAAAGGTGGTCCAGATTTCATGTCTGCCATAAACACCAGTGAAAAACCGAAATCTTTGAAAAAAAAGTCCAGTTCGTCTTGTGGGATCCAGAAGAGCCCACTCCCGATGTTAACGTGCCTTGGTTAGCACAAGGGTTAATCTCTCTTACAATGTTGTTATGACCAAAACCATCAGATGCAGAGAAAAATGTGACGTTCATATATCGGAATTTACAAAAGCACACACAAACAAAGCACAGAACAGCAGGTCCGGTAATTATGTTGGAATGTCAATTTGTCTGCTTGCTGCCAGAATTAAAAAAGAAAAAAAAAAAAATCAATCGGTGTAAAAAATAAAGAAACTACAAGCTTTAAGCAGTATTTAAAAATATATACATTTTATGAAATAAAAACACTTAAACCTGAAGGCTGTGCTCAATGTCCCCATCTTCACCCCCTTTATCAATTGTTTTTACAGCTTTTAAGAAGCAAATAACTCCGACCCCAGTAGAGATTAATGACGACCCTCGAATTAGTCTGGAGGAAGCCGACTGCTGAGAGGAAAGAGAAAACACAATGGGCTTACATGTGAATATAAGTTGTTTTGGTTTATTTTAGTTGGGTAGAAACAAACATACTGGGAGGGCTGAAGTTTCCAACAGGAAATCTGAAGTAGATCTAAAGATGCTTTTCATTCCCATTGGAAACAATAGAAGTCTCTACAGCCAATCAATGCTATAGAAAGATGGACAAACCCAAATGGTTTTAAGTATTTATTCAAACAAGAATGTAATGTTTAATGTACACGTTAATAATATAATTACTTGCTAAGTAAAGGTTTCCCGATCAAAAATAAACTATTATCATGAACAGAGAAACTGAAAGAATGACACAAAAAAATAAGGCAAAGAATCTTTGGTTCGCGGTGCCCTCTGGGGTTATAACTCTTATATCATTGATTAAATGCTGTAGCAAAGCAGTTTTAATATTTCGGGAAAACCGTGCAATTATTTGGTACAAGCATCAAATTTGGAATGGATGTAACTCAGATTTCAGAAAACACTTTTGCCTCAAGAAAAATCCAAAATGGCGGCCATTTGTAGAGATGGCGGCCATACACTTGATTGTTACAAAAATGTTCAATGTCTATTTGCCCCAGTCTCAACAATAGGCATGCACAAAATGCAGCATTTAAGCTTGAGGGGCACCTACAGAATACTATATATATATATATATATATATATATATATATATATTTGATGTATATTTAAAAATATTGATTTTCTTGTGGTTAACGTGCTTTCTCAAAGAGGGGATCATAAGATAGATCCAAGGGCAGAGCTCCACCCCATACATGCCTCCCCAACTATGAGTCAATACTAGTCTCATTACTGACAAACATTAAGAATTGATCAATACAAACTTCTTTATGCATTGCAAAAATAACAAAAGCAATGTTTTTAAATGAAATAAAAACAAAAATAATAACAATTTTTAAAAAACTGCTCGAAATAAGAACTTTGGATCCTTTCATTTGTGATGATGGCCTTCCACTGCGGTTCTTAGTTGCCAATCTGTGTCCAATCTGCCATGCCTTCGCCCATGACTGGAAGGGTTAGGCTCCGGCAGGCCAGTGACTCCGTAAGGGACAAAATGGGTATAGAAAATGAATGAATGAATGAATGAATGAAAGGAATGAATATAGTCATTATAGAAATTTGAATCTGCAAACATATGCCTCAGCATAATAGAAAGTCGCAAAATTCATCATCGGAAATAACCAAAATTGTGAAATTCTGCATTGGGGGCTGCAAGTCAACATGCGCTAAAATATCAATGTACAGATATCAATAAGCAGGCTGCAATATGCATGAGGTTACCCCTAGCTGCCATCAACCGTGGCCGTGTCCCTATCAAACGTCACTTGGTAAACAAGATAACCCCCCTCCTGCATGTCATGCTTTCTCCCTGAAGAGAAAATGCATATTTCTATAGCCTCAACATGGGCGCCATCAGCTACACAAGTCATCAGTGGCAGTATGTGGGTCAAAGTGAGATCACTTAGAGCACTGCCACAATGCGTTTGTGTGTGAGTGCTTATTCGTGTGTGCTAATGCTTATATAAAACAGTGGGTCGGGGTATGTGGGTCAAGCCAGAGAGATGAATGCCACAAAGAAGA
Source organism: Oryzias celebensis (assembly GCA_014656515.1). Classification (NCBI taxonomy): domain Eukaryota; kingdom Metazoa; phylum Chordata; class Actinopteri; order Beloniformes; family Adrianichthyidae; genus Oryzias; species Oryzias celebensis. The sequence goes on along the minus strand of BNCR01000001.1, from coordinate 53,151,303 downwards.
GGTCAACAGCTACGACCTCTCTTGGACATATGCAATAGCTTTCCAATATTGTGCGTGTGTTTTTGTTTTTCCTTCTTTTCTTTTTAAGCCACCTCATTAGGACCCGTCTGGTCCAATCACTGACCCTGTCAGTCCTTATAAGACATGGTCCTAGTGCGACAAAATGTCCCAGCCATAGTCGAGGTCGGAAATGAGGCCACAGGTCATTACAGAATTACCAAAGCTGTTAAGATTAGGAATGCGCATAAGCCAAATGCACACATCATCCTCCTCATCCATGCGGAAGCATGTGAATCTGAGCAGAAACGTAACTACGACAGCTGGATTTTGTTTACTGGTGTACATTCTGCCTGGTAACAGGGTTAATAGCAAGGATGACCTTCTAGGTTTATGATTATGTGCATGAACATTTTTTGATTCATCAAGCAAAAGGAAACAAAAGCGATTGTAATGGTGGTTGAAATGAGATCGCGCAAACGACGATTTAACCATTATAGAATTTGATGGCAATCGAGATGTAAAATATGAACCAAAGAAAAAGACATGTTTAGACATGTTTAGCCAATGAGGAACCTCAATGGCAGGTTGGTAGTAAAACATGTAGGACACATGTACTTGAGGCCTGGATTTGGGCATCTGTGCTCTAGACAGTAAAAGAAAAGCTACAAACATTGGTGCTTTGATTATCAATCAAAATTATGATTATTATGATGATTAAATTGTGTAATGTCCAATAATGATCACTAAAATGTTACTTGAAAGGTAATCACAATCTACTGATGAACTACCGATATTCTTTACTTGATCTGGAAATGTGTTCCAATGATTACTAGATCAATGTAATTAGTGTTCTAATGATAATCAATGTTTATTACATATTGATTACCTAAAGTGTGAATCAATAATGTTTCTGATCAGAACCGGATTATGAAAACTATGCAAGAGTATGAAATGAAGTAACTATGTAGGGGTGGGATTATATAAGTTCGCTTCTTCCCACTCTTTTTCAAGCAATTAATCAAGCTCTACTAGACCTCAGTTATTAATCACTATACTTAACATATGTTACAAATGTGACTTAAGTGTGTTGTTTTTCTTTGTTCATTTTTCATTGGTTTCCTTTTTGTTTTGGTTTTTTTTTCCTTTTCTTTCTTTCCTCCCAATCAATGCATTTCATTGTCTTAATAATGAGTTTGATAATTTTGTGGAATTAATTTCGTGTATTGTCCAACTTGTGCTTGAAATAAACAAATCAATCAATCAAAATGGATACTTTAGCTTTATTTAAAATAAATGTTTGTCTTATTGTTGTGTGTTTTGGCACTTTATTTTTCAGAATAGTCTCTTCATTGGATAAAAAAAAAGATCAAGAACAAAATTCAAGCATTTTCCAGTTCGGCAAGAGTCATAAAATTCACATTTAAAAATGCATGGGCTCCATAAGCTGTCAAGCCAGTCTATTAACAGTGTTATAGTATAGCCAGCTATGGCTGCTGACGACAGCTAGGGAGTGTTGTTTTCCATTAAGGTGCAGGCAGAGAGGAGGGGGTGGGGGGTATACAACTGGGGAGGGACGAATGAAAATGCAGACATCATTTTCTCATGTTGCCTTTCTTGTGGCGCTGCGACCTGACGTTTGGGCATCCTGGTATGAGGATTCTCTGGAGTCATCAACTCCAACAATGAAATGAAAGTGGGTTTTTGCATGTTTTTACTATTCTTAAAGACTCTAATGAAAATCCTGTTTTTGGTGTCTTTAGCATGTTCTTGTAGCATTTTTCCTCATCATGGAGGACGTTTATGAAGAAAATTCAACTTAAAAAGTGCATTTAGGAGTATGACTTTATTCAAATGGCTGTGAATCAAGAACATATAGATGTGACGTAGAACCTACAACGGCAAGCAACAAGCTCCCTGCTCTACTCCATTCTGATTCATCCACTTGTAAACAACTACATCCATGAACGTCTTTGTTTCCCTCGACTGGCTCAAAACTGTAGCTGGATAGCCATTGCTCGCCATTTTTGTGAGAAGGACCTGGCTGCAAACAAGATGGTGCCTCAACATGGGCCGGAAGCAGAAATGATAAAACTCAACCTAACCCTGTACCTAACCCAAAAGTGTTGAGAATTTTAGAAACTCTTTTATTAAGGCTTAAAATGGGAAAAACAGTAAGGACCGTCGAGGACTTGCTGAGGACTTGTCTGCAGTCAGGTCCTCTTGATTTTTGTTCAGTTGTGGTTGGCGAGGGGCTGTAAGGAAGTGGGAGATAATGTAAATAAAAAGATAAAAGGAAATGGGGACAGGCTTACTCTGCACCAACAGTCTCACCTACAACTCACAGAAGGATGCTGCTCTGTAGAAATTATGTTCCAGAAAACTTTTTTTTTTTTTGGCTAAAATTGCATAAATAAACGACCACAGGAAACTTTAAAAAAAATCAATCAAAAGATGATCAGAGTGGGACTTTAATCTTTTTTGCCATGATCCACCATGATCATTAGATATGCTGTAAAAATAGTTTCAAATGAAGAGGAAAAGGAGAACTGCTTTATCAGGTTTTCATCATTAAACTGTGCAACCCCACTGATCAGACTGTCCTTGAGCTTGATGCCAAACATCAACGTGCACTTGATAAGAGCATCTGTTTAATGACTTTGGATTAATATGTAAATGAGCTTTAAATGGTTGAGGTGAGACTCCAACGTGCACATCACGCGGCAGTATTTTTTCACCTCTCCTTTGTACGAGTCAAAAGCAGACGTTCAAATTAATGAGCTTGCACCGTATGCAGTGGTGACACACGGCAACAGGGCTTCTGTCTTTTTAATGGACCATACAGACAATGCATGCGGTAATTCAATTAACACACAATGAGACGACGTGAAATAATGACATATAGGAGGTAGAGAGTGACCTGTGTGAGTGAGGCAGTAACCACAGCATCCATCCGGTTAATGAATCGTCACAGTAGCACGTAGGTAATAGGAGTTAATAGGAAATATAACATTGTGATGTAGGGTCTGTCTGAACGGATGAGTGAGACCTGGGAATAAAGCTGTTACGTCTTAATGCACTGTTGCCACTGGGATGATTCAGCTCTGCATATTGGAGGTGGGAACCATGCAAAGGCTGCTAATAGCATCTCCTGTCAGCTTCACATTAACCTTGAGAGCAGCCAGGGGACTGAGTTAGCCCCTGTGACCTCTTTCTTTCACTCTCACACCCCCAATCCCCCATCATCTGTGTCCAAGGGGCAACTTTAGAGTTTATGTGTGCGCACAAATGCCCATCCCTCCTTCTGCGTGTCATGAGAACCATCAGTGGAATTAAATCAGTCCATCACAGGCTGCTGTAACCCCATATAAGCTGTCTGTGCTGATGTGGAATCACCTGAACCTGCCCTATTGCCCCCGGTGTTAAGGTCTATGTACACTGATAGCACCTCCTAACCCAAACCTATTTACACAGAACTTCTCAGCATCTCATAAATAAATATTACTCCCATCATTTTGAACGCAGTGTATAGAAACAATGATATACAGCAGCTTTACGAAGCGACTACAAGCTATAACGCTGTCAGACAAAATTAGCCTGGATGCTTTGGAAATGCTGGTGAAGACACTTTGAGGTGTGCAGAGGCAGGTTAGGTCAACAGATGAAGTATTTTAAGGAAAACCAGCTACATTGCATCTGTGTGCCACAATACACCAGCTTCCAGTAAATCAATACCTGACAAACTCAAGTACATGAGACCAGGTCTAAGCGAGAGCACAGAAACAACATATGGAGGGGAGTGGGTGCAGGGGGTCATTCCATATAAAAATCAACTGTTGCAAAGACAAGTTCCTGCACAACTCTGATACATTTCAAAAATGACGTTTGCATATCTTTACAATTTGCACGTTTTTGAGCTGGTGTATAAAAAAACTGAGCTGCATCACAAAGCATCACATGAAAACCACAAGTTAAAAGGAAACTGAACACATTGCACATGACCAATTACATCCTTTTCTTTTTTCTTTTCTTCCTTCTAGTTTGCAGTTTCTTCATCACTGCCCACCCTTCGCAGTGAATTTGGCAAAACATCTTTCTGAATTTAATGTTTTATATTTTCCAATAGTGAATTCTATATATTTTCTATTTTTAACTCATGCTTTGCTGATATTTGATGACAAGTTTGCAAAACAAAAGCCCAACACAAAGGTTAAAGTGTCAGCTGCTAGTACTCTATATAAACCTAAAGTTATGCAACATTTATTTATATGAAAAAGATTTTATCACACAGCTTTTGCATCAAACCGACAGAAATATCAATAGAGGCTAAAGTTTCTTGTTTTTGAAGCTTTAATGTTTAATCGATTATTCAGTTAGCTCATTTGTGCACCCGTTATTTGCTGTGATGTTTTTTTCATGATTCTATGATTGACCAGACATTCAAACCTGATTTGAACTATGTTAAAAAGAAAAATCTTGTAACTTTTAACATAATAGTTTATCATTTGTTTTTATCAATGTTAACTTGATGTATGGTTAAAAAATTAAGATGTTGAAATAAATCACAATTTTGAAAATTCAACAGCTCTTTCCGGTGCTTCTGTGTAAAACTGGATCTCCCCTCTAATCATCTTTTGATCTATTTTAAAACATTCTTGCTGGTGTTTTTGTTTGGTTTACATTGTTTTAACTCAAAATCATGTTGTTTAATCAAAAATAACAAAAAATGTTTTTAGGACATAGTTTCTGCAGAGCAGCAGTAGTTCATTAGAAATTCATCTCTGAGTTGTGGGCAGGAATGTTGACGTGGAAGTAAACCTCCACTCGTTTCCCATGATCTCTTTGTTTTCACTGTCTCCCACTAGCTTACAGCAGCCTTCAACCCCATTTTGAGATTAATAGTCTTATTATAGGTCCTCCATCTTGAGAAAAATGCCACAAGAACATGTTAAAAACACCAATTTTCATTGGAGTAAGTCTTTAAAGTATTCTGTTAGATTCAATAGTTAAAAGACTAATGCAAAAATAGAGTAAAAAGTTAACAATTCCTCTGCTTGTGTAAGCTTTTTGACAGGTTAGTTTTAAAACCTGCAATAAAAAAATGTTTGTTTTAATGAATTTCTAGCTCAAAACATAACTCCTATAAAAAACATTGAAAATAAATTCTTTACATGTCAGGTTCAATCAAACTTAACAGTGAGGCCAAAAAAAGAAATTCTGAACCTATAGTAAACGACTGACATTTCAGCACAGTGTTCCATGGACTGATCCTGCCTTCACTGCAAAAAGCCTTAGGCCCTAAAGCTGATTTAATAGTCTAACTATCATCTGCTTTTTCCATCTGACTATCCTCACCCACAGTGGGCTCATGACAGTGCAAAAAGCTTTTAAAGGCTAACATTTGTGCTCGAGTGGCCACAGCACTGTGTATCGCAGCCTCTGCCCGTCACTTCTTATAGTCCACTTCTAGGGCTATTGCCACAGCTCTGCAAAGAAGTTTATAGAAAGCTGTTGACAATTTCCCGTCCCCAAAAGGGTGTAATCGTATTATGCTGGAGGTGCTAAAAGCCTTAAGTTGGGAGAGCACGTTATAGGAGGGAGAAAGCTGGGATCAAGAACTCAGAGCAACAAGAAAAAAAGACAAACAGCTACAGCATGAAAGAGAGTAAGAAATAAAAGGCTGAGCGTAAGAAGCGACAAGGAAGGATGTGATGCAAATGATGCATCTGATTGAGAGCGTTGCTGCAGCGGGTGTGGTGAAGACACAGGTGAGACGCTTACACGCCGCAAAAGTGTTCGGTATCAGCAGCTCTGAAGGTTCAAGATGGCGGTGGCGATGATAGATGAAAGACTGAAGTTTAATCAGAACGGCGCCTGGAGCATTTTCAGGGAGGTAAACAGGTTAATCAGTCAAGCCCTCCTTCCATTCTCCTCACCCCCCCTCCCCACTCTTTCCTCTGCACATGACCACCTCTGACACTGGCACGCCATTCGTCTATTTCCCATCAGCACCTCGCCCTTCTCCTTTCCTCCCCCTACGTACGCCCCTCATTCCCTACCATTCTTCACATCCTTTGCAACCAGTCAGGGGAATAGACAACCCCCCCCGCCCTGGGAGCTCCTACTATCACGCATATCCAACAATCATATGGAGGGGAATTCAAAGTGTTCCATCGCCCCATTTAATATCTTACAGCATCATCCACCATAAAACTACGAGGCAGGAGGAGAGGACTACTCAACTGCTCTTAGGTGTCCTGCATTTTTCCTCATCCACAAGCTTTTAAGCGAAGAGGCGCTGATCCCCTAACATCTTATGTAAAAAAGCGAACATTTGTAAGTTACATGGAAAAACCAGCCTAGCATTAGTCACCATAACAGCAAAATGGACTTGTCTTTACAGCTTTACGAGGAGGCCTGCACTGTAATGTGTACAGCACTCTGCCCGCTGCCAAATTACTGCACGCCCCACCACAGGATGTTTTAAACAAGTTATGACCGTAGAAAGGAAAAGAGGGATAAAAAAAAAACTGCTATTTTTACAATACAGGCAATAATCCGTCCCCATTCTGCTCTTCTACCACCATCTTCGAGCCAAAAAAATTTAACAAACCACACTGGCAAGCAGAGTGTGAAACCTACAAAGCCTCAACAGCTCCTGTGGAGTGAGGCTTCAACTAATCTGAAAACCTCCCATACAGCTAAACCACCACATTGCACCCAGGCAGTTGCTGGGACTTGGGAGGGAAGATTATATTGTGTTGTCTGGCATTCCAACCACAGACTCTAGTGAGCAATCAACAAGGGGAGTCTTTTGCCAAGATAAACACCACACAGTTGTTGCTTATTTACAGGCTTAGATGCAGATTGCTTGTGGAATAAATAAAAGATCCTTTTGCTCACATTTTTCCAAGATATTGTGGAAGGTTGCTTCTTGCATCAAATAATAAAAGGTACTTGACAGAGGGCCTTTGTGGCTGGATGGCTTGGTGTGGGACTGAAAACCTGGGTTTGCTTCCCAGGGTAACAATGAGCTAAAAATCCAGTGAAGGTCCTAAGGCAAGAGTTGACAAGTTGCCGCCTATGGGGGTCTCCCTGTGCCTTGAAAATACAGGGTTGTGTCAGAAAGGGTATCCGACGTAAAAACTCTCTGCCAAACCTGTGTGTGCAAATCAGCAAAAGTGGATTCGCTGTGGCAACCCCTGACAGAATAAGCTGAAACTCAACGGAGGGCATTCAAGAGGAACAAGTGAAGGAATGCTTTTTTGAGACGACACACAGGTTACATGTTGGAAACTCACAGGATACTTTCCCTGTGAGCTGTTTGCCTCCTATGGTTAACTTGTTTTGGCAACTCTGATATAAAATCTAAGCAAGAAATCCTTTGTCCACCTAAAACGAAAAGTCTCAGTTAACTTGCAAGTGAACCGTGGCAGTTTAATGCAATGAATGCAAAAAAACCCATCAGAAATATGAATAGGTAATTGCTTGTTCACCTTTCAGTACATCCTGTCAGGAACCGCCACAGTTTGGCAGCGAGTTTTACGCCCAGACTTGGGTTCTCTTGTGGCTACATCGTTTTAGGCAGCAGTGTAAAAGGTCTCGCCTAAGGACCCACCCTGGATTAAGCTCACTGTTCCCCTTGGGAAGCTCATCCAGGTTTCCCGCACACCAGTCCTACACTCAGCCAATTGAGCCACCCAGCCACTTAAATATGAATAAGCAATAATCAGGATAATATGTTGTTGGCAAACAGGACGTGGTTAAAAAGTAAAGACATTTGTACGTGTACTAATCCTGTATGTGGCACACAGAAATGATCAAGATTGTAGACCACTCGGAGAGACTGTTAGGTGAAAATGTTAATGCACATTTTCTCGCGTAAAAAACTGACCAATATGCAAAAGAAAACACAGAAGAAAACTAGCTAGACCTGCTAGTACTTACTATAATTTCTCTGGTAAGACCAACAGCCACAACACTGCTGTTGGACTTACAGCAGGATTCCCTTGCAAGCAAACCAAAGCCCATTTTTTTTCAAGGTGAACTTAGGTTTGCTTGGTAATTCCACACCAGAGTTCAGATGAGCTCTCACATTTGCCAAAAGAAAATCTGAGAAAACAAACTCTAGTGTGGGCCAACAGTGCCAGTGTGAACGTGCCCTTAAAGTGCATCCAACCAGAAAGCTCTCAGAGAGAAATAAGCCTGAACTTCAGAGAGAAATGAACCGATAATGACAGATAAGAGCATAACTCAGGGTGTCAGTGAGAAAACAGGACCATAATGTTGCCAGAACTGCTAATAGAAATAATTACTGCACGCACAAGGCTGACTGGGAGAGGAGGGAAAAGGGGGAAGGGAATGTGCCAAGAGATCTCCATCTTGTTGGGCACAGGGAGATGGCCAACACAAACATACATATTTTATATTTTAACTATAGGAAAACTGAGATGAAAGTAAACACTGAAAAACATGTCTCTGTGCATAAAGTTCTACTGGGAATGTGGAAAAAAAAAATCACAACCACATTTTTGGAAATCCCAACTGACAACAAATAACTGTAAAAATCCTTTAAGAAGGAACAGCGTGTCTCTAAAGGGCAAAATATAAAACACTACATGTAGGGCTGAAGTCTACTTATTACCAGCAGGTTCGTACTGGGAACTCTCCACTCCACCCCTAAGGCAACCCTCCACTTCCCAGTGTTCAGTGCACACTTTCTATGTTTATGTGCATTTTACTCCACGGACAGCGGTAGTCAAAGGAAGTTGGAATATTTTTTTTAATAGACAATGTTTTGCCCATGAAAAGTTTTCAACACAACACATTCCTTTTCTGCATTCAAACTTACATCCAGGAAGGAACACAAGCATTTTATCGATTTTTTTTTATCGATTATCCACCATCCATAGAAGCAGGAGTGTTAAATTATTTTGAGTTGTATTTTCTTCTATTTTCTGTTTACTGTTTGTGTCAACAAAGAGACTTTTCCTTTTAAACCCACAAGTTTTGCTCAGTCAAACAAATTGGTTCTTATGCAAACCAAAATAAACTTTTGGAAGCAAAAAACATACAAACTTGGGGTTTTGGATGATAATTTGGGAACAGTTCCCGGGATAAACTCCAGAATAAGGATTGAGCAAGTTTAGAGGATAGATGGATGGATGGATGACAGAAATGATTATGATATTTTAAACCAAGATCATCTAATGAGAGGAAAACGTTTTAGTTAAGATTGCCTTTACTTCATGTTTTGCCATTTCCCATTAAAGTTGTAACTAAGGATGTCCTGATCAGATTTGGCCCCAATCTGATTCAGAGTCATCTGATTTTGAGTATGTGCTGATATTATCATTGAACACTTAAGCAGTTGACTTTGGTGAAGTAGCTTATACAGTCACGTAAAAATAGTGTAACTGTTAACAAGAAAAAATAGTCAACTATTAACTAACAAAAATAGGTAATAATTAGTCATGTTAGAATAGTCTGTGACTGTAGCTTCAGTATATACAGAACTATTGAACGTTTTTGATCTTATTTGATTCATATTAAAAATTCCTAAAAATAAAAAAAAAAAATCATTTTCTTCAAAAAGGATTGTTGTAGCACAAATATGATGATGACTATTTGTGACCGGCTCATATCAATAGAGCCATCTATTTTTTTCAGTTGTTTTTGAGAGATTAATGATTTTTTTTAATCACTTTTTCCCAGATCTTGGACTTTGTAGAAGGTCTCTTGGCAGTAGTCTCACTCTTTTTTTTTTTTTTAATGTCTTTGTAGGTTTTTGTTGGTGTTAAGACAAACTAATAGTGACACTTAATGTTAGTTTTAAACATCCAGTAAAAGAGTTTTTGAGTCTGGACGTCCAAATCTGTGAATATTTTACTAACTTTACCGAACTGTTTCTGTGCAAACTAGTGTTATTTTCTGCGAAAAATAAATAATGCATATAAAGGAGCTGAGTGCCTGAAAGATAAAAAAAAAAGTGGTGAATGTGAAGGAACGGAGGAAAAACAGTGAAGTGACAAATTGATTTTAGTAAAGGTGCAAAGTTAGGGATGTGCATAAGAAAAAATGATGAGGACAAAGAGGCAGGAGTTTGAAGGATGATGGCCAGAATGAAGGACAGTCTGTAGAAAGGAGACAACAGTAGGAAATAAAATGAGCCCAGAAAATAAAAGAGAGGAAAACACATGGCTCATCAAAAAGACTGAGTGCAGAGTGAAGAAAATGAACACGGAAAGGAATAAAGAATAAAGATGGAGAGTGAAAGAAGATGAGAGGATTCCTTATGTCCCCCATCTCAATTTGCACAAAACTTTCATTACCACCAATTTGGGACGGGAGCCGTAGGCTGGACCATTAGGCCAGCCCGGCATCAATCAGCCTAATCTTCCTCCCAGGCCGCTAAATTACAGCACCCAGTTGCTTATTAAAATTTGTCGCCCGTCTCCCTGCAGCCGGCATTGCTGGAGATTATGCGGGGCCTCCAGACACATCTGTAGAAGAGAAGTGGAAGAGGCGAAAAAGAAAAGGATGTACAGTAATGGTGTGGGGGGGGGTGAACTGGCAATAGCAGGCACCATCGCGGGGGGGTGGGGGGCAATCATCTCGTTTGATTTATATACTCCTGTAGCCTTGGTTATCCAACCCCCATGTGCCCACATTCCCCCACTGCCTAAATGCAGTTTTCCATAACTGTCAGCACACAAACACACACAGAATACAGGATTTGCAACCCCCCCACACTTCATACTCAATCAAACCAGAAGCCAGATAAGACACATGATGAATAGTGTAATTGAAAGCTGCAGCATCGCCCTGAGTTTGGTACTTGGATGGGGAAAAGAGGGGGGTTCTGAGTGATTAGCCTGTAGAATTTATTGTTATTACACATTTTATTATAACGAAATAGTAACACTCTGAGCCGCACCCTTTGTACTGATGTGCAGACAGCACGGCTGACCCTCCGCGGGTTCAGATGGAGGGGAGTGCTACCCCGTCTGCACACAAATGGAGCTAAAACACCCAAAGTTGCAGATGTGGAAGTCTGGATGTTTCAGCGCTGTGCGTCGTCATGACAACAGCTTTGGGTGTTTCTCCTCATGTGTGACCATTAACTTTCAACAGTGTGGCCTCCCAACAAGCTCACTCCTGATTGGCCAAAGTGGTTGTCGTAGAAATGTTGATTAAGACTTTGTAATGCCTTGTTTCCACTGAGCGGTATGGTATGGTACGGTCTGGTCCAGTCTGGTATTTCTAATACTCAGTCCAGTTCTCATATACAGTCAATGCGCGTAACAGCTAAGAGATGCAACAGCCTTTAAAATCATGAACATTTATGAAGAAAATTTCGGAGAATTAATTTTTCTTAATTGAAACAGCAGAAAAATCTGTTTTGAGGCTCCAGCAAACCTCCAGCAACAGGCTCACGTCTAAACAGTTTCCCTTTAAGGTCGAATTTTATATTATTATAGATATCTTTTTATGCACATGACCCGCCTGGTTCAAAACAGTCAGAAGTGGAGACTTGGACCAGACTTTCATATCTTACAGAAAAGGACATTGGTCAATTCAGAAGATTTTAAACAGACTTGATGTTCAAGAATTTTCAATTGTGCGTAATTTACGATTAATTTTAATTTCGTAAGACATCAGAGGTAAAATCTCACCACAGAAGAAGTTTCCCGTTTTCTTCTTGTGTTAAATTTACAGAAGAGCAAATGCTACATACAGATGCGTTCAAAACATGGAATAACTAAAGTGCTTTATTCTTTTAACATAAGAATTCATCTTCTTACTAAGAATGTTCCATTTGTTTAGTAAAAATCAAAATGTATGTGAAAACAGATTTTTTTTCAATCAAAGTTGGTTTAATAATAAAATTATGAAGAAATCAAGCCATGCTGTTAATCAAATAATTCATGGCTCAGGCACCTCACTGGTTTTCATGTCATTTGGTAACGGAGAGTAGTACACAATAATAATTTTAAAAAGCTTAAAAAGCAGTTTGTCCTTTTAAAAACTCATCATTAAGGTTTGTTTTTTCAAAGCTTTCAGAATTCGCAAGAAGTGGTTTAAAAATAAAACCTCAATTACTGAGGTTTCTGGGAAACTTACTGCTTTTTACTCTTTTCTTCTAAATTGAATTATTAGGATATTCTAAAGACAAAACATAATCTTCAGCAAATAAATAAAATTAATTCAAAAATGAAAATATGTCTCTATATCAACAGTTCACAAAAGCGCAAGCATGTCCATGGCCTTAGGACGATAGCAGCTATGGTTTAAGCAACAAAAGAGGCTTCAGACTATAAAGCATTTGGGCTTCTGCAGCTGACGGTAAAGCTTTTCTATCATATGATGCGCAACCACCTCAACATAGGTCCTTCAAAGTGTTCCAGATTTGAACTCTTCCCCTGAATATGCTGAGTTATCACAGAAGGTGCATTAAAAGAATCTAAAAATCCTGGTTCGGACACTGCAGACAAACTCAAATCCTACAGAGTGATTGCACAGAATGTGTCCACTGTCAACACACACAGAAACAATACCAGCCACATTGCAAACCACACATGAACATACTGAACCTTTTGAAAGTGATAGGTGGATTTTGATCACGCGACCAATCAACTTCACACGTATGCAGAATAAGTCAGATTTGGTGAGGAGAATCCAGTCGTTTTTCAAAATAAAACTTCATACAGAATCCGTTTATAAATAAGAGAAAATTTTAGTTTTTTTTTTTTTTTTTTGGTACCAAAGTGTCCCAAGGACCGGTACCAGTCCACGGTTTGGGGTTTGAGCACCACTGGTCTAGAAAACATCTACTTCACTTAGCTGCCAGCAGATCTGCCTGTTCCAGTCTAGACGGATTAAGCGCTTTGCTGTTGGTGTGTCGTTGCTTCTGGCTGGTCAATTGCTCAGACAGACTTTTCTTCAAACAGAAAAGCAGATGAAAGGAGGAATAAAAGACTGCAAAAGGCAGCAGAGAAAGGAGAGAGGAGGGAAAGAATAAAAAAAGAGAAACATTAACTTAAATGAAAGTTTATTAGCTATATCAATCAGTCAAGTCAGACGGGGTGGGGAGTTTTGCCCCAGGCTCACCATCCTTCCTCTCTATCCTTTTCCAGCCTCCCCCTCCCTCCTCCTTCTGTCCATTTGTGTGTGTTTGTAGAGGGAGGGGTTTTAGTGAGGAGGCAGGCATGACGGGAAAACATTAGCTCGCTGGCGACCAGCCTGTACACCAGCCTGTAATTGGCTTGGCTAATGGTCATGTCCAGACAAATAGTGTAGGCCCTAACCATGTTAGGTGCAACCAACTGCTCCGCCTGTATTCACAGCACAAGAGCCGGCGCTGCTCGGACACAGAAACCTGACAGACAAAACCCAGGACAGGATTTAACGACACAACTGGACAATTGTTTCTCTTTTGTTTTGTGATTCATGACTTCCCTGCATCTTGGTTGATGACGGTGCACTAGGAGGGGAGAAAATGTAAGAAAAGTGATGGATAGCATAGAAAAAGAGATAAGCAGGATGGTTTGAAAAAAAGCAGAAAGCCCATTCCTCATCCTTCCCTCCCTCTCGGCATCACTTGTGCCTGATGGCAAGCTGAGCCTCTAATGTCCATTGTGTCTGGATGAGCTGCAAATGCACACAAGTGTGCTGGTGTTTATTGCCTAGAATTATATATATATATATATATATATATATATATATATATTTTATTTGGTCAAAAATACTCTTACAGAAGAAAACAAAAAAGCAAGCCATTTATGACTAATATTAGTGTGTGTGTGTTATGGCAGCTCCTCAACCCTTCCGCTATCATCTCCCACCAGACAGGCCCCACCAAGCCATCCCAGCTGGATAATGAGATCCATTATGATTTACGCGCCAAGAGGACAGCCAGACTGAACAAAGACGCGCAGACACACCCGCCCACGCAGAGTTTGGTGTACATGTCAGAGTCTGTGCCGATGCAAGCCTCTCAATCTTGCACTGTTTGTGCCGACGTGCTCTGCCACTGTTTCATATTTCAGTCTCTTGTGTGTGAGATGTGTTTGTTGCCTGTAGGGTGTCCTGCAGAGGCTCCTCTTTCAGTCTGCAACTTGAGAGTCCAGAACATTTGTTTCTCTGCCCCCTCCAACCCTGCTTTCCCATTTACTTGCACTTTTCTTCCTCCTCCACTTCTCACCTGAAGAAGTCGAAGAAACGTGAAGTTCCTCACACAGCTCAAACAGTCAGGAGAAAGGGTTATACTGTGTGCAACACGCTGACTGATCAGGATCTCTGCAGCAAACTCTAGTTGACCAGGGGGTGTGTTCCCGTGCATGTGGGTAACTGTGTGTGCAGGTATTTGTTAGTGGAAAGCTCACATTTTGGAAGCATGAGCAGAAATCCAATCAGTTGAAATAGGTACGTGCATTTGATTTTTTAATCCAGAGGGGGAGGAGGCGTTTTCCTAAATGTTGAACAGGAGATCAGGCTGAGAAGCTCCTGAGGTCAGACTTGAACTGCAGTTTTAACTTGGTATTAAAATTAATTCTAAAGGATCAAAATGTGTCCAAGAAATAAAAGAAAAATGATCAAATATTTAAATTTCCTAAAATTCATACATTTTTAAAAGTTAAAGAAATAGGAAAACAGAAGTAAAAATGCTTTCACATATTTCCTCACCTTTTATGGTGATATCAGACCCACTCTGATCATCTTTTGATCTACTTTTCAAAGCGTTCCCAGAATTTTTAGCCAAAAAGAAAAAAGAAAAAAAATCTGTGTAGTTTTCTAGGACATAGTTTCTGCAGAGCTGCAGTAGTTCATTGGAAATTTGCCTTTGAGTTGTGGGAGGAAGTGTTGCAACAGAGCAACCCCGCCCCCTTTCCCTTCTTTTGCTGAGAGCTTAAAGCAGGGAGTTTGTGGCCTGCCCAGCGTATTTTCTACATCAGAAATAACTTCCCCCCCCCATCTGTTCCTGATTTAAAATGATTTGAAAAAAGAAATACCGGTACACAGAAATGCAACTTTAAGCTTAATTTTCTTAATACATATCTTCTTTCATCAGACAGAAAAATGCCACAAGAACATGATAAAAACCCCAAAATATACATTTTGAAGAAGTTTGAAATAAATCTGATACCAGTGTAAACACATATCTATAGTAGCTATAATGGTCATTATCATAATAAAAACAGAAACTGCCGTTTCTCAGGTTAAATATACAGTGTTAAGGTTTTATGAATAAAAAAATTGTATATTTATAGAAAAAAATATTAATGACATTAAAAAAAAACACAATTGACTGTTAGGAAAAAGAAAACCCCTTTCTATATTTAAACTAATTAATAAATCAAGTATAAAATGTATTTTTTAAGGAGAGAAATGGGAATCTTAAAAGATATTATTAATTTAACTGTGATTTAAGACAAATGAAGACATGTTATGGCTTATTAATTTGAATTCCCGCATAAAAAGATGTTCAGCTGTTTAATCATTATATTTTTCAAAGCATATTTATGATGTTTAGATCCTCTCTTTTCTTGTCTGGCAATTTTAGCTTCTATCACTCAACTCCTCTATCTCAATGTTTGGATTTCATATAAAAAAAATCTAATCAGTGTCTGGATGAAAATGTTGAACATATGGTCTCTATTGTTCTGACACCCCCTCATTCACACACAGCTGCTTTAAGTTGACTTGCTCATGCTTCATATAAAGATAACGGACCCCAGCCAGCTGCAACTAACAATTCTTTTCCGGATAATTTTCTGATAAGCCGGATCAGACAAAAGCCCAAGTTCTGAGTCTTTTTTTTTTTGTTCAGCCAAAAACACTTACAGGAAAAAGTTCTGTGTGGAAAAAAAAAGGTAGACAAAAGCTACAAACACATGTGTAATATAAATAAATGCGGATTTCAAACATCCATTTACCCTCTCTTTAAAACCTAGTCTCAAACCGAGAAGCAGTCGTTTCTCTCTAAAAATGCCAGAAAACAATGACTGTTTTGTTTTCCTGCTTCATGAAGTATTTAAGTGATGCCAGCTCAATTAGAGGCCTAAATTCCAAGATGCAGACTGTGGAGGGATGAGGGGAGATTAAAAGATGAATGAGGGAGGCAGGCAGCTGAAGGAAGAAGGGCAGAATCCATCATAATTATAAATAAGATGCACAAAACACAACCCTCTTAAAGAAATTGATAAGAAAGAATGGGTGAAAAGGGAAAGTAAGAACAACAATGATTTAAAAAAAGGCTTGACGGAAAAGGCTGTGCTCAGAAAAGAAAGAATAAACAAATATGAAACTATCATCACATGCATAATGAGCATGCAAGTTCTCTGTCTCTGTAAGCACACAGGCTCACACAGAAAAAGACATCAACACAAACAAGCCTCAGCGGTATGTGCTGTATTTCCATCATCAAATGGGATCACAGCAAATATCTACAAGCCAACTTTCGGTCGGCTGCAACAAATAGTGTGAGTGAACCCCAAAACTGATGCCCAACTGAGCTAGAAGGTCAAAGTAAATTAAATAAACATCAAGCTCTGTGAGATCACATGGACTGCTCAGCAGCTCAGAGGTTTCTGTCGAAGAAGTAGTAATTGTTCCATCTTAATTAAAAGGATGCATCCACTTTATTACAGATTATGCTTTATTTTTATGGTTCATCATTTGTGCAACTTTAACACAGAGCACGCCTGATGAAATGCTGTTTTCATTTAGAAAAGAAGCAAAAACTATTTTTCTTTGTCCGATGAAAGGTTGGTTTTCTTCCAGTAATTATTTACAACTCAAATTTTGCGTGTGATGAACAATTCCAAACAAAAAAAAGAGGTCAACTGTGATATATGAACAGATATTCAGCAATTATTTTCCTTTTTTTCATGAATAGTTTGACAAAATATAAAAAAGGGGTTCCCAAATTTTCCGAAAATGGACATCCCAACGAGATTAGACCATTCAACAGTCAAATAAATCAAATAAAATGTGTATTCATGGCAAGACTACTTTGGATTTTTATCTATTTATTCATGGTTAGTGGTTGTTTAAGGCAATATCCCCTCCAATCAAGCAGCTGTTGTTTTTGTATTAATTGTAGGATGAGCATTGTCTGGTCTCAAAAGTGCACAAAACAGTGAAATGTTTCTTTGCTGAACCAACGATAGTGTCTGTTCTCAGGAAGAACCACATCAGGCCTCAACTTTATGACAATGATTTAAAAGATTAACCCAAACAAAGTTTAATTTTTGAAGTTAAAAAGGTGATAGGGTTTCTTTTTTAAATAAAAGCGTGGCTGCATGGTTGAACTTTGATCCTAAACAAACAAAAGACTTTCAGATTATCGACAAAGCTGTTATGGTTGTTTTTTTCTAAATTCCCTCATTTCTCATTACTTATTGCACCAAGGAGGGCCTTCACCATTTTGGAGGGAATCTACAATTCAAAAATTCAAAAGTTTCTAACATGTAATATTTCTCACATCAATTGGCAAATATAGACCACAATGCACTGCATTTGTCATGTTACATAAATGACAGTAAATGTATTTTTACATAAAGCATCCAAGTTTTTATCAATAAAACACAGTGGATTCATAAATGTTCTTTCTAAAATGGCTTAGCATTTAATGAATTGTAAGTAATGGTCTAGTTGATCTTTTTTATGGAAGCTTTTTTGCATTAGTAGTAGAAAAAGAAGGTGAACACTTGAGCTAGAGCTCCAATGTTAAAGGGTTAAAACAATTTCCTGTACTTTTTTTTTAAAGACGTGCATCTTCTGATAGATCAGAATAGAGCTTGTGGCCCGCCCAGCATATTTTCTGTCTTTTTCTAACTGCTTTCTTGCACTGGATCCTGATTCACAATGATTTGAAAAAAGAAAGTGTTAAAAAACCCACAATTTTCATCGTAACAAAATGAGGATATCTTTGCTGTGCAATAACTGAACCTCTATTGGACGATTACAGACAAATATTTGAGGTTGCAATAAAAGTCCCATCAGTTCAGTGAAAATGTTGATCTGCTCCATGGTTAGCTGCTTAATTCACTTGTTTAACTTCTAAGTGGGTATGTATATAGTCTGTATGGGAGCATAATCCCACTGCTTCGCTATGAACCAAATTTCTGATGATGAGCACCAGTGTTATGACTTACAACAGATGCTGTAACAAAAATACTTCCGGATAATTAAACACCAACAAAACAAGATCTTGATTCTCAGATGTTGTACTTGCAAGTACATAACATGAGTATTTATCCAGTAAACTCAACAAGGCTGCATCTCCATCCACCAAAACAAAAGAGCTCCTCGCTCAAGGTGGTGCCAGCCCTAATCACTTCCCTTAGCACCAGGTGGTTCTCATCGACCGAGGCCCAGATCCTCCACTCAGCGGGACGCCTCGCCAGAGGAAATTGGCTCGTCTACACGCATTTATTGCTCATGAGCTCTGCAGAACCAAGAAAAAAAAAAGTTGTGCAGAGTTTTTCCAATCTGGATTTTACTTGGGCTGTTTGAGCGACCTGGTTGTGAGGAAACAGCTGCTGTAGAGCGTGCTGCACCGTCCAAAGAAACAATTAGAAACACCCTTTTCCTATTACTTCCCATGATTAACCACCATTGTGTGGAACCAGTGGCGGTCTGTGGAATTCCTTTCCATGTCATCTTTGCATTGGCTCTAGCTGCTGCTGTGTCTTTTCTCCTCTAATGAAGAAGATAAAAGGGAAGTGTTAATTGAACTGAGCATCTCATCTGTGCTAATAAGGTGCAGAAAGGAGGCCTTGGAGTTTCTCTTTTATGGTGTTTGCACTTTGTAATATAGTGCTCTAGATTTAAGATACAACGGATATATTCATTTAAATTATTAATGAATCTTTTTTTTTTTTATTACCTAAGTGGCAATCATTAATGAGAAAACTGGACAAGTTATGTTTGTGCCATTATTCAAAGCACAACACTCACTGTTTTGAGCAAAAAACGTACAAAATTTTGTTTGATCATAAAACTATTTTGCACTTGAAACAGAAAAATACGTGCAAACACACCAATTTTACTCTTAAAACTGAAAAATACTTCCAATCAAAACAATTTTCACTCAAAAGAAATTCTCAAAACAGTCAGTGTTGTGCTTGGAATAGTGGCACAAAAAAACTCCATATCTTTCTTCTTTCCTTGTCGGACCACAGTTTGAAGGGATCTAAGGCCAAATCCAAATTCTTTCCCTATGCCTTCTCTCTACCTCTCCAATTGTAGGGGCATTTAGAGCAGTAGTGGTGTCTGAAATTGTTTTTTTAGGGGAAGCCGTAGGGACTTTTGAGTGTGTATCGTCACTAGGGTGATACATGTTGCGCTGTACCACGGAAGAGAAACACATTTCTTCATGTGGGTGTGCTCTGAGAAGTTTAGATTTAAATGTGATTAGTGATTTTTTGTTTTAGCATGACTTTTTAAAGTTATTAAATCACCATTTTTATGTATTTTCCGATCGCTGACAGCTATGCACTTCCGTAGATGATTGGTGACTATTAATGACGACATTGAGGGTTGGTAACAACCGAATTACAAAACACTATTTTTCCAAACACTATTTTTCCATAACTCTTCGTTTGCTTGAGAAGCCGTAGGGGTAAGGGAAGAATTCGGATTATTAATGTCGAGAGGGATTGGACAATTGAGTTATCCTTGAAATGATGGCCTATTAAAGAGTCTAAGCAGAAGGCCTCCCTCGTTAACTAGACTAGATTCATCATCTCACAGACTGGGGAATATTTTAGACCCCTGCTTTCCCCCAATTTTTGTGCAGCTTCCAGCATGTTTAAAGGCATCTCGGGTGGCTAAAAAGCCCATGTGCATGCTGTTTGTGTGTTGTACCAGAGGAAGCTGGTTAAGCGCCTCAGGCCAGTGCGCCATTAAAGTGAAAGAAAAGGGGAAAGTGTGACACAGGAGGAGTAGGGATCCTCATTTAGACACAAGGAGTGGGCTGGGTTCTGCCTGCAGCAAGCAGACATGGCTACTGGGACAAGGATGCCTCCCATCTGCCACCTCGTATTTCACCCGCTGTCCTCGGGGTGTCACGGGTGGCCACAAGCCAAAAAACAGAATCTTTTCTTCTCTTCCACCAAGTACTTCTTCCTTCATTCTGTCAGCAGCTTATCTTTGGGCAAAATCTTTTGAGCCTTCGCTCTCATTGTTCCTCCCATCCGACCTTGCTCCTGCATAAAACTTGATGTGCAATAGTTTTCATCATGGAATTGCAATGATAGTGCTGAGGTAGGAGTGCATTATGAAGGACTCACCTCACTTCCTTCTCTCCTATTTCCTTCCAAGGTGCCTTTCCATTATTATTTTCTGCACTTCTTCTCCAGGTCAAACGCTCTTCCATCCTTGTCATTTCCGTCTTTCACCTGATCCTTTTTTTCCGCTCTTTAATATCTCTGCACCTTCTATTTCTTTTTTCCCCTTCACTTATCTGACTTTTTGATCCTCCATCAATCCATCACATTGCACTGATATTGGAATCTGACTTCAAACCTCTGCTGGCAATTTATGGACATGGAGCCGGGGTAATGTGCATTAGGGACCTCAATGTATGGCAAGACATTATGGATTGGACTATAAATAGCTGCTGTGCGTCCTGTAAAACCTTTTCATTACATAGCGACATTGTTCAATCAATATGAGACCCTGCTAAATCTAATTGCCAAAGCGACATGGGCTAGAATATATGTATTTTTAAGATGGCCGAGGAAGTACAGCTACAATTCTGGTTGGAGAGGACTCATAAAAAAACCCATTGCAAGAGGAAGCAACAAGAGCGAATCGGGATGAAAAAAAGGAGCGCTTGATGAGCGGTTTGGTAAAAGATTACCTAAACAGGGAGCATACACAAAGATTGGGGTCTACTTTCAGTGCTTTTACCTCTCCACAGAGATTAACATTTGCACATATCGCATTGACACTGGAGCCCAGATAAAGCTCACGGACATCACCGGTCTGAGACAGCCACTCAGTCCTTCCAATGAGTGCAGCTGTAGGTAGAGTACAGAGGGGGGTATAAACACAAGAAAGAAAGGGGGGAGTGGAAAGGAAAGGGAGAGAATAGGAGGAGCCCAGGGTGTCATTTCTCTCCCTGTCAGCTCTATGCCTCCCCCAACCTCCCTCCCTCCACCATCACCCCATGAGATGGGGATGCATCGCGGGGACAATTACCAACTGACACTTCATCATGGGCCCTGTGACAGCCGCTGACGGCCCTCGTCCAAACAAATGATGCTGGGGTCGAGGTTGCGGGCCTGCCTCCGAGTCTGCAGAGCTCTGCTGCATGGCCCTGCACTGCATTAGTAAGCTACACCCACTGGAAAAAAAAAAAAAGCTACATTAAAAGAAACTCCTCTAAACCAACCACCTCCTCTGCTTAAGAAAAACACATTTATCAGTATGGAGAGGTGGTGGAAGAAGGTTGGGCTGTAGATATGATGGTGGTAGAAGGGGGGGGCAGGGAGAGGACAGTAAGGCCAAACCCCATCCCTCTTAAGTAAAGAAGGGCTCTTCATCTTTGTGAGACAACTGGGAGTCAAACACAAATTCAGCGTCTACACAAACCAGCTCTTAGCCTGCCACACATAGACCCAATCCAACAATGGGGTTAAATGGCAAATTTGAAAGGCCAAAGCGAGTAACCGCCAAAGCGGTGACTTCAGAGAGCATCCGTTAACCTGAATGCTCAGGACACTCTGACTTTGACATGCCCAGAAAAAACCGTCACCTCTCAAATGACATACGCTTGGGCTTTTAAAGTGGGTCAGAAATAAAAAAGCTTTGTGCTTTTTTATGCTTTTAGTTTTCTTTTAGAAAAAGTCAGAAACTAAACCTTAAAAAAAGTAGCCTGTGAACTTGACCCTTAGAGTTTGCTGCAAAAATCAAACACAGACTGTGTTTTAAAGAAAAGAGCACTGTTTTGAGTATTATTATACTCGAAACACTTTTTTTTGCTGTTTAGCATTTTTGTAGTTTATTTTTTGTCCAATTCTACCAACAGCATTGACTAATGGAAGCAAGAAACACCTTGATGCTTGTTAGCGCCGCACTTATGTCAAAATCCCTGGAAGAGTTCAATACTCTCAACGGATAAACTTCATTGTCTGTTAAATGAACAGAAATTCATCTTTCAACACGACAAAACACAGTAAAATTTTAATTAAAAGAATCAAATAATTGAAATTCTTAAAATAAAATAATTAAAAACAGCTTAAAATATTACATCTATACAAATTATAAATACCACATATTTCAGTTTGGAGAAAATTAATTAATTCAAAAAAATACAGACCAGATTTCATAGAGCTAACCTTTCAAATGGTAGGGGTGTGGACTACCTCCAAGTTCACTCCTGATTGGTTAGGGTGGTTATCACAGAAATGTTGACTCAGCCCCACCACTGCCCACTAAATGTCATCCGGTTCCAACATGTGAAAAAAAGCTGTCTACATTTATTTCGGTGCAAGAAGTCAGTCATTTTTTGTGAGTGACATCACACTCACATGATCCAGTTCTCATCTACAGTCAATATAACGGTCTAGAAATAATGGTATCTAGGGTGTTGCTTAAAAAAGGATATACTTGGAGGGAAAGGTATATCAGTATACCTACTTTAAAGAAATAAATCTCTTAAGATAATAATATTTCCAATTACTAGAGCAATATACCAAAATATCCATGTTTATGGACAATTTCAAAAAAGAAACTTTGTCAAAAAGAAACATTTTTTTATTTTTTTAACTTTGTCTAAGGCAGGACATCGCAATGTATTTCAAGAAATCTTATGTATCACCTATAACAAGGAAAAGGATATTTTTATAGAGTGATACACATTGTAGTGAAAGTATTTAAAGATGCACTCTAATGAAAATGGTGTTTTACTATTTTCTTAAAGGATTTTTCTAATGATGAGGACATATGTAAAATAAGTTAAGATTAAAATTGCGTTTCTGAGTTTTTTCTTTATTGAAATCATGACGGAGCAGGGGCAGATGAAAACCCGCAGTTTAAAAAGCTTGGGTTTGCGATGAAGCAATTGCCATGGGCTGAACAAAGTCTCCCTTCTCCGCTACAATTCCGAAGCATCCACCTGCAGACAAATAGTTAAGAGAGAGAGCAGGAGAAGCATGTATTGTGAATGGTGGGGAAATAGCTAGGCTAACTTTCGTGCCAACAGTCACGCCGTTAACCTGAGGTGAATTTCTAATGAGCTCCTGTTGCACTGCAGAAAACAACATGTCTAACAAAAAAAAAAAAAAACACACAGGTTTTTTGATGTTAGTGGAGGAACTGCCTTATCTCAATTAAAAGACCACTGGGAAGGATTTTACAACAGAAAAAATGTATAGTTGAATACAATTTCTCAATAACAAGGTAAAAATATCATGCATTGTATGTGTTTTTGCTTGTTTTGAGAAGGGTATTTTCTGTGTGACACAAACTGTTATAGAAGGATTTAAATGCCCAGTTTCTCAATAAAAAGCCTTAATTGAACATATTTTTTTTGTTCCAAGCTTTTCATTTCCTGCAGATTGCCTTCCTCTACAACACTAATTGAGGGAAGCATCACATGAGGTGAAACCATTAGCGTTTTGTTCTCTATTTGTATTTTTCTGAGAATCTCACTGCAAAAAGAATAATCTGGTGTGGGATGGAAATTAGAAAAACTATGGCTTTCAATAGTCACTTCAAACCTGCACACGATCTTAAAAACCTTTTGCACAAGCCAGCGTAAGAGGAAACTAAAAGCAGAGCTGGGAGAAGAGGAAGCAAAGGCTAACAACGAAGGATGGAGGGGGGAAAAAAAAAAACTAACTGAGAGCCATATGTCATGTTAGAAAGGCCCTTGAGGACGCTTTCAATCTTCCCGTCAATATTTGGCGAGCAGGCCTGTGTATGCCATCATTAAAAAGGAGATGCCTCACTGTTTATTTATCATGAGGACACATGGCTGACAGCATGCTGTAAACAAGTCGTATGTTTATAGACGCGCATGAGCGTGTACGTACATTTACTGTAGCGTTCATAAAGCCAGCTCTCTTCCTTTTATCTATAAAAATGGATTGCTGTTGCTTAATAATGTGAGTAAGGAGTGATGGAGAAGTGTTTTCTGATAATGGCTGTTAGGAATCATCAGGAGAGAAGGAGACAAAATGCTCCTCCACTTCGACTGGAGCTTCGAAAACTTTCAGGTGAGCAGGAACAGATGAGGAGGTTGTACCACTTTCAAGATGTTTTCCATAATTAATCACCACCAAAGATAAATCCTCAAACAGTTAATGAATCATTCGCATGACGCTGCCTTGTAAAATAGGTTTCATCAGATTTGCTTTTTCTCCTCAGCTCTTGCACGACTCCTTCCCCTTTCGCACAGTTCCGATGCTGCCAAATCTTGGTCAACTGTCAAGCGCAGACTAAATGAGGAAAACGAGTTGCCAGTTGTAATTTTTCCCAAAATGAGAAGGAGCAGAACATCTGCAGTTTCAGTTGTCTTTTCTCACAGTAAACCTGATAAACGCCAAGGTTTATTCTTTCAGATAAACTCAGTTCCTGCAAACTGATGTTGAAAAGCAGAGCAGAGTGAGCTCCACATGGCTTTAGCACGAGGAGGAGTCCGTGCTTGACATTTAGGTTTCAGGCGTAATGGACGATGACCTGCTGGGGTCAGGCTTGCAAGCGAGGAAGCCAAGAGGCCCATTCCTGCAAAAGGGCCTCATTCCTGTAACTAGACCCTAGCAAAACAGTTGTGGACACGCACACACACGCGCACACACACACTTCCAAGCTTACATATATAATCACTCATCCCCTCGGTAGATAGGAAGACATCCCAGAGGCGGGATCACAAAGGTGGGGTGTCATTAAGAGAAGAGACAGATGTGTTTGGTATGTGGCTGTGAGTGCCGGCAGAAAACTCAGCAGTTCTGTGTGCGTAAATTGCTGCTGTGTAGAAGTTGCGCTTTTTATCTGCATAGATGTGTGCTGGCTTCAACAACCATGGCAACAACTGCTTCTCTGCTCGTCTTACGAGGACTGCTTCTCTGACCACCCACTACTTGGCAACGGGAGGCTACTTTATATACTATTTGTGACAGCTTTGTGGTAATAATGGAGCCCAGGCCCTTGCTAGTACATGGGGCATGCTAAGTCAAGTGAGACTTTGGCTACGAGAACACACATACACACTAGGCAGCCTCTTCGTGCTTAATGAGACCGCAGGGAGAACTGAGAACACAAGGAAGGAGGAGGAAGATGAGCAAAGGAAAGAAGGAATTTGAAGGAGAAGAAAAGTAAAAAAAAAAAAAAAAAGGATCAGGAGAAGAAGAAAAGAGCAAATAGGGTTTAAGAATGAAGACAGCAGAGGTAGAAAAAATGGATAAAAAGAGATATGAAGGCACAACCCAAGGCTTAGAAACAGCTGGTTATACAATGTAAACAATACAAAGATGCAAAGGAGGGGGTCACTGCCAGGAAGTACAAACCAAACCGAAAGTGACAAGAGACGGCAGCGGTAAGGATGAGCGGTTGAAATCAGAAAAAAATTACAAAAACAGAACAGAAACTCACAAGAGGAGGCAAAGAAGGTAGATTTTTTTGTGCAGAAACACAACAGGAAATGTTTCGTTTTTGCATTTTTATTAAAAAAAAAAAAAAAAGAAAGAAACGCTGACAGAAGATGAAAAACACACATGCCAAAGCTACTTTACCTCCGCCTCTGGCTCTGTAGCATCATCTGCCCATTCAGGCAGGTGCACAATGCAGGGTGGGGGGGCCCTGGTGTAAGTGAGTAAATACCTTGCAGTCCAAAATGGGAAATGGCTTGAGTGTCCAGTGACAAGAAACAAGGACAGACAGGCACAGCTGAGCCTTTGCCGGGGCTTCCAGAGAGAGTGGAGATGAATTATTAACAAGCTCTCAGTCTAATAAACTCAAGAAAAGCCACTTGGCCTGATGCTCATCAGCACAGATAACCACGCTAGTTTGGACC
Organism: Oryzias celebensis; assembly: GCA_014656515.1. Taxonomy (NCBI): domain Eukaryota; kingdom Metazoa; phylum Chordata; class Actinopteri; order Beloniformes; family Adrianichthyidae; genus Oryzias; species Oryzias celebensis. The sequence continues at coordinate 53,125,280 of BNCR01000001.1, read as the reverse complement.
GCACTGTTCAGGGCACAAAACAGATCATGGTATCAAAAACAAAAAAATATCACCAGTCACCATCTGCCATATTGACTTTTATGCTATGTTAACACTGGACCCAGAAACGCGAGTTTGAGTTACTACTTCCAATGAAAAGTCTATAAAAACTTGTATTTTGGGCTTCTGCGTTCAAAATTCTCACGTTCAGGCTTTGCTAAGAAAGTTTTCAAGACCGTTTTCAAGCTTTACGACAGAGACAGAAAACGTGCAGCCATTTAATGTGTGCTAAAAGTTAAACAAGTTGAACTTTGACCAATCAGGGATTTGGATTTGGTAGTGACATATTGGTCAAGTCCTTTCCAAAACACAGAAATGCCAACCTTTTAAAAATTAACTATGAGGGAAAAATTAATTGTGAAATTAAATAACACAAAGTCTTACGTATATTGTAATAGAGCTGTGAAAGAAAAAGCCCGGAGGAAGAATCACGACATTTGTACTGCTTCAACATTTCGCACCAAGCTACATCCTACTACAGCGCTAGTGTCGGGTAGCAACAGATCCGTGTGAACACCGTATGCTAAAAGTACATTCAGGAAAGTCCGTTTAGCCCGTTGTTGAATGCACCACACATGCCCAGTGTGCACATAGCTTTAGGGTGTATTCAAACTGGTCACATTTGTTTTGTTTAAAGTGAACCAGCTTCCTCTTCCAATCCAGAATACATTTTCACTCTGAATACATCTAAATGGACCCTAGTCCAGGACCAGGAACCGCGTTCTGAACTATCCTTTGGGTGGTCTCTGCTTGTTTCCAATTGGACTGAGCTCCGGTTCACTCTGAGTTTCCTCAGTCTGAATACAATCTGTGCTCAGAGCGGAACAACTAGACCAAAACAGCCACCGTAGCCGGGCTTTATGTGATGTAAAGAGAAAGAGAAAGAGATGGATGCAACAGAAACTCATTGAGATGTGGTCGGATGAATGCAGACTCATCAAAACTACTTTTAACGTGATGCAAATTGCTTCTCACACTGTTTTTCCCAACAATCTATATGTCATAAACACTTATCAACGTACTCTCTAAGCTGTCGTCTCCTCAGTAACCGTCTTGCAGAATGCCTCCACCAAAGTAGCAGTAAAAAAGTGTTGCACCTGACGTTAAAATACAGACATTCAAAATTACTCCGTGAAATATAAAGTCTGAATGAGTGAACTATCCTGACAAGAACTGCAAAACGCAGGACTTCCATTGTTCTTTCGCCCCTTTGTCCCGCCCTCATAATTCCTGGCCAATGATGATTACAAGCTTTGGCTTGATGGCAGTCTGAATGCAGACCAAACACAAGGTTCAGGGCTCCATCCAGACACCCTTTGAATCAGTGCCCATCTTAGTCTACTTTTTCTGTTGATTTTTGTCAGTTCTTCTAAATGTGGAGGATACTCAGGAAGCTGCTATGAAGCTGCAGATTGAGCTCAAATGCTGAAGCTTTTCACACCTTCACTTGGCTTAGTTTATTTTCAGACTTGAGAGAACCAAACTAAATGGAAATATCACACAGCTGCCTATTTGGAGGAGGAGCTTCCTGAAAGGAGCCTTAACCAAGAAAGAAACAAGCTAAAAGTGGTTTGTCTTCACGTATTGCACTTCTGTAATCTGTTTTCCTACTTTCCATCCTCTTCACCAGTTTTCCTTAACTTGTGAGAATAAAGTTTATTTTCATCAATTTTCTTAATTTGAAAATGCTGCAAATATTCTTATACTACACTAGTTTAAAAAAAACTTACAAGCCCCACTATATTATAAAGAAGGTTAAATTTTTCCATCCTGCTATATCTCCTGAAACGTCAACTGCTAATCTCCTGGAGGCCGACAGTAATACATTGACATCATTCTGTCTGTAAGCCGGGGAAGCCAGAAAGACGGCACTCACAGTGTCACTCAACAAGAGGCAATGGATGACCGCATCAGACTTGTCAAGACAGCTTCATCCTTCCTTCAGTTGTATGGTCTTGTTGCTCCATAAAGTCACTGACCAACGGCAAAGCTGTCAGCCTTTGCCGTTGGTCAGTGACTTTGTGGAGCAGCTGTAGTCCTCCTGCCACAATTGGTTTTTGCTTCAACTAGAGCCGTGTTTTGTTGTTCCAATATCCTGGAGGGTTCATGGTGAAATACAGCATCTACTGCAATAAACCTGGTATGGTTTAGTTCTTATTTCCATGAATCTCTAAGTTCAGAGTCAGACTGATGCATAGTGCATGACCTTAGTGGCACATTATTGAGAAAGATGTCATACAGGCATAAATAAAGGCAAAGAAACAATAAGGAGAGTTAAGCAATCACAATCTCCACTTATACAGTCCATTCAGGACCATTATGTGTCTGTATTGGCTCACAGCGTAATATCCAAGAAGGCCTGAACTGACAAGCAGTGGAACGGACCATTGACTCATGGTCATATAACAAAAACTGTTATTAGCCAATATCCTCTAAGTAATAACTCTTAAGAGGACATGTTTACCTTAGGCAGCAAGAGTACCCAATTAAACCATGTCAATGCTTCACAAACTTCGAAGTGTGCAGCAATAAAACAGGTCATGAGTGTCAGCTCTTACCATTACAACGACAACTAACAATGCAGTGGAAGAAACGTAGAAATAACACACTCGATTGTCATTCGGCAGCGGCTCTTGTCCACAAGGTTGCTCAACACTTCATCCTGAGAAGCCTGGAGGCGAGTAGCAATACCGGCGACGAGAAGTCTCGTCAATCCTTAAAAAATTAATACAATTTGAGAAATATGTCAGAACAGGAAACAAAAGTCAAAAACAAAGAAGACTGTCTTTTTTTGCTGCACAATTGCACATATAAAATCAACAAGCACTGTCGTTAACTTCCTCTGGCTTTTCCCTGCCGTCTTTCTCCCTCCTCGAGAGTTTCCAGTGGCTGTCCGGAGCACACGTGTTTTGGGTTACCTTGAGTGAGTCTCCCGTCTCAGCCTGCGCTGACAACAGACTGCGGCTATTGTCTAATGCACCATTAATCAACTACCCTTTAACAAAAACAGAAAACCAGATGAGAGACAAAGGGAAGGGACATGGGGGCGGGGGGTTTCTTATTTAGGCTGGAAGAAAAGGCAAAGCGGGTAAAAAAAAAAAAAAAAAAGATGGAAGAGAGGAAAAAATCTAAAAAAAACAGGAGGGGGGGGGGGGGGGGTCTTGACCCAGATCTCAGCTTTTAATAAATCAAACAACAACAACAAGCAAAGTTTCTTATGTAGCTCCAACTGATTAATCAGCTCTCTTTTAGTACGCAAACAGCAGCGCCTCCATTCTGCCGCCTTGTCTTGTGCGACTCTTCATTTGTCGGGTGTTGTCGCGCTGAAAGGTTTGAAGACCAGAAGTACTGAATCTTTTATGGTTTAATGAAAATGAGGCCATTGCTTCACGGTGCAGTGGAGTAGTTTCAACTGAAGGTCTCCAGCTAGATTAACGTAGAGGGGGCTGATATGGACACACACATTCCTGAACACAATGTATGAAGCTGCTGGTATGCAGACACTTTTCCTCTGGCAAAAAAAAAAAAAAAAAACTGAAATAAACAAGCAGCGCTTTACACATATTCACACGGCGCACACTCTATCCATTGGGCGTACCATGGCGACAGGATGTGTGGCAGCCTCCTGAGACTCTTTGCGAGGTGCCGATCGATGGGCATTGAGTGTGGACAAGGAGGCCTCAGGATCGATAGGGGGCCATTACAGAGATGCGCCTACTGGGACACAGGAGAAGGGATGGGGGGTAAAGATACATCTGGGGCCCTTGTTGCGGTCTTCTTCACTTCATTGATGGGAGGTTTTACTCTACTTGAGTGGTGGAACACACACGGCTTAAAGCAGAAAGGGTGGACAACTACATGCATTAGTAGGAGTATTTTGCACAGGATTAAATACACTGTACCGGCATGAACACCCCCCCCCCCCCCCCCCCACACACACACACACACACACGTGTCCCTACAGACTTGTGCCACATCAAAAAGGTTAATGTTTTTCTTCTATACACCTATTTTGAGCGTCCTCAATCAAGTCTTCAGCAATGCAGACATTTTTGGAGTCTCCCAACTCACTTTTAGTGTCATCCTTTTCCCTTTCCTCGCTGTTTTTGTTCAGCTTTTTCTCTGTGCATTGAAGCAGCACTTCAGCAGCCTGTGCTGCGCTCTCAGTGGACGGGCTTGATCCTAAGACTTTCTGTCACCTCTTCATCCTCTTCCTTCCACCCACTCTGCTCCTCACGTAGACGGGGTTAAGTCTTCTATCGTCTCTCGCACACAAAACGAACGTAACTAGGACAGCAGCAGCTGTGTTACTTCTGCAAAAACGCCTGACAGAGACATAGTGTTGAAGCTTCTGAGATGATTTGCCAGAAATGTTGATGATTTTGTGCGATTGCGAGCGGTTGTGACTCATGGTCCTGTGGTGCACCATAACACAACTCCTTTTAAAATGAATAATATAGATTTAGGAGGTGTTGTAGGTGTAAGAAAGTAAGTTTAAGGACCCACTCTGAACATCTTTTGATTTATTGTAAAAGCGTTCTTAATAGTCTTTTAATTATGATTATGTTGTTTTTAGCCTAAATTTTTGTTGTTTTCTAGGACATAGTTTCTGCAGAGCAGCAGGACTTTATTAATAGTTTGCCTCCAAGTTGTGGGCAGGACTGTTGGCATGGAGTAAGCCCGTCCCCACCTGCCATCATCCTTTTGTTTACACTCTCTCCCGCGAGCTTACAGTCCCTCGCAACCCCAACCTAACATTACCAGTGTAACAAAAATGGCAAGCAACATTAGGGCTATCCAACCGTATAGTTTTGAGTCAGGACAATGAAGACATATGTGGATCTAGTCATCAACAAGTGGATGTTTCAGAATGGAGCAGAGCTGGGAGTTTGTAGCTGATTGAAGCTTCTATATCACATTAAATGGATTTTTTTGTCGGCTCCTGATTCACAACAATTTGAATAAAGAAATACTTAGAAATATCTTTTTGAGCTTAATTTTCTTTACATATGTCCTCCATCATCAGAAAAATGCCACAAGAACATGTCAAAAACATGATTTTGTAGTGGGTCTTTAAAGGAACTAAACAGCTTAATGGAAAGGGGAGAAGTTTCATTTTGTGAAAAAAAGCCACTGCAGAAGCTGGTTACTCAAAATGCTGCACCAGCATTAATGGATGAAATAAGTTGTGAAATGCACATTTCCAATGCACAGAATATCTACCCTCTCAAAAAGAAAAAAAAACCTTCTTTATAACTTTACAGCTTTATTACAGCTGCTAATCATACAAAGTCACACACAGACGAGCGAGTCAAGCAGACAGCTAAAACCGCTGATGCATTTAATCCTCCTAGTGGGATCTGAAGGAGAAGCACGTCCTCCAACAACTCCTCTTCTTCTCTGAAGTCCACGAACAAGGCTCTGAATGCATGGTTGAAATAAGTCTGTTTGGTTAATGTCAGGGAGAAGGTGGACTACTAAAAGTCAGCCAAATGCCTTTACCAGCGCTCATGAAACTGCAGTGAGGTGCCATGTCGTCTCCTTCGAAAAAAACTCTGATCAAAAAGAATGTGCATGGACTCACACATGCACTGAGATTCTGGGCTCAGCGAGCTGTCCCAGTTGGTTTGGACAGCAACAGCAGGCTTTAACAACTCCTGCCTGGTCAGCCTATTAGTAGTGGCCCTCTGTTTCAGCAATCTGGGTTCTCTTTGCCTTTGGACAGGGACCAGGGCAGTCTGCACAATACACCCCTGTGTTTGGAGATGGAGAGGAGAGGAAAAAGAAAGAAGTGCAGACCTCTGCGTGCGCACAAACTTATCTAAACAAAACCTGAACATCAGCTAAAGTTGTGCGATTGCAACATGACAGCTGCACTCCATGGTTACCTCATTGTAGCTGCAGCTTTTTTGCCACCTCAGCACCAGCAGCCATCCAAGCTCTGCTGGTATCAGTTCGCCTCCTCCAGGCACTGTTTGCATGTTGTTGCTCAGAGAGGCCAAGAGCATCAGCAGTGACACACATCACTGTTGGGCCCACATCATGACAGCGAGCCTGGCTCGTACAAAGATGATGCTCAGGCAAAAGCGGGCCTAGGCCTCTTTAAAGAAGGACAGCAGCACCTGTCCCTTTGAGATCTATTTCTCACAGCTTGTGGGTTCTGGGCAGAGCAGGCCAGCCCGAGCACGGCTGTGCTTCACTGTGCATGTATGGTAACACAGTGGAACCGCGCCGCTCAGCCTGCCAGCCCACCACAGGGAATTTGTTTATATTTCCTTGCTGCCAAGTTCCTGTCAGGAGGCGCCCCAAAGAGAAGCTGCAGACTACTCAGTACTATGAGCTACGCCCTCCTTCCTAGTAAGAAGGACTTGCTGCATACAGTAATGGGTGGTGCTTTGCAGCCAAGCTTATATCCAGGGAGGTCTCTTCATCAATTTAATCTCTCACAAACTCCTTAAAGCGCCTCCTTTGTTGCTCAAAAACCAGAACTGAGAGAAACAAATTTCATAAAAATACTACAATGATGCGTTTATTACCGTTAGAGGATTTACAGCCAATTTGTTTTGCCAAAAAAGCAGAAGGACATGATTTCACCAGAGCACCACTATACGAGGACCACTTTATTACACAGTGGATTATGGGGATTTAAAATCACCTGTGTGTAAACAGAGTCCATAAGGCCTTAGTCACATGCACCCAAACATTTTGACCCGTACGGGTGCTGAGGGTTTTTTGGGTTACGCGGGCCCATAGAGGGTCATAGAGAGAAACGGCCACATCATAAAGGAAACTCAGGTGGGTCTAGAGGCTCATCCGGCCACCTCAAGGGATGTCATGAAAATACGACGTTCCATTGTCGTACATCTGGTTAGTGCAGCTTAAGAGTCATTAATACTTTGTATACACCGGGCATGTGATACGCATTCAAGAAAGCGCTGAACCCTGGTTCTTGAATGCATTTTTAGCACATATGGTATTCACACTGTACTGTCGCTACCTGATTCTAGAACATCTACTCGCAGTTTGAAGAAGCTTGGTGTGAATTGTCGAAGTGGTGCAAATCTCATCAATCTTGCTCCAGACTTTTTCTTTTATAGTTCTATTCCAATTTATGACAGTCAAATAATTCCATCTGGACACAAACTGTAAGTTTTGTACGTAGAACCTGAAAACATACTTAAAAGCTTAAGTAGCAACCTGTGACCACAAGTGTTTGAAAGCCTGGAACACGCATATACGCGTTTACATAGACTTTTCATTGAAAGTGGTCTCTTGAACGCATCTTGCCAAGGACGGCATGAACTTAGCCTGACTTTAATGCAAGTTGCACGCACTTAAGACATACATGTGAGGTTGTTGTATGTTGTCCTTACACCACACTCTAATCATTAAAAAAGGTGCGCGTAATGGCTGCCTATTGATCGCATCCGAACACTGCATGCACACCATGTACGGGTGATCCTTACGTGCCTGTAGGACACCTACACAAACTACACTCAGATTGTCCAATTTCCTTATTTCTAAAACTTTGTTCACTCTGAAACTCAAGTTGCATGTTAAGCATGTCCAGTTTCAATGCGAAGTGTATGCACAAACCCAATCAGAGGCCCTGCGGCACAATTTGAGTATCAGGCGTGGCGCACAGCATAGCAGCAGAGAGTTTCAGGTGTTTCGGTTCAGAGTCCAAATTTCTGAACTTTCGCAAAGAAGATGCGTCACATCAACCAATCAGGAACTCAGCTTTAGCCAATGTAGATGATGTAATCAGCAGGTGAAGTCCCAAACTAACATGGAGGAGAATCAGATTCTTCCTCTTTACTTTACTTTATGGTATTTTTCTTATTTGTATCAACAAAATAATACATTTTATTATTTTTTTTCCCCATTTTTTCCTCCTCAGACTAATATGGGACAGCAAGTCATCAAACTGGGTCACAGAAAGACCGAAGTACCGCTGAAAGCTGCCATCATTCAGGTGAAGCTCCTGCAGTAGATGGTGAACCTCGCCATACTGGGAGAGTTTGCGAATTATATCATGAACCCAGACATGGAGACGTGCTTACCAGCGCTTTTGTAGAACTCTTCATTATAAATAAATCTTATCTCTTAACATCAACATGTCTTCCATGCATTGTAAATTAATATATTGTCAATGCTTCCATGTAGAGATAAGGTTGAAAACTTTCGACAGAGGCACCTCCCACATGTGGCAGGAGTGGCAGATTTATGAACACATTTTTGGACAAGCATCCAGCAGCGAATTCGTTAAAACAGAGGTGGAAGACATTAATTTTGTAATTTAATTTAATTTTGATGTAAACGCAGCATAAGGCTTAAGTTAATAATCCCACATTTAAACAACCCAAGCATCCTTCCATTTAAATAAATAAAAGCACCCTTTGACACATTAATGACATCGTTTCAGTCATTAATGTTGCAGAAAACATTGAATTTGTTTAAGGAACAAAAGGAAGAAAAGCAGTCCAGTCGAGACATGCCGTTGGCCTTCACGTGTAAGTGTTGTTCTGTTAGTGTGTGGTCAGTGTGTGTTGAAGGATGAATGTGTGCGATCGAGGGCAGGAAGGAAGGCTCAGACAAGGCCACAAAAGGGGACCATGGGCCCAAGATGAGAAGACAAAAAGAAAAAGATGCAGAGAGAGAACAACAACAAAAGATGGAAACATTTATAGAAAGACAAAAGGAAGACTGGATGGGAAAACAACAAAAGAAGCTGGAAGCCACTTCTATCAGTTTTAATGGCGTTTCAGCCATCAGGCTGACATTTATTGTCAGCTTGGATGCTGGCACGTGACTTTATAAGCAGACTCTTCCCATGAACGCGCTGTAGTGATGGTAAACCTGAGTGGTTGAATGCACAAAAGAAATCCACTGGCTACATTTGTTCGAATCTACTGAACTGTGGAATTTTGTAATCGTGCGTTCTCTCGACTGAAAACCAATTGAGCACCGGCACACTTCTGCTATTTTGTGAACAGGATAGCAGAAGTGAGCAGCTATGGTGCCACACAGCATGCTTTCAAAGTCTGTACTTAAAAAAAAAAAGAGTTCAGCAGAGCAAAATATCATAAAAGTCAATTTCTTTAACCAAAAATCTTACTTTGCGGGTGTGTACGATCACAGAAAAAAAAGATGTATTTATAGAAATGTCTTGAATTTTCCATGTGTGGAGGACGGCGATGAAAAGACCGAAGAACAACACAGGGGTCCCATCTCAGACAGAACGAGAAGCAGCAGGCTCAGCAGTCATCAACGACCTACCGCACTGAGTGTGAATCATTACCTTCATGTGTTCCACATCAACTGCTGGGGCTGCTTCCCAACCAACTTCTGACTGAATCCAAATTATGATGGCGGGAGCCTTAATGACATTTCATGGAAATGAAAACCCCAGACCTGCAGTCAGAGAACTGCATGTTTCCTCTGCCAGGATGGAGCAGCACTGCATAAACAAATCAGCTAATGGAATAATTAAAGAAAGTCCACAAAGTGCGACGTTCCATTATGAACAGATGAAGGGAATAAAACTAAACAGAAAAACCGACTTTCTTCAATTCTAACATGTTTGGAGGGGTCTATCTGATAACTTACTCAATACATTCAAGTCAATAGTCATTCAGCCGAGTGCTGATTTCACACCGATTTTTCCATTTTTAGTTAATTATGTCCTTTCTGAGACACGGCTTTTAGTTTTCTGAAGTGACTACTTTAAAATAGTTATTCCTATTTTTGAAATGTAAAAATCTTGAATGTCATTTGATAATGTTTAAAATGTTTATAGAAAAAGTTAAATGTTGATCCTCCAAAAATGTATTTTTATTGTGGCACTTTTCAAGTGTGTGACACAATCCGATCATAGTTTGATCTATTTTAAGATCATTCCCAGTTGTCTCTTCATGATAATTATGCAGTTTTTAACCAAAATAATTTTTAAAACTTAAGAACATGTTAAAAACACAATTTTAATTGGAGTGGGTCTTTAAGGGGTTAATCTTAATTTTATACGATAGCCCCACCCCTTTGTCAGGTGTTTAACAGTAGGGGTTGGCAACTGGCTAAACTGGCCTTTGAAGCAAATTTAATGATGCACCAATTTCCAAGCAAGACATTTTATGCAACTAAAGAGATGAAATAGTTGAAAAAGATATCAAAGATGTATAAAAATGCCAAAATCTTCCGATGACTGCAGCTGTCATTTAATGCCGTTTTAAACATTGCTCAAGTGCATGTTCAAAACTTTCATAGAAATGCAAAAATGTATCTTTACAGGTTGTTTTTGTATCTAAAACTGTAAAAACTGTAACCTAAAAATGTGGCAGCTCAGGTTTGTAGTTTATTTGACACCAAGTTTAGCACAGGGACGCAACAGTCACTCCCCCAAAAAGCCTGATTTGTCTACGAAGTGGAAAAGAATTGGGGCTTCTACTCACCGCAATACCTTGGTCTTTTCAATTAAGAGAATAAAGACATATGATGGTTCTTAATTTAATGTGGGAGTTACATTCTAAAAATAACCTACAATAGAAAAAAGCTGAAAAGTAATAAACTTCATTTTTTATAATTTATAAGGATGTTTTAAAACTGTAAAGCCCCAAACTACTAACGTACATTTTCTCAGACAGACATTAGCATTTTCCCACTTTTTTCTCTTATTTGAACTCAAACTTTCCTTTGTAAAGAAATAAGTCAAATACTACAGAAAATAAACAAAACTTTGCTCACAATTGAAGACTTAAGTAGATCTGGAAAGCTGAAAAAAATCTGCAAAATAGCAAGACTACAAAAAGTGAACCGGAATATAGCGAGGTACTACTGTAATAGAATGAAAGCTTGTGACCAAAGATACAGAGATTTATTGATGATTCCCTACACCCAATCAGAGAACAGAATGCAATGCACTAAAGACAAAATAAATGCCATTACAAGAAGTGTGGAAAACAGCAAGACCGCAAAATGTAAAGTGCATTATAGCAAAGAACCACTGATGACATAAACAGGTGCTAAAGCTAGCAAGCAATGTTCACCTGATTGGTTCGATCAGGAAGCAGGAATTTTAGTATCAGTGTTCAAAAAAACAGAAGTAGACAAGAGTTCCAAAGAAAGACTTAGTTAAACGCTAAAGAAACTGCCAGCAGTCTGACTGACATCCTTCTTGCGACATGAACATTAAGAAATCTGCATTCCTCTGAATATTAAATTCACAAATATCTGTTTAGAAATGCCTTTAAACTTGAATGAGGATGGATGCTCATGTAGTAGAAGAGATCACCTTTCTGTACTGTAGTACCAGACAGGAAGCTGCATGAAAAGAAGAGAATGCAAAGCTGCTTGTACTTTAGGATGATAGAACAGAAAATAGGAGCTCTGCTGCACTTTGCCCAAGAAGATATGTGTCAACCTTCTCTGTCAGTTGGAATTGGACAAGAACAAACAAGTTTTTTCTACTTTTGTTAACGCACAAAAAAAAATCAAACAAAAGGATAAATCAAAAGTGAACAAAGAAGTTTCTCAAACCCAACAACCGTTTTCAATGGCCTTCGTCACTCTAACCTCAGCAGACTGTCTTTTTGCTGTTAGCCTCTTCTCAGGTAAAAGAGAGGATTAACCTTGATCCAATACTAGCAGTGTGCAGGAAAAATGAGTGTGTGTCTGATTGACTGTGTGAAAGTGATTCTACAGGTCTGACAAGAAGCCAGCTTGCAGAAATACTGACCTTTAGAAAGCCAGCAAAAAGCAGAAGATGCTTCTTGGGAAAACGACAACAGAATCAATCATGAGCTACACATTTAGCCTTGTGACCACAGTACCAATGCAGCATGTGACAAAAGAGGCAACAATGCCCACAGACACGTGTTTAAAGTTCAATTATCCAGAGCCAAAAGCAACGGCAAATTCAGGCTTACCCCAAAACTGTCAGTCTTTCCGTCTTTGGCCGAGAAAATCTCCCTTTGAATCGATTGCAGCTCCTTCACTCTGCAAGAGAAAGAAATGGAGAGAAAGATATTTAAAACCAAGAGCTTTGTGGCTCTTCTCCACGTGTTGCAGACTCAGTGACTCCCGAGCCGTTCTGGCAGAGGCCTGCATGGCTACATGAAAACTCTGACACTCTTTTTCCTTCGCTTAGTCCCTGTAATCTCCCCACCCTTTTCCGATAGATTGGACTTTCTCACTTGATGCATTTGTGCCTCAGACATCATGTGAAAAGTGGAATAAAACGGTGCTTTTGTGGTGTGTGAATTACCTAGGGCTTCGGTAGGCACAGTAGTGCTTATGGCCACAACTCAATTACAGCAATGTGAATCAGGTGGCGTCCTAGAAATCCCCTTAGCCTGATGAATAAATAGGGAAACAGAGGCGCTTTCATTGACAGGACAAAGGAAAATCTTAAGTGGCGTGTCATCTCTTCGTGGCAGAGCAGATAGGCCGACGCTTTGCAGTTGATCTGGCAGCACTAGTTTGAAGAGAGCATGTGAATAATGCAATTGTTTTATTACGTGCTTTAGCAAGTGTTTGACAAAAGGTCTAAACAGATCTAGATCTAAATTGAAAGTGTCACATGGCATCTCAGAAATCTAATAAATAAAAGTATGCAGTGTAGGGAACTTGGGCTCTCTGTCTTGCATGCACGCCTAAATGAAAACAACTGGATGAAGAATTGCAGCAATGGCTGGATATCACGGACTCAACAGAACTGCATAATCATGGCACGAACACAAAATAGCTTAGGCTAGAAGGAAGAAGAAAAAAAAAAAACAGAGCTCACATTTTAGCATATCTTGGCGAGACGTGTGGAAAAGTCAAGGGAGGCCAAAAATGTGTGATAGGGCTCGGTTTATTTCACATAACTCTCCCAAAGGTTTCACTTACGGTTGATCTGATGGTTCAGAAGAGAACACTGCAGAAAAGAAGAAAAATCCCACAAGACAGAAGTGGCCTTGGTGGCATTTAACAAGCAGCAAATGAATTTCACACTAATTTGTCACAAGCTCCTGAAGAAAGTGGACGAGAGGAAGAACTGCACTTTGACATAAACACTGTACTTAGATTACGAAGTGTAAAGACCTCACTTTGGAATTTAAGTTCCTGTCTTTTTAGGATTCAGGATCTGACAAATATTTCCGTTAAATTAAATTTGTCACAAGTCTGCTCAGGTTTCTATTCGGCTGACTTTTCTTCTCATGACTCAAGCTGCTTACGATAGTAGAAGACTTCTCAGAAACTGATAGTGTTGAAATATTTGAGATTGATTTAAGAGTTGACAATCGATCAATCAGGTGTTTTGGCTCACATCATCCGTCTTTACCTCAGGCTAAAAGATGTTGCAGATTTTTTGATCAGACATAAGATAAATGTCTGCTAACGCTCGTTTCATGTCCAGACCCATGCCTGTTTCTCTACACTGGAATTACCTTATGTTTTGGAAGCAAACGTTTCAGTCATAATAAGTCACGTTGACATGTCATTCTCACAATGGTGTACCACCAGAAAAGGAAGGCTTCTGTCAATTTTAAAACAGAGTTTGTTCTTTTTTTTGGAAAGCTTACTGTCAAAATTTAAGTACAAAAGCAAAGCAGTGCATTTAAATAACCATCCAGATTTTACAACTGTATGTTATGGATATGGTATTGTATTAGCAATCTATAAGAAAGCTATTAGCAAACTAAAATATAAGCTAATAGCTCATATCTTTGCGCCGTTGACCTGCCCTCACTGACTGAGCGGCTGCTACTTGCACCTCACTTTTCCCCTCTTCCTCACCCACCAATCAAATTGTCCGCTTTTTGTGAAAAAGCAATTCCAAACCTCGAAAATAGCAAGAATAAAGTACTAAAAATTGATTGAATATTTATTTCTTTTGTAAATAACAATGTTAAGAGTGGAATAATGACAGACAAAGGGTATATTTTCAGAAATAAACGCACGCCGTGGAGCCACGCCTAAACCATCCAACGCAAAGCAGAAGATGGTTGCTTCGGATGTGTATTTAATCTGTAGTATTGGATAATAAGTTAATTTTTTTTTCAATTAATTGCTTGTGTTAACACGTTAACAGTCCTAAAAGAACTCACACATTTTTCAATATGGCAGCGTTTCGGTTAACTTTATCTTCATAGCAACCATTTTACGTTTTGGTCGCCTGGGTGTGATGAACAGGTCAATGTAATTTTTAGAAGAATCTGTAAAAGTAAACTTTTGGATTTCCTTGGCAGCTGAGGTTTTTTGCTAACTGCCCCCCCATACCAAATATGTTTCTATTGCATGTTATATTGTTTTGTTCAGCTTGAGCCAGGGATTCATGTATTAAACTTTCATAATATTCCAATAAAAAAAATTTGCAAGCAAAAAAGAATCGCCATTTTTGCGAGCTTGCCACTCTAACGCCTTTCTAAACATTCAACCTTTAACCAAACTATTTTTTTTCTCCACAAATAATTTCCCATGGATACTTGAGGACTTAATAGATTGAAATCCCTACGAGGAGTTTAAATATGTAGCTGTTACTGAAGGAGGTTTTTGGAAGATTCAAGATGGTAGCTTCTACACAAGGTCAAAGGTCATTAAAGCTTTGGTGGTGTGTGAAATTGTAGATTTTGAATTTATTTATTTATTTATTTGAGCCCCCATTAGAGATTTTGATTTTTTGATGGTTTCACCCGCTGTGATGTCATCACTTTTTGGGGTGGTTATTTATTCAGTCCAACATTTATGTTCATATTCTAGGTGCATGGAAATTTTGATCAGTTTGAGTATGTGATGGGGGGAACATTTTTATGCAAAAGCGCACTTCGAGAGAAAAATTGTGAAAAAGATCTGGTCTTTGCATCCAGGACTGAACTTTTTCAGTTATTGAGCATCGTGTTGCAAAGACATGATGCAATATTTGTGATATAATTAAGGCTAAATATTGTAAACACAGATTACAAACAAAATCCAAAGCACACAGCTTATGTAAACCTTATCTAAAGCAAATAATGCAATGAAATGATATAGATTTAAAAACTCAAGTAAAGTTAAGGTGGCACATGCCAATAACAGTTTATTTTCTTTTTCTTTTACTAAGTAATAGTGTAAACTTTGATAGAAAAGCTCTTCTGTGTGCTGTTCACTTTATTATCTATTCCAGCTAAACAATAAGCCACTGAATTGAGCAGAACTTGGACTTGGCACTTCCTGTTTTACAGCACACCCTCACTTCCTGTTTGTGGAACTGAATGGTGTTTAAATTGTGCATATTTGATCAATTGTTGGAACAACAGCAGCTTGATTTCTAAGAACAAGAGACTGCATGAAGAAGAAACATGCTTCTGTGTTGTTGGACTAGAAATCAAACGTGAGTTCAGATTATGAGGAAAGTTAAATCGAGTGTAAATGACCTGTAAATGACATGTCTTTGTGTGCGTGAGTTCTTGAGTGTTTGCGTGTTACAGCCTGAAGGCTACACTGATGAGTGCAGACAAGAATAGCCTCAGGTAATAACATCTTTGTTTTTGCTCAAGCTCGCTGCAGACACACACCTCTTGCACAAACACAGGTACACAAATAAATTGAAAAAAAGAAGACTGAACAAAGACGTTTATTTGACTTTTTAAGTTTGCTCCACAAAAAAAGAGTCATAAAAAGGATAAAGTCACAAACTAACATGCAGACACCCAATGCACAGCCTAGCATCACATTGGAACCTGTGTTCTGGGTTGCAAACTTTTAAAGATTTACATCAAGCAAATTCATCATTAGGTAGCGGCCAAATTATTTTCCTCCATTAATGATGTGATCGCAGATACAAATTAGCAGTGTGCACTTGCATGAAAGGCCAGTGGTAACAACATGTAGCTCAGTTTTAACTTGCTGGGTTTTATGAAATTCCATCAGCTGCCTGTGAGCTTTGCATTAGGAAAAGATAAGCCTCATCTGTTGAGGCTCTGACTCTCAGTGGTGGAAAGCCCCTTCGGTGAGATCACATAACCCCTCTTGACACTGGAGGACACAATTCCCAATGGTAACAGATTCACACACGCCAAGGGCTGGCCAAGACTGTCATTGTCCTTTAGTCATCTGAGGGAAACAATGAAAGGGGTCACGCCAGTCTCCCCTGTAGGATGGTAAAACTACAGAAGTGTGAGGTTGACGTTTAGAGACACAGAGAGACTGAGGAAGTTAGCAAAAAAAAAAAACAAAAGACCTAATAACTGTGACAAAAACATGGTCAACAAATCCCAAAGATGCACAAGCCGCATTTATTTGTCTGTACTCAACAACTCTCAGTTTTAAAAGATTATTATGTGGCCAATATAAATAAATACTTATTAAAGAATAAGGAACCTCCAATGATTAAACAAACTATATACACAAAAAATCTGAGTCATTATACTACAAGATTTTAACGTAAAAAAACAATAAATATAGTTGCATTAGACTCAATGTTACAGAAATATGAAGTCTGAATTGTGTCCAAAATCCTTCACTACTCACAACATAGCAGGGCTCTATAGGTTACATGTGCGACTGGATTTTTCAATTGTGCGCCTAAATAAAATCGCACTGGTGCGACCATGGATTTATTTGAATCAGAAGAACCTGATTAATTTGAGCCAAAAATGTAGTGATTTGATGATTTGTAAATTTGAATGAACTGGTTTTCTCTGTCAACTAAATTGGCAGATGTAGAATAGAAATTGAAAACCTCTTTCCAATGTTAAAGTACATTTTCTTAAAACTTAGATTCCCAATTAGGCTGCACAGTGGTGTAGTGGTTAGCCCTCTCCCTTCACAGGAAGCCGACCCTAGTTCAAATCCCAATTGGAACCTTTTTTGTATGGAGCCAGGTACTCCAGTTTCCTTCTACAATCCAAAAACACGTTTCATAGGTTCTTTGATGCCCCCAGTGACTGCGACAAACTGGTGACCCGTCCAGGGTGTACCCCGCCTTCGCCCAACAGTAGCTGGGAAACTAGCAACCCTGCAACCAAGAAAGGGATTCTGTAGGTTGGGAATTAGATGTACAAATTAAAAAAACAATAGCTTGAAATAAGATGTTCTACAATTTTCAGGACTATGACAGAAATGTGTTATGAGGCAATTAGCTAATATTTCCTTTGCTCTTCATCAGCTAAAAGTCAGTCATGTACAAACACAAAGAATAAAATCCAAACATAATCCAAGAGGACTGCCTTGTTCAGATGTTAATGATTCTTTCCTGCTAATTGACCTTATAGTAAAACCCGCTTTGTTTGTCATTATTCATGTGACATAAAATGCTAGCCTGTTCATTCAGATTCTGGATGTTGACAATGGCGGGTGTGCAAAAGCCCTGAAAGCCGCATTCCCCCTTGTGACCAGGCTTTCAGATGCTAACGAGGGAGGTGTTTGGGGTTTACTGGCATGGTAGGAAATGATTTAGGGAGACACCAGTGCTCGGAGGCTTTTTGTGGAGGTTAGCTCATACATCAACCCGATCATTAATCAATTAGCGCCTTCTTGCCACCTGTCGGACACATCGGTGCACAAAACATTCCTGCCTTTGGGCAGTTGCTAGACAATCATCATCAGGAGGACCGCTATTACCTTTTAGCTACCAAACCCGCCCTGTTTGCTTTATGGCAACAGCCTGATAAATGACATAATCGCACCCAAAACACTGTCCTCACTCAGTGTCAAGGGACGCCAGAAATCGCCTGAGTGGAAGCTGTCCAACCAAGCTAAAGTAGATCCCATGTACTAAGTTTAAAAAAAAAATTTAACCAGCATTTGCTCTTCACCGTCACAAACAAAAAGGAACAGGTCAATTATTGCTGTCCTTGAGGTGGGAATCAATGCACCGACGGCTATTCAAAAGTGCTGAACGCACAGAGGAGCAGCATCCTGCATTGTTTTAAATGCAGCTGCCCAAGGCGATGTATTGATAATGGTTCGGTATTGATGACGTGTCACAACAGTCAAATACACACAAGATGGAACGGACTAAACTATCCAAGTCAGTGTCATTGCTTTAAAAAAGTGATTCGTTTCTTCCAAGCCAAGAGGAAAACTGACTTGCATGACAAAATGTAAATGCTAGAATAAGTAAACAAAACTGGAGGCAAATTCAGATGTCTTTTAAATGTAAGATTCTGTAGAGGAAGTACATTTAAAAGGCCCCCAAAAAAATAAAAAAAACTACAAAATAATTAGACATGCAAATGGACTATGGAAATGCGACCATCAGAAAATATTGGTCGACATTAGAATTGATATGTTGATTAATTTCTGCAAATGTACATATGGAAGGACGTAGCTTTTAACTTCTGGTTACTTTAAAACTGTACACCAGCGCGATTCTTCACACACAAGGTCGTGCCAATGGTTTTAGCAATAGCTATGCAAATTTGGAATAAAAAAGGTCAGCAAAACAATTTCTTGTCTTCCAACTGTACTTTGCACAGAAGTAGCATCTGTTGCCATGGATACATGAGGCTAATCGGGGTCTCATAAAAGTCCCACATCTTTTGATCAATTTTTAGAGCATTTACAGTGGTCTTAATTACAATCATTCCATTTTTATCCAAAATTTTTAAAAATCTGTGTCTCTGACATTTCCGTAGAGCGGCAGTAGTTTTAAACAAGGGAAAATCTCTAAAATGCAGTTTTATGTTTAATTTTCTTTTATACAAGTCTTTCACCATCAGAAAAATGCAACAAGATGATGTTAAAAACATCAAAAACATTGGAGTCGGTCTTTAGGAAACCCAACTGGATAATTGGTTAGCATGTAAATAAGCTCACTGATACTTCATAGTTGGGATTTTAACAATCCTCCATGAGGCTCTGGATTTTTAGAGCAGCTTGAATCATTGGTCAGTGCAAAGGATGTCAAATTATTTACTTGCTTTTATCCTTCATTAAATTCCTTCAAGAAATGTTCAGTTTGAGTAAATTTGGACTTAAATGCAAAAATTAGGCCATTTTATTTATTCCCTGACAATGGAAAATGTTCACCACCCTCCCAACCAACCCCTTGCATTTTTCACCCCTTTTTTGGTTATTTGGAACTAATTCTTAAAAGCAGCTGAAGAGATAAGTGGCACTAAAATTAGAGGCTAATCCTCCAGCCCTCAGCATGGGGACATGGAGAAAGTAGATTTGTCAAGCCCTGATTTAGAAGTATTCTTCTATTATAAAAGTAGCACTCTTCACGCAGCTTAGCAGTGCGAAATGGCTCAATCAGTCTCATGTGGACCATTTTTTGTGGAAAGCTGGTCCTATCTGGGAACCCAGAAAACTTGGCATACTGCTTATGCCATTATTGTGTTACACCCACCACTGCTACCTGAGCTGCACCCTTCAATCCTGAAGGACTGCTACTTGAAAATGACATTCAATGTTGACCTCTAAAGGATTCAAACACCAGCGCTTTTTCTCGAGAGAGTTGTGGAGAATCTAGGCCACTGTGTTGGGTGAGTAAAGTGTGTAATACTAAGCTGGGCACTGGAGTCTCCATTGTGTGTGTTTTCCTTTTTATAATTCGGTCTCTTAAATCCGGCCAGCTCAGGCGGAGAGCCAACATTATCAGGTGGATTTCCAAACGAACAAAAGCTCCTCTACGATTCCTTCCACTGCCAGTGAGAAAAAAAGCCCATATTGCACACCTTGTGCTCAAACCCATCCTTAATATTCTGGAAGGATTATTTTGTTTTTGAAAAATATTTATATTCTATATACATATATTATATATATGTTATATTACATGCCATTTCTGCACACCAAATCCCTAAAGCTCGATGACTACATTACAGTTAAACCTCAGGGGAAAGAAAGAATAGCATATCAGATTTGGCTCCCCGTTTTCAATAATACCTGCATTATGATCAGCCAAAGAGTAGATATTTAACAGGAAGATAAATGAGAACAGTGAAAGCATCTCACAGTTGACTGAAATAAGAAGAGCAAAGGCTATCCACAGGGCACAGAGTCAGCAGGAAGGTAGAGGGTGATGGGTCATAGGGCAGAGGTTTGACCTTTCAGGGTCAATAGGTGATAAGTAACATTTATCATATACGTTCAAGCTGCTAAATGAAAAAGGCAGCTTCTCCATGAAGCAGTTCAGCCACGTTTCAAAGTCCAAACAGATGCCTGGTGTTTACAACAGAGACAAGTAACTGGAAAAACATGCCATGCTGGCACACAGTAGCAGCGGCGAAACGTTACATCATTCTGACGATTTAATGAGAACAGGCTGGCCCAAATTAGAAGTTTAAATACCTGCCAATGCCAATATAAAGGGTTGTATTTTATGCTTCATAAGAGAACCTTGAGAATAGATTTTCGTTTGATAGGTTAACAATGGCTGGAGGAGGAAAGCGTTGTGTTTTCAGAGGGCGGACAAGCAGAGCTTCCAAGACTTAATGGAAGCCACCCAAGTTAGCTGAACATAGGGAATCCACAAACCCTCAGCTCCACCACAATGACAGTCACATCCAGGCATAAAACAAAGAGGCAATTGAGGACTAGAAAACATCACATTTCCATTGGGACTGTTTGATACAGACCCTGTGAGAGAGCAAGGCAGCTTGGTACTGTTTGGCGCTCTGGACAAGTGAAGTGAAACGTGGGTACCGTGGGCAAGTGGCATAAAAACACACTTTTGTGTGGAAAGACAATGATGACATACTTACTCTGCACACATCCATCAACCAGAGATGACAGTTCATTTCACAAATATAACAAACAGAAGCTTTTTGTTGGCCATTTCATAACTTGTGCATGGGTGGATAATCTGCGATGAGAAATGCACAAACTAAACAGAAATTAGCAATGGCATTCATGGCATGCCACACTTCCAATGGAGAAAGAAAGTCATTACACACACTTCATTGTCCATCAGCCACATTCTCATCATCTGCTGAAACACTCAGATATTTGCATCAACCTCTCAAACTGGACAATTTTGTCATTTATTTGAGCAGAATTTAACAAAGCTGTTGACTTTCTGTTAAATAAGACCTTAAATAAAACTGTTGGAGATATTTTCATCGCAGTTAAAAACATTTTACTGGAAAAAAGTGAAAAGGAGCTAGATTTTTAATAAACAACACAACGATTTTAAAGTCAAATTCAGACTATTGTTTGATCTATTGTAAAAGTCCCAGTGTTCTTTTAATTACAATTATACTGTTTTTAGCCCCCAAAAAAACAGTCGTTGTTTTAGGGCATCATTTCTGCAGAGTGGCAAAAGTTGATTAGATATTCACCTCCGAGTTATGATTGGGATTGTTGGCACAAAGTAACCGTGTCCTCATTTCCCACCATTCCTTTGTTTACACTTCCTCCCGCTAGCTTACAGCCCCTTAAACTTAAGATTACTGGTGCAACAACAGTGGTGATCAATTTTACAGTTATCCAACCATACATTTCTAAACCATATGCCAGCTCGGAGGAGGAAAGCAAAGCCGTACATTGATCTATTTATAGTCTGCATGTGGATGCATCAGAATGGAGCAAGGCAGGGAGCTTGTGGCCCACTGTCACCGTCACTGCTATAGGCTTTTTCCAACAGCATTTTTTCATCTGCTGCTGATTCATAATGATTTGAACAAATAAATACCTAGAAATCCAACTTTAAGCTCAATTTTCTTTGATATAGGCTCTGCGTCATGACAAACAAGAACATGCTAAAAACGCTGTTTTCACTGGCGTTGGTCTTAAAGTCCAGTTGACTCAACTACAAGACAACATCACGTGGATGAATGTGAACCTTCAAAGACAAAAAGAAGATAGACAATAGGGACAAAAAGTAGGGCAACAAGGCCTTAAAAGACAGAAACTGTAGAATATCTATTTTTTCATAACAGAACAATTTTCCTCGCTTGATACCAACTTGATAATACGCTCTTTCACTTTGTAAGTAAAGAACAGATGGGTTAGAAAAACACAGCAGGTTAGGAAAAGAAAATGTTGTATACACTCTGTCAACACCTCAGTAATCCAGATGCTCTTAGAGCCAAGAAATGATCTCAGTTCATTTATTTGTGTCAGATGCCCCGAAGTGTTGGGAGACAGAGTCCAACGGTTTAGAAATTCATGTGCAACTGAACAGTAAATTGCTTTCACTTAATTTTGGTAATTGTTCTAAAACTAGAGACCTTTTTTTAAATACACCTTTATTAAAACTACTATTTTTTCAGTAGTAAAAAACTTTTAATGAAATGTTGGTGCAATAAAAGCGTGTTGGTAAAAGAAATGACAATTTCAATTTGTGTAAAATATGAAAAGACGTTTACTTAAAAGAAGAATAAAATATGAAAAATATAGCAGAGCTGAATATAGGGCTGAATCTTGAGAAACTGGAAAAAGACTTGTTTTCTTTAAAAATGTTTTATTTTCTGTATTCCAGAAATAAAAATCTTAAAAAGTTTGTCAACAGCAAAATAATCTGCACAGTCACATGCACAGTCTTACTGTATTTTTATTTAATTTTTATTGATGTTTTTTTAAGTTAAAGTAAGAGTTCTTGGTAAGACCATTGTTATTTCCCAATTGGCAAATAGTTTTGCTTATTTAAAGAAAATCTTTCAAATTTTAAGAATTTTTTATTTATATCTTAGGGGCTGTTTTTGCAGTGCATTGTCCATTGTCCATTTTTTTAGGTTTGCACAGATCCGATTTTTTTTGTCAATTCGGATGACATTTCCAAAACGTTTTTCTTTTTTTTTTTTGACAGAACTGTGAGTCATCTTTGTGAACCAATCCAGTTTTAGGATCTCTCTTGACTGCAGATATTGAAAGCTCTTGAAGTCACAGTCTGTAAAGCTCAAAATATTGTAAAATATGCATCCAATCTAGAAGCTAATTTGTCGATAAAAAATGGTTGCCAACTTAAAGACAACTATTAAGAACAATCAAGTACCATATACAATGCATTTCTAAGAAACTTCATGCCTGTTTATATCAGTATTATTAAGCATGTTTGCTGGATTCCGAAGAAATGTTGATTAACCCCTGAAATTTGCAGTAATGCTGACAATATAAGCTTTTTGATGACTGCAGCTGCCAATGTCCTTTGTCTCTCTTCTTAAACATCCTTAATTGGATCCTGTACAAAATGGAATGGAATGCTTTATTCCATTTTCATAATTTAGCCTTATTTATTATAAAACATCCATCTTATGAGATAGCAGAAAGGAAAGGTACACCAAATGCATAATAGTCCAACATTAAAAAGAAGTCTGTGCAGAACAGCAGTACTTAGTGGTTATAAGAAGTTGATAACTTAAGAAGTCTATAAGATACAGATTGAGGCTATTGTGGTGCATTTTAACACAAACCTTTATTACTTCTGATCTCCTACAATAACTTTTCAAGCCATCGTCTCATTGACAAAATGTAAATATAAGGGCAATTGCCTAAGCTCGTCATACTGTTTAGAGTTGAGAATTGACATTTTGAATTAGGTCATTTGTTTCCCATGTGCTCCTTCATCTTTGTCTGATTTATTGACACAGCGAAGGAATGACCTCTGGCAGCCATGTGGCGGAAATCATCCCTGCCTCGCTGTTCTCAAAGGCTGGAATCAGTAGTGTCCTTCAACTGACAACGTCACTATTAATTTGCAAAGATGGCTCGTCGTTCAGTCAAATAACGCAACCATTTCAGAGGATGAGGCAAGATATTCAAACTCAGCTAGCTAGAGCAACTTGGAAAGATGCTCACCTTTAATTATTTGTTGAGTGTCTGTTAAAATGGTAGGATGAAGAATTCACTCACAGGTTACTTGACTGAGAACAAACCAAAAGTCAAGTTAAATTGTCCTAAAACACAGAAGATCAGTGAGATCCATCAGTGATATTGTGTATGTCCACATCCTTGGTTTAATGACATAAATATGGATAGCTTTTGTTTTGTTGCTATAGCAATGGAAGGTCCTACAAGGAAGACTCTGGCACTCCCAACAGGACTTTGAATGGACATAAATGTGCAGTTAGTCATGGACTATACCATCAAACATAAGAACAGGGTGTGATTTGCTGCTCCCTGCTACATAATGTAATACAAAATCAAATACCAGAACAACCACTTCTGGATAAAACTCAACTGTACTGTCATTTATTGGATAAACTTTAAGAGTGAATTAATTGTTCCTTATACTGGAAAGATTTTTTGATGTTTTTGAGAGAGCATTTTCTCCTGCACATAATAGAAAAGCTACTTTACACTAAGGTAGTCTTGAGG
This sequence comes from Oryzias celebensis, assembly GCA_014656515.1. Taxonomy (NCBI): domain Eukaryota; kingdom Metazoa; phylum Chordata; class Actinopteri; order Beloniformes; family Adrianichthyidae; genus Oryzias; species Oryzias celebensis. The sequence continues at coordinate 53,101,022 of BNCR01000001.1, read as the reverse complement.
GAAATTATACTCAACAACAAATAATTTCAAATGTCGAGATGTGCTTTAGAAGATAATAAGCCAATTTTGTACAACTTAAAATCTCACAAGGTGTAAAAATAGGGACTTTACAGAACTGATTACTTTTATTTATATCAGAAAAATATTTAAAATAACAGAACGACTTTGTAGAAAAATGTGAATGAGAAACTGGATTTCTTGTGGACAAGACAACAAAATTATTATAATTAGGTCTGAGCAATATCAAAAATGTATCACAATTTAAGTTTGTGCAATACATGCATCCCAAAAGATGTTATAAACAGTGATAAATGACTGCCTTAAATGTTTACACACATGAATAGAAGATTAAACCATTATGTTTTAGTTTTTTTTAAACACACTACCTACATTCTTTATTGTTGTCCATATTTGTTTTCACCAGTACTACTAGAGAGGTAGATAATTGTTCTTTGGTGTGTTACCCCATCATAAAAGTTCTTACTCGTCTTCTACTGGGACAACTTGTGTATACTTTATGTTGACTTCTGTTCAAATAAAACTGTTGCCGTGAAATGAAATCGATGTATTGGCTGTTTTGATATTTGTTCATGTATCACAAGTCCTATCGTCATCGCAAGACTGACCACTAATATTGCACATCGCAAGTTCATATCTTGCAGCGCTTGTCATAAAGATAATTTGTTGGGCTGTTTTTTTGGGAGTTAAAAAAATGTAGGGAAGTTTTCAAACTACAGGCTCTTGGGGAAAAAACTGAACGTCATTTGATTGACTAACATGGACGTTTGAGTCATTATGTGTTATTAACTTTGATATAATCTAAATAGTACTGAACAAAGGCACTTTGGGTATGTAAAATTAACTCAATTTATTTTTTATTCCCAATCAAAAACATTGTATTTACTTACTCCATAGTTTGTTTCTTGCAAAAGTTCTTTAGAGAGTAACGAGGGCATAACAGATTTATTTAGACAAAACCATCCAAGAAATTTCAGCACATTGTGCTTTGTCAACCTGGACCAAATTGAAAGGCAATGACAAAAAAAAAAGGAATGGCTGGTCTGAGCAAATAAGACGTTGAGCAGAAATCACTTTAAATCATAAAGCAGAGTAATCCCGAAAAGCGTGCTGGAACACAGTCAACACATTTCCCACATGCAGGCCTTGGAAAGAACACGCTTGGGGCTTTCACCTTTATTTAGATGAAAATGGACCTCCTCAAGAGGAAATAAAGCCATTTTTAACCCCACTCCTAACACTAGTCAGCCTCCAATGATATGCCCAGTCAATGGACTGTGGGTCTATTCGACTGCAGGCAGCCCACAGCATGGCCATAAATAATGTAGGGCAGCACACATGAAACCCTAATCACCATTGTGCTGTCAGCCAACAGAGAAGATCGCTTGTTTAATTTACTGCGCCACATCTGTCTCAGTTCTGCCCAATTTAGTTTTACCATTTCAGTGGCCAAGTACTCCAGGTATTTATCAATATGCCTTTCACCCAAGGCCATGAATCAATAAGAAAGCAATGTTCATGTATCTAAATTTGTGTGCAAGTGTACCGGCTCTTTTTTATGTGCTCGCGCTTTTTGGGTGATGATGTGCAAGAGTGCCAAGAAAATAAACAAGAAAGCTGCTTGTGGAACAACAATGGTTGGCTGAGAAGGAGCCATCAACACTCAATAACCACAGCTCATTACTGCCCATATACAACGTACTTCATTACATTACAGTGCCATTAGCATGCTGACATTTGCATATTCCTGTCACCTCTTTATAGAAGCTGTTGATCATAAATGGCACCCATATGCTGCCTGTGTCGCATATTACAGAATTATTTCTGCTGCACAGAGATATCCAAGAAAAATGGAAATGGTGATGACACAGAATAAGGTATAATACCCAGCAAACGATCTCCCATTAACGGAAGCATCTCTACTACAACCAAGCACTATATTTCACAGAAGAAAGCCTGTATGGAATTCTGAAAAATCATGATCAATATTTGTTTCATACAATGTTTAAAAATAATTTACAAAACTTCAGACTTAAGACACACCACTAAAGATTTTATGAGTTGAAAGGGGGATCTGCCATTATTCAGTTTTGACGCTGGTATTTCTTTTCAAGTAATAAAATGACAAAATCTGTTGTTTTTATTTTTCATTCAAATATTAACTGAATTTTAAAACATATTCCTTGTAAGTTTAGGTCAGAGAAATTAGATTGTGGCCATGAACATGGGAGTTGATAACACTTTAGGACTACAAAATAACTTTAATCTGTCAATTTGTTAATGAATTAACACTAAAAACACGGTTTTAGCTCCAGAGGATAATTTTGACTTCTGTTACTCTTCAACCGTTTATATAATTACTGTTATTCCGGCAGACTGTGAAGTGAAGAAAAGCAACTGTTATGACTGAGGTCGTAATTTGGTTTTTTTTGTACTTTTCTTTTATTTTTTGCTGGAGTGGAAGAATTTCTGTCTTTTTTTCCTCTTATCTTTGTTTGCAGATAGGTGCCCAAATTGTCTGGAGCACCTGATTGGATGAGGACATCCAGCTCAGAATTTAAATACAGTATCAACATTTTGTTGGAACCCACCCCTCAGCTGACAGCAGCAGAGTTTTATTTTGTTTGCTCTCCTTAGGCTTTGGTCCTTGTGTTTTGGTTGTTTTTCTGTAGTTTGGAATTTTTCTGTAAATAAATTCCCAGATTATTTTCAGCCTGGGCTTTGTTGTGAGTCGCTGGGGTGTTAATTTGTTTTGTTTCTTTCCTACCTTTTGTTTGCATCATTTTACAAGCCCCTAGACAGGGGTGTCACAGCTGTCTTGCATTGATTCAGAAAGTAACAATTTACTGTAGTGAAGTGCTTACGCAATCAACGTAAATCTGCTGACTATCGCGGATGAAAGCGGCTTTGCACTGGTATGCAACACTTTTCATTTGTAATGAGTTCTGTTTCTGTGCAAAGTCTGCATGAAAAGCCGCTTTTTTTTGCATCTGAATCAGCTGATTCACATTCATTCAATTATTCGTTTTCTACGCCCGCTTTGTCCCTTTTAGAGTCACTGGGCTGCTGGAGCCTAACCCAGCCACTAATGGGCGAAGGCAGAGGACACCCCAAGACAGGTCGCCAGTCTGTCGCAGGGGCCACGCTGATTCACATTGATTGCTTAAATAATCAAAGATTTATAGTATGTCAAAGAGCATGTGTTGTTTAGATGTTGTGGCGACATCTCCGCTGTTAAGGGGTTAAAAAAAAATGCAGGTTCAACCAACTACCTGCAAATTCCTGGTTTTTGGGACCTGGATTATCTCTCGCTTACTATATTTGTCAAGCCACTTCAAATACAACTAAGTGTAAATTTAGCTCGAGTAGGGTTGCATTTCATGTCATCAGTAACTCCTGACTTTAAGGATTCAAGTTATTGTCATTTCACAACAAATTGAAACAAAGCTTACAACTCTGGTCTCAACTCTGGTCAGCCAATTACAGAAAAATAAATATAAAAAAACACAGTATAATAATGGAATACAATTAAAGTAGAGTGGTCAACATCTTCTGATTTCTTGAAGATGATGATGATTGGAGCCGTTTGGGTCTATGCTCCAGCTACGTGCTGGGGACACAGGATGGCAGTACTGCATCTATGGCAGCACCCACAACTGCTCTACAAGAAGAGCAAGAATATAGAGACCTTGCTGTCAAAAATCACAAAAAGTCTTCAATAAAAAGTGGCTAAATGTACCGTTCATTCGTGTTTTTAAGCAACTGTAGCTCTAGGGTTGGAATAGTCTCTAAATTGATCAAACATGAAGTATGGCTACGGTTTCATCATTCATCGCTTGCTATTTGCAGAGTGTCTGTGCACGTCAATGCGTTCGTCATCTATGTTGCTACATCTTATGTACAACTTTATTTACACTGCCAACAGAATTTACAAAGAGAAGACAGATTCCGTTGTTTAAGCATACACCAAAAAAATCAATTAGAGAGAACGGAATTATGCAGAATTGCATGTTAGGCAGCATCTGTAACATGGAAAATTAAAAGTTTGTAGTCCCCGGTTTTGTTATTATTGGTGCATCTTTACCTTCAGTTGTTTGTTAATGCACTACTCTAACAATTCATTGGACTCTTTCTTGCAATGTCCTGGCTTTGTGTCAGCCTTTTCTGCAGAATACACAGAAATCCACACATTCAGCAGCCTGGTTTCAGCACAATGATATGGTGTGATGGTTCCTCACTGGGACTGGCTGCATTGTGATGACAGCTCATGTAGACAGAGTAAGCTGGAGCAGCTCACAAGCTTGGCAGGCGAAAGCCAAGGCAGTAGAACTCTACAATAACGATGCTATGCACTAACAAGGAGATAGTTGCAGGTACTAGTAGGGGAGCAGGCAGTACCGTCTCCATTTGGAACCTTTATTTCTTCACCAGCCTGTTTTCTGCACACGGAAAAATGTGGTCAAACAACCTGAGATACTGGACAACGTTGTCTATTTTTTTGTTACAAAATCAGCTTGAAAACACTCTGATTTGAGTGAAGGTTTCAAACAGCATTTACCCACTGCTAAGCAGTAGATTAACTCCCTACAGCTGAATGGGAATGTCACATAAGCTGTCAAGTGACTAACTTAGTAGTAATCACTCTCAAAAAGGATAACTGAAAGGCCATAACTGACTGTAGACACACACTTGGCTCAGAGAGGTATTATAAGGGAACCCTTTAGGACAAATTGGCTTCTAGACGTTTCTGTAAGTGACACCTGCTATCAAGCTAGCTATCTGACTCATGGAAGTAGGGGGTAACTTGGCAGCTCTGCAGTATTAAGCCTCTAACAGGAATATTAACGGCATGTTCCTGAATGCAGGCAGAGCGGGAGCATCAGGAATAAGAAGAGAGCAGAGAGATGGGGGGGGAATGGGAGGCGAGCAAAGGGGTGGGTGTACGAATCCAATTTCCTTTGACAGTGTGCTGAAGATCATTGTTTCAGTAGAAGAACATATCATCTGTCAAAGCTAATGGCAGTGTCTTGGGGAAAACGAAGGAAAACGAAATAAAGTCCATTCATTAGGAAGGCGGAGGCGGGGCCAAAGCCATCCGTCTGCTCCCTCGTCTCTCCCCAAGAAAATAAATACACTAGCTATCATGTGTGCGTTTACAAGGTGGCAGTGCATGCACAGGACTTCCCAATACAGAGATATTATTAGTGCAGGTGTCAGGAGATGTGTGCCCAAGCTTGAAGCTAGCTCTAAAAATGAAGAGGTTGCCCTGGCTGCCTGGTGTGACGTTTGGCAGGCTGGCCAACAGGCCCAGTCAGCCTGTCTCCCTCTCTCAGAGCTGTGGATGTACTCAGTGGAAGCAATTGATACCATTGTTTTATGGAGAGAAGGGCGGAGGGAGGGATTAAGAACCAACAATAGGGCCCTTTCACTGGAAATGTCAGCAGTCACGCCAGGGGACTGTCCGGCTAGGCAGACACACTTTCGCGAAAAAAGCCAAGGTACAAAACATGTGGAAAATAGTATGAAATTCTTTGGCGACTCTGTCAATGAGAGAGTGACATGGACCAGAACCTTCAACGTGCACCGTAATGGAAAGGCAATCTCAAAGAGGACAGCAGGCAACGGGAAACAACACAGATCATGTGAAAGCATGTCAAACTGAACAAAGACTTTCAGTTCAGTATCTCTCTGTGTGATCTTCAAAACCTATTAGCTAAATTAAAAAAATGTGCTGAACATGTGTCAACGATTTCAAGGTTTAACCAAACAACCACTAAGATATTAGCTTATATAGGTCTTCGGCTCAGCCTCATTAGACAAAAAAAGGAGGCAACTGTGGCCTGATTCTCCAGGCAAATTAATATGGTGAGAAACTTAATATATCACAACCAATGATCCATTCTGGGACATTTTATTATGAGATGAATGAATGAGAGGAAAGACATTCCTTCTCTGTGTGCTTTGATAACCCCAATTCTTTGAAAAGCTCACAGTGAAGGTTTGAGGTGAATGCTAAAGTGAGCTGCCCTGCTGCTTTAAGGCTGACACGAGACCAACTTTTCTCCCACTCTGACCTAATTGCTCCTTTGCTCTCTTTACACGAGCACCGGGAGCTGTACACTGACACGTAAAGATTATTTAATACCATCAAAGCTACGAGAATGAAGAAGGCAGCCCAACGAGGAAGAGACGTTAACCCAAGTGTGACAAGTGGAGTCCAAACAAGGCAGTTTGATACGTAGAGAGCAGCAACAAAGGGAATCAGTATGCCGAAGTATGTCTAACTGCTGCTGGCCAAGTTAGAGACCCACTCCGATCATCTTTTGAGCTTCTTTAAGCTTTCCAGTTGCCTTTTAATGATGATTATTCAGTTTATAGCCAAAATAACAACAACAACAATAAAAACCTGGGTCATCTTTTAGGAAATAGTTTCTGCAGAGCAACAGTAGTTCCTTAGAAATTTACCTCTCAGTTGTGGGCGGGACTGTTGGTGTGCAACCCCGTCCCCACTTCCTGTTCAGTCAATCTTTATTTATCTAGCACTTTTCATACATAATATAACACAAAGTGCTTAACACTAAAATAAAAGCAAATCTATACATTAATCTATAATCTAATATAAAATCAAGCAAAAAAATATAAAAATAGAGCCCCCAGCACACACATTTGACCCACACAGAACTCCTTTTACACCTCCCATCCCCTTAACTGATGGGAAATAAAAAATTGGGAAAGAGAGCACGGAAAAAGTTTGTCGGTGGATCGGTGAATCAGATCCCCAGCTAGAGCCGCGGCAGCTGAACAGCAGCTGACACAGAGGAGGAGGATCCAACTGAGGAAGCACTGGAAACAAATAAAGTTTCAGTTTTTTCCTGATTCAGCTGTAAAAAATTATTTGCCATCCAAGATTTCACATCCAAAATACAGTTAAAAAATGCTTTTATTGGTGTGAGGTCCTCAGCACTCTGGAGAAGGTTTTTGTCCAGGATATCCCTGTACTTGGCCGCATGCATCTTTCCCTCGATTGCAACCAGTCGTTCTGTCCCTGCAGCTGAAAAACACCCCACAGCATGATGCTGCCACCACCATGCTTCACTGTTGGGACTGTATTGGACTGGTGATGAGCTGTGCCTGCTTTTCTCCACACATACCGCTTAGAATTAAGGACATATGTTTTATCTTGGTCACATCAGACCAGAGAATCTTACTTCTCACCATCTTGAAGTCCTTCAGGGGTTTATTAGCAAACTCCATTCAGCATTTCATGCGTCTTGCACTGAGGAGAGGCTTCAGTCGGGCCACTCTGCCATAAAGCCCTGACTGGTGGAGGGCTGCAGGGATGAATGTTATAACCTAAAATAAAATCATTTACAATAAAAGTCTTGTTGGACAATGATCAAATGTTAAAAGTAAAAATAAGATGGTATGTCATTGGTTGTACAAACTGCTTCCTCAGGCTTTGGTCCTTCCTTTAGACGGCAAAGGCAGTGGATGTTTGGTTTTCTCTCAACATGTCTTCTCATAGAACACCTGAAAGTTATAAAAGTCTTACTAGTAAAGTCCTATGGGGCAGCAGGTCTTGGAAAGTAAGCAGTATGGATGGTAGAAGCAGTTGTTTGTTAGGGAATACGGGAGGAAGGTCCAGAATCCAGTCAGTCATTTCCACACAGAGATGTCTGCACAGAGGTTTGGACTGTTGTGGACACAGGGGCAGGTGATGTCAGGACAGTGAGTCTGACCTTAGCTGCTAAAACATTACTGCCCAGTGGGTTGGGTGGATCCCAGCAGTTTTATAAAATGAGATTCTGTTCCAGAACTGGTTAAAGCTGTCAAAAACAAATCTGTTCAGGATGGAAGCAGACTGGAACCAGGTGCTCAAACTCAGCAGCCTGCTAAAGCAGCCCTGTGCCGCGGAAGAAAGAGGGGAGGGGTCCCGAAATGAAAATAGTCCATGGGCATGACTTTAAAAACATTAAAAAGTTTGATGAACATCGTTTTAGTCATTTCAGATTCTCTATATGAGAATGAAGGAAGAAGTTGATGTTACGGACCGGGAAGACACAGGGAGCTCCAACTGGTGACGCTTGTCTGATGCTGATGAGGCTTTAGCGTTGCTCCTCGGCACCCGAGCCGGGTTGCTGCCTGCCGCAGTCCTTCTGTGTTCCTCTGTGGTGTCTCTCTGAAGAGCGGCAAACTGAGGACAAATCCCAGGTCCGGTGGACTCTGCGCAGCAGTGTTCGTTGCAGAAAGAAAGAGCCAGAGAATCTACAACCAGACTTCCAAAGTGGCTTGGGAAATTCAGTATGGGAGGCTTTTCAAAACTCCCTCTGGGCCTTCGGACAACCACTTCTTCATCCAGGCATCTTTGTTTTGGGGTTGAGGATGAAGAAGGCTGTCAACAGGTGGAAGGATCCCATGGAGCTGTGTCGTGGAGAATGGCACTATGTGAGGTTAGCCGCTTAGGCGAGCAATACTGGAGCCAGATGCCAGCTCAGACGAGGAAAGACGTAGATGGATCACATCAATAACTAATATGCTTTTTTTCAAATGGCATTTTTTGTCGTCTGCTCTTGATTCCTAACAATATTGTATTTTCTGGACCATGAGTTGCTCCGGAATATAAGATGCAGCTACAAAAAAATACAATAAAATAAAAGAAGATTAAAAATATATTTAGTCACACCGGAGTATAGGTTGCACTTGTTGGAGAAAAATGTGATGCTTCTGAACAACTCCACCAAGCCAAACGTGATTCTAACATAAAATTTGCTGCTCGATGCTCGTCTAAAAATGGGCTGAGAAACGTCAGACAGCTCCAGACAAGTGTGGGATAAGCTACCGTTTTTAGCCCTAAAGTTTTTAGCCTAATGGCTGCATAGAAGGATTGACTGTATATCGTATTTACAATGAATTGAAGACATATGACACTGAGAGATCCATTTTTTTTATTTTGACAATCTCTACAAAAGTGGTAATCACATCTCCATGTCTGGGTTCATGAGATCATTCAGAGACTCTCTCAGTACAGTGAGATTCACCATCTACTGCAGGAGGTGCCTCTGAATGATGGCCGCTTTCTGCTGTACTTCTATTTCTCTGTTCACCAGTTTGATGACTTGCAGTCCTACATTAGTTCAAAAGAAAAATAAAAAAATGAGAGAACCTTTTCATTATTGCCTTGATACAAAAAAGAAAAATATCTTAAAATTCAGGAGAAGAACGATCAGATTCTCCTCCATGTTTGTTTTTGTCAGCGCTGCTTCTTCTTCTGAATTGCTGTCAGTAGAAAATACAAACACTTTTACAGAGTCCTCTAGTGGTTGTTAGTGAGAACATAATGAACAAGCAAGTTAATTTATTTTCCAAAAGTCCTATATGTCCCACCTGAGTATGAGTCACAATCCTGCCCAACTGCACAGAAAAGTGACTTTATACTCCAAAAAATACTGTACTTAGAAATGCAATTTTGAGCTAAAATCGTCTTAATATATTTCCTCCATCATGAGAAAAACACCACAAATGCATGTTCAAAACACCAGAAATACAATTTTCATCAAAATGTGTTTTTAAGCTCCAACATCCCAGCATTGCAGCAGCTCCGCTCCCCCTTCCAAATAAAATAAATACAAAAAAATAAATCTCACTCAGCCTCGGCTACACTCTCCTGATATTGGCTTCCACCCTTTTTCTCTCCCACTTTTCCCACACTAGCTCCAGTCCCTGAGGCAAAGACTACGTCATTGGGCACCACAGAAAAAACACTTTATTATCCCAAATTTATTTCTACTTATTCTTGCAGACTCCAAGCCTTTTTAGTTAGGGTCAAGGGTTAATGGCTCACTGGACTTTATGTGTAGAAATGTTCCTCTGTTTTATCACGAACTGAACTCCATTTTTTTCAATAGTAAACCACTCTGTTTACATCAAAACCAATTCTCAAAAACCGAACTCACACCTACACGTTTTTCCTATTTAGAATGCGGCTTCTTCAACTTTAAGTGCTTCCTAATTCAAAAAGATAGCTGTCATAGTAGTGACAGCACGTGGGTGGGACAGCACAGGAATGAGGAGAGGTGTTTACCATTAAATAAGCGTTGGGTGGCATCTCTAGAGTGTGCTGCCATTGTGAGGAGCATGCCTCATCTGTCAGCGCCTGATGAGTTTGTGCCGCACGGCCACAGCCTTGTGAGTCAGCCTTGCTCGTCAGCTAAAGGGCTACAAGCCGGCTGCTGTGGCAACAGACCACCACAGACCCAAACCACAAGGCACACTGCAGGCATTTTCACAGAAATCCAGGTCTAAACATACTCAAAAGCATATCTCTTCAATCTTGAAATGTTTCCTGTTTCTCTTTAATGGAGCAAAACATCCACCGAGCTGCAAATGACATCATAAATGCAGAGAAAAACATACTGCGACACAAATTTAGGTCACCGAAAAAGCTCATATTCTACAGACTGATGATTTCAGTGTCAAGCAATGACTCAGACTTGTAATGCATGAACTAAACAGTTCGATTGTGCACAGAAATCCCAACAACTTTATTTCAGATATTCCAGACGACCTGTCATCAGATGTCCCAAATAGAACTCAGCAGAGGTTTGTGACTCACCTCTGCAGCACAGACAACAGAAACACCTCCACTTCCCTGTGTTTTTCACGCTCAATTTTACTATCTCAAAACAGGGGACATGATGAGAAGGTGGAGGCACGGGCAAGGTGTCAATGTGTCACAGCCTCCGCTCCCATGATGCGTTTGGGGTACTATGTGAAACTGTGGCACGCGAGGCCTTCAACGGGTGCTGCTCTCGTATGACGAAAAACCAACTTCCTGGAGAAACTTACCAGCAAACCTTTGATGATAGAAAACACCCGTGCTACTGCCAGTTAAAAAAAAACAAACAAAAAAAAAACAAATGAATAAATAAAATGTATTGTTGTCAACACGTGTTTTAACGACACCTAAAAACATAAAATACCCATCATATGTGATATTCGTCCTATCCTTGCCAATTGGGGACAAGGGCAAAGCATTTAGCCGAGAATAACACTTGCAGAGGAGATGACAGGGTGGGAAAACCCTCAACATAGTGGGTGACACTTTTTTCTTTTTTTATTTAATGCTCAGTCTCACAAGTTGTCACAAGAAAGGTTAGATGTCTTATTTTCCCCACCACCCCCCAAAAAAATCTCCTTTCACCTAATAAAACAAAGGGATAAAATCACCATAAATCTGAATCTTCATTAAGCCACGTTCACTCAAAGCAGGAATTACAGATTAGAGTTAAGATTTCCTTTGCTCCAGGGTCCTGGCATTTTAATTAGACGAGATGAAAAGGCGTGGACCCGCCACATTTTCCCCGTCAGGACATCATCAGCGGTGTTAATGAATTTAATAAATTAGGGGTACGTGCCAGTTTGCCCCTGCTACGTTTTATCGACTTGCAGTGTGACAGGAGACAGCATGTTTGTCGCGGGTCATTAAGTTTCCAGCTCGTGACGGGGATGGAGGACATTGTTCACTCGTGGAAAGTTAACATCTCCACGGATTTGATTTTTGAACGGATTTTCGTGAACGCACCACGTTAAAAAAAAATAAAAAATAAACACATTTTCGCCGCACGAAACGCACCAACTCCTTATGTTTTGTGTTTTTCAAAGTGACATGGTCAAAAGTAAGATAGATGACTAGGGAAACTAGTTAAAATAGCTATTAGCAAAGGTGCATTTACATTTACAAGCAAGAAGAAGGAAAAACGTTAGCTTTGCATGCTAGTTTAGCCTTTTTCCGGTTTCTTTTTGTCTAAAGTATACAGGTTTTGAACGTTACGGCATACAGAAATCGGGTTTACGGCAGGTTACCGAGTTCACTTCTGATAAATGAAGATGACAACACTGTCACGCTTGCACGCGTTCCATACGTATGATGCGTTCAAAATCGGTCAGGTAAAAGGGGTACTTTTCCACGTAACACCCTGCTTGCCCTCTCCGGAGCAGAAGATCGCTCAGTCAGGTGTTTGACAGACGGTCAGTGACAAGTGCATGCATGGCAATACCTGGGACCTGTTGACTCCTCCTCCCGTTCCCCTCAGATCGCTGGTGGAAGTTTGGTCGCGCCGCTGCCTTTTCAAACCGCGGCAGTCTTCTGAAACTTTTCTGTCGGCTCCTTCAAAGCCCTCCACGCAGCACCTCTCACGAGTGTCGGGTGAACAAGATTTCTCCCCACGACGTCCCGCACAAATCGTAGGTGAAGGGGCGGTGTGTCACCTTCACGGTGCTGGCAAGTTTGTCTCTGCTTTCGCAAAAGCGACCATTGCAATCACGTTTGTGCTGAGAGATCCTGCGCTGGCCACGCCCCCTTCCTTATATGGAAAGCCGGTCCTCACTGGACTCAGAGGACGTCCTGCGCTCTCCAGATGTGCGCTCCCTTCGCTGCTGGATTACAGCAAGAATGGCGCACCATTTGTTAAGTTGCATTTTTAATGCGCTTCCCTGCAGTTTATCACGCTTCACTGAAATGCATCCAGCTGTCTGTGGCGTTTTCTGGTTTGAGGGGCAAAAATAAACTTTTAGGTGTTGAGGTGGGGCAAATTTAACCCTTCATCATTTTTTTTTTTTTGGTCAATGTTCAAAAATACCTTAACAAATCAAACAACTGAACAAACAAGCACTTATGCAAGGAGGAAATACTAACAAACCATTGTAAATAAAACAAGATACAACCAATTAAAGAATATAATATTAAAAACTAAACTAAAATTACATTAAATTGAATTAAAAGTAGCCTTGTGACATATTGGTGAACTGTCCAGGGTGTTCCCATCTTGTCCAATAGTATCCGCAACAGGCTCCAGCAACCCTATTACCCCAAAAGGTATACAGCAAGCTTAAAAGATGGATGGATTATTAAAATAAAATAAAATATTTTTTTTAAATAAATTAAAGTAAATGTCACTTTATCTAGCTACATTTTAAAAAGAAAAAAAAAAAACAAACATAAAACTATGGATACACAAGCCCAAAAAACTCCAAAGCATCATGGGTCTTCATCACTTTAAGAGGATTTCACAGATTCAAAATAGTTTTTAAATTCAATTAATAAAAGATTGAATGTTTTTTTTAATGCTTTTTTTGGATATGAAATAATCTGATTACATGCTTGGTGGTTTTTCCACTGATACACATAATCAAAATAATAACAAATTAAACTTTTTAAACACTGCCAAATTTTATTTTAGTTTGACAAGTTTTATAAAGATAAATAAGAAATCCACACAATAAAGCTCACAAAAAAGCATAACAAAGCAAACATAATTCTTAAATATTTTCATATGATCTTCAATAAAATAATTAAACAGATAAAGTATTTTCTCATTTTGTCCAAATGTTCTTTTCAACATAAAATTGTAATCAGTCAGGCCCTCCTATCATTGCGTGACTAGTCCTTCACGTCCTGCTGTGAACACCATTAGAGCTGCTCAAATGTCTCCCATCACTGGTTGTTCTGCAGCCTTTAGTCACTCGCATTTGGCCAGTCGAACAAATCCCCCAGAGGAGCGCTGCACCTGATCACAATAGGAGTTGCAGCACTGTCAGGAGCATTAAGGCCAAGTCATGCATTTCTCTGTAAGGCACACAACTGAGCATGTTTTTAAATTCTCTTTTAGCACAATTTATTCCCTTAAATACATTTATTCCTTCTACAAATGTCTGCTAGAAGACCCCTGATACATAACATCACATTTCTTCTCAGAGTTCTTTGTAAAGGACTGAAATATCACAGTCCATAGTGCTAAAATGTATGAACAACTAGGATTTTCAAGTTGCTCTGACAAAACCAGCTAAGTGGCCTCGTGGTAGAGTGTCTGCCCAGAGACTGGATGGTTGTGAGTACAAATTCATTGCCGTGTTATACCAAAGCCTCTAAAAATGGAACCCAATGCCCCTTTGCTTGACACTCAGCATTAAAGGGTTGGACTGCGGGGTTAAACCGTCATATAAGGTGTCTCTGAACGCGGCTGTGTCACCGTTCCCCCAGCTGAGGGGTCAAATGCGAAGAAAACATTTCACACTTCTAAATGTGTGACAGTTTATCAGGCTTTTCAACTTTAACAAAAAAACATGAAAAATCAGAATCAAATACTTTATAGATTTAGTTTTTCTTTCCTAGTGCTTGAAATTTGTGTTGATAAATTTGCATTTAAATGTAAATATTATTAAGGCACATTTTAGAGCACCTCAGACAAAGTTTCTTTTTTTGTATTCAAATTGGGTAGTGAAAATGATCTAATCATTTTGTATTCATTAGTAATTTTACAATAAAATGATTAAAATGATTAATGAGTCAAGACATTACACAGTATTTCATTAAAATAAACATTTTTATTAAAAATTGAGAAGTGCAACATTTATTAATACATTTTAATCCTTACAAGACAGATGATTCATGTACTACCCTGATCATTATTCCCATCCGTTCATTTTTGTTTGAAAAAATGTGTTAGATATGATGCCTTTAAAGACCCACTCTGATGAAAGTCATGTTTTTGGTGTGTTTTTAACATGTTCTAGTGGGATTTCATGATGGAAAATAAAGTTCAAAAAGTGCATTTCTGAGTATTTCTTTATTCAAATCATTATGAATCAGAGGCAGACAACAACAACAAAAAGCTGTTTTACGAAGATTGTATTTGTGACATAAAAATGTGCTGGGTGAGCTCCACTTTGATGCATCCACTTGCAAACAAATAGGTCAAGTTTTCTTCTCTTTGTTTTCTTGTCTGAGCTGGCATCTGGCGCAAAACTATATGACTAGATGGCTCCAATGTTTCCCTCCATTTTTGTTGCACCAGTAATGTCAGGTTGGAGGTGTGAGGGGCTGTAATCTAGTGGGAGGGCATGTGAACAGAGAGCTCTCAATAACAGGGATGGGAATAGGGGGAGGGGTTACTCCACTCTAACAATCCTGCCCACAACTCAGAGTTGAATTTCTAATTAACTCCTGCCGCTCTCTTTTTAATTTTAGCTAAAAATTGGATTGTAATTAAAAGACAACTGGGAATGCTTTTGTGAGCTCAAAAGATGATCAGAGTGGGACTTCAAGGTAAAAAATGTAATTGAAAAAGTGCAACGTGTTACATTTTTTTCTATAAATTCTAAATTTACCTCAGTAAAATATATACTAACCTGATCATACTTTCCATTCTGCCATTATTGTTTGAATGAATGTCAATGTTATATCTAATGGCTTTAGGATAAAACCCAAGCTTCATTGTGAAACTTTTTACTTCAGAGGGATGATGAAACCTGTCTTTTGTCTCTTAGGAAAAACAGAAGAAAACTCCGCCCCAAAGCTTTCTAAAAACTGGCAGAAATGTGTTCAAACGCTGGGACAAAAGACCATAAGACAGTTCCTGGCATGTTTTGTCTGCATGATTTCCTCACGCCTGCATTTTATCACACTGAAGAACTGTGACACCAGCACAGAGAGACCGAGTGCATCAGTATCCTCCTTGTCTGCTCTTCTGCACTCAAGGCTTTCTCATATGAAAGCCATATGTGACACTAAACTGTGTCACTTGTCACCATCGCCACACAAGTGAGACGTGCAGAGCTGAGGGAGCTGGTTGTGACATGGGACACACAGGCATGCAAGCAAATACGAACTAAAGAAGTCATGCTAAAAAAAGGAAAGAAAATGATGAAAATAGCTGCTGTCATGAGAGAATCATGGATGGAGTTGTCTTGTTCCTCTGCCTTCTGACAGGTGAAACCTGGGCCTGGTGTGCATGCGTACCACATGTGTTCTACTGGATCTGGATGAACTCAACCCCTTTCACTCAACTGCTATGTAGAGATTTGTATCATGAGGCACAGAGTTTCCTCTGCACATTTCTAGGGTGGATAGAAAGATCTCTTGGGTCTCTTAAGCCCAGCTGCATCCTCTGCTTGTAGCCAGGTTTACGCTGGAAGTTACTGGTGTTGAATCTTAACTGCTCAGCAGTTTACTATAGCAAAACCCTGCTCTGCAGAGCATGGACTGCAGTGCAACATGTACTGTATAGCAATGAGGACATGTCAAACGCAAAGAAAAGCCAAGAAATGCATGTTCTATTTAATGCTATGACCTCACAGAGTGCTGTGGAACCAGGAAAATCTCTGCTTGGAAGGCACATGTATTAGCTTTGTATCTGGCCACTGCTGAGACACAAGAAATCTGAGTTTGGACGTGGTTCAGCGATCCAAAAATTCTAACGCTGCTTTCAATATTTTCACATTCTCAACAGAGAGGCCTGACATAAGCTGGGAGGATTAAGGAAATTATGCAAAAACAGCCGTTCATGCTTCTGATGTTCGGAATGTTTGCCACAGACCAGTGCTGCTTCAAGTTGAAAACCTCCAAGCGTGAGAACAAGAAATCAAGGTGGAGTTTTAATCCGTCACATAAACAGACATTTTTGAAAAACGAAAATTTCTGGCTTTTATTTAACTGGGCCAACAATCAACAGTGCTTTTAACACGGCTAGCGTGTAGCGTGTTCCAAACGAGCTCTAGAATTACTGTGAATGCAGTTAATAAAGTCTGACTGAATGGCTTATCTCTGACTCTTTTGTCTTCTTAATGTACCAAATAGTTCAGTGCACCATACGACATAAGTTCAAAAATAGTTCATTGACCTGCGCCTTATAATCCGATGTGCTCTATAAATGCGGGAAATTGTTGAATCCTATGGGTAACTTAAGAAATTATCAGTCCATCCCTTTGATTTGTTCGTGCACATCAACAAATTTGTTGATGAGACACTTTGCAACTTTTTACTGATTGCACTTCTGTTGGCTTTTTCCCACTTGAATGCATATCTATGAACTTATTACAAGTGTTACCAAGTGTTTTTGGTTTGAGGGTGCTCTGTGTTCAGTTGAAAGATATGTCTGCATTTGCACTCTTGCTTCACCACTGCAGTTAACCTGCAAGTAAACTAAGACCCTGTTTGCATGGTGCATGTGGTTTTTAGACGATTTTTGGCCTGCACCAGACCTTTTACACCTGCCCAATATAACATATCTGGTGTGGACCAATCAGGTTTGTGTAAAAGCCCCATTACAGTAGCAGGATTGGTAATTCGGCAATATAGGATTTCGAGACCTTGATGTTCCAATTTCAGGAACATTATCGCATTAAATATTTCGCTTTTTTCCTTTTTTTTTTAGAATTTATATCCATGATAATGTGACTAAGAGAGGGCCATTAACTAAATCCAAAATGATCATCAGCTTTGTTTTTTTATAACTGTTGTCTTCTATCAAATAACAGAACATAAAAAAATGACAGAAATCAATTGACGTGGTGTCTAAGTGAGTCATGTAACAAGAGTTTGTGCATCATCTGTTCATGTTGAACGAAGTGCTTGAATTTGTCAAATCTGCCATTAGCTTCTGAGACTAGAAGGTTTTTGGGAACCACCATGTGCCAGTCATTCATTCAATGACCCAACAATAAGACACTTAAAGAAGTGTTTCAAGGCCACTTGGGTATGTTACTATCGGTTTTGGGCATCATTGTGCTTCACTCGTTAAGACCAGCTCCTTGAAAAGAAACTGAATGTGCCTGTAACTGTGCCAGGACAGGCGTGTTGAAAGACCACGTGCTTTTCACATTGATTTAATGTATGGTGCCAGACTGTGAAGAAAAGTGTGTGTGGTGGTAGGGGACCAGAGGGTGTGTAGAGATGGTTATCAGTTGGATGGAAACAGTTAGCTGGGCCTCAAAGTCTGTTTTGGCTGTTAAGAGAGCGCTTTCACGTGGAACTTGTTCAAACAACATGCCACCAACATGGGACGTCTTTGCACACGTTTTCCCAGTGTTGCAACCCCCCCAAAAAAACCCAGCAATAGCTCAGCAAACCCACCCACATTGCTACCTAGAGTCAGTGAGCAAAATCTTCAGTGTAATTTTCTCTCTCATTTTCCCCCACTGGTAAAACAGAAAAAAAAAAGATTTTTTTTTCTAACCTCTGACAGGCGAGCCTTTCGTAGGATTTAGTCCATCTGAAAACATGTGGTAAGCCTTGTGGAATGCTTCAAATGTTTCCCAGATGTGGGCCGCAGACAGGTTTAACCCATTCCTGTCCCGCTCCGCACAGAGAGATGAAGGTTAACGGAGGCAGGGGGAGAGGATCGGAGGGGTTTCAAGAAAGTTTTGTCCACTACTGTCGATTTCTGTTACTTTCAAGCATTGGGGCGCTCTGAACCGTGGGTTAATGTCATTTGCAGTGAGGCTAAAAATGGAAATTCTCTTATGCTGCATTACCCAGGAATAAAGACAGAAAAGTGCCACTTTTTCCAGATGACTCAGCAATCATAGGCCCGATGAAAGAAAAGAAAAAAGTAATGGGTGAAAATTTTATGCAAACCCTCAACAGAGTTAACTTCTGATAGAAGCACAAAGCACCTTGGAGAAAAATCTTGTTTTTTTTACAGATATTAACAAAAGATGCAATTATTTATTTAGCTTTTTGGGCAATTTACACTCCATCAACTCTTACGCTTTCAGTTGTTGAACTACGCCAGGAAAAAAAGGCTGCAGACGTCTTAGGAGGAATATTGTTGTAGAAGAAACACTCCCAAAGATGGCGGTTTTGATGGGACTGAGGAAGAGAGTTAGGAGGAGAGCCAGACTGCTAAAAGGGGTGGAGAAGGAGAGGCAGAGCGGCTGGATGCGAGCAACAAACTCAAGTGACCCTATTCCCTGTTCCCCCGCTCTATCTCCACCTCTGATGTTCCCTCCCTCCACCCTCTTCTCTCATTCCTTCCCTCCCTCCTTCTCTTTTTCTGTACTCCCCCACTGTTACGAAGCTAGCCAACTGTGAAGCAGTTGTCCAACACGCCCGTCAGCTTGCCAGCCAGCATGTTGGACTGAGGCCCATTATACACAATCATAACAGACAGAGAGGGTACATGCAGACAACTGATAGAATTGCGCTGAAATTGAGGGCAGAAGAGAAGCAAAATGAAGAAAAGAAAATGGAGAAGGAGGCAGATGAAAGTGAGATAGGGCAGGATACTGTAGACCTTATAAGACTAGAGCAGGCTGGGAAAGTCTGCTGCTCCTTTGGGCTTCCACATGTGAATGCACCACAGAGCCTTCACTCCCAATCCTACTCAATAAAAGTCCTGTGTTGTGAAAGAATCCCAAACTCTGTACACTCCTCTTTTTTATTGCAGGAGAGGAAGATATGCATTTAGTTTTTATCCATGCTTCTTTGCAAACAGCCAAATGCTCTATTTCTCTCCTTGGCAAATAACACAGACCAGTTATTACATTCAAATGTGCACCAGGGGCTTTTTTGGGCCCCTTTCTTTTTATTTTGTCCAACAGAATGTCAGCTTTTCTTCTCATCATGCATAAGAGTGTGCATTTGAAACCTTGTACAACCTTTTGAACAAAAGTTGTTGGAATTTTAGTTTTTGTAAATCGAGGATTTAAGGATAGTTAAAGTCCTTTGACCTATTTTAAAAGCATTCCCACAATTATGATTGTGTCATTTTTTAGCACAAGAAAAATCTTTTTCTAGGACATAGTTTCTGCAGAACTGCAGTAGTTTGTCATAAATTTGCCTCTGAGTTGTGGGCGGTACCGTTGGAGTGGAGCAACCCCATTCCACGTCACCAATTCAGTAGTTTTCAAACAGCCTGTTTTCGTCAGCTCCTGATGTTCAACAATTTTTACCAAGAAATATTCAGAAATGCAATTTTGGGGTAAATTTGATTCAAAGAATAGCCAATGATCATACATCTGAAGGGATTGAGTTCATGGTCATGTGACCTCCAGCTTTGTACTGGATCACAGTGAGATTCTTTAGCTATGTGGTAAATACCAAATCCTAAACTCTGAAAATAGGTTAAAAGGCCCGAAAGGCCATTTTAAAGCAATTATTTCAATTTGATTCAAGTTGATCTTGTAGTAGACAGTTGAAGTTAACTGTGGTCAAACGTAAACAATGGTCTGGAGTTTCACAATTCAGCCGCTATCGTGTCTGCCACCAGGTCCTCTTGAATATTTCAGAGGTCACATGGTCGTCACATGTTAGTCAAAGGCTACACCCTTTCCGAATATAAAATAAAACAACAAATTTCACAAAAAATAAATGCGGTATTGCTGTTAAATAATAGAAAGACCAATCACAGCTTGTTGAGGATATCTAATTCCAACGTTGTGACAGGCATTTTATATTATATTATAGACATATATGCGGAAAGATGGCAACTGAATTCATTTCATTTGGTTAGAACCGGAAGAAAAGTCATTGACGTCACACTCACTCGTTTTCATATACAGTCGATGTTTGTTACCTGTAGCAACAACACAGCACAGCATGAGCAGTATTTTTTGAAAATAATTTTTTTTAATTTTTTTATCTTGCTCAATATCTTGCTAGTCATTTTTTGATGTTATTTGTCTTTAGGATAATGAATAATATGCTTTAAAAATCACCGATAAGAAATGACCAGTAATTGGTTTTGGTAACTGCCATTTAATATTTTATCCAAAAACTAATCAGTTTTAAATCTTAAAAGTGTGGTATTGCTGATCACTAGAATGATGTACAGCAACTTTACATTTATGTTTTTGTCATTTGTACTAACCTGAGGCATAACTATTATTCTGGGTGATCATCACCACATATTGGCTCTGCGCATAGTCCCCAATGACAACCAAGCTTAGGTCACTACTTTCAAGCAAAAACATAACTCAATCTCAATTTTTCCTCCTAAAGGTTGTCAAACAACAACAGATTCACCAGGAGGATCCCAGGAGGAGGAGGATTCCAGTCTAATGTGAACCACATTAGACTGGAAAGAGGTTTATTTATTCACCCTGTACCCCCAGTGATTACTGCTGGTATGCTGGTACTTTGAGAAGGTGTTGGTGGAGACCATTCAGAGCAGTTGCATTTGGGCACACATGTGCTAAAATAAAGACAGCAAGGCAGAAAGTGCAACATGCTTTCTTAATATCTAATTCAGACCCCATGGACATAACATAATTTAAACCAACCACCTGCCAACCTCTGTCTCTGCAGCAGCGTCCTTTTACTCAAACATATCATTGTTTTACACCCCCTCCTACCGCGTTCTGCATTTTCCATCATCAGGGCGCCAGATTCCCCTTCCCAGTATCCCATCTGAGGAAACCCAGAGAGTATGTCCCTTTAATTAGACCGCCCGTGAAAATAATGGTCCATTAATGACATTTCTGCGGGGGCCAATGTGCTGGAACAACAGAGGAAAGACTAAATCACAAATCAATTCCAACAAATGTAATTAAGGCTTAATTAGCCTCCAGGGTGTCAGTGGAATGCCATGGAGGGGACAATGTCGAGGAAGAACGAAAGAAAAAGAGAATAGACACAAGTTTAGAGATCAAACTGCACCAATGACATGATGCAGCCTATTTTTCCCCCAAGTCTAAACCACGTTTTACAAACCTGAACAACACGTTTGTCATCTCACTTTAATGTCGCATTGTTAACTGTTTGTTTTGATTAAAGCCATAAGAAACGCTGGCTTCTGTTTGCTGAATGTGTGGCTCTTGGCACGCGCCTGGGCCACTTTAAAGAGGAGGCTGATTTAAAGGCAGCACTTCCAGTGTGGAGCCGCACAGCCAGCAGTGGGAAGAGAAGTGCTAATTCTCTATAAAAACAGCAGTATGTGCAGTTTAAGGCCAACGACGTTCTGGAAGGGGGGGGACAAAAAAAGAAAAGCAGAACAGGGAGAATGAAACAACAGAGAAAGAAAAAATAGAAATACAAAACCGCAGGGAGGCTTTGATACTTGCCTGCTTCGCTGGATGCCACATTACACAAACTCTCAGACTCTCACGCCAATAAATGAGCTTCATAAAGTGCAATTAAAACCCTGGGCACTAATTTAGTGGAAACGGCAGCCCGTAAAAAACAAAGTGTTACAGGAAAGTGGAAAAGTGGGAAGCGACTTTAGTGTTTCAAAAAAGAACTTTTTCTCCTCTTCGTTCTGTCACATGTATGCAGAGCATGTTGGGATTCTAAAAAAAAAAAAAAGGGATTTTCTGTTTTTACTCAGTAGAAAGTAGAAAGTAAACAGATTTATCATCTGACAACTTCTACACAGTTCTGGCAAGTTATTTATTTATTTTTTTGCTAAAGCAGACACAATCACATGAGCTATTTCACCTTCCTGTTTTATTGTTTGTTCATGCAACATAACAAATTATATGACAGACATACAAGACATACAAAATGAACATCGAAAACTATGTTTATAAAAAGCATATTATAAAACTTTTACTTGGCCAATAATTTTGATTGACCATTTTAAAATTGATAAATAGGTTGAAGAAACGTGTTAGCTAATCCAGCATCAGTTACTTTTGATTTATTAACAAGCTTCAATTTGGAAGGTGGAGGGTTTTCTCCATTAACTGTATATAAGATCTGGACTGAGTTAGTGTGATGTCACCCATAGAAATTGGCTTACTTCTGGCTCCAATAAAATAAAGTCAATTCGGTCGCCTCTGTTTTTTGATTTACAATAACGCCTCTGCCATGTCAGAGCTAAACAATGCCAGTAAACAGTGATTGTTCCTATTCAGGCTGAGTCAGTGTTTCTGTGGCAATCGCTCTCTCCAACTAGGAGCAAGCCTGTTGGAAGTCCTATCACTTGAAAACACAAAATCGGTCATTTAAATACTTTGAATGTTGGAGGTGAATCACATGGTAGTTTCTAACATAAATAACTTGCACTAAAGAAACCACATTACAAAATTAGATTTATCAAGAACATGTTTAAAAAAGGTATCAGAACAAGCATGGTTATTCTGATGAATAGAAAAACTGAGTAATGGCTGTTTATTTCTCTATAGAAATCTATTTGGCTTCTTGGAGCCAGTGGGCACTTCCTGGTTGAAGCACGAGGGGTCTTTCAGTCCAGTTCTCATGTACAGTCAATAGTGAGGGCTAATTTATGGAAAATGCTAGC
The DNA here is from genome assembly GCA_014656515.1 of Oryzias celebensis. Lineage (NCBI taxonomy): Eukaryota > Metazoa > Chordata > Actinopteri > Beloniformes > Adrianichthyidae > Oryzias > Oryzias celebensis. The sequence goes on along the minus strand of BNCR01000001.1, from coordinate 53,077,989 downwards.
AATCACCTGCCAATCAACAATGACTTGTTTTTACCAACTTTTAAACAAAATAATAATAATAAAAACTTTTTAGTTTTTAATAAATTGAACATATAGCTACAGAAAAATCGGATTTATTTTCAATTTTACTTTTAATATGTTTAGTGCTGTAGTTAAGCATGTCTGTTTTACTTTGAGGCTGACACAGACAGGTTTTATTGTGGAACAAGCCTCCTAGTGGTTACCCGATGAACTGCATTTACTTTCATTTTTAAATGTAATTTAATCCGGAAGTCTCTCTAGTTTTGACAAATCACAGAAGATTTTCTGTTTTAGAGGCAGGCCCTAAAGAGCCACAACAAAGAGTTGCCTAACAAAGACAATCCCAAAACATGTAGTCATAAATGCTTTTAAGCAAGCTGGAGACCAGCAGATTTGTCAGATCAGAAATGGTGAGCGGGGCTGACAGGGGACATCTGCCACAACTCTCCGTCTATCAGGGTCTGAACACCAGCGATGGAGGTGTCAGCATTGTTATAAGACACCCACAAATCATAAACTGGATCAGATGCTCCAAGCTTTTTTAAGCACACACCCCTCCTCCTTTTTAGTCTGCAGACAACTCCGTCTAAACTGTCATGTGACAAACTTAATATGCTCCTCAGGCTTGAGCGTCAGAGGATGCAGTTGGATGACGGCTTTGGCTGCAACGACAGGAGTGTGGATGGAATATGAGGCGGTGGAAAACAGCGCTGCGTGTGAATTCCATGTAAACCAGCAGCAGCTATTCCGCTGTACAGGATGGGTGGTTTCAACACCTCTTCCTGGTTAAGATTACTGCTGAGTATCTTTTGACCTTGAGGTTGCTCGTCTCCTCCTTCTTTAAGACTCATCCAACCAGAGAGATCTTAGGTGTTATTCATGGAACAAACAACCCGCTGGGGGGGGGTGTTCCAGGACAGTAAATGTCATTTAAGTATAATCAGCTTTTATCTTGTGAATAAGTAATTTTTTTTTCTAATTACGGAAAGTCTGAACGTCCACACATCCACAGCCTCCCAGGTTCAATGTACTCCCAGTTCATGTCACCTCTTTTAATTGCTTATTGATTAGCACATCCTGCTGTGACAAGAACAAGGAAAACAACAGAGGAAAACCTGGAGGTGATGAAAACTGAGGGATGCAATGCTTGGCCGGGCAGGAAACTATCTCAGAGGGGGCGAGCATAAAGTCAACTCTCCAGGAGAGTAAATAAACAGGGATTTTAAAGCAACATCCCACATTGTTTTCTTTTTTGGGGTGGGGGTGGGGGGTGGGGGTGGGGGGGTGAGTTTCACATCGAAGTGTTTGTTGTTTATTACAGAACATCCTAAAGAGGAAAGAGAAAAAAAATACAGCATCGCTTCGAAAAAGAGAAACAGCTCGTGCCTGGTGACGGAAGTTTGAGGTTCAGGCTTTTATCACCACCCAAAATCTCCTGCTCGATCTTACTGGGGGTTTCCTGTGCCCTTTACAACTGTGTTCACACTCATAGCTGAAGGTAGTTCTGTCTGAAATTTGACAGATTTGTCCACATATAATGATGTTTTGAACTAAATCAGGAGTTATGATAAATTCACAACCTTTACTTGAGCCTCTTGAAGATTGTGCTAAAATGATTGCGCACTTACATGAACTTAAATAGCACTCCCCATGTTTGTATTCTGACTCATCAAGTCACTGCACAACGACACACAAAAGGGAAATGATGCACACTTCTACTCATTATTTTGGATCAGATGTTACCAGCCTGTCCCTTCAGCGGCAGTTTTGCACAGAACCAGCGAGGAGTGACCACAGTCACCCTGCAATCAAAACCTGCGGAGGATCTGCTCCAAATGAGGCGGAAAAGGGAAACTCCTCTGCCAGAGCCACAGGGGTTGAGCTCAAAGAACAGCGGCAAAGATGAGCTGCTTATCTCCTCTCCTATCATGTTACACATTAACATGGAATTAGTGTTCTCTGCTGTGGACATCTTTTGAAAGAAATCTTAGATCGATAGGAGATGAGCTGTGAAAACTGTTCACCTAAAACAATGAAAGTCTGTAGAATGTATGGTCTGGATTTAAAATATTTTTTCTTACACTCGTACATTTCCACTACAAATGCTGCAGGGTCAGTTCACAAAAAGAACACTGCTGTTTCCTGTTGTCTCTGCCACAGGTCGTGTTGTTTGTCTGTGTCTGCCAGGACTTGAGGGAAGAGGAAGTGCAGCTTCTTATAGCTGCATTTCAAGTTTCTTCTGCTAACATGGTTTTCTATCAGCACTCAAATGCGCCATTAGGGCACATTCATCAATCAAAATTGAAAAAAAAGTTGCACAATTTCATATCTCAAACTTTCATTTCTTGTCATTTTGATGTTGATGGTCATAAGAGATAATTACAATTTTAAATATTATAAATACTTTATTTCATTTTGAAAATAGCCAACAAAAAATATTGAACAATTGTGATGTGTTTTAGATGCCCCTGACAGTATTAAATCTGTCTTTTTTGTGTTTAAAGATCTATCTTTTGAGCTATTTTAACCATTTAACACCTGAAATGCCACAGAAGACATCAAAATAACACATATTTTTGGACATGCCATAAATATTTCACCGTTCGATGTGATCAAAGTGAGTCAGCTGATTCTGACACTGAGAAGAGTGGATTTTATTGCCTTTTCAGTAATATGCAACAAAATATGAATGTATGTAAGTGTTATGCAAGTGTTGCATGAAGGGGCAAAATTTCCCCCCCGACATGATCAGCTGATTTACATGGAATCTGTCTTCCACTGCTGTCAACTGTTTCACATGTTTTTCTCTACTTCAGAATTAGCTGGAATTGTGTGAATTTTGAATGAATTGTTTATTGTTCATGCCGTTTGACAAGGAAACATAGAGCATTAGCCCTTCTTTAGGCTTGAACAATTGGAACAGAATGAAGAAAATGATTCTTGTAAAATTTGTTCCTTTAACACCAGCATAAAGGTGACGTTAATAACAACAGAAACAACAAATAGTTTAAAACTATTTCTACATTTCTAATTCCTCCTTAAGCCATTTCGGTCTCCAGCTTAAATATGTGTTTGTCCTAGTTAATTTCTCTACTTAAATTTATCTAAAATACCATCTTTAAACATTTCAACATTAGTTAAAACATTACTAAAAATAATTTCGTTTGTTGTTTCCCAATTTAGAAAGAAACTTATTGCATAAAACCAATATTTCTCTTCAGCTATTTCTTCTTTTAACATTACCATTAGTTCAGGTAAATTTGTTCCGGAGTAGAACATTGATGCATTGTCTGCGAACAACAGAAACTGATTTTGTTTAGAAACTTTGCTGATCATTTATGAACAAAATTAAAAGTAAGGGACGGTAAAGGACAGATCCTTGTGGAACTCCTAGAGTTGCCTTTTGGTTGTTTGAATTTTTTCCATTTACTTACACACTGTTGTCAATTAGTTAAATAACTTTAAAGCCACTGGAATGACAAGCTCCAAATTCCATTTATAGATAATTTAGATAACAGAAGATTGTGATTAAATGAATCAACTATGTCTTGTAGATCTATGAACACTCCAACTGTATTTTGTTTTTTTATGTATTTTATCTCTAAGCTTTTCAGTTAACTTTCCTAGAGTCAGAACTGTAGATTTTTGTGACCTAAATCTGTGTTGTTTTTCACTAATTAGTCCATATTTCTTCTAAAAAACCATTTCAGGTTAAAAGCGTCAACGACTGAAGAGTTACAGCAGTTAAATAATGTAAACACTGAAGCTAACGCTACAGTGTGAAAGGGTTAAAAGTGTTCCCAGTGGTTTTATAAATAGGATTATGCTGTATTTTGCCAAAGTCTAAAAACCTGTGTTGTTTTCTTTGGTCCCAGTTTCTGCAGAGCGACAGGAGTTCATTAAAAATTCACCTCTGAGTTGTGGACAGGACCTCCGTTTCCTTCCCTGTTGCTGAGAGCTCTGTTTACATTCTCTCCCGCTAACTTAAAGCACCTCACACCTCAACCCTAACATTATCAGTGTAACAACTAAGGATAACAATTTTGGAGCTATCCAGCTAACATTTCCAGACTACAGTTTTGAGCCAGATACATGAGGAAAACAAAGATATGTAGTGGATGCATCAGAATTGTGGCCCTCCCAGCGTATTTTCTATGTCTCTAATAAGTTCTTTTTCAATTGGCATTTTTCGACAGCACCAGATTTACAACGACTTGAGTAAAGAAATACTCAGAAGTTCCATTTTTGAGCTTAAGTTTCTTTTCATATGTATCTTCCATCATGAGAAAAATGCCACAAGGACATTACAAAAACACCAAATTTTAATTGGAGCGAGTCATTAAAGTTTGGAGGACATCGTGCTTATGATGGTGGAAGATGAGTGTGTCTGAGTCTTAAAGAACTTCTCATAATCCAAGCATGTCTGAGCCCCCTATAATACTGGAGCTGATTAGCGAGTGTCTATTAATAAGAGTTGACCTATAGCCATGGACAGATAAGGCCATAAGACCCCCCCAAAGGATTATAATTTGCACCACATGCCCTGCAGAATAAGCAGAGGCAGGCATGATTCTTGCATCTGTAGGTGGCCAGATGTGTTGGTGGCTCAGAAAGAGATGAAGAGATTAAGGTCCTGCTGTCCGTGTTGGTCTACCGCCAGGAGCTACGTGATGATAATGGGCTGCCCCTGCCAGGCACTGTGAAGGTGTAGGCAGGCTGGCAGATGTCAACACAAGGGTTTTGTGTTTGTGCGTGGCCCTTCCGTCCACCTGGCTCCATGTCCGCACGGAAAACCTTTGCTTATGATTCGATAAGCAAAGAGATAAGAGGTTTGGTTGTAGATCATGAAAGCAGGTCACACAAGCCAAAGGTTCTCAACCTTTTTAATCTTTTTTTTAATCTGAGAGCTTTCTCTCCTTTATCGTTTTCATTCTTCCACATGTACGGAGTGACGGACTATTTTATAATTTACAACATTATCCTCTTATTCTGGGTTCAGCCAATTCAAAAGTTCTGCTTGTTTTTCGTTTATCCCACTTTTATTTAGTTGAAAATGTTTCATTTGACTGTATAAGTTGATGCAGGGCATGGGGTAGTTAACATTCTATGCAGGCCTTGTCTAGAAGCAATAAAATCTTCCTTTCATGAAGTGAAATATTTTTAAACAAGTAGTGATGACATTAGTGATGGAAAACGATTAGTGGGGTTTTTTAGGGTTTATTAGTCTTTTTTTCTTTGTGTCCACTAAATAATTAAAAATTCTTTCAAATTTGTTGAAGTTAAGTTAAAAATGAAAAAAAGAAAAGCTGAAAGTAAAGAGTTTATGAGGACAGTGAATGCAGCACAGCGGACAGTGAACTGGCCGTGCAGGCAGGCAGATGGCGGGCAGGCTGTCTCCTCTGGGGAACGGTTGGAAACGAGAGCTTCCACATTTCTAGACAGTGACTGGCCTAGTTTCAGAAACACAGTCCATTCTCTCTGCCTGTCTCTGCCTCTCTTCTCTATCTCCCTCTGCAGTGGAGCAGGCAAACAAATCATGTAAAGTTAGCATCAACATTCGCTCTGAAAGGTCACTGTATCTCTCATAAAAGGGCCGACCTCTGTGCTGCTGGAGGGTGGATCTAACCCAGAGAGTAGCAGCTTTGAAGGCAGAACGTCATTACATTTCTTTTTTTGATGTTGTTGCTTTAGTTTTGACCTCTCATCTGCTCATCTTCCATCCCTTGAACAACAATCTTGATTATTTTTTATTTTCTATGCTGTGACATCCCTCACTTCCCGTCTGCTTGACGAGTTTGTGGAAGAGCAAAGCTGCCCTGTAGCTTGAAATTATCGACAACTGGATGAGTGACACATTAGATATAGCAAGCCAAAAGAAAAGATAGTGAAAGTTGATGTTATATATCTCAACCACATTATGAAGTTACAAAAGCTCGACCTTGTTGCTGCTCTTTGCATCTCTTCCTTATCCATGAAGCATAAAGATGCTGAAAATGAGACAGGAGAAGATCGTTTTGTATTTTCCTGAATCTGATACTATGTTCTCACCCAGCTCAGAAACACGCAAACGTGCAACTGCTTTCAGTGACAAGTTTACGTAAACACGCCTATATGCACGTTTTGGACTACTACAGTCAAAACTCTCACAACGTTATTCCCAAATTTTTTGTCCGTTTTTTGGCTGTTTGTGCGCCTGATAAACCAGTTGAACTTTGACCAATCAGGGACTCAGCTTTGGTAGCATGGGTAGCGTCACGCATCTTAAAGACGAAAAAACGTATCAGTCGCTGTGGAGTAAAGAAGTGCTACTCCAAAGCCGCCAAGTCTGGCGTAGTGCTGCTGTCACATGAAACACAATTCACGCATTTTGCGTCCGATTAATTTTAGACCTGCCTACGCTGAGTAAATATGCATGTGCAGGTCGGATGCACGTGCATCTGCTGCCTCTTTGCCACATTTCGAACTCAAGCCCATTGCCATTTCTTTGACGCGCATCGAATTTACAACTGCTACCTCTTTTGATGAGAGGCTGCAGTCAAGATGGCGCCTTCATCACTGGCCAGAAGATAACATTATACAAGTTACCCCATCCTCCACTGTAATCCTAACTCAAAAGTGTTCAGGATTGTAGAGAAATTGTTCTTAAAGCTTAAAATAGAAAAAAGAAGAACTCTTTGGGCCGTCAGTTAAAATGCTCTTTTTTTAAATTGATATGAATGTATTTCTGGTTCTGGTTGAGGACTTTCAGTTCTGGATGTTGATGTCTGCAGCCAAGTCCTTTTGCTTTTGACGCGGGTCAAATTTGTTGCTCAAAGCTTGTCTAAATGTGTTCATGAACTAGACGTTTCAGTTGCATGTCAGAGGAGCTAACATGCGCAACCTCGTCGCTAATGGAAGCGTTGAGGAAGCATGGAGGTGATGTTTATCTAATTTACAACGCGTGAAAGACACGGATGGCGTGGAGAGATCAGATTTATTTATTTAGAAGAGCTCTCCAAAAGTATTCTTCAATACGTCTTCATGTCTCCATGTCAGCGATCTTTAGCTTCTACTGCAGGAGCTGCATCTCACATTAGTCCAAGGATGGAAAAAATAAAAACAAAAACAAAACTGTCTTGATGCAAGTAAGAAACAAAATCCTAAAGTTCAGGAGGAAAACGATCAGATTGTTCCACTTGTTTGTTTTGGACGTCGGTTCTTCTGCGTTGCTGTCAGTATCAAATACTGATACACACATCGACTATGATACGTAGTGTCTACGATATAATGGTAGTTAGCCGGAAAAGTTGAAAAGTTAGTGGGAAAAAAATATAGATTTGAGGCAATATTACTTTTTTTTTTTAAAAGTGGCTCCTGAGGAGAAGTTGCACTCCTGATAAAACGATGCACTGAATGCGATTTAATACTCTGAAAAAACAGTAAATGAATCTTGCAAAAAGGAAACGGTTTAAGTGTGATCCAAACTCCCACCTTCATTCTAGATTTTCCATCTTCAGCCCCACCCTCACCGTCTTTGTCACCTTGTTGGATATTCTTTCATCTCTTCCTCCTTTGCCATCATATCACTCATTCTCATGGCACTGATGTGTGAAGGGCCTTGAAGGGAGGGGTGCGGGTGGGAGTTGGAGGCAGGGATGGGGAGCTCCACCTCAGGGCCTCTTTAAGTATTCAAGGTCACTGTTTTACAAAGCATGCGCTGCAGCGCGTGGAGTGTTTCACAAGGAATGTGCTGTTTTGTAATATTTGATACTCTCGCCTGCAAATCTGATAGTGTGTGCACAAAGGTGTCTACGGCTCTTTGTGAGGACCGCTTTAACTTTAAGTTTAGTGGCCAACAGCGATGTCCGAGTGGGTGCTTAAGGTCAAAGTTAGGCAACAAAACACGTCACCGATGATCCTCTCTGATAAAGAGGGCTGTGCTTGTGCAGGAACAGTATGACCTGTGGACTGGGTGTGTCGCAGAAAACGAGGGTTTTCACTCATTTTCACGCTCTGTTACAACACCAGGCAGGATTTCTTAATGCTCAGTTGATTCATCTGAGTCACCACACATGTGAAAAACCTCCAAATTCAAAAGGGAAGTTACATACATCTTTCAAAGCTTAAAATGTTGAACTGACTTGTGAATGTAAGGTGAACACCAAGCATCTGATCTTTATCTGGTTTCATCAGATATCCAATTTTATGTCAAAAGTCAATGGAAAACCTGCAGCTATGCTAGATCTTACTTCTTAAAATAGTTTTTCTTATACTATGGTAAATTTGTGCCAAAAAATGAAGGTGCTTTTTAATACTTTATTTTGTAAATTTGCTTTTATAAACACATTTATTTAGGCTGTATCTACTTATTTATTGCAGTTTGCTTTAAAAAAACAACAACAGCAGCAATAAAACACACAAACTGTTTGTCAAAGACAGTGAAACTGATGAGAGAGAGTCTCCCACTTATTTTGCCGCACATCCGCACTGACAGTGATAAAGAGTCTGCAGCCGTCACCCAAACCCACATTGATCAGGACCGGCTTGTCGGCGCGCCCCTAAATCATTTATATCTATTGATCCAGCAGCATTGGAGGGATGTATATGTGTTTTATGTTTTCCAAATGCTCAATGTTGCACACTAATAATGGGACAGTACCGTAATTTTCAAATTAGAGGAAAATCAAAGAAGATTTACAAGGTTACAGGGCAGCAGAATGTTAGGAGGAAGACTCTGTGTTCCTTTCATACTCATAGAAGTTAGTGTGGAATGTATATTCTTCAAAGAAAAATGTGAGCTCGATTTATGTGTCGCCCTTCACTTTGGTTTTCAAACTGAATGCAATGACGTATTTGCATATAGCATGGCAGAATGCATTTTTGAATTCTACTCCTCTTAAAGACAAAGATTCCTTGAACGGTTGAGATTTCATTCATTCATCTGCTATACCATTTAGTCCCTTTCTGGGTCATGGGGCTGCTGGAGCTTAAGCCAGCCACTCATGGGTGAAGGCAAGTTTACAAGTTTGTCACAGGGGCCACAATCACACACACTCATATCCACACCTAGGGACAATTCAGAGTGACCAATTAACCTATGAAGCACGTTATTGGACGGTGGGAAGAGTCCCTGGAGAAAACTCACACATGCACGGGGAGAACATGCAAACTTGGTGACACTGTTTCAAGTCTGAGCCGGGGATCTTCTTGCTGTGAGGCAAGAGCGCTAACAACTGCTCCACCGTGCAGCCGTAGAGATTTCATTGCCATGGTAATAAAGTTAACCAGCTTTTATAAGAAAGATTCTTCTTCACTATTTAATGCTTTTCAAACTATGAACATAAAAGAAGCACACTTCAGTACCTCAAATCAAGAGAAGTTTGAGGAGCATTTTTTAAAGCAGAAACATTTTTCTTTTTATCTAAACGTAGTTTAAATTCCATTTCAATTTCTCTCCCAAGGCTCCAAACCATCCACCTTCTTCCATGCTCAGAAGTGAAAGTGCCCTACCTTTTAAGAGATTTGAAAACTTTTCCACTTCAAGTTCTTTGAATTCTCAATTCTGACATGGACCTGTGTGGTGAGGAAGTGTTCAATATTTACACAAATAATGTACCATCACTTCTTAAAAGGGTGATATCTCCATATTCTGATTGATTCTGACTGAACACACCGGATCCAGGTAATCAGCAGCAAGAGGTGCAGGGGGATCGGAAAATCGGCAGGCTGGTTAATCTGGAACCAGTGGGCAGACCTGGACTCAATGATACTGACGCTCTGTTGCAGTGAGGCAGGGGTTTGAATAGGATTTCATACAGAAAAAAAAGGGGTTACACGGTGGTGCAGTGGTTAGCGGTCTTGCCTTACAGTGAGAAGGCCCCCAGTTCAAGTCCTGGCTGGGGGACTTGGAACAAAGTCACCAATGGGAGCCTTTCTGTGTGGAGTTTGCATGTTCTCCCCGTTCATGCTTGGTTTTTCTCTGGGGACTCCAGCTTCCTCCTACTGTCCAAAAACATGCTTCGGAAGTTAATTGGTCACTCTAAATTGTCCCTAGGTGTGAGTGTGTATGGGTGTGTGATTGTGGCCCCTGTGACAGACTGACAACCTGTCGTCCTGTGGTGTGAAGTTGCACTTTCGTTTTGAGGGCGGCTAGCCCGGTCGCTGGCGCACCCTCGTCCTGTGTGTGGCGCAGCCAGTGCGTCCTGGTCCTGTGGGGTGGCCAGAGCACCCCTGTGTAAGCTGGTTTTTGGGTTTTGTCATTTTTTGCTCCTGCCTCACCTGTTTGTTTTTTCTTTGCTCTATGAGCCTCTATTTATTTTATTTTTTTGTCTTTGTTGCTGTTGTTCAGAGTTCACCTCTTGTTGATTCTATTTGTGAACATGTTTGTTTTCTTTTTGCAGGGATTGGCCCCCATGTTCACAAATTTTATGGAAGGAGGTGTTACGTCCCCCTGCTGCTGCCTCCACATCCTGTCATGCTGCCTCACCCGGCAGGTGAAGCCAATCGTCCTAATCAGCACCTGCCGGGTATTTAAGACCAAGAAGGCCACACCAAAGAGGGCAGAAGGCAGAGGCAGAGCAGGAGGCTGAGAGCAGTGGGTTTGGTTTGTGGCTCTTTTAGTTCCTCAACAATCTTATGCTGTTGGGTTTTGTTATTTTAATTTGGGTTTGGGATCTTGGTAGTCTTTTCTTTGTTTCTGTTTTTGTTTTAGGTAGTTTTGATTAGGCAGCCCTTAGCAGGGAGCTGCTGACTCCGACGGCCAGCATGGCTGGGTCAGCTGTCTCCCTGACCTTTTATGTTTGGCCAAGGTTCCAGTTCCCTTTGGTTTGTCTTTTTGTTTTAAACCAGCACTTGAATTATTTTGCTCTTTTTTGTTTCCAGGACACAAAGTTTTGTTTATTTAATAAACTGTGTTCTTTTTAATTCTGTGTCCAAGCATTTTCTTTATGTTGCGACCCCATCTTGTCTACCCCTAGACCTGAGCCATGTTGGGGTTGTAACACAGGGGTGTCCCCTGCCTTTGCCAGGTTAGGCTCCAGCAGCCTCATCACCCCAAAAGGCACAAAACGGGTTTAGAAAATGGATGAATGATACAAAAAAAACATGAAATTAATTTTATTTTACTTTTTTTTTCTCTTATTCTTGGGACAAAATATGTCAGGCAAGTTTTATTCATATAAAAATGATTAAAAAGGGCTGACATACTCACTAAAAGAGATCTGGAGAAAATGTGAATATTGGTGTTGTGTTTTAGCAGAGATTATAACTTTTTGGGTCTATTATGGCTCAATGCTATTTCTCTTGTACTCAGTAAGAGTTCTTAATTATTAAAAACATTAAAAACCTCTACATCAATATCCATTCAAATTTAAGGGTTAAAATGTTTAAAACTACATATATGATAAAAAAGAAATAATTTCTATAGATATCAGCTTTCTGTCTTTTTTTGTCAACTCAACATGATCACTAATACCTGTGAGGACTTGTTTTTATTGTTTTTATATTGTTTTTATTTCTTCTAGCTGTGTGTGAATGCAGCAGGACCACACACGATCTGGTAAATTTGACAACTTTTGATATTTTAGATAAAAAATATCACTTTCCTGTAGTCACGGCTGAAACATACCTTCATCGTCTCTCTGTTTTGACACTTAAACAAAACCAGTGGAATCAATCTAAGTATGCTTTGGAGATTGAAGTATGTATGCGTGTATACTTCTATTTACATACATTTTATTGCAAGCCAGAGTAAGCAAATGCCACTAATTTTTTTTTAATATATGTCCTTTATTTGAAAAATACCATTAGAACAAGTTAAAACAGCATTTTCAGAGTGGGTCTTTAAATATGAGAATTTTTTTAAAAGCTGTTTCAGTGTGAGGCACAACTTTTTTTGATTCATTCTGCTTTTTTTTTTTACATAATACCACTGTTTAGCTTTATTTTTTTGCATATTGTGATATTATTTAACCAACTTTTTTGGGCGTTCCTGTTATTTCAAGCAAACCTTTGCACTTCTGTGTCAATGGCACTTCTACATAAATTCTGGTGCGATTTTCCTAAAAAAAAAAGAACGAATCAGAGCATGCGGAGATGTTTTATTTGAGTACTAAAAAAAATCCTTTTAAAAAGGTTCTGACTGTAGATTTTGAGTCAGGATTTATTCCCTCTCCTCCTGAAGAAGAGATCAGAGGTGATTAAAAGTAGGTTGAGAAGGACAGAAAGAATGGGAGACCTCAGCAATCTGTGAGGGTTTCTCCGCTTTCAATTCTTCTCTGTGTTTTACGACAGTAGAAATGAAGCTGTCTGACATAGACCTGGAGCTAAACGGCAGGCAATAAAGGGAAGCAAACGGTGCCGAGGATGGGAGGGATAGAGGTGTCAGAAGGGGGGGGTGGCTGATGCCATGCTGGAGGAATGAATACTCCTGCTCCTTTTACCGGTCTGGAGAAGAGATGGAAGCAGAATGTGTGTCCTGGGACAATAACCCAGGACTGAAACATGAAAATCAGACGGTGGGAAAAGTTACAGAGGGAGAGGTAGGTTACTCATAAAAACCTCCCCCCTTAGGTACTGGAAAATGATGAAACTGCTTTTTAATATTGTAAAGTAAGGAAACGTTTTTAATTCAGTAACAAATTATTTACAATGGATGACAGTTTGGAAGTAAATTGCACAAAATAGTTTATTAGAGTTTTCATGATAAAATTCAGTCCAGCCAGGGGTGGAGCTACAAGGGGCAAGTGGCCTCCACCGCAAAAAGCTTTGCCCCCTCCCAATTTTTGAGTCAATATTAGTATAATTATTGGCAAAGATTAAGAAATCCTCAATACAAGTTTTTGTAAGCATGGCAAAAATGGCAAAAGCAACATTTAATGAAATAAGAACAATAATAACAAAACTGTTAACTGTTAACACATATTTCTGATCCTTTCATTTGTAATGGCCTTCCACCATATAAAATGTTTTAACTCCGCCCCCGAGTCCTATATTTGAATCAACATGTTACTTGAAATCTGTAAGGGGTTTGATATATGTGTTTTGTAATTGTAAAATATCAAGAGTTTGTCTGCTTGTACTGTATGTGTGCCCGTCTGTTAAAGAGCCTATATCATGCAAAACATCAACTTGACCTTTTAAGTGTACTATAATGTTAGTTCCTCATTAAAAACAACCACAAAGCGGTATTTTGATCCATTTACCCGTCTCTGAGCACTCTTCTAAAACCCTGCTCTCTGAGCACCAGCCCCTCTCAGTCCCTTTGTCACTATGTGTTTACATGCATGTTCCCAGCAGTCAATTTTGTCATGGTTATGCCTTAGGCTTTAGTCCCAACTGCCCTAATGTGTGGATACAGGTAAAAAATGGGCAAACGTGGATAGGTCGCACAGGAAATATCTAAAATGCAGACCGCTTGGTGACTCAGTTGAGAGAAAATGTTCATGCACATTTTTCTACGGGCATGCAACGGACAATAGGTCATAGCGAACACGTTTGCAACACCTAAGGGTAATTAGCGGTGAAGTAGATGAGACGTAGGCATGTTTTTTTCTCACCCCCCAAATCATGCACAATGAGCCTTCTAGTGCTGTTCAAGTGATGAGCAAGAGCCTGACTATTAGAAATGAGGAACTTAGTGCAGTTAGCTTGGACATCCTACAGACATTCTCCTGGCTCTTACGTATCTCTTGCACACCCCATGCATAAAGCATTTGCATGCCAGTGCATGCATCTACCAATGACTAGTGTGGCGCATGGAACTTCGCGATAAACTTACCACAGCATGACAACGGTATGTTCTATTTTCATTACGTCCCTCAGGATGGTCATAGGAGGCTCAAGGGAACTGAAAGAGACACATGGATCTCCAGTCCTGTCTATGATCCTTCATGGGCCTGGTCAGCCCCAAAACAGACAGCACATGGGTCAACGCCTCAACTGGCCCAAACAAGGTGACAAAGTTTCACTGTTATTAAAGGTTTTTTGTTGTTTTTACTGACGTCAAACACGTAAATAAATGCTGTCAAACATGTTTGACGTGCAAAGTTTTTTTGCAAGCATTTACAGGTCTGGGTTGACTAACAGTTCCCTGAACGAAAGCCACTTCAGAACTCAATTGTCATGCTAAAAAAAAAAAAAAAAAAAAAAAAAAAAAGGGATATTACACTTGAAAAGGATGTGGGTTGGGTGGGGGGAGGAGTGTGTGTTAATGGTAGGGACAGCGCAGGACGGCTGTTCTGGGTGTGTGTCGTTTTATCAGGTGGAGGAGAAGCAAGACGGTGTGTGTGTGTGTGTGTGTGTGCGTGTGTGTTTGTGGGTGGTGGTGGTGGGTGGGTGGGGGTCGCTGCAAGATTTATCTGCTGCCGTCAGAAAACTTTGACCCCAAAGTTGTAAATCTGTCAAAGGAGTCTAGCCAGCTCAACAGGAAACACAAAAAGGAAAGGGGGAGGGGGCTGGAAGCTTGGGGGGGTGTCACACCCATCAAGCATTTTAAAAGCTTTTTTTTTTTAGTTGGTTTTGGGGGGGGGGTGTTGGAGCAGGGGTCTTAGTCATGTTTACAGTGGTGAAACTGATCTTTTGCAGCAGGCGAATCTCCCTCCAACTTTTGATCGGGTTGCAGGGTTGTGCATGGCAGTCTCTAGTGCTGGAATCCACGGTCTGCTCAGCCCATGACTTCCTAAACGTCTGCAAGTTTAGAGCAACAATCCCTCCATTTCTCAAGGATGAAGCGTTTAAGCTACGATCATGTCTCCCTCTGCTACACGACTTCAAGCAACCACTTTCAAAGAAAAGTTTATTTAAAAGAAAAAAATGCGCGTTCAAAACTCTTAAGGTGCTAACACACTGGGGGCGTCGACTGGTGTTTACGCAGCCACTTTCAATGAAAAGTCTATGAAAACGCACAGAGATAAGGATTTCCAGCTTCCAAGTCCGGAAAGCTCACGATTGCGCATCGCTATGCAAGATTTTAAGTCCACTTGGGGCTCCACGAACAAATCGGGAGTTCATTGATCACGCGCTGAAAGTTCAACTGGTCGACATTTTCACGCTTATTGCAGCAATGCGGCACTGTGACCAATCAGGGACTCGGATTTAGTAGTGACGTGTGGGTAGCGTCCGTTTCAAAGCACGGAAGTACCAACCGACCCTGCTTGTCGGACACTGGTCCGGTGTGGACACCATTGACTGGATACGCGTTCAGAATCAGCTCAGTGGCCTTGTGGTACTGAGCTGTATTGAGCTAAAGTGCCAACCGTTGTAAAAAATCATGGAGGAGAAATGACTAATTTCCTTTTTCTGCACGACTGGAATTCTATGACACCAAGTCTTTCATACATTGGAATAGAGTTGTGAAAGAAAAAGCCTGGAGGATTCACCAGATTTTCACCACTTTGACATTGTGCACCAGGCCTCTTCCATGCACTAATGTCATGTCCAGTGTGAACACTATGGGCTAAATGCGTGTACAAGAACACAGGTTTAGCACATTCTTGAATGAGGATCACATGCCCGGTGTGAATGTAGCAGAAGGGAAACAAATATGGAAACAAAAGAAAATAAGGTACTTGTGTTGGGACAAGATCCTTTATCCCACTAAAATGAAGTCCAACATAAATCTCGAGGAAGTTACGGGTGAGTACATGAACTTAGAAAAAAGCTAAAATGCCGGTTTCAGGTTTAAAGATCTAAACAAAATTGAAAATCTTTGGATAGACAAAGAATTTTCAAGTAGAAAATTAGACTGAATGGTGGGCGGGGAGGCAGGATCCACAGCTGTGGCAGCAATCTCTGAATTAAAGTGAAAGTACACAAAAGTCGAAGCAACAAAAGCTTTCAAGGATTGCTGCTCGACAATCCAGGAACAAACAAACAGCGCACCCGCCTTTTCCTTCACATAAACTGGGATTTATAAAAGAAGAAAACATTTACTTCATGCATTCTTTAGATCATGCATGCACATTTTTCTCAAGCATCTCAACCCTGATATGAACAATTGGAAGCAAAACATCCAGACTCGTATAATAAACAAAGATTCCTGCAGAAAGATGTCTTTGTTTTCCAGAATTCAGCCTCACCTTTCTGAATTGGAGTGTTTCACTTCAGTAATTTTGCATTATGATGGCTGCGCTAGATTTTTGAGAAAAAAACTCTTTTGTTTTTGCACTTTTTTAACCTTTTTTTAATGGTTAAAAACTGTTTTGTGATGTTATGCGCAGTTCTGGAAGAATAATATTCCATAGGTAAATACAGTTTAAAAACCTTTTTTCCTCTGTGACTAAAATTAATTGAACTGCAGGTGGGATTTTATTTTAAACAAAACAATTCAATCTTTTATCTGATATACCGTTTCATATTGGTTTTTAAAAATACGAGTGTGGGTGATGTCACATATGGATCTCATTAAAGGGCAGTCTTTTTAGCTTCCCAGTTCCTCAACCGGATGTGAAATCATAAAACTCTGACTTCCTTAAATGACTTAAAGCGAAAAAAAATAGACGGCTCATAATTTGGAGCATGCTCAGTAGGGCCATGCTAGAGCTGAGGGTTTATTTGCCACCTGTCAATCAAAAGGTCTCACCCCAGAGCACATTTTTAATGTAAAACATCATATAAAAAAACAACAAGGTTTAAAAAAACTTTACTTTAACCCCTGGTGTGGTGGTCATGGATGAATTCAGCATTATTATGTGGTCCAAACCTGAGGAATAACTGGGAATGACTGGCTTATGTAACAAGCTCCCAAAGGGCACCACGGTGAACTGACTTGGCCCCAGTTCCTTTTGTTTTGAAATTTGCCTCAAACAGGAAGTGCAGATGTTGCCCCCTCAAAGAAAAAAAAAAGTTCAGTTACCCATCATTGGCCCCCTGAGTTATTGCTCTAAACACACAGATACACAGACAAGTGCACATTTGGTGAACAAAAGAACAAACTTGCATGACAAAAATAATGTTCAGAAGGAAGCAGTGAATCTGGATAATCCAGAAGCTCTGTGAGGCAAAAAGGACAGCAGAGCTTCATTTCTGTGGTTTGAATTAGGGGAGGGAATCAGTCTTATTGCGTTTAGTCAAGCCTGTTTTTCAGGAAGACAAAAAGCAACGGCCAGGAGCTTGAATTCAGATCCATCAGTGGGCTCACTTGACCCAACATCTTTTCATCATTGGAGAGTGACTGCTCCCTCCTCCCGTGATGGCCGGGAGCGAGAAGATTGGACTGAAAGCATCCATTACCGAGCCATGGGAACCGCCAACACCTTGGCACTGGGCGACACTCTCACACAGACGGCTTTGGGAACAGCTTAATTAGCCACCTGGGCACAGCTGAACCTTCACAAAACCGGGCCTTTCAGCCTGTGGGCAGAGGTGCAGCGGATCAAGAGAAGGGAGGTTGTTTTGGCAACAAATTGCTCCCTGCTTTTGGCAATTGACACACCTTCATTCCCCTAATCATCCACGAACCGTCTCCATGACAGCACTGACGGGTCAAGAGTGAGAGCTCTTGTGCTGCACTGAAGCACCAGCAGAGGAAAATGGAAAGTTCAAAGATCCCAGTTCACAAATCACCACAAGAGGGTACCAAGGAGTGTACTTAGACAGCACGCGAGTGGCACTGTTGAACCGCCACTCATGTGGGGGTGTGCATACCTGTGGTACTCTGACAGACCTGCAGTCGAAGTGTGTGAGAGGGCACGGCCCATTTCTGCATGTGTACATATATAGAAAGGAAAGCCAGAAACGGTCTGCACCACACAACAGAGAACACATGCTGTCAGACAGCAGTGAGAAGATGGGTTTACTTTTTTTCATGCTGTCTTTGAGTGAAAGAGATAAAAAAAGAGGTGTGAAGCCTTAGTCACGCAACACTGATCTGTGTGGCTCAGTGTGTTTTCATGGAGCTTATATTAGGATGTTTGTCTGTTGTGATTAAATTACATTTTGACACATTTATCATGAAATTGTGCTTAGAAACTGAGGAGACATATAGACATTAATCCACAAGTGTGAAAATAAGGTGACCTTCCCGCTCCATCCCTGCGTTTTCACAAGCATGGAAGCACATGTGTGCATGTGCTGGCATGAGAGGTGCAGAGGGCACTGGAGGCCACATTTGGGGAACTTGTTGTGGTAACAGATACATGTGTGGTTTCATGGAGGGGGAAGTGAAAGCTGAGGGCTGCAGCTGTTCATGTCTAGAAGGCCCCATCTATGCTAACGACGACAGAGAGGAAGTGAGGAGCAGAATTGCTTATGTGCCACAGCTATCTGAGCTACAATCTGCAATGCTGGAAGTCACATGGTGCATATTGTTGAGTCTGTACCAGCAAGACACAAAAACATTTCGTGTTTTTTTTCCTCCTCCGCTCTGGGTTTGATGAGCACATTTAGACATGCGGACGGCAAAATTTAACCTGAACTGGTACTTTTTTTTTTTTCCTTGGGTACTGTAGCCAGGAAAGTTCCACAGGAAGGATACTAACACTTTAACAGTAACCTCTACACACACTATACACACAAAGGTCAAAGATCAAGATAAATGAGACTAACTGATCAAGGGAAGACTACTAGATTAAATCATCTCATCAGCATAACATTGCATACACAGCAGACTTGTAAGACCTTCAATAACATGATGTCCAAAAGCTTGCTGATGAAAAAAACTAGATTCAAAATGTAGATTGAATCCATCAATAAAGTAAAAAACAAAAAAACAAACAAAAAAGCATTTTGGAGTGTATACAATCAATCCTTTAGAGCATAAAAACATATTAGAAGTTTTGTCAAATGGTGAAACATATTGTGGGATATTATGGTTATGCAATGAGTCAGATCACTAGAGTCCCCCAAACGGTTAAGGGGCACCTCTGTGGATGATTAAAATCCAACTTTTATTTATTCACAGTCTATGAAGCCAAATCAAAAGACGAGGAAATGTAAAAACTTGAAAGCTAAGCAAAAAGGTTTTTAGGCGATGCCCCAGACTTTGTCTAATTTGCTGCTGTGTATTTTTACGTGTCATTTTTATACCCCTTTCAGCTTCAGATTATGATGTATTTCAACACATATCTTTAGATTACCTGATTGAAGCAAGTGTAAAATCTAAAGGAACAGTCAGGTCAGTTCACCAAGTCACCACTAGGGGGCTTGCCACTCAAACAGGATACTTCGGAGCAGTTTCAGATGCCAATTTTACCTCTGTGAGTGTATTTTAAACATTGTTGGACTGAAACATGTATTGTTCGTCTGAGACAGTTTTAGATTTGGATTGAAAATTGTTCACTAATGTAGGTGTACCGTTTTTGGATTAATATTACTCGCTTTTTAAAATGGTCCAATCTATTACTGTTTCAGACCATCGTTGTGCAGAAGTATAATGTCGACTTCCATTCGGAAGAAGGCTTGTTTGGTTCCTACCCTGCCTGCCCGTATGTTGAAGTGTTCTTAGGGAAGACACTGAACCCCACATTGCTCCTGGTAGTTGTAGGTTGCCGCCAGTCTTTGGCAGTTACTATAGGTGAGTGAATGGGACTGTTAACCTTTAAGTACTTTTGAACCTTATAAGAAGGTAATAAAACGATATATTAAGTGTACAACTATGAACGTACACACCATTTACCTTTTTTTATTTCTCCAACCAGCACAGTGGCCTTGTGTTATGGTGTCCAACTGGAAGCCAAAGACTTGAAGATTGTGAGTTCATATCAACGGCTGAGTCGTTCCAAAGTCTCTAAAAATGGGACCTCCCTGCTTGACACTCAGCATTAACAGGTTGGTTTGCTGCAAAAATGTCACAAACCTAGGTGCATGACACCTAATGAGACCTCAACCAAAGTATGCGTTTCCTATAAGACCTGCTTATTTTGTCATAAGAAAGATAGGGAGGACTTGATAGCTACAAGACAGACAAAATTCTAACCAGTGACTCACATAACTGCATTTAACATAATTATTTTTCACGCAACCAATAATTTAAAGTTGTATTATTATTTTAGAACTCAGACTTTTTAGGTTATTGACATGAAGTATTATTGGATAATATACCCACTCTGTTAATCTTTTGATCTATTTTTAAATATTTCCCAGTGGTCCTTTAGTAATGATAATGTTGTTTTAAGCCAAAACTAAAACAGACCTCTGTCATTTTCAAGGGTACATTTTTTCCGCATTAGAAAAACTGAAAGCTCTATGTTTACAGCGCCTCACAACCCAAAGCTAAAATTACCGATGCAACAAAATGAAGAGCAATATCTGAGCTATCCAGTCAGACAGTTTTGATCCAGATGCCAGCTTAGAAGAGGAAAACATTCATAAACCTAATTGTCTACAAGTGGGATCTTGTGGCCCATCCATTGTCGTTTGTGCGTCACTAATGGGCTCTTTAAAAAAAAAAAATTTTGTCTGCTCCTGATTCTTAACAATTTCAATAAAGAAATACTCAGAAATCTTTCCCATCATCAGAAAAATGTCACAAGGACTTGTTAAAAATAACATGATTTTCATGAGAGTGGGTCTTTATAGGTAAATCCTTGCAGGGCTCTGAATGGACATGCTAACATTCTTTTTTCCTAAATGCTTAGTGTAAACCAAGGCAGCAATGTAGAAAGTACTTGAGTAGGGATGCGTGTTTATTCCATGCATGAATACCAACTAGGCTTCTGTCTTCAAAAGTGAGCTTTTAATAGAAGAGTAAAATGCTGCCAAAAGGATTTTGTTCAGTTTTTAGCTTTGAAAAGGTTTGGTTTGAAAGATGTTGGAGGCATCATATTTACACTGACTGATCAGTCTGACTCTAGTCCTAATTCATCTTCCCTCAAATCTAGTCAATGTAAGCAAAAGAACCAGAATTGAGTCTAAACGTCTCATCGACCGTCTGCACGGACAAATGTGGCTCAGCCGCCATCATCCGGTACAGCAGCTGTCAGTCAGATGTTGATTTGGTTCTGGTACAGTATGGTACGCCACGGCTCGATGATAACAGCCCCTGCTAGATTAAAAATAAACCAGTCTCAAATGAGAAACCACTTTGTCCTCATGGGACATCTCCTGAAAGTAGACTTGAACTTCTCTAGTGGTTTTCATTGCACTTATTTGCTCACATTTTCAACCACTCGGCACGAAGTGGTTAAGTCAAAGGTTATTTTTGGCCCAAACCCAAATGCCCTCTTGCTCATGTTTACCCCCCTCTTCCCATCCCATAGACTTTGACTCTAAGCCCCAAGCTCAAGTATGAAATCAACATTTGGCCTGCAGGAAATGAGAGATCTTCACAGGAGATAGAGAGAAGGAGGAGGAGGAGTGGAGACAAAAGAAAAACAGCAAAAAGAACCAGAGATTTATTTGACTCTTGACATCCGAGTGTCTCCTTTTCATGTCCTTCTGCTTCCATTGTCTCCTCCTTCACTCGGCGCTGTGGCATTCTGTTCTTAAACATCTGTTTGTTGCTGGGGACGGAGCTCGGAGGCCTCGCCTCATGAAAGGCTCCGGGCTTGTTGTTCTTTCCTGGCACTGTAATTCGCTGGCTAAGCCAAGAAAGTGGACAAGCATGGAACTATTTCAGCAGGGCCGTGTTTTTGTTGTCCCACACTCAAAGGCAACATGACCTCGTGTGACCACCCCCTCCCTTCCTAATCGAAACACGGTGAGGCGTTCAAGGTACGGCAGATGAGTTGTTGCTTCGCACGAGATGTTTCACTCCATTTTTTGGTGTTTTTTTTTTCTTTAAAGGCCGTCTTAAACGTGTAAGATGCAAGCGTGCATACAAATGTGTGCAGGCGAAACACTCGTACACAGAAAGGGGTGGGACGAGCAACGACAGGCTCGGTTAATAGCTTTTAAATTTCCACTGAGTGAGTGACTTACAACTGTGGAGGAGCACAGCTGTTCCTGATTTGGGGAACAAAGAGGGGGGAACGGCAGCGATCTGAGAGACTGGACCGGGCCGCTCTCATTTAATGGACTCAAATCTCCCAGGAATGACACAGATGTGTGTGCGCGCTCAAACATGGTCATACCTCGTTTTTTTTTTTTTTTTTTTTCTTTTTTGCTGGTGTGCATGCACGGCTGTCTCCAGCCATAGATTAAGGTAGCAGAGCAGACTTACGGCTCTGCAAGAGCAGAGAAATAGTGAAGGTCAACCCATTTGGGAATAGAGCAGAGTTGGAGAGGAGAAGATCTTGAGATGCGTGAGATTTAATGCTGGGAAGGAGGAGGGGGAGGTGAAGGGTGAAGGAGAGAGGAGATTAAGCTCATCCAAGCATGTCAATAAGAGCAGATTAATACACTTCAGCCAGGTGGAAAAGATCCAGACTTGTTTGATCAAACATTTTCCATCT